>BSBN01000495.1:12472500-13722500 GCA_027924645.1 Cunninghamia lanceolata | reverse complement strand
TGGTTTTATTTCTTCCAAAAGGGAGACAAGTTGTTTGTCGACATTGGATAATGTTTTATTTTTAGGCACTTACCATTTTTGTAGGTGATTACACATTGTTGGGGGGCTACATAGTCTCTCTCTTTCCCTCTTATGGGGGGGTCATTGATTGTATATACATGATGTATGTAATCCTTGGGAGGTGTGATTGAGTCCTCCATCCATGCATCATTTTTTGTTTTCTTTTCTCTCTTTTGGAGAGGGATTTTTTCCCACGGGGTTTTTCTCCTTTTCTTTGATTATGATAGATTGAATTGTAAATGGGTACCTAACATGGTTGTGTATCCAGGACCCATATTACATCTTCATTCTCACTAAGTTTGCACTTAAGGGGGTTGTTAGTGTGTTAAGTTAATCTTAGGGTAATTACTCTATGTGGTTTTTCCCCGTAGAGTAGTTTTCTTACCTGTCAACATTCTCATGGCTTTAAAAGCCTATAAAATATTTATTTTACTCATCTCAAATTTATTCACTTGTTTTGGTGAAATAGCCTTGTGTTGCCTCTCTCATTTTCTGTGAAGGTGTTTTGTTGTAGATGGTGCTCCTGGGAGGAGGATGACACCAATGCAAAGTTTGGAGGAAAAATATTTTATTTTACTCATACTTAAGTTAGCTGGAATGATGCCTACTTTTTAGGTTTTTTCTAGAAAAAATTAGCAGTGCCTTATTGAAAGAACCAATATTCACAAAATTAATTTAAACTTTATTTAAAAAAAAGTAGTAGCCCATTAACTACATTCAATTTCATGCATCTTTTATTACTATCTTGTTTTCAAATTATTTAGGTAACTCATTCATTTTTTTATGTGAAGTTACTTAAGTTTATTTTTATCACTTTTATTACCACTTAGAGGTATTGTTTGGCCCATAATGATCTTACGCTCACCCTTCCAACTTAATATTTAATGGTTAATCCAATGTTACATAACTAAAATCAGATTTCCATATTTTAAAAAAAAATCACTATAATCTTTCTCCACCTTGATTTAACAACAATTGACCATTCACATGAATTGTTATATCCATTTTTATCATTGTATCCAAAATACCTATTTTGACTACTTTAACAACATGATATGAAATTGATTGGGATGTAACAAATATTAAATCCATTTCTAAGTACCATATATCCATGTGCACTACCTAAATATGAAAATGCTAATGCCTCACTATTATATCAATTTAATATTTATAAAATTAACATTTCACCTATGCTATTGAATCCCATTAATTATTCACTAATACATTAATAGTATACACCAAGGTGTTTTTCATTAATATTTTTAGTTTTATCTCTACCTAATAAAATATTAATATTATTTTGCCATTGTCACTAGATTTATGATTTTTGTTTCATACCAATATAATAAATGTGTTAGTAGTTTTACGTTGCATTATCATACACATTATTAAAAAATTTAAGCAATGCATATTTAATCCTATCTATCCTTGAAAAATACATCAATGGTACATTCTAAGCTACTAACCATTAAGATTTTGTATTTTTTCTTAGATTAATATTCCATCAACAATGCTATGACATTGTCCCTATGTTTTTTACTATGATTGTACACCAATATAATAAGTATATAAAATAATGGATTATATTGTTCATGATTAGATCCTTCATTAGGGTTGCACCTATTATAATTCAACGAATGTTTCTTTCATCATCATTCTATCCACACTACTCTTTCCCTTTTAAATATTGTAAATTTCACATGTATAAAACTACAACCTCAAATGATGATATTTTAATGCTGCTAACATAGTTTTATAGGTTTCATTAATGAATTATGTCTGCAAGTCAAGAAATGTGACTTTTTTGAAACATGAATAAATCATGATGAATCTTTCTTAACCCATGTCCTTGACTATGTACCCATAGTTTATTTATTGCTTTCATTACATGATCATGCATGATTGATGTAGCTCACATGTAAGCTAGAGTTTGGAAAAAATGCATACCTTGCTCTTTCAACCTTTTATTTTTCTTCTTGTCTTCTTGTAAATACATTTCATTTGTTCTTAATTTATCATTTTTATGTGTAATAAGGACTTGATCACAAATTCATCCTCTATTTCACTCAATCCAATCACTATAGAATATGATTGTTTAGTTGTTTAGTTTTCTCTTATCATTGACTAGACAGTAAGTGCAAATCTATCTATTGATGGATGGTTTTACACACTCAATAACTTAGTTAAACCATAAGTTCCCCTCACCTCTCCTAAAAGTAAATCAATATCTCAAAAAGAAATCAATTTTACCTAAAGTCTATATTAGCAAGTCATGGCCATGTAGGATGACTCAGTCTCTATTGTGATGTTGTTCCAATTCAGTGGCCCCGAGGCATTTCTAATTACATCGAGACAACATGTGGTCAATTACACAAAATGATCAATTTTTCCAAGTTGAGCATTGATCCACAAACTAATCCAAAATATTCGTTGAATTAAATATCACTTTAGGTTTAACAATTAATAATGAACACACACTTGCAAGACTAAGATTTATATTTACAACAACAAAATGTAAGTTTTATTCCTAAAGCTAATCCTATCCACACCAAATGTATAAATTTACAAAAGATATAAGGGTTTAAGAGACAAAATAAGCCTATTCTATGGAAATAATAAATTTGACCTATTGAAGAGACAAATCCCTAGTAGAAAACTAATTCTTACTTGGTCAATACATATACAACCATGGACATAAGAAGTTATAGAGTATAATGATAATTGGTAATGAATAAAGATACAAATTACCACCATATACATGTAAAAATCATGTACATAGAGTCCTCACAACCTTTAATTCATAAGATGTATTTTAGCAATTAGTGAGATTCATCAACACCATGTGGGTTGTCAAAAATCATGAAAAAACACTACTTATGTTTGGGTTACTTGGAAAGAGAAAGATAAATAGATAATAAGTCTGTAAATTGTAAAATGAAAATATTTTATAGCTCTCTGAAACATTTTCTAATTGTGTACTTATACTCAATAGATTACAGTTAGTCAATTTGTAGCCCCAACAACTTGGGAAAAATATTAAATTAGAGTTTAAAATCAATGGTTGAGGCTTTAAAGATATAATGGATCAAAATGATAAAAAATTCAACTCATGTAGCAAAGATCATGTAGCAATCTTCCTCTAATTGTCTCATCTTCATAAGAGAAAGGTGGCACTAGTTCCTAGGTTAGCTCATTCCCTTTTAGATGTGTCTTCATATTGAAAGATTATTCCCATATAAGTGGTTACTAAACAAATTAAAAGGAAATAAGTATTATTTGGAAAAAATTATGTCCATGTCAAAATTTATATTCTAATCAAGATTTATATTTCACCTAAAATAAGCCTTGAAAAAACCCCTCATTGGATGACACCTTCTTGAAAGTCAAACTCTTCCTTAACATAGGATTCCAATTTTCATTTTTAAGACCACAAGATTTCTTATTGTCCAAATAAGAAATTCCCTACATGTGTTGTTCACTTATATCTTCATCTCCATTTGGAATAAATCTTTAAGTCTAGGCATATTTGATACATCAATATTTTGTCTTATTAGTATCATTTACTTGATCTTCATATCACAACTCCATCCAAGGATTTAGTAATAAACACCATTACTTTGTAGTTTTCATATGCAACTCTAGCCTCATTATCTATGTGATTCTTCAAAAGAGTAACATACTCCAATTTTGTAAAGCATTGACTTCCTAGAAGGTTCAACCATTGTTTTATCAATACCCAATGGTTAAACACTAGTCCTTGTAGCTCTTTATTTCAATAAGTTATTAGCACAACCTTCATGATCCTCTCACAATGGAAATGCACTCAAGACCTACAATTAACAAAATAAGAATAAATTATTCTAACAAATAATCCATAATTGCAATAGAATTCCTTAAATAGTAATATCAGGGATCCAAATATCAAGTGTAATCCATAAAATGCATTAATTGAAAAAATAAATATACATGCAGTTTAGGCTCTTAAGAATAATAAACAATAATTCATTCATATTATTTCAATTTTTATTGTCCTCTACTTCCAAGTATACTATCTATCCTCAAGATGTTACATGTTTAATTTGTATAGTGAGGGTTTATTTATTCTTTTTGAATTAGATGTCATTCTCATTATAAATACTTGTATGACTATGTGGGGTAAGTGCACAAAGATTGGGGACCAAAAGGGGGTCTTATGTAGCCACTTTTTTTTTTTAAATTAGGAAAGCCTGGTGTTGGATATGAAATTGAAGATAGTTACACTCAAAATTTGAAGATGCAACAAAAACAAGAGTCGTAGTGCTACAAATCTAATTTCTAAACTACTATTTTTTTTAAATGGTTGAGATTAAGGGGTTCAAAAAGCAAGGCCACACAAATTGATCTTATTTCTTTCAAAAAACATAACATAGCATCTGGTGTGGCCCCCTTAAAATGTTAATTTTTTTAAGTGTTTCAAAAATTGCTTCAGTGAGAAATTAGATAACACCATGTAGTTTACCCCTAATTTTTCTAAAACAAATTTCATGAATAATTGATTTTTTACTAATTTTCAAAGTGCACACATCCTAAAAACACAAAAATTAAGCATGCTCCCCCCAAATTTTTTTGAAAACTAATCAAAAATCCATTTTTTTAATACATGTACAACACAGTCTAGTTTCTAAATATGTATTTTATTTAAAATTTCACTAAATGGTTAAAAAAATCAAAAATAGAAAACACTTCTTTTGACAAAAAAATGAATACACTAATAAAAGAAATTAAACATGAAAACCTTAACATACTCAAAATGTGAAAAACATTTATGGTTAGAAAGCTAAGAGAGATTTTCACATTAGCATGGTATTTTTTTGACTAGTCATTGAAACAAGTGCAAATCTAATGGAGAGCACACTCAAGATTATGTACTTTTTTTACAATCTTCAAAAACATGTCTTTGGATATCCAAAACTCAGTCCAATCCTTTGGGTTGGAAGCCCAAGGAAAATCCAATCCAAAGGCTTGGAAATTACCAAAGCAAACAATAATGTGATTGCGTTATAAGATGCTTGAGCATTATGTGCTTGGATTCACATTACACAAGTGCATTATAACGCACTCACGTTATTGTGAAATAAAATCATCCCACCCTTACCTTCTCTCTCTCCCCACTCTCTATCGATCCTTCTCTCTCTTCTCTCTCTCACTCACCTCTCTTTGTGACCACTCGAGGTCTCTACCTCTCCCTCCCTCCTTACCCCTCTCTCTATTATTCTCTCTCCCTCCCTCCTTACCCCTTGTCTATTATTCTCTCTCTCCCTCACCTCTCTAGGTTTCTCCCTCCCCTCCTCTCTCTCTCTCACTCTATTTCCCTCCCTTATCTACCTCCTACCCTCTAACTCTCTCTCACCTCTCTAATTCCTACCCTCTGTCTCTCTCTAAACTCCTAAACCCTAAATAATGCCCCTAACCCATAACCCTTAAACTCAAGAAACTCTAAACCCCTATCTCTCTATTTCTTCCTTATCTCCCTATCTCTATCATCCCTCTGCCTCTCAATCTCTCTCCCTATCTCTCTGGACATCTCACTCACTCTCTATCTCCCTATCTCTCCTCTCTGTCTCATCTATCTCTCCCTATATGTCTCCTCTCTCTCTACCTATCTATCTCTCCCTATCTCTTGCCTCTCTCTCCCCTAACATTCCTCTATCTCCCTAACTCTCCCCTTTATCTCTCCCTCTCCCTTATCGATGAAAGAAATGGAAACAAGAAAACTAGGACTCTCTCTCTCTCTCTCTCTCTCTCTCCATATCTCTCCCCTCTCTCTCCCATCCATCTCCCCCATCTCTCCCTCCTCCCTCTCCCTCTCCTTTATCGATAGAGCAAATGGAAACAAGAAAACTATGACATGCAAAGAGGGATGAGGATATAAATTGGGAGGATGAAATGGAAAAAAGATAAAACAAAAGTTCATTGGATGGGAAGAATGGTGAGAGGAGAGGTGGAAAATAGTAAAATAGGGAAAATTGGTGGTATATAAAGGTAAATTGGAAAGGAAAAGCAAAACTGGGAAACCTAGGAAAAGTAAAACAGAGAGAGAGAGAGAGAGAGAGAGAGAGAGAGAGAGAGAGAGAGAGAGAGAGAGAGAGAGAGAGAGAGAGAGAGAGAGAGAGAGAGAGCATAGGAGTTAGAGAGTGAGAGAGAGGGTAGGAGATATAGAGGGGAGGGAAGTAGAGAGTGAGAGAGAGGGTAGGAGGTAAAGAGGTGAGAGAGAGAGAGAGAGGAGGGGAGGAAGAGACCTAGAGAGGGGAGGGAGAGATAGAATAATAGAGAGTGGGGTAAGGAGGGAGGGAGAGACGGTGAGATGATTTTATTTCACTATAACACAAGCACATTATAACACATTTGTGTGATGGTTTACGTTTGTAATATCTAAGCCTTTGGCTTGGATTTGCCTTGGGCTTCCAACCCAAAGGCTTGGACTAATTTTTGGATGTCCAAAGATGTGTTTTTATAGATTGTAACAAAAATTACATAATCTGGAGCGTGCTTCCCATCAGGTTAGCACTTGTTTCAATGACAAGTCAAAAAAATACCACGATAATCTTAAGCTCTCTCTTAGATTTCTAACCATATAGTTTTTTTCACGTTTTGAGTATGTTAAGGTTTTCATATTTAATTTCTTTTGTTAGTGTTCTATTTTTTGTCAAAAAAAAATATGGTATTTTTGGCTTTTTTAACTGTTCATCAAAATTTCAAATAAATTACATTTTTAAAAACTAGACTCCATTCTACGTATTGAAAAAAATGAATTTTTGATTAGTTTTCAAAAAATTTAGGGGGAAGCATGCTCAATTTTCTTTTTTTTTAGTATTGTCTAGTTTGAAAATTAATAAAAAACAATTATTCATTAAAAATTATCAGAAAAATTAGGGATAAACTACATGGTGTTAGCTAATTTTTCACTGAAGCAATTTTTGAAATACTAAAAAAAAAGTTAACATTTTAGGGGGGAACACCAGACACTATGTTATCTTTTTTTCGAAAAAAAACATGACCAATTTGTGTGCCCCCCTTTTTAAACCCCTTAATCTCAACCATTTTTTAAGAAAATTAGTAGTTTAGAAACTAGATTCGGAGCACTATGACTCCTATTTTTGTTGCATCTTCAAATTTTGAGTGTAACTATCGTTAATTTCTCATCCATAATTAATCTTTCCTAATTTTAGAAAAAAAACTGGCATCTTAAGACCTCCTTTTTGTCCCCCCATCTTTGTGTACTTACCCACAAGTAGGATAGAATGGATTGTAAAAGAAATGAGCTAAATATTTTTGGCATAGTATGGGTGCAAATGGCTTGAGTTGAAAAATGCTTGGAGGAGACTTGTATTTATAGAGATTTTAGAGGATTTTGTGTCAATAGTGTTGTAAGTATGGGTTTAACTGGTGTTGTCATTGATGTCAACATACTCATGTTACATTAATGAGAAGGATTGGATGAGCTGTATGCTAAGGATATTGAGAAAATTAGCCTCAATCAGGAATAGTGAAGAACAGTGATGACAACAAAGTAAAAGTCCAAGATAGGTTACGGATCAGAGGATGCAGATTAAAGGATTTGTAGATATGTGTCTTAAGATGTTCCAGTAGAGATTTTAGAGGTCTGCATGAAGATATGAAGAAGTTATGGCAGTTCGAGTGAAATCAGTTTCTAGAGATGTTTAGTAGTAATAGAGTAATACAGATAGGTCCAGTGAGACCCAGAAATGTTGGGGAAGTCTATGTGGTGTGTCAACTCGATTGATTCATGGTTTGAAGGTCCAGAAGTATCTATTCCTTTGTGACAGTAATGGCAAACTGTGTTCTTGAGGTTCTGGATGAAGGAGAGAAGGGTTTCAGTAAGTAGAGGAAGTGTAGATGTTCTTGGTGTTTCAGGAAAGTTTGTGGAGGTCCTTGGATTGTGCTCAGTTCATGATTATGGTCCGCATTAGAATTGGGATCCCAGAAATGAGGAATAACTTCCAGATGATGGTGTTCTTTCTGTGACAGGATGATTGGATGAATTATACATCTTACGGATGTTTGCCGACTTAGATGGTTGTTCCTAGGTTGATGTCATGTATAAAGAAGGGATTGTGAAGTCATTTTGTAGCGTGTGGTGTGAGATGAGTATGTGATAGCAATGAGAAGAGCGAAAGGCAGAGCAAAAGGTTTGGGCTTAAATGGAACTGATTTAAGCATGATGAAGATGCTAATTACCAGTTCAAGTATGTGATACTTATTCTTTTGTAGACAGTGTGTCTCTTGTAGGCAGTGAGCCTCTTGTGATCAGTGTGCTCAGGCAGTGAGCCCTAATTGGCATGTGCCATTTTGTTCTTTCTATTCTTCTAATAGAGAATACAATCTTGGGTTAGTCACCTCGTGGTTTTTCCCTTAACAGGGTTTTCCACGTCAAAATCTTGGTGTCTCATGTGTTGATGTGTTTCTGCTCTTGATTAAATGCATTAAGTTTCATGTTTGATTATTGTTATACTACTAAGTGTTGAAAGTTTTAGACAACTGATTCACCCTTCCTCTCAGTTGTTTGCCCTAAATCTAATAAATAGTGGAGATTCAAAGTTGAAATCTAAGGGTGGAGATGAAATGTTGAGATCAAGGGACAAGTTTTGATCAACAATAATGGATGGGTCTCATTATTTTTGAATTTTTAATTAACCTTGGGAAGACTTTGCATTAATGAGGATTAAGACATATGAATGAGTGAAAAATTCATTCATATGGGAGAGGGTGTAATGAAAAACTAGATTTTATGGGTGAGTGGGATGAGAAATGACAAATGCATGCTTTTGGCAAAGACATGTGTGAGTATTTTATATTAAAAAATTCTCTTGCATGAAAGAGGAAAGTTTGGGTTGAGACACATGTGACTCCCTTTTAATAAAAAAGTATTTTTTATTCAAAGGGTGTGGGGAGATGGGATAATAGAGGTCTTTATTACGGCTGGCTAGGATATCATCGAGCATTAGAAGTTGGCAAAACACTGTGGTTTGGCGGTAAGCTTTTGTTGGAAGCTTCCCTCTAAGTGGCCTCCTGGGGGGGCTGAGGAGGATAGGTGTGAGCTTGCTCAGCTTTTGGCTTCCTGTGCTTGTAATTCTTTGAAGGGACCCGATGTCTTGGCTTGGGATGGTCCTGATTTATCCAGGAAGTACTCTGTGTCTGCTGGCTAAAAGCAGCTTGGTAAGCAGTTGTTTGGGGCCATCGAGGTCCCTTCATGGAAGCATGTCTGGCACAAGTTGTCGTGGCCCAAGTGCAATTTTTTCTTGTGGCTAGTTGCTCAAAATTGTTGCCTTACTTCGGATAATTTGTGTAAGCGTGGTTTCTAAGGCCCTTCTATGTGTGTTTTGTGTCATCACTATGAGGACAGTGTCTCTCATCTCTTCTTCCATTGTCCCTATGCTAGGGAGATTTGGCTTTTTTGGTGGAGGGTGTGGAATGTGCCTTATTGGCATGTCTCCTCCTTGGTTGAGTTTGTGGATCGGTGGGGCAAGGCGCCTATTTCTACTTCCTTTCTTCAGGCTGCTTGGGCTATTGGCCCTTCCTTTATTATGTGGAACCTTTGGTTGGAGTGGAATCGTCAGATTTTTCAGGAGGTGATGTTGGTGGCCCCTCACTTGTGGCAGAAAATTCTGCATTCTTTGGGTGAAACTGTTGCAGCTAAGTGTGATCTTATGGCATCAGTGGACCCTTGTGATGTTGGTTGTTGTCACCATCTTCATCTTCTGCCTCTACAATGTTAGCTCATGCACAACAGATGTAGACATCCTACCCTGAAGGTGAATAGAGAGGGGAGATGGTTCCCTTTGCCTTAAGGTACTCTAAAAATCAACACGGATGGCTCTTCTTGTGGAAACCCTAGTCATGCTAGAATTGGTGGTGTTGGTCGAGATAGCTCTGGAGATGTTCAATTTATTTTCTCTTTGTATAAGGGTCTTCATACTAATAATCTTATGGAGGCTTAGGCTATTTTAATGGCTGTGAAGCATGGGAGTCAATTGGGGTGGCAAAGGATCATATGTAGGTCTAATTCCCAGGTTGTGGTAAACTTGTTGAATAGGAGGCATTCAGATAATGTTAGTTGGCATTTGGCTTTGACTGTGGGTTAGATTCTTAACCTCTGTGCTTTGTTGGAGTATGTTACTTTTACTCATATTCCTAGAGAATAGAATAGTGCTGCTGATCGTTTGGCTAAATGGGCTTCTAAACATATTCATAATTGGAATTTGATGGACCGAGGTCATTTACCCTTGGATCTATCTCAACATTTGGCTCACTTAGTGGAGCTTGATAGGGCTTTGTAATTTTCTTGCTTTGTTCTTCTTCTTGGTTTAATAAATTTTTACCCCTCTTTTGTTTTAAAGTGATTAACTTAATTAATATGGCTATTGGAAATTAGTAGAGGGGTTAATTAATGGTTTACCTTAATTAAGCAAGGGTTTACTTAATTAAATTAGGTCTAGGGGCTAGATAGGATGTGATAGCTGATTGAATAAATGTTATTTATTTAATTAGGCTAGGTTTAGGTTAGGTGGATTAATTAAATAAGTGTATTTTATTTAATTAATCTAATTTAGGGGATGAGGAGAATTAATTAAATATGTATTGGGATATTTATTTAATGAATTGTGGGCAATGGTTAAGGTATAATAGTAAATTATTTTAATTTAATTTATTATAAAATGACTTCATTGAGATGGATGGCTAGGATAAATTAATTAAATAAATTAATTTTATTTAATTAATTAGTGAAAGAGGAGTTAGTGATGTAAGGATACAGGAAAGTGGCTTAAGTAGTTAAGGCATTTTTAGATGTCTACAATCATAAAACCATGTAGCATAAGCCAACATTTTGAAACCCAAGATGGTAAAAGTAGAACATAAGAAGACATGGTATTCAAACAAGGCATGCAACCAAGCATGGAAATCTAACATAAGATTAATGTTAGAGATATGTCCCTTATGTTAAGAAACATATAATAAACCATAATATAGAAGATAAAATGAGAATAGGAGGTACAATAAACATGTCATAAAAAAATGGGCAGGCAAGTGGATGAATAAGAAAGGGGGATCAAAACATACATTGTATTTTTAAAAGGCCTAAGTAGAAATTATATAGAACACAAGGGAGAAATTACATGAACAACACAATACATGTTAAAAGTCACTTATGCCAACATCACCTCTATAGGTGTCTTTGTGTCATCTGCATGCTAACTAGGAATATGGAGACATAAACTTAAAGAAAAGAAAGGAAAGGAAAATAAAACTTATGGTATGTAGGGAGAAGGGTGAGTGAGCATATCCTAAGCAATGAAATCGTCCTTTATCATATGTGTCATCTAGTCTCTCTTTTATAGTTGTGTAATCTCAATATAGGGTGTGCTATGGTGAATAAGACTAATTAATTAACACACATGATTTTATTTCATATGATTCACATCATCAAATGAGGGAGTTGTCCACGTATAAATATGCTTACTATTTATCTCTCCCGAACTCTATGTTTGAATGCAATGCCTCTATCCTTAGAATATTCATGCTTAGGAGGTTCAATAGATTGTTGTAATGGAACATATTGGTCTCTAGATAATTTAGGATATGATGGTATAGTGTGAAAGTTAGGTCTCATAGGCACATAAGCCATATGGAAAAGACAAGAACAAGGATCAAAAGATAAATCATGAGAAGGTATCATCAAAATACAGAAAATCAAGAAAGGTTTTACATAGAAATAATAATTAGACTTAACATCATAATAATCATGCAATAATTCCTCACTAAGAAACATAATGTCATCATGTAATGTATGGGAGGGAAATGAAGTACTAAAATAATCTACATGAGAAGAAAGTGTATGGTATCATCATGTAAAGTATCACTATATGAAAGAATTACCATGAGTATTAATAGAGCTAACATAAGATGGAGAAATGGTCATCATTGAACACATCAAATGATATATAAAAAGGAGTTAAGTTAATAAAAGAACAAGCATTTATAGATATAGGGATATCATGTGACATAAAAAAAGTATTGAATCAAAAGACATAATATTATCATGAATACGTAGGTAAGGTGTTGTTGGTACTCTATGCTCACTTATTGAAATTCTACAAATATACTTAGAGAAATACTCTTCGGGATATGTCAAGCACATTCTAGGTGAAGATTATCAATATTTTACAAGTATAGGTGAGCCAACTAATAAGAGTGAGTACTACTCTTATTCATTTTAGGCTCTTCCAAATCTAAGAGTGTCTTCCTATTAAACTAATGGGATAATTAAAGAGAAATAATAAAAATAAATTATAGATAATAACCAAAATATAGTTGATGTAGAGGCAAGATAAAAATTTATTTTCACTATTTGGTCACTACATTGGCCATTTTGCTATGGTTATTTTCATCTTAAATGCATTTTCTAGGTTGAAATTCATCTCAAATGTAATGGTTATTTTCTTGTTACAATACTTTCCTCCAAAAGGTATTACAATCGAGATATGGGATACAAATTCATCTCCTCTCATTTGATTTAAATAGGTTGGCAAGAAATTTACACCCAATCAAGAAATTTACACCCACATAACTATAAATTTAGTTCAATACTACATGCATACCTTTAATACAATGTTAGACACCATATAGTGTGATATATTTTCCTTAGTTCATCCTCCCTCGTGATTCTCATATGGAAAATATTCTCCCTTGCAATGTAGTGTTCATAGCCTCCACCATTAAACTCAATTTTTCACATGTAGACATGATATCCTTCACATCCACCCTACTACCACTAGCTCTTTATTTCCCTTTTGACATGTAGCATTAGATTCCATAGCTCCCATAAAAGCATGGTCACGTGATATATTACCTTTTTAAACATATTTATCATTAACCTCATATTTTTTATGTACTTCAACATTATTTCAATGATGCGGAAATGGGTTTGTGTAAACTTGAAATCTACTATTTGGAGGTACAATGAATGAATTTACATTGTCATTAATGCCATCAAATTTTATCATAAAGTAAAATATTTTATTAAACCTGAACATAAGTAAAGGACACGAGTGGGTTTAATGGATATTTTTATGATTTTTTTTAAAATAAATTACATTTTTATAGTTGTGACATTTTCCTTAAAACACTTTTCATTTTATTAAATTTGATTTTAAAAAGTTCATCAAATTTTTAAATTAATACTAAGTATGTGATTTTGTAACTTCTTCACAAGTTTTAGGATCCCACTTTCCTAAATCCAAGGTAATGACAAGATATTCTTGGAGAGACTCCAAATTTGAACTAGAAATATCAGCGATATTTTCATCCAATCCAAATCCAAATCTGAAGCTCCATGTTTGAGTATAAAGACCATTAATACTATGGAAGTTACAATATGTTTGGTCATCAATGTTTGAGTGTAAAGAGAATTAATAATATGTAAGTTATGATATGCTTGGCCATATCTTTCAAAATCTATTTAGCTTTTGAAACTTGAAAGGGTAGGGTAGGATCATTGAGATGATGATTCATATTTAAAAGTATTAGATGCTAAAAATTTTACTTCAAGATTCTTTATTTATGTGCACATAATATATCTAAAAGAGGGTCAACTTTTTAAATTCATATTGTTATAAATGAATGGAAGTAGTGCCTCTATAAACATATACTTAGTAACTTATCATCATCAAATTAGTATTTTAATTTGTCACACAAAGATAGAAAAAAGATGACATAATCATTTTTGGGCTTGTTGCTTCATTGGGTATATCCAGTTAAATCATTCGCAATGACCTTTAATCCCATGTTTGTATGAAAATTTTATAGGAAAGTTGTATCAAGATCATTAAAGTGTTTAATTGAACTAAGTAGTAATAAGTAAACCATTAAAACCATTATATCTAACATAGTCCTTTAACTTGGCCTAAATCAAGTATCATATGTAAAATCAATGTAATCCATTATAAATAATTGTATTTGAATGTTTAGATCTCCTTTTCTAGTATACAATTCAAATTTAGGAGCCACAAACACAATGGTGTACAATGTAAAATTTTATATGTAATAAAATCCTTTTTGTTGAACCATCAACTTCATTCTTAGTATTTTTATCTCTTGTAATATTGTGTCCAATGTTATAGTGGAGACTAGAATATTTTTTGATGTATGGGAAAATTAGATAGGGGTGATGTCATGGTAATGGATTGATGGATCATATAATGGGAGAAATCAATCATAGGGCATGATAGAAAGATAGCCTATAGTCTAAATCATAGCTTATGAAGGGAAATAATATGAGTCATGGATTGGGAAGGTGGAATAGTATTGAGTCATATGGGTGGATGGTGTAACACTAATGGTTATGTAGGTAGAGAAGAGAGTGAATCAAGTTATAATGGCACTACCAATATGAGAGGTGTTAGGTTGGGTAGTGAAGGAAGAAATAGGCAAGTAGTGTGACATATCATTTAGGTAATGGGTATTTATGGAGGGGTATATAAATGAGGTAAGCTATGAGGGGATAGCAGGGAAATGTTACAAATGTGTGATTGAGCACTAGTATAAATTAGTAGAAATAGGGGTGGTATGATCTAAGGATTAGTAGTGGAAGAAGTAATGATAGAGGATGGGCTAATTGTGGGAGGAGAGGAAGTGGATGCACCAAAAAGATGTAGATGAAGTTATCTTGGCCCCCATACCTGCAAGATTTATAAACCATGTGCTTTAATGGTAAACATAGTGTGAAACATATCAACTATTTGTTTTGGATTTCCATCTTTAGCCAAACTACCTAATTCATTTACAAAATCATGGTTAGCCACATGAGCATCATGTGACAATAATCTTGGTTGTTCTTAGTATGAGCAGTCAAATCACATGAGGGTTTAAATGAGCACTCCTTCTCAAAGGAATAGTACCATGGATCATCCATGGAATAAACCAAACATGAAAATATAAAGTTCAAAAGTGCACTTTTAAATTGGAAGATTCCAAATAAGAGTGAACTGCAAATCTAAAGCCTAATGTGAAGGGAAAAAATCTAAGGGAAAGATTAAATCATGTAGGATTCACCCAAATGTAAAGGAAAATAAAATTTCCATAAGCTTAGTATAGGCTAATCAAATGAAATGCTAAGAACTTAGCACAAATCAACCTAGACTAATAATTATGAGCTTAAGTGTGCAAAAATATGAATTAAATGCTAAATTGACAAAAATAAATGTGAAGAGGGAAGAGGTATTTGTTTGATGAATTTATGTGCTTGACCTAGCTTCACTCTAGATCAAGTCCATGCTTTAATATCTTTTCCATGTCTATAGAAATACCTTTAGAGTATTGAAATGTATGCATGTATGGATAAGATGGAAATAAATGCATGGGGATGTGTGTTAATGGGGATGGATAAATGGTTAGGGGAATGGGCCAAGCTCTCACAAGATTGTATTATTTCTTCATATGTACATGTTCTCCCAAAATAAACACATTACATAAACCTATATATGATATAGTTGTACTAATGTTAGAACAATAATATAGAAGATCAAAATTGGAATTGGCTAAGATTGGAGTGAACATCTGACACTAAACCCTTAAATTTCAAACATGCAAATAATAGCCAATTGAAAAATAATATACAAGATCAAAATTGGAATTGGCTAGGATTGGAGTGGATCTCAAACTAAACCCTTAAATTTCAACCATGCAACGAATAGAGCATGTTTTATAAGCAAAATAGCTGCAACAGATTGAAAATATTACTAGCAAGGTTTATTTAGTAAACATAATAAAACCCCTGCATCCTTGGTCAAAACTGGCACTAATTTAGCCTTGGCAACTCGAAATCTCTCTCTTCTTCTGTACATTGGGATCGCTTTTCTTTGACCAAACTGTTCAAAATATGCTCCCCTTAGAAACATATCATGTTTGGATCTCCACACACTAGATGGATATGTATTGTCTCGGTTAGTGACTTGCTTCTTTGTATAGTCATTTGGAGCCATAAATACATTCCCTTGGCTCAAGATGGTGGGATTGGCACTCCCTCCAATAGCATATATTCCCCATGGTTCATAGTAATTGTTCACCACATGAACATATCCTAATCTTGCTCTGTAATGTTAATGTCAACAAAATGATGGTTAAATTTTGTCTTTTAACTTCTTTCTTACCAATAATGGGGGTAGAAAAAAATCTCAAATTACCTGGGCATTCGTTGCATGAGTCCAGGTCCAAAATGATTAAAGGCAACTGTCACCTTCATGTGTTTGTCAACTAGATCTGAATCACTATTACCCAACAACATCACCTGTGATTTGGAACACAATAAATTACAATGTTACCAATCTATAAATTATAAGACAGGAAGACTCATACAATTTCTTCATTTTTTAAAATTTATACTTAAAATTATTTTATACAAGTGCAACTAATCAACTATTATATTAGGATGGTCAAATCTAGTTTGACATTAGCCACTTGGAAACCCAAAAAACTTTGTTTTTAACTACAAACAAATATAATTAGAATTTGATGCCATAGTTACAAACATGCTATGGTTTTTATGCAAGTGCAACCAATCAACTGTTATATTAGGACAACCAAATCCAATTTGACATAAGCCACTAATTGACAACCCAAAAGAACTTTAATTTTAACTAAAAACAAATATAATTAGAATGCTACAAACATGTTATGACTTATAGGAAGTGCAACCATGCAACCAATCAACTATTATATTAGGATGACCATAACCAATTTGGCATCATCCAATTGACAACCCAAAAATGTTTTTAACTACAAACAAATCTAATTAGAATGCTACAAACATGTTATGATTTTTATGCAAGTGCAACCAGTCAATTATTATCTTATGACAACCCCCAAAAAACTCTATTTTTAACTGCAAACAAATCTAACTAGAATGCTTCAAACATATTATGGTTTTTATGCAAGTGCAACGAGTCAACTATTATATTAGGACAGCCAAAACTAATTTAGTATCAACCAATTGGTAACCCAATAAAAACTCCCTTTTAACTACAAACAAATATAATTGCAATGTTTCAAACATGTTATGGTTTTTATGCAAGTGCAACCCATCAACTATTATATTAGGACCGATTGGCAACTAAAAAAAACTCTGTTTTTAACTACAAACAAATCTAACTAGAATGCTACAAACATGTTATGGTTTTTATGCAAGTGCAACAAATCAACTATTATATATTATATTAGGACAAACAAGACTAGTTTGATTGGCACCCAAAAAAAAGTCATTCTTTAACAACAAACAAATATAATTGCAATGCTACAAACATGTTTGGCAACCCAAAAAAAAACCTCTCTCTTTAACTACAAACAAATATGATTAGAATTTAGAATGCCAAAAAAACCTCTGTTTTTAACTACAAACAAATATGATTAGAATTTAGAATGCCAAAGACAGGTTATGATTTTTATTACTCACTTCATTATGACTGAAAAATCGGTTGTTAGAAACAGTGACAGCAGCTGAACCAAGCGTAACGTCTACCAGCCCATCAGCGCAATGAGACAGAGTGTTATGATCAATCCAAACATGTCTGGCACTCTCAATAGATATTGCATCACCATCTTGAGGATATATATTCACTATCCCTCTGGCTTTTGAAATTAAAACATGGCCTGGCGAGCTTTCCCAACAGTCATGGATGTTCAATCCATGAATTATAACATGTCTCACATTTGCCACACGAATGCAGGCCCCATTACTGATGGTGATTCTGGCACCCCTTCCATCGATTGTAGTGTGACTTGAAACAAACAGGGGCAAATGAAGATTTATCTCCATATCTCTCGCAAAGATTATCCACACTGCACCAGGAAGAGCTGCTCCATATCTCAATGTCCCAGGCATTGGATTTGCAGGGTTGTCATCAGAGCTTGTGACAGTGTAAATCCTTCCTCCCTTTCCTCCTTTGGCTCCGCTTCCAAAGCCCACAGCACAATCTGCAAGTTTCATTCTGTTTTGCTCCCAATTGGGATCGTTTCTCCAGCATTCATCAATTACATTGTACTGGGATTCTGACAAGCAAACCTGAATGAAAACAAAAACAAGAACCATTGCTAGATTCATGTGTGAAGAAAGAGTCATCTTGGAAGTATTCCTGGGTAAAATTAAACAGGAAAAAGTAAAGAACTAAATACAACCAAATTAATTCTCCTGTTGCTGGAGGAAAGCGATCAGTTGACAACTTTATATGAAGGCTCTCGCTAAGAAATAGTATAGCCTGGTAAACAGTTGCAACTGCCCGATTGTAACTACCTGTAATCCCAAAAATGAAATTTGAATTGGCAACAGACCCGCATTTATCTGTGCAAAAAAATTCGCGCAGCCTCTCCTATTCCTCAGGCCTTGCATACGGAAAACCATATTCCAAGCATCTGATTGTCGTTCGTTTGGAATTTTCAGTTTTCAAGAAAACTGAAAATAACGGTTATGATGGAATGTATGCACATTAAAACGTTCTTCAATTAAATTGATGAACTGGTCTGTCACATAAGTTCACATCGGATAGTGATGACTGATGTGGACATTGACAGGGCCAACCAAATTTTAAAGAGAGCTAAAAGCGTTATTGTAAGGGAATAAGATCCCTTGTTCAGTTAAACTAATGATGATTTTGATGTGTAATGATGATTTTGATGCGTTTCTTGTTTTGAAATAGTAACAGATTTAGTAACAGATTTAGATTTAGATTTTGTTTGGATAGATTTTAAGTGAGGTAGAAATGATTTTGTGTCTGAACATTTTAGCATGTATTGAAACTAAAACTTATTAACTAGTGATTAATAGTTTTACAGGAAAATCAATGAGAAAGAACTATTTAATATTGAAAAACAATTTTTTTTGGTTTTGCATGACCTTGGCTGAAAAAATCAGATGTAATATTCAATCCATGAGGATGAGGTCCCTCTGCTGTGATCTCCCTTGGCGTGGGCCACGATAAATTTCCCCCATTAATATAAACTCAAAACAAAACAAAAAAAAACTGGAAAACAATTGACAAAGTCGGGTAAAGTACAAAATTGAAAAATATTTATTATTAATATTTTAAAAATTAAAGAAGTAAATATTTAACAAAAAAATTAAAAAATTTAAATCATTAATTTTGTTATTGGTTCCAATTTTGAGGTTATAATTTCATTGGCCTAAAAATGTTGGAAAACAATTGACAAAATCCATGGTCAAGTATAAAATTGAAAAATATTTATTATTAAAAATTTTAAAAACTAAAGATGTTAAATGTTTAAAAATAAAAATAAATTAAATCATTAATTTTGTTATTGTTTCCAATCTTTGGGGTTACAATTTCATTGACAAAAAAACTTTGCATCTTAAGGGCTGATTTTTGGGAATAATACCTAAATTTAAGTTAAGATAAATTTAAACATTAATCTTATGTCTCACAAATTAACAAAAAAAAATATTATTGGGACTAATATTAAAATTAAATGAAAAAATAAATTTATTTTTAACTATTATTTTTATTTAACTATTTGGAAGTTTTTAACTAGATTCAAAAATAGACACAGTCTAATCCAGAAGCACTCACATATTTGGAAGTTTTTAGTTCTCCTAAGCATAAGTGGGTAGCAAATAATATTAAAATTAAATGAAAAAAAATTTATATAGGGAAATTTCCTTTTTATTATTTTTAACTATGATTTTTATTTAATTATTTGGAAGTTTTTAAGCATAAGTGGGTAGTAAATATTGGGACCAATATTAAAATTAAATGAAAAAATAAATATATAATAAAAATAGTAATGAAATATAATTTGTTTTTTCAATATTTTAACCATGACATAGAATATAACTCATTAGAATAGAATAGAATAATATCAAATTTTAAAAAATTATAAATAAAGTATCTATATCTATTAAGAATAATTTAAACATGTATAATATTTATCTAATTTTTTAATATGTATTTTCTTTTCAAAATGATTTAAAATATAGTCTCATATATAAGATATCATAGAGGTACACTAAAATCTATACTTTACTTGATTATATATCATATAGGTATAGAAATGATCATAAGACTAAAACTAAGATATAGATATATATGTATGTTGTCAATGGTTATAAATTATAAGCAAAAATTGGATGATGCACAAGTGTTGTGGTGGCACAACAAAGGGAGAACAAGTGCCACGTAGTGGCCAAGTACTTGCCTTTGTACTATTGCAATAATAGATCAATGAATGAGCTATCAAAAAGTGATTCTTGAGTCTGATTGACCACACCTAGAGATAGAAGACATAAGGTGGCTTAACTTGAAATTATTAGAAGCTAAATGTATGGCAATTTTTTATGGAAGACATGATGTGGCTTAACATGAAATTGTTAGAAGCTTAATCTATGATAATTTTACTATGTATGTTGTTAATGGTTACAAAATATAAGCAAAAATTGGATGGTGCACAAGTCTTGTGGTGGCACAACAAAGGGAGAACAAGTGCCACATAGTAGCCAGTACTTGCCTTTGTACTATTGTAATAATAGATCAATGGATGAGCTATCACAAAGTAATTTTTGAGTCATCTTGACAACACCTAGAGATAGAAGACATAAGGTGGCTTAACACGAAATTGTTAGAAGCTGAATGTATGGGAATTTTAGATGGAAGACATAATGTGGCTTAACATACATACATACATACATATAGGCATGCATACATACATACATATAGGAATATATACATACATGGGTCAACCCACAATAGTGGGTTACACTTTTGTGGACGAAGAAAAATTGAAGATGCCAAAAAATCTCTAGTAAGCACCTTTGTTTGAAGGTCTTTCCTTCGAATGAAGGTCTTGTCGGCCAAATCAAAACTTAAAACAATAGAACCTTCATTCGAAGGAGGTCTTCGAGTGAATGTAATTGAGCACCAAATTAAAACAATAATATAATACTTTCGATCAAAGAGGGTCTTCGATCGAAGGCATTATTTTATTTTATTTTTTTAAAATAGATTAAAACTCTCAAGTGAGTTTTTTTTTCATTTGAGAGTGCAACTATGAAAGGAAGTTGCAAACGAAGGTGACAAGTACACGCGAACGAAGGTGACAGGGAACCTAGACAAAGGCGATAGGGAACCCAGACGAAGACAATAGAGAACCCAGACAAAGGGGATAGGTGGGAGCTCTACGACAGGTGAAGACCCCACATCAGCATACACGTTGAGCACACAAGTGCATAAATTTGCCACCATTTCTATGTATATGCAAGTGCAGTTTGAAATAGATGCTTGCCGTGAACTCATGTATATGCTTGCCAACATTTCAAGGCCCCATATGCTTGCTAATAGGGGCTTCCATTAGAAAAAAATGTCATTCTATTATAGTCAATAAAATACAGAAAATTTTCTACTATCAAACCCTAGTTTGGCAAACAAGGGTTTGACATTACAGTTAATATAAATATAGAAAAATTCCATAACATATAGGAAATTTGTTTGAGACAATGAAAGAACTATCAAACCCTAGTTTTCCAAAGTAGGGTTTGCCAAACCCAAGTTTGGCAAACTAGGGTTTGTGATTACAGTTAATAAAATATAGAAAATTTCATAAAATATAGAAAATTTGCTTGAGACAATGAAAGAACTATCAAACCCTAGTTTGCCAAACTAGGGTTTGATAAACCCTAGTTTCAAAAGAAATTAGGGTTTGTCAAATTATGGTGAAACTAAATTCATCTTGTCAAATTTGAAAAGATGAATTTAGTTTCACCCTAATTTGTCAAACCCTAGTTTGGCAAACTATGACCGTTTGACAAACCCTAGTTTGAAAAGAATATAAAAGTTTCAAAAGAATATAAAAGTTTGAAAAGATGAATTTAGTTTGTCAGCTGGACCTAATTTGGCAAACTAGGGTTATGAAAATAGAATCTATTTGCCATGGAAACTACTCTTGAGCTCTATGCAACTATGAATGACTATAGCTAAAAGACTCTGATTCCATTCAATAGCTCACAACTTTGTAAAAGAAAGCTCATTTATTATTTATGAAATCATGCCTCTTAAATTACTTAACAAATTACAAGAGAATTACTTATATTCATTGCAATGAAATGTCTATAGCCACACAACCAATCTTTGTTTTGCACCTAAAGGCAAAGAACCAATTCAAAATTTGTAACTACTGTATGCAGTTTGGATGTATCATGTTCAGCTTAATATGTGCTAGGTAAAAAAATCCCTTATCTTTTTTTAACTATTTCATGTTATATGACAATAGAAATCCATTGGTGGCACTTGCTAAAAACAATTTAAAGATATATATAAATCCATTTCCAAAAAATTCTAACATGTAGACATGCAATTGTTATTAATAACATATGAACATTTAGATGACACCATCTTACTTATTAGTGAGTTTAGATTATGGTTAAGTGGTAAAGCTTTGTTATGTTTTATGCATCTTGTTTGCTTTACACTTCCTTCACAAAGTTGGCTTAGACTTTCATTGACTATTTCTCTATCCCTAGTTCACATAAGGATAATATATATGGACAAAACATTTCTCTCATGATTTATCTTTTGATCCTTGTACTCATACTTTCCATATGTCTTATACATATACTAAACCTACTCTTCATCACACATGTATATTCTAAGCATAGAGGCATTGCATTGATACATAAAGTTCAAGAAATTATAGACAAATGGAAGATAAACATTACACATACTCATGAGCACAAAAATCCCTCACAAGTGATAAGATGAATCATGGAAAAACAAGTCACATGAATGTCAAGGTCCTAGTCTTGTTCACCATAACCCACACTATATTGAGGTTACATGACATAAAATAGAAACCACCCGATATGAGAGATGAATTCATTGCTTACACATACTTCTTATTACTAACCATATTTTGTACTTTTTGCTTTCCTTTTCTTGGATTTATGTTTATGTCCATGTTCCTAGTTAGCATGTGGATGATACAAAGACACCTTTATTGGTGCATGTTGACACTAGTGGCTTTGAACGTGTGTTGTGTTGTTCATGTAACTTCTTCCTTGTGCTTTACATCATTTTTATTTGATTCTTTTTTAATTATGTAACATATGTTATGATCCCCTCACCTATTGATCCATTTACCTCGTGTGTCCATATATTTTGGCCTTTTTCATTATGACTTGTTTGTTCTAATTTTTACACTCATCTCACCTTCCATATTTGGTTTCATGCTTATCTTCCCCACTCGGGGGGGATATTAGTTTCCATTTTCCTTGCTTGACATATTTCCTCCTATTCTTGTTTACATACACTTTACTCACCTTTTCCTTTTTTATTTTATTTCCCACTTGTGTTGCTCACTTGACTTTGCTTATCTTTTGCTTCCATCTCCTTTCCACTTTTTATCATGTTACTTCTTGCCTTGTATTTTATGCCCATGGCCATGTGTGTTCCTTAGTCTTTTACTATTGCTTATGTCTTGTTGATCTTATATTATTATATCTTGTTTATTAGAGCCTTTACACTGATCTTAGATTGTTATATCACACTCCTAGAATCACTTATTGAGCTCACCTTGTTTTATCTAAAACTTATACTTTGATCCTATATTTCCATACCATGATTTTAAATCTAACTTATTAAACCTACATTGACATATCACATTTTTAGAATTACCACATTAGATCAGGGGCATATAATGCCGTCCCCCCAACATATTGTACTCTTATTGCCACATCATTTAAAATAGGGACATCATGTTTTCCCTCCTTTAACATTGTATGTCTTTATTGAGCTATATATTTATATCATGGACATCTTATCTCCCCACTCACAAGCTCTATTGTGTCATTTTTACCATCAAGGGCTATTTAGCTATACATGTAATTTGATAATCACACCATTGTTGAAATTAGGGAAGACAACTGAGAGGAGGGATGAATCAGTTGTCTCAAAACTTTATCTTTTTATGTATTTGATCTTCTTAACAATTTATCAACAAACTAATGATATAACCATGAAAGTATAAATCAACAACACATGAGAAGAAACACAATCAACACACATAACACCATAATTTTTATGTGGAAACCTGGTTAAGGGAAAAACCACAGTGGGGGTTAACCCACAAGACTTTATACTCTATTAAAAGTATTACAAATGGGGAAGGCACGTGCCTTCGGGCACACTGCCCAGAGCTCACTGCTCAAGGAGGCTCACTACCTACAAAATCAATTACAAAAGTTCACTGGAATGTTTGAACTAAGGAATAGCATCTAACAATGCAAGATTACAGTTCTGGTTGAGCTCAGTATATTGACTTTACACACTTCATCTTTCTCTGCCCCCCTTCACTGCTCTGTCATGATCTGGAGCTTAGATCTCTTCACTTTGCACTTGATTTTGCTATATTTTGCACTTATTCCTTCACATTCTCTCATCCACACTTCTAAATTATCAAATCCATTGATCATATATATTCACTACATGAAATTAGATCAACTACAGTCAGCCTTAAGAAAAACTTAGACTTTTTAAGAACACGATTCTGTCAACTGAATCCATGTACAAACACCAATGCAGACCAAAATTTATGTATCCAAGTCATCTTACATGTTGTCCAATACCATTGGATATCACAAATTACTCAACCAATAACATTTTCTAAACCGCATAATGATCAAACACCAAGTTGGCTTGTTCTTCACTAGACTAAACTGTTTAACAAGAACCCAATACTCAAATGCTTGTAACTTTCAATCCCTTCTTCACTAGAGGATAAAATCTTGGATTTAGGTAGCCTTGATGTCCCTTAATATTCCCTCAGATCTGTAGCTCAATATGATTACCTGTGGAGATTTGTGGACCAAGATGTTGAACCTTGTCATATGCTCTATTCTTGTCTATTTAGACTTAAACAAATATGCAGTCTGACTTCTGGTATGATCCACTGATGTAATGTGGATGTGTAAGATGGATTTAGTTTCCATCAATGACAACCTCTGACATGCCTAGCAGTGTCTTGCCAATAATTTCCCCCTTTGGCATTGATGGCAACACTTAGTGAAAAATGACTAAGTGTTAGAACAGCTCCCCCTTACTATGTACACTTGTGATTTCCAATGCACCCCCTTAGTTGAATTCCTCATTTCTCACTACTTTTCTTCTCCCCCTTCGACATCAATGGCAAAGGCTAGGATGGCATATCAAAATTCATGCAAAAATATACTTTCGAATATGAACACATAGTCCTTAAGCCTTGTTCATCAACAAAAAGATATCACCAAAAAATGTTTTTCAATCGTGACAATTCATTATCCTAGTTCTTCTTTATGCTTCCCAAAATGGATATATGCCCACTAAATAAAAATGCCTATGATTTTGCCTTTTGAAGGTCAGTAGGATCACTAGTAGTAGCAGTAGGTTAGGATTCTGCCAATAGATCATACATAGTTTCTAATTTGAGGAAAATCAGTCTCCAAAGCTCATCCAATCTGCCCAAAACTTTAACCTTTTCCTTCTCTAGGTTAGTCAATTCATTCCACAAACTCACTACTTAGCATTCTTTGGTAGATACAGACTCAATTAAAGGACTATATGAATGAGAAAAGTTGGACAATTTGAGCTCTAAGTTCTTAATCTTATTCTCAATATCTTCAACAACTTTAGATCAATTTAAGAAAAACTTATAAATCTTTGCTCCTTCAGATAGGGCATTTTGAATATTCTTTACACTAGTATCAAGCCATGATCTATCATAACTAATTAATTTCTTTATTTCAGCAAACCTCTTATCATTAAATTAATTTTTGACTTTAACTTCTGCTAACTTCTCTAAGGTTTCAAAATGAGAACTTACGGAGTTTATCAAAGTTTTCAACTGATCGGAGGGAGATGCTGCTGAGTCCATCTAAATTGTGGGCATGATTTTCTCAAAAATCCCATATGCATGGCCAAGCAACTCGCTATCTTCTGTATGAGACTTTAGGATTTCTTCTCTGGCCTTAGCTTGTGCAATAGAGGCCAACTTTTTCTTCTACACTGGTGATAAAGTATCAAAATTGATTGCTCCTTGTATTATATCCTGATCTTCTTCAAAAAAATTTATCTTTTTCCAAAATTTCTTTCATTGCTTCTGTAGTGTCTCTTGCCCAAAATGATGTTTCAGACTTATGCTCTTCAAGGCCTCCAACTTCTCCCTTTTCAGAGTCAACCACATTGTCCTTCTCATCATTTTCATTCTTTTTCTCTGCTTTTGCCTTCTCTGCATCATCATCAAAGGCATCTTTGCTTTTATCTATATCAGAAATATCTTCTACATTCTCTTTTGGAGGATTTGGTGCATCAAATTCCTCAACATCTAGGGTGGAGGAATCAATTTCATCATCAGTTTATTTTTCTTGATCTTCCTTCATCATTTCTTCATCTTCTTTATTGGATATTTCTTCTTCTGGAATAGAGGCGTCATCTGTTTTAGTTTGTTACTCATTTTTTTGTATCTTTTCATCATCTAGAATTGATGTGTCATCAGTATCAATAGGTTCTTCTCTAACAACATAGAATGTGTTCTTGTCTAATGCTTTCCTTAGAATTTGTTCTGTTTCTTTAACAATTTCATCAATGTCTCCAATCAACAACTTACTCATCCTTTTCTTGCTTCTGAATTCATTCTTGACTTCTTTAAGGATCTTATCTACTTCCTTTCTGGAGATCACCAAACAAAGATTAGACATTACATGTTGCCTCAGCTCCATATCCTTTGTTTTGGTAACTTCTTTTCTTATTTCCATAATGTCTCTTAAAATCTTAAAAACTTCTAACAAAATCTCCACTAATGCTCTATTGAATATGTTGCAAGTATGAGGTTAATCAGTGTTGTCATTGATGTCAACATACTCATATTGCATTGACAAGAAGGATTGGATGAGTTGTGTGCTGAGGATATTGAGAAAATTAGTCTCAATCAGGAACAGTGAAGAATAGTGATGAGAAGAAGGAAAAAGTACTCAATAGGTTGAGGATCAGAGGATGCGGATTAAAGGGTTTGTAGATATGAATCTTGAGATGATCTAGTTAAGTTTTCAGAGGTCCGCATGAAGATTTGGAGAAGTTCTGATTAATCAAGTAGAATCAGTTCTGAGAGATGCTCCAGAGTGACAGAGTGTTACAAAAGGGTCCGGTGAGATCCAGAAGTGTATTGTCCTATTCTATAGATTGGACAAAGTGTTTGGGATTTCCTTGTGATCTATCCTCTTGATTTGTTCATGATTTGGAGGTCCGCAAGCACATGTTTCAGTATGACAGTGGTGGTACACTGTGTTCTTGAAGTTCTGGATGAGGAAAAGAAGAGATTCCAGTGAATAGAGGAAGTACGGATGTACCTAGTCATTCAGGAAAGCTTGTGAAGGGTCTTGGATCATGTTGAGGTTGTTTTGTTGGTCCACATTGATGGTAGAGCCCAGAATTGAAGATATTCTTTCGGATGGAGATGTTCTTGTTGGCCAACTGGATGAGTTCTTCTAGATGAAGATGTTCTTGCTTAGATTGGTTGATCGGATAAGTTATTTATCTTGCAAATGTTCTTGTGGTTGATTTCCAACTTGGATGATTGTTCCCAAGTCGATGCCTTGTATAAATGAAGGTTTTTGAATTCATTTTGAAGTGTGTTGAGGGGCGGATGAGTGTGGTATAGAGAAAGAGAGAAAGGCAGAGCAGGTGTGTCTCAGGCTTAATGGAACTGATCCAGACATGGTGAAGATGTCATTCTCCAGTTCAAGTTTGTATTACTTATGATCTTGTAGACAGTGTGTCTCTTGTAGGTAGTGTGCCTCTTTATGAGCAGTGTGCTTGGGCAGTGAGCCCTGACTTGCATGTGCCATCCATTTTTCTTATTCTTCTAACAGAGAATAATCCTTGGGTTAATCACCCCGTGGTTTTTCCCTTAACCAGGTTTTCCACGTCAAAAATCTTGGTGTCTAATGTGTTGCTGTTTATCTGCTCCAATGTTCTTGCTTTATGCTTTGATGAATGATTAATTGATATGTTGTTAACTAACAAAGTAGATTCAAGTGTTTGAAATTGAAGCAAGTTTTATACAACTGATTCACCCCCACTCTCAGTTGTGTGCCCTAGATCTAATAGAATATATTCAAATATTTATACAGTAGCATCCTCAAAAATTATTTTGTCAGCATCACTGTAATGATCAGAAAATTCAATCAATAGTTTTAGATTTCCATCTACAGTGATTGTCAAGTAACAATCTCCTCCACAGAAGGAGTTGTCTTCTCAACATCAACCTCTGACTTATGCCTCTTATTTGGCTTTTTGCTTCTGGAGGTATTCTCCTTAGACACTTTAGCAGCTTTAGTTCCTAAGGCCTTCAACTATTTAACTTCATCATCTAAGTCAGTTTATTCTTCATCCTCTTTTTCCACACTGACATATGTTCTTTTGCCCTTAACTTTTGTCATTTTGTCTTCCTTACCGGTAGGTTTTTCTACAGCAGGAGAAGGTGACACACCAGAGGTTGAACTAGAACTCCTAGCAGACCTTGACTTAGGAGGAGGTTCTATCAGAACACTTTCCTGTTCCCTATCCTACTTCTCCTTCTCATCCTTTTCTATTCTTTCCCTGAATTGCCTCATACCTTCCTTAGTAAGGCCTAGATTCTCAGCCAACTACTCAACTTCTTTCCTTATAGTCCTTTTGATTTCAAGAGCCTTGAATTCAAGATGCAGTTTTAGTGAAATCTATTTATATGTTCCAAATCTCTCCTCAGCTGGATCCTTAGGCTGGCTCAACAGATGATGTGCATATAGCTCCAATACATTTCCATCCACTTCATACCCTATGGGCATGATCCACACAACTATACGCTCCACTACTTCCATTTTGAACTAATCAACAGTAACCATAAAACAAATGGTGTCCTTGTATTTCTTAACCATAACTCTAGGTATTCTCTCCCTAGCTTGCATTATACTCTAGAAATTTTTAAAGAATCCCCAAAGTGAAGTCTTTTGTGAATCATGACTACCCGAACAACTCAACTGATTCCTAATTTAGACTGCTACTGGTTTGTCATTTAACCAATATATATTCTTGTTTCCCAGAATCTCACTCAAGAAATAAAAGAAAAGATAGAATTAGTGTACCATATTTGAATGAGTACTTTTTGTCCTTCTTTATCTTTCTTAGGTTCTCCATGAGTTGGTTCAGCAATAGTTCACAAAGATCATAGTCTGCACCTTCTTTTACCATCTTATATGTAGTATAGATGGCTATTCCAAAAACTAAATTTTCTCTGCTAGAGTAATATATCATGTATCCTATCACCATTGATGCGAATCTGACCCCATGATCCTCTATGTCATTTAGTCATGCCTCTCTTGTCAAATTTTGATATGGTTTCCTCAGTGACTTCTTGATTCTTCACAGCCTTCAACTAAGGTAAGGTACCAATTGAATTCAGTCCTATAATTGCCCTTATGGCATCCTTTTTTATTTTGAATGGATGATTCAACCATAGAAACTCATCATGGATATGGATCAAGACATACTGGACCCACTCGTCATTTGCAAAACATGGAAACTCAACAAATTGTATGAACTTCTTGTCTTTCAAGACTTTGTACTCCAGTTTGAGCTCAAAATCATCACCTTTTAAGTGATTCATGAATAGATTAGCAAACCTTGAGTTGCCATGCTCTTCTAGAGGCACGTGAATATAAGCCCTAATGTCCTATCTATGAAGAAGTCCATATGGAATGCCTAAAAATGCTCCCATCGGATTTACTTCAATGGACTTGAAAGGATGCTTCTTAATATTTGGCCTAGGCCGCTCAGTGATGTTCACAACTAGAGGAGTAGCCATTTCAAAAGATTACAAGTTCAAAGTTTGCAGAGAAATACCTTTTTCTTCACGGAATTAGGGTTAGTTTCTGAATTCGTTCTTCACATTTCAAATCTCTAAAATTTCAGCGCATGTACTCTTCTCCTTGTTCTCTTCGAATGCAAAGTGATTCAAGTGTTTGAATGAATAACCTTTTATCCTTTGCAAAACCTAATCCTTCATTGTAATAAATGCTCTACCCTAATACATTTGGTTACATTATTTCTGCATACAGTCAATCTTTAATTGCTCTACAATCAATCGTACTAGCTTCTTTTCTTCTGGAATTTGCTTTAATAGATCTGCAATAGGCTTCTCTTTCTTCATCCATCATGCCAAATTTAGGCACCCACTTACTGGAAGGGGGAATTAGATTTTCAATGCAGCTCCCCCTGAGCCAGAGCTCCTATTTCAATTCCTAGAGGAATTATTAGCACCAGATTCTAGTGTGGACCCATTGTCAACATTCATTACACCTTTCATCACCCATGTTTTGTTCATTTCATTCTAGATCTCATTCACATCAACTTTTCCCTTGCCTTTGTCCAACTTCTACTCTATTTTTCCTTTACCTACTTGTGAGTTCTCCTTTTTGCTTCTGTAAAATTTAGCAATGTGTCCAGATTTATTGTAGTTGAAATGCACAATCTTATTTTTCTGACAATTACATGTTGGAACAAGTTTAGATCTGCATTGCATTGCAATATGCCCAAACTTATTGCAAGTAAAACATCTTCCACTGAACACTTGTTTGTGTTGGAATTAGGGAAGACAACTGAGAGTAGGGGTGAATCAATTGTCTCAAACTTTAATACTTGCTACAATTAATTCTTCTCTACTAGTTATTAATAGATCATTATTATAACAATGAAAGCATGAATCAATAACATCGGAGCAAAACACAAATAACACATTGGACACCAAGATTTTTAATGTGGAAACTCGGTTAAGGGAAAAACCACGGTGGGGGTTAACCCACAAAGATTATAATCTATTAAAAATATTTCAAAGGACAATGCACATGCATTCAGGATCACTTCTCATATGAAGGCTCACTGCCTACAAAAAAAGATTACAATATGTTTGAACTGATAATTAGCATATACCAATGCAAAGCTTCAGTTTTGATTAAGTATAAAATACCCACTTGATACACTTCATCTTTATTCTGCTTTGTTTTACTCTTCTGTCGTAATCTAAGCTTAGATCTTCACCTTTTGCACTTATCTTTAACTTTATTTAAACATATTCCATCGTCACATCACTATGACTCAAATCACTCAAATCTATGGGCTATATATATCTGCATCATGAATTTCAATAATTTTTTAGCCGGCTTCAAGAACACTTAGAACTTTTATTAAAGACTACTCTGTCGGCCAAATCCATGCACAATTTTTAACGTGGACCAAAAAATTGTATTCACAAATTATCAATAATGTCGACCACAATCGCTAATCATCACAAATTGCCCAATGAACAACTTTCATATATCTGGAACGAAGATCAATTACAAAGTCAGCCTGTTCTTCTTTTGTCTGCACTGACAAACTGGAACTGATACTCAAATACTAATAAATTTTGAATCCTTCATCAGCGGAGGCTAGAATTCTGGATTAAGATTGACCTAACAATCCTTATGACTCCCTCAAATTTGTAGTACACTATGATTTACCACCGGAGAGATCCGGACCAAGATACTGGACCCTGTCATATGCCCTGTTTCTGGCTACCTAGACTTCAATAAATTCTTATTCTAACTTCCGGTATCAACAAATTTAGTTATATGGATGTGTGGAATAGTCTTGGTTGCCATCAATGACAACACATTTCCTACGTAGCAGTGTCTCTAGCCAACAATCTCCCCCTTTGGCATTGATGGAAACACTTAGTGAAAAATGACTAAGTGTCAGAGCTACTCCCCCTTACTTAGTACACTTGTGCTCTCCACTATTTCCAAATCTCCCCTTTTGTTGGATTCCTCATTTTTCACTACTCTTCACTCCCCCTTTGACATTAGTGGCAAAGGATGGAATCCACAAACCAAAATTCACCCAAAAACTCTGTATACAATGCCTCATATGTACAACCAATCCTTAAGTTATATTTACATATACTTAAGTACATCTCCAAAAATATTCCTCAGCAGGCCCAACTCTGTATCCCAACTCTTCTTCATACTATTCAAAGTTGAAATGTCGCCATTGAACAAAAATGCTTGTTCTTTAACCTTCCAAAGGTCAATGGGATCACTTGTTTGAGTAGTAGTTTGGGCTTCTGTTACAACATTGAACATTGCTTCTATCTTAGGGGAAATCAATCCTTAGAGCTCACCCATTCTTGCTTTAATGTTCTCCTTTTCTCTTCTCAGTTTCTTTGTTTCTTCCATCAGGTTGATTGCTTGACACTCCTTACTTGCCATTGATACTGTCAATGGATCAAAAGCTTGGGACATACTTGACATTTTCTGTTTGGAGTCCTTTATTTTATCTTCTATATCCTTTATGACTTTAGGAGTAAATAAACAAAACTTATATATACTACCTCCTTCTGAAAGAGCATTTTGAATACTCTTTATACTATTATCTAGCACTAATCTATTTATGCCAATCATGCCTTTAATTGCATCAAATCTTTTGCTATTAAATTCATTTTGAACTTTAACTTCTATAGATTTTTCAAAGTGTGTACTTATAGAATTTACAAGGTTCTTCAGATTTCTAGAGGGGGAATCAAATGGATTCTTCTAGAAAGTTGGCATTATCTTCTCGAATATACTAGATGCAAGGCCTAATAGCTCACACTCCTCTATGTGAGATGTAAGTATCTTTTCTCTTGCCTTGGCTTGTGTGAAAGATGTTATCTTCATCAAATGGACCGGAGAGAGAGTATCTAGATTGATTCGTCCTTGAATTAGTTTTGGTTCATCAAATTCTAGAATTTCTTTACTTAGGAAACTCTTCACTACATTTACAGTGTCTCTTGCCACAATTTCTGGACCACCTTCCTTTCCTTGTGTTTTCTCAGTATCAGGGTTATTTTGTTTGGGTGCATCAACATTTGCACCATCTTCTTCTTCTTCTTTATCTTTCTTACCTTTGACTTCTCTCTCTGCTTTACCTAAATCTATATGTCATTTGTAGGGGGATTCTTTACTTTGTCCTCACCATTTACAATCTATTTTGAAGGATCTTGTGTAGCAGTATTATTCTCAACATTGTCTTCTTTTCCAGATTGATTAGGAAGAGTTAGAGTATCTCCTGCATCATCAGTTTTATCCACCATCTCTATATCTTCCTTATTTATTTGCTCTGCTTCTGGAACAAAGGAGTCATCAACCTTGGTTTGTTGCTCATTATTTTTCATTTCTTCAATATCTGAGATTGATGAATCAATCCCATCACCAGTCTCCTCAATAAATGGCAGATTGTGTCTCTTCAATGCACTTAGAAGTATTTCCTATGTTTCTTTAACTATTTTGTCTAATTCTCCAAGCATCTGTTTGTTCATTCTCTTCTTGTTGTTGAATTCATCCTTCACTTCTTTGAATATCATATTCATTTGAACTCTAAGGGCATAGTTTTATCAATACATGTTCTCTAAGCTCTATATCCTTGCTTTTTTCATTTTCTTTCCTTAACTCCAAAATGTCTACAAGACTTTGAGGGATCTCAGAAGTTATTTCAATCAGGGCCTTATTATAGATATTTAGATATCTAACAGTTGCTTCCTCTAACACCCTCTTATCTGTATCACTGTATTCATCATAAAATTCAGTCGTGGGTTTCAAATTTCCATCCATAGTAACTAATTTTATTACATCTTCCATAGAAAGTGTGGGTTTCTCAACATATGTATCTGTCTTTTGCCTTTTGCTTTCCCTTTTCCTTCTGGAAGGCTTCTCCTTAGTCACCTTGGCAGCTTTTGTTCCAGAGGCTTTCAAGTCATTTACCTAAGCATCTAAATTTGTTTCTTTCTTCATCAACTTTTGTTCTCTTATAGGTTCTTGTGGCCTTTGTTTTCTTTCTCTTTCCTCCTTCATTAGATGGTGTGGCTTCCATTGTCTCAGGATTTGCAAGTTTTGGAGAAACAAGGGCAGCAACAGAGCTTCTAGTAGTCCTTGATGTGGAGGAGGATTCTAGTAGAGCACTACCTTGTTTCTTATCCCACTTCTCCTTCTTTGCCTTTTCAGTTCTTTCCCTGAATTGCCTCACAACTTCCTTTGTTAGGCCTAGATTCTCTGCCAACTGCTCAACTTCTTTTCTTACTTTCCTTTTGGTTTCAGGTTTTCTGAGCTCCTCATGCAATTTTACACTTAGTTCCTCATATGTCCCAAATCTTTCAACTGTTGTGTCTTTTGGCTTGCTCAAAAGGTGTTGAGCATACATATTCAAGATTTTTCCATCTACCTCATACCCCATGGGCATGATCCAAATAGTTTTGGGTTCTACTACTTCCATTAAGCACTGATCAGTGTCAACCATAAAGCATATTTCATTCTTGTACTTCTCAACAACTGATTTGGGGATTCTTTCTCTAGAATGCATCATATTCTAAAAATTCTTGAAGTATCGCCAAATAGCAGTTTATTGTGCCTTATAGTCACCAATGCTATGTAGATGATCTCTGATCTGAATAGCCACTATCTCGTCATTAGTCCAGTGTACACATTTTACTCAAGGTACCTCATTCATAAAGTAGAAAAATAAACATAGAACCAATGTATCATATTTAAAGGTGTTTTTCTTGTCTTTCTTGATTTTGTTTAAGTTCTCAATTAGTTGGTTCTGCAATAATTCACACAAATCATAATTTGCATTTTCCTTTAACATTTTGTATACAACATATATGGTCATTCCAGAGACAGGGTTATCCCTACTGGAGTGGTAAATCTTGTAGCCAATCACCATAGAGGCAAACTTAACATCCAGTTCTATAATATCATTGATTGTCATTACCCTTTTGTCAAACTTGGCACTGGTAGCATCAGCCACTGTCTGGTTTTTCATGGCTTTCAGCATGGGTAATCCACTAGTTGAATTCAACCCAATCACAATCCTAATTGCATCCTTTGTAATTTTGAATGGTTTCATTAGCCACAAAAAATCATCATGCATTCAACTTAAAACATACCAGACACATTCATCTTCATCGAATGTTGGAAACCCCACAATCTGAATGAAATGTTTATCATATAGTGCCTTATATTCGGGTTTAAGATCATGGTTTTCATCACTCAAATAACTCTCAAACAAATCCACATACCTTTAGTCCCCAAATTCATCTATGTTCGCATGAATATAAACCCTAATATCTTTAGTAAGCAGCACACCATATGGAACACTTGAAAATGCACCTAATGGGTTGACTTCTATTGATTTGTGTCGATGCTTTTTAAATTTTGATCAAGGCATTTCAATAATATCAACAACCAAAGGTGTAGCCATTACAAAAATATTACAAGTTCAAAGCTTCACAGATAAATACCTTTTTCATGAAATTAGGGTTGATGGATAAATTCACTGATCGTACTTCAATTCCTTGTAATCTCAGTTTAGACACTATTCTTCTTGCTTTCTTCAAGTGGAAAGTGATTCAAATGAGGAGTGAATAGCTTTTTATGCTCTAAAAAACCTAATTTTCCTTTGTAATAAATGCTCTACCCTAACACATCTGGTTACACTATTTCTGCATGCATTCAATCCTTAGTTACTTTACAATTAGTCACATTAGCTTCTTTTCTTTCAGAAGTTTCTTCGAAAGTTATGTAATAAGCTTCTCAAGCTTCATTCATTGTGCCAAATTCAGGCACCTACTTATTGGCTGGGGAAATTTGATCTTTAATGTAGCTTCCCCTAAGCCAAAGCTCCTGATTTAATTCCTAGAGGAATTGTCAGCACTAGATTCTGATGTAGACCCATTATTATTGTTCATAACACTTTTCTTGATCCATATCTTTCTCATTTCATTCAGGATCTCATTCACATCAATTTTACCCTTGCCTTTGTCTTGTCTCTGCTCATCTAATTTTTCATTTGCCAGACCTCTTCTTTCATTATTCTTGCTTCAGTAGGTTCTTGCAAAATGACCGAATCGGTTACAATTGAAGCACACAAAATTTCTTTGCTTATATACTTGATTTCCTCTTGATTAGCACTGATTAGCCATGTGTCCAAATCCATTGCAAGAAAAATAGTAGCCATTGAAAGAGTTGCCATTTCCTCTATTGTTAGAGTTATTCATTACCATACTTTTGCATTCATTTGATCTATGACCATACCTCTTACACTTGAAGCAATAACCGGAGAAGGATGGACCATTTTGTTTTTCTCTACTTTTGCACCAAGTAGCTCTATGACTAAATTTATTGTAATTGAAACAATTGCCATTGAAGGATGGATATCTTTGAGCATTAGGCTATCTTACCAAAGGTCTTCCAAGTCTATTTCTCCCATTCCTTGGATGAAAATTTCTTTGTCCGGTTGCAGAGCTTTCACCTTTTTCATATCCAAGACCATGCTTGTCATCAGCCTTTTTCTGACTTTCAAGCAATGCTTTAAGTTTAGCTAAGCTTATCTTGAACTTTTCCTTGTATTCATTTGCAACTTCTAGGTCATGTCTGAGAATGACAATTTACCTGTCAAGTTCTCTCTCATTGTCTCTTCTTTCTTGTAGATTAGACTCTAGGAGGCTAGGTATTCCATCCAATCTACAACATTCTTTAGTTCTTTCTTTTAGATTTTGATTCAGGTCTTCTTCAGTTTTTTTCCTATCTTCAATTTCCTTGGTTAGCCTCATCACCTTGGATTCCATCTCATATTTTAGGACAACAACTTCTTTAGCTAACTTCTCACATTCCTTTGTCTTCTCTTTCAGGGCCTTATCCTTGTTGTTTTCTTCATAATGATTTCCTAGTTGAAGAGGTTGATCCTTCCTCTTTTCATTAGATTTGCTCAAATTTTCTTTTAAAGTCTTAATGAAGTCTTCAAAATTTTTAAGGTTCTCTTGTAGCTCTTTGACTTCTACTCTGGACTAATCAAGATCTTCTAAAGCGAGTTTAAGTTGTCCTTAGAGGTTGTATTCATCAATTTTACTACCTTCCCAAATCTTCCTCAAGATGTTAAACTTTTTCAAAGGAACCTTTCTTTGACACCAATTGTTGGAATTAGGATAGACAACTGAGAGGGGGGGGTGAATCAGTTGTCTCAAACTTTAATACTTGCTGCAATTAATTCTTCTTTACTAGTTATTAACAGATCATTATTATAACCATGAAAGCATGAATCAATAACATAGGAGCAAAACACAGATAAAGTGCACTACACCAAGATTTTTGATGTGGAAACCTAGTTAAGGGAAAAACTACAGTGGGGGTTAACCCACAAAGATTATACTCTATTAAAAGTATTACAAAGGAGAATGGATATGCATTCAGGCTCACTGCCTAGAGCTCACTGCTCAAAGGAAGGCTCACTACCTACAACAGGCTCACTGCCTATAGGAAGAAGATTACAATGTGTTTGAACTCATAATTAGCATCTACCAATGCAAAGATTCAGTTCTAGTTAAGTATAAAATACTGACTTAATACACTTCATCTTTATTCTTCCTTGTTTTACTCTTCTATCATAATACGAGCTTAGATCTTCACCTTCACACTTGTCTCTGCCTTTATTTGCACATATTCCATCGTCGCCTCACTACCACTCACAAATCACTCGAATCCATCTGCTATATATACCTGTATCATGAATTTCAATAATTTTTCATTCGGCTTCAAGAACACTTAGAACTTTTATTGAAGACTCTGCTCTGTCAGCCAAATCCATGCACAATTTGTAACGTAGACCAAAAACTTGTATTCACAAATCATCAATTATGTCTGCCACTATTGTTGATCATCACAAATTGCCCAACTAGCAACTTTCATATATCTAGAACCAAGATCAATTAGAAAGTCGGCCTGTTCTTCTTTTGCCTGCACTGACAAAATAGAACACGATACTCAGATGCTAATAACTTTTGAATCCTTCATCACTAGAGGTTAGAATTCTGGATTTAGATTGTCTTGACAATCCTTATGAGTCCCTCAGCTCTGTAACACACTATGATGTACCACTAGAGGGATCTAGACCAAGATATTGGACCCTATCATATGCCCTATTTGTAGCTACCCATACTTAGATAAATTCTTATTCTGACTTCTAGTATGAACAAATTTAGTTATACAAATGTCTGGAATAGTCTTGGTTGCCACCAATGACAATACCTGTCATGCGTAGCAGTGTATCTAGCCAACAGTTTGTTCTTAGGAGGATTCCTTGATCTACTTATGCATTCCTCAGCCTTATGACCTATCCTTTTACAATTAAAGCATTGACTGGAGAAAGATGATGCATTTTGATTCACTTGACTTCTACATTAATTAGTTCTATGACCATACTTATTGCATTTGAAATAATTTCCATTAAAATATGGATACCTTTGCACATTAGGTTATCTTACCAGAGGTCTTCTAGGATTCCTTCTTTGATTTCTTGCTTCAGGATTTCTTTGATCGGATTGAAAGCTTTCACCTTTCTCAAATGCTAGACCATGCTTATCATCTGCCTTCTTTTGACTATCAAACAACACCTTAAGTTTAGCTGAGATTATCTTGAATTTTTCTTTATATTCATTTGCAACTTCTAGTTCATGTTTGAGAATGACAATTTGTCTTTCAAGTTGATCCTCATTATCCCTAGTTTCTTGTAGATCAGATTCTAGATGACCAATTATTCTGTCTAATCTACAACACTCTTATGTTCTTTCTTTTAGAGATTGATTCAGTTTTTCCCCAATCTTCTTGCTTTCTTCAATTTCCTTGGTTAGTCTCATCACCCCTGATTCTATTTCATGTTTTAGAACAATTTCTTTTGCTAGCTTCTCACATTCCTTTGTCTTCTCATTTAGGGTCTCATCCATGTCATTGTCTTCATTCTAATTTTCTAGATGATGAAGTAGCTCCATCCTCTTTTCATTAGATTTGCTTAGTTGTCCTTTTAAGGTTTCAATGAAATCTTCAGCATCTTTAAGGTTCTCTTGTAGATTTCTGATTTTTGCTCTAGACAAATCAAGATCATCTAAGGCTACTTGAAGTTGTTGATTGATACCATTAGAATGCTTGGATGAACCCATTGAAAATACCTTCCCAGATCTTTCTCAAGCTATTAAACTTTTTCTAATGAACTTAGCTGTAATACCAATTGTTGAAATTAAGGAAAACAAATGAGAGGGGGGGTGAATCAGTTGTCTCAGAACTTTATCTTTTTCTGTATTTGATCTTCTTAACAATTTATCAACAAACTAATGATATAACCATGAAAGTATAAATCAATAATACATGAGAAGAAACATAATCAACACACATAACACCATGATTTTTACATGGAAACCTGGTTAAGGGAAAAACCATGGTAGGGGTTAACCCACAAGAATTTATACTCTGTTAAAAGTATTACAAATGGGGAAGGTGCATACCTTCGAGCACACTACCTAGAGCTCACTGCTCAAGGAATCTCACTACCTATGTACAAACACCAAAACTTATATCTAGCAATATTTAGATCAGCTCCTGTATCAATTAGGAAGGCTAATGGATAAGCCATAATACCTGGAAAGTGTATTGTTAGGATTACACCTAGACATGAGGTAGTCTACTTGCTGCGCTTGTATGCTTTCATCTGACGGCTGCTAGTGCCTTCTTCAAAGGTTACTTCTGGCTCTTCTTCAATAGCCTGATGAATGAGCGGACTATAGCGCTTTTATTCACAATATAGTTGTTCTTCCCTTAAAGAAGCTTGTAAGGGTAACTGTATAGGTCCAACTGTATTGAACTGATTGACAAACTTAAAACAATGAATTTCCCTTCCAGTGCGAAGGGATATTTAAAGGCTCAGTATGAAGGACCAAAGTTGTCCACTGAAGTAAGAAAGCCTGTGATTGAAAAGATCTTTGATCCTTCAAATGGGATCCTAAGGGAAACTACCCCAGAAGAACGAGCAAAAGGAAAGTTCCAAATGGCTCGTGGTAATGGTTCCAATCCTAATGGATCTAACCCCATTGATCCATTAAAAAATATTCAAACTCTGAAAGAAGATACACCTCCCCTTGTTAATTTTGATAATTTTGAGGATATAGAGAATACAAGAGGAATAGATTCTATGTAAGCCTAGATAACAAATTATTTATCCACTAATGCTAATGCTAATGAATCACAAGTGATCAAGCAGGCTCTTAATGCGATGACAAGTGTTGCACGAAGTAGCTGGGATAGGGACGCCTTCATTTCTCAACAAATTCTAGGTGAGTGAAGTCTTAGAGAGTCTAAGTTCTAAGTCTTGAGTCTGTTAGGAGTTTGTTAAGAAGAGTATGCTCTTCACTTTGCAGCTCTAAACTGATCTGAGTGAATCAGAAAATCTAATGCAAACAAGTTTTCAGTAGTGTAAAAACTTTTAAGCTCTTCTTTCTGCATATAAGTTTGTATCATTGCTAGTGCGCATTGAATATGATAAATGTATTCCTGAGTATTAGATGTGAAGATAATAATATCTATAATATTTTCCTGAGTGTCAAATACATATTTCATCCGCATATCATTTGTCATTTGTAGCTGTTGTTCAAAGTTGGTATCAGAGCCAATGTGATGTTCATCTATTGTTACAGTTGGTGTCTAACTATAATGACTCACGAGTGGTAATCTATCTAACTGTATTGCTCCTAATATTGCTCCTCATACTGCTCATACAAATTAGATCCCTATTGTAAGTCATTTCCATGTAAGTCTCATTTAAGCTTGTTGAGTCTAGGGCAAATTTGAGGCAGTAATCTTGTATTTCAAGCACAGGTGTGAGTGTTGGTCTAAGTGTAGAAATGGATAGACCAAGCACTTCTGGATCGAGTATGGAAAGCATCGACCACACAGCAGATCGCAATACAAAAGTTAAGTTCACCAATTTCTTTGTTGATAATGAAAGTTCTTTTTCTACTCCTGAATCTAGTAGTAATATATTAGATGAAAGTTCTTCTAGTCAGTTTGATGATAAAGAATTTCATGTGCCTAAGATAAAACCCTTTGAGATTTATAAAGATGTGCCAAATAGTTTAGTTGATATGTTCAACAAAAACAAAGGTCTAAAAAAATGGTTTGGTTATAAATCTTCTCAGAGATGTCATGTATCTACTTTACAACATGTAGTTACAAGTGGAAACAAAGACAAAATGAGATTATTCTCAGATGCCCAAGTCATGAAATTTCAAAAAGAAGCCTTAGCTAGTCCAGATAATCCACAATTTATGCATTTGTCCTATGTAAGGATAGGTATCACCGAACATTATAGAAAGGGATTACCAATCATCATCCTCATGATTCCTAAAGTTGTCACATTCCTTGTTAGGTGTTTCTTGTGACTCCATGTCCAAAGGGTCACTTTACATTGATTGCTTATTAGATTTCCCTGTTAGTTTAAAAGATGGTAATCTTCAAGATGTTCTTGAATATACCTTCAAGACCATGAACCTTCATATGAAAAATTAGTCTGTAGACCATTCTCTTACCTTTCTCATTCATTATAGGTTATACAACAAGGTTCTTCCCTTGATGATAAATCCTAGAAAGGCACAAGGTTTAGAAGGTTTGTCAACCATCTAGAAATCTACTAATGACAGCACGCAGTTAACCGCACCAAAGATAGTCCATCATAAAGATATCAAGTTGCCAGAAGAATGGGCATTAGATCTTTGGGAACATGATAGTCAACCTGAAGAAGAAAAGCAACCACAATTGAGAGGCATCTTAATTGAAGAATTAGATGATTAGGCAGTAATCATATTCTCATCTGGTAGCTAGTCTGCTTTATGTAGAAGCCCTTCTATGAGAACATAAAGAGTATTTAATTACAACCAACCTGGTCCATCTGTGTCTCTGTTACCAAGCACATAGAGCACAAGATTCCAAGCTTCTAAGGGTTTTGAAGATCTGTTTAAGATCCCTTCTATTTCAAAGCCTAGAAGCTCCACAGTTACAACCGTTAGTTTTTCCTGCTCCCATAAATTGTATTCTGAATTAGAAAATGGGATGTACAAATGTGAGGATTGTTTCTTTGTTTTTAATCCTCCCAGAATAGGCCATTTCTGAATGTTTTTGGCCAAGCAAGCTATAATGCCTAAACAGGATATTAAAGAAGTCCATGAGAAAGTCATAAGTAGTCCTACAGGTCCTCTCCCTGTACCCGGTGCTATTCCTCTATTTAGAGATTTCATGCTCTTTGACACCACCGGTACTTTCAAAGCTAATTCTAGCCTCTCCATATCTTTCCTATAGAAGAAAGTCTCCAAGGTTCTAGTCAAAGAAAACTACTAAATTGGACTAATATGTGCCTTAGGAAATCCATGCTACTTGTTGAGGATAAGAAGATCTTGCATCGGATCGAAGCAGTAAAGGCTAAAAAGGCCTGTTTAAGTGCTCAAGAGAATTTCCATTCTCTTATCTCCACTCTGGAATGCTTGGAAAAGTGTCTTACTAAATAGTGGATGGCCTTTGTTAATAAAGACCTACAGGAACTCAAAGCCCAATACAATGAGTTCAAAAGTCAAGCGGAAACATGGTGGGTCTCTTAGTAACGGTCTTTAGAACAAAAGAGAGAACTTCTGCAAAAGGTCAGAACTGAAGTTAAATTATATTGTGACGTGCTTGCCGCACAACTGAATAATGCAAATATTCATGCAAAGCATAATGAACAAAAAATAGATGAAGTTTATAATGAAGTTCATTCAATTGCACAGTCACAACTATTAATAGGAGATTCCATAGCTCAAGAATCTACAAATATACAGTCTAAATTACACCAAGAGTCCATAACTATTTAGTCTGTGGTACAAACTGTTAGGCAATAGCAGATTGTTAAAACAATGAATTTCCCTTCCAGTGCTAAGGGATATTTACAAGCTCAGTATGAAGGACCAAAGTTGTCCACTAAAGTAAGAAAGCCTATGATTGAAAATATCTTTGATCCCTCAACCGGGATCCTAAGGGAAACTACCCTAGAAGAATGAGAAAAAGGAAAGTTCCAAATGGCTCGTGGTAATTGTTCCAATCCTAATGGATCTAACCCCATTGATCCATTCAAAAATATTCAAACTTTGAAAGTAGATACACCTCCCTTTGTTAATTTTGAGGATATAGAGAATACAAGAGGAATAGATGCTATGCAAGCCTGGATAACAAATTATTTATCCACTAATGCTAATGCTGATGAATCACAAGTGATCAAGCATGCTCTTAATTCTATGACAAGTGTTACACCAAGTGTCTGGGATAGGCTGGACGACACTTTCAGAGAAAGCCTGATAGGAAGGGGTACAGATCTAGTCTATGCTCAGTTGACACGTTTGTTCATGGGAAGAACAGATACTAGACAAAAGTCGGCCTACAACAAATTCATAAAAGGTAAATGCAAGGATCTCAAATATTTCAAAAAATATTGTGAAGTTCAATATCAGAATTTCTATCAGTCAGGTCATGAACAAAATCATGATTTTATGTTCACAACTTTTTAAAAAAGTTTTGGAAATGTGATAGGAAAAATCTATCACAAGAAAGTGCTTGAAAATCTGGTAGCAGAAAATATTGAAATGAAGGAGCTAACCTTTCCACAATTAGTTCAATTAATTACTCAGATTAACGAAGAAATCTGTGAAGAAGGAAAGGCAAAGAAAGAGATAAAAAAGGTTCAACCCTTATTATCCTCTTCTATATCCTACCAGATAATGCCTTCAAATCAATTTCCTGAAAAGGGTAAATCTTCTTCTTGCTATGATTGTGAAAAGCCAGACAAATCTTATAAGAAGAAAAGGAAAAAATTTAGTAAGTATCCCAAGAAAAAGGGATATTTAAGGAAAAGAGATAAGAAAGGCAAAGGTTCAAAAAAATGGGAACCTACCTACTACATTTGCAAAGGAAAGAACTTTACAAACAAATGCCCAGACAAAAATTAAAAAAAAAGTAAAGGAAAGGTCTGTGTCGCAAGAGAAGCAAGAGTCAAAGATGATGAATATGAATTCATCAATAGCTACACATTAGACTCAGAGGATATCATTCTATCCAGTACTGATACAGAAACAAAATCAAATTTTGAAGAATACACATCAGCTCTGGAACAAGCTCAAGTAAATATGATGATTGAGCAAATTCAATCATCTGATGATGGTTCAGAAGTCTCCTTCTTCTGTAGAATGTTGCGAAGGGACACCCGTGCTTAGTTGGACAAGACAATTGAAGAAATTGTCCAAACTAAATCCAGACTCCATGATATGGACATGGGCCAAGAGACATGGAAAAAGTTGACCAACAAATTGGAACAACTTAAGGCAAAGAAGTACTTCCTTCTTCAAAAGGAAGAAAGGCCTCCTAAACTCCCAGTTTGGAGAACACCCATCCTTGAATATGGGTTATCTTCATCAACGGCTGAGATTCTGGAATGCCATGGGTATAAACCATTGCAAAGAAGAGAACCATGGCCACCAGGTCCTCCTGCTCAGAGAACCATCAGTGAAGCCCCTGCACCTGACAGTATGGCTAGAAGATTATGGAGAAGAAGCCGCAAAGCCTTTCTAGTAAAAGTTATATCACAAGCTTAGGGAGAAATCTCTAAAATAGATGATGAAGAAAATTTCTATCTCACAGAAGAAATGGAAAAGTCTCCCGAACTTGATAAGTTTGTCAATCCTAACAATACACTTTCTAGGTATTATGGCTTATCCATTAGCCTCCCTAATTGATACAGGAGTTGATCTAAATATTGCTACATATAATGCTTTTCCTAGAGATGCCTGGATAGAAGGAACCACAAGTATCACTTTTGGCAATTCTGAAAAAGGTGATAGTTCTGCAATTTGTGAAGTTCCTATTCAAATTGGATTTGATTGTTTCATGGATACATTAAGATTTGTCCAATATGAGGTAGATGGATATGATGTGGTAATTGGAAGCAAAGCTATTCAACAATGGGAACCATTCACCATTGATTTTGATTTTATTATAATTTAGAATAGATTTCAGCTTCCTCAACTTTATCAAGATTTAGCTTATACATCTAAGCTAGAAAAGGAAAAGAAAAAGAAACTAGTTAATGCAGTTTGGTTAGCCAAATAAATGGATGCAGGTCAAGAATCTCTAGCTGATATTAAGAATGTCTTTGCTACCATAGTACTTACAAAAGACTTACAAAAGCAACAAAGGAATTTGATGTGTGATCTCCCCCTCAAAAGAGATCCTCAAGGTAATGAACTCACTCCCAAAGAAAAAGCAAATTATTTTCTAATGAGTTCAACTGAAGCATTAACTTGTAGAATAGAAGTCATAGAGATAGAAAAGCTTGGAATAATCCAAACTTCTGAATCTCCATTCTAATGTCATGCTATGTATGTTCCTAAGACTGATGAGAATGGTAAGGAATTACCATAAAAATGGCTAGTAGTCAGCTATAAGCTGTTAAATGACTGTCTTGTTGATAACAGACATCCTCTGCCAAGCAAGGATCATATCTGGCAAACTATTCAAGGGAGTCATGTTTATTCAAAATTTGATCTAACAAAAGGGTTTTGGCAGATTGGACTCCAAAGCATTGACTTCTACAAGACCGCCTTCTCAGTTCCACAAGGCCTCTATGAATGGAAAGTCCTTCCATTTGGAATAAAAACTACCCCCTCCATTTTTTTTAAAAAAATGGATATAATTTTTCGGCCTTATACCAAATTTATTCAACCCTATATAGATGACATTCTTATCTTTAGCCAGGATATGCCCCAACACCTTGCTCACCTCCAACAGTTCCTTTCTATTTGTGGACACCATGGGCTTGCTGTCAATCCTTCAAAGTCCTACTTTGCCCAAAACCAAATAGTTTTCATTGGCATCAAGCTTCTTCCCGGGGGGAGAATGGAGGCCCAACCTCATATTTTGAACAAAATTTCCAATCTTGATGTTACCAATGTCAAAGAATTGCAACACTTTTTAGGGCTTGTTAATTATATTGCAGGATTTTATTATAAGCTTGCTGAAGATAGAATTGAACTCAACAAACTTCTGGGAAAGACACTGCCACCTTGGATGGTCAAGCATGACGGTTTGATTTCAAGAATCAAGTAGAAATGTTCTCAACTACCGCCATTAAAATTACCAAGTAAGGGTTTCAAGATTGAGGAAACTGATGCAAGTGAAAGTGCTTGGGCTGGTGTTCTCAGAGAACATAAATCTACATCTCACGATCCCAAGGATAAAGGTGAGATTGTTAGATACATCTCTGGTAGTTTCAAGAACAATGAAAAAGACTACCATAGTACACATAAAGAAATCCTTGTTGTTGTAAATACTTTTCAAGCATTCCAAAGGTTTATGCGTGGATTTTTCATAAAAGAATCCAAAAATAAAGTTGTTAGAGGAAGACTCCTTAGATGGGTACAGCTTTTAAGCACCTATGAATTTGACTTTGTTCATCTTCTTAGAGTTGATAATATTTTTGCAGACTTCCTATCTAGAGAAGGACATGCTCCTGAACCTGTTCTTCCTGAAGCAGACCAAACAACCTCTGGTATTGTTCGTATAATCCACATAAGAGAACATAGATGGTATGAAGAAAGTTGCCAAGAATGGAGTAGAAATCCATTTCAAAGAAGAGATCTTCGTAATTTCCAAATGGCCAATGATTTTCTCCATGATCATTTTAAGATGTTAGTAGCTAAGCAGCAGCTAACGTATCCAGGCTTATGGACTGACAAGCCATTCTTTCAATTCTCAGCTGAAGTAGAACCCATTGATCCTAATGTTAGGCATAAACTTCAGAATTGGTGTGGAGACTTTGTTCTCCCTATTATGTTTCTCAATCCACCAGTAGAGCAACCAGATCAATGGTTGAATGCAGAACATGGGAAGAAGTTAATCAAGGATCTATTCCAAGGGCCATATCCACCTGCTAATGATATGCAGTTCAATGGGACCTCATCCTATACTGGATGTATATTCAAACTCATGTTTGACTCCTATGAAGAAAACCCAATCAGTAGGCATCTTTGCCAAGTTTATGGCCCTGCTAGATCTTCATCTGTCTTTGAACACTGGAATGTCTCCAACAGATTAAGATTCCTCCATTCCAAGAATATGCCTATCTGGATACACACCAAAACCTCCCGAATGGATAGAATAGATCAAAGAGCTATGTCCCAGGGACTCTATGGCCCATATAAAATGAAAACCATGAGCATCATCTTGAAGGAGAATGAAGTTGATCATAATAGCAGAGCCAATGAAAGATGTGAACCACACTCTTCCAACCAAACCTGCGCCAATTGTTGCTATGATCCTCCGGATGATCCTAGAGTTCCTGTCTACATCACCGAAATAGATGATTCGCAGCCATGCATGGGATCCTAGGCTAATGGATGGGTTTGTCATCCATCGAGGAATCTATCACCTCGTTGAATTTGATAGATGTGGGCCCTTCCATGGTAAAAGGGGAAAAGCTTACATGCCTCACAGTACGCATGAGTTAACCTTCTCATGACCAAAAAGAAGACATGTAAAAGTAGATTCCTTTCTTGTCTGTCTCCTCCTTTCTCCGTTCACGAGTTATTGGTTAGATCAGCTCCTGTATCAATTAGGAAGGCTAATGGATAAGCCATAATACCTGGAAAGTGTATTGTTAGGATTACACCTAGACATGAGGTAGTCTGCTTGGTGCGTTTGTATGCTTTCATCTAATGGCTACTAGTACCTTCTTCAAAGGTCAATTCTGGCTCTTCTTCAATAGCCTAATGAATGAGCAAACTATAGGGCTTTTCTTCACAATACAGTTGTTCTTCCCTTAAAGAAGCTTGTAAGGGTAACTGTATAGGTCCAGCTGTATTGAACTGATTGACAAACTTATCAAGTTCGGGAGACTTTTCCATTTCTTCTGTGAGACAGGAATTTTCTTCATCATCTATTTCAGAGATTTCTCCCTGAGCTTGTGATATAACCTTTTCTAGAAAGGCTTTGTAGCTTTTTTCCATAACCTTCTAGCCACACTACTAGGTGCATGGGCTTCACTGATGGTTCTCTAAGAAAGAGGACTTGGTGGCCATGGTTCTCTTCTTTGCAATGGTTTATACCCATGGCATTCTGGAATCTCAGCCGTTGATGAAGATAACCCATATTGGAGGATGGGTGTTCTCTGAACTGGGAGTTTAGGAGGCCTTTCTTCCTTTTGAAGAAGGCCTTAAGTTGTTCCAATTTGTTGGTCAACTTTTTCCATGTCTCTTGGCCCATGTCCATATCATGGAGTCTGGATTTAGTTTGGACAATTTCTTCAATTGTCTTGTCCAACTTAGCACGGGTGTCCCTTCGTAACATTCTGCAAAAGAAGGAGACTTCCAAATCATCATCAAATGATTGAATTTGCTCAGTCATCATATTTACTTCAGCTTGTTCTAGAGCTAATGTGTATTCTTCAGACTCTGATTTTATTTCTATATCAGTACTGGATAGAATGATATCCTTTGAGTCTGATGGGTAGCTATTGATGAATTCATATTCATCATCTTCGACTCCTGCTTCTCTTATAGCACAGATCTTTCCTTTACTTTTTTTCTTATGTATGTCCGGGTATTTGTTTGCAAAGTGATTTCCTTTGCAAAAGTAGCAGGTAGGTTCCCATTTTTTTGAACCTTTGCCTTTCTTATCTCTTTTCCTAAAATATCCCTTTTTCATGGGATACTTACTAAATTTTTTCTTTTTCTTCTTATAAGATTTGTCTGGCTTTTCACAATCATAGCAAGAAGAATATTTACCCTTTTTAGGAAATTGATTTGAAGGCATTATCTGGTAGCATACAGAACAGGATAATAAGGGTTGAACCTTTTTTATCTCTTTCTTTGCCTTTCCTTCTTCACATATTTCTAAGTTAATCTAAGTAAGAAATTGAACTAATTGTGGAAAGGTTAGCTCCTTCATTTCAATATTTTCTATTACCAGATTTTCAAGCACTTTCTTGTGATAGAATTCTCCTATCACATTTCTAAAACTTTTCAGAAATGTTGTCAACATAAAATCATGATTTTGTTCATGGCCTAACTGATAGAAATTTTGATATTGAACTTCACAATATTTTTTGAAATAGTTGAGATCCTTGCATTTACCTTTTATGAATTTATTGTAGGCCAACTTTTGTCTAGTATCTGTTCTTCCCACGAACAAATGTGTCAACTGAGCACAGACTTGATCTGTACCCCTGCCTATCAGCCTTTCTCTAAAAGTGTCATCCAACCTATCCCAGGCACTTGGTGCAACACCTATCATAGCATTAAGAGCGTGCTTGACCACTTGTGATTCATCAGCATTAGCATTAGTGGATAAATAATTTGTTATCCAGGCTCACATAGCATCTATTCCTCTTGTATTCTCTATATCCTTAAAATTATCAAAATGGAAATTCTCCTGAGCACTCAAACGGGCCTTTTCAACCTTTACTGCTTCGATCTGATGCGAGATCTTCTTATCCTTAGCAAGTAGCATGGATTTCCTAAGGCACATATTAGTCCAATTTACCAGTTTGCTTTGACTAGAACCTTGGAGACTTTCTACTATAGGAAAGATATGGAGAGGCTAGAAATCGGCTTTTAAAGTACCAGTGGTGTCAAAGAGCATGAAATCTCTAAATGGAGGAATAGCACGAGGTCCAGGGAAAGGACCTGTAGGAGTACCTATGACTTTCTCATGGACTTCTTTAATATCATGTTCAGGCATTATAGCTTGCTTGGCTAAAAACATTTAGAAATGGCCTGTTCTGGGAGGATTAAAAACAAAGGAACAATCCTCACATTTGTACATCCCATTTTCTAATTTAGAATACAATTTATGGGAGCAGGAAGAACTAGCAGCTATAACTGTGGAGCTGCCAGGCTTTGAAATAGAAGGGATCTTAAATAGATCTTCAAAACCCTTAGTGGGTTGGAATCTTGCGCTCTGTGTGCACGGTAGCTGACACATAGATGGAGCAGGTTGGTTGTAATTAAATACTCTTTCTATTCTCATAGAAGGGCTTCTGCGTAAAGCAGACTGGCTACCGGATGAGAATCTGATTATTGCCTGATCATCTAATTCTTCAATTGAGATGCCTCTCATTTGTGGTTGCTTTTCTTCTTCAGGTTGACTATCATGTTCCCAAAGATCTAATGCCCATTCTTTTGGCAACTTGATATCTTTATGATGGACTATCTTTGGTGCAGTTAACCACGTGCTGTCATTAGTAGATTTCCAAATGGTTGACAAACCTTCTAAACCTTGTACCTTTCTAGGATTTATCATCAAGGGAAGAACCTTGTTGTATAACCTATAATGAATGAGAAAGGTAAGAGAATGGTCTATGGACTAATTTTTCATGTGAAGGTTCATGGTCTTGAAGTTATATTTGAGAACATCTTGAAGATTAGCATCTTTTAAACTAACAGGGAAATCTAATAAGCAATCAATGTAAAGTGACCCTTTGGACATGGAGTCACAAGTAGCACCTAACAAGGAATGCGACAACTTTAGGAACCTAGCATCTTTCAACATCATGAGGATGATGATTGGTAACCCCTTTCTATAATGTCCAGTGATACCTATCCTTACATAGGACAAATGCATAAACTGGGGATTATTTGGACTGGCTAAGGCTTCCTTTTAAAATTTCATGACTTGGACATCAAGAATAATCTCAGTTTGCCTTTGTTTCCACCTATAACTACATGTTGTAAAGTAGCTACATGACATCTCTGAGAAGATTTATAACCAAACCATTTTTTTAGACCTTTGTTTTTGTTGAACATATCAACTAAACTATTTGGCACATCTTTATAAATCTCATAGGGGTTTATCTTAGGCACATGAAATTCTTTATCATCAAACTGACTAGAAGAACTTTCATCTAATATATTACCACTAGATTCAAGAGTAGAAAAAGAACTTTCATTATCAGTAAAGAAATTGGTGAACTTAATTTCTGTGTTGTGATCTACTGTGTGGTCGATGCTTTCCATACTCGATCTAGAAGTGCTTGGTCTATCCATTTTTGTGCTCAAACCAACACTCACACCCATGCTTGAAATACAAGATTACTGCCTCAGATCTATCCTAGACGTAACAAGCTTAAATGGGACTTACACAGAGAGGACTTACATCAGGGATCTGATTTGTATGACTAGTACAGGGAGCAATATTAGGAGAAATACAGTTAGATAGATTACCACTCGTGAGTCGTTATAGTTAGACACCAACTGTAATAGCAGATGAACATCACATTGACTCTAATACCAACTTTGAACAACAGCTACAAATGACAAATGATATACAGATGAAATATGCATTTGACACTCAAGAAAATATTATCGATATTATTATCTTCACATTTAATACTCAGGAATACATTTATCATATTCAATGCACACTGGCAATGATACAAATTTATATGCAGAAAGAGGAGCTTAAAATCTTTTACAATACTAAAAACTTGTTTGCATCAAATTTTCTAATTCACTCAGATCAGCTTAGAGCTGCAAAGTGAAGAGTATACTCTTCTTAACAAACTCCTAACAGACTCAAAACTTACAACTTAGACTCTCTAAGACTTCACTTGCCTGGAATTCATTGAGGAATGAAGGCGTCCCTCTTGCCTTTTATAGGGAGTGTGGGCAAAGCTTTAACCTTCTCTCTTGAATACAACTTGAAATCCGTCCATAGACAGTGGACACGTAACAACTCCTTTTTTGAAGAGTTACCCAAATGAAGATAAGCATCTTCTGGTGGGTCCCAATAACTCGTGAATGGAGAAAGGATGAGACAGACAAGAAAGGACTCTACTTTTACATGTCTTATTTTTGGTCACGAGAAGGTTAACTCGTGCTTACTATGAGGCACGTAAGCTTTTCCCCTTTTACTATGGAAGGGCCCACGTCTATCGAATTCAACAAGGTGATAGATTCCTCGATGGATGACAAACCGATCCATTGGCCTAGGATCCCATGCTTGGCTATGAATCGTCTGTTTCGGTGATGTAGATGGGAACTCTAGGATCATCTAGAGGATCATAGCAACAATTGGTGCAGGTCTAGTTGGAAGAGTGTGGTTCACATCCTTCACTGGCTCTACTAGTACGATCAGCTTCATTCTCCTTCCAGATGATGCTCATGGTTTTCATTTTATATGGGCCATAGAGTCCCTTGGACAGAGCTCTTTGATCAATTCTATCCATTCGGTAGGTTTTGGTGTGTATCCAGATAGGCATATTCTTGGAATGGAGGAATCTTAATCTGTTGGAGACATTCTAGTGTTCAAAGATAGATGAAGATCCTGCAAGTCCATAAACTTGGCAAAGATGCCTGCTGATTGGGTTTTCTTCAGAGGAGTCGAACATGAGTTTGAATATACATCAAGTATAGGACAAGGTCCCATTGAACTACATATCATTAGTAGGTGGATATGGCCCTTGGAATAGATCCCTGATTAACTTCTTCCCATTGTTTGCATTCAACCATTGATCTGGTCGCTCTACTGGTGGATTGAGAAACATAACAGGGAGAACAAAGTCTCCACACCAATTCTGAAGTATATGCCCAACATCAGGATCAATGGGTTCTGCTTCAGCTGAGAATTGAAAGAATGGCATGTTAGTCCATAAGTCTGGATACATTAGCTACTGCTTAGCTACTAACATCTTAAAATGATCATGGAGAAAATTGTTGGCCATTTGGAAATTATGAAGATCTCTTCTTTGAAAGGGATTTGTACTCCATTCTTGACAACTTTCTTCATACCATCTATGTTCTCTTATGCGGATTATATGAACAATACCAGAGGTTGTTCGGTCTGCTTTAGGAAGAACAGGTTTGAGAGCATGTCCTTCTCTAGATAGGAAGTCTGCAAAAATATTATCAACTCTAGGAAGATGAACAAAGTCAAATTCATAGGTTCTTAAAAGTTGTGCCCATCTAAGGAGTCTTCCTCTAACAACTTAATTTTTGGATTCTTTTCTGAAAAATCCATGTAGATTTTGGAGATCACTTTTTAATAGAAATCACTTGTCAGCAATAAACATTTGGAATGCTTGAAAAGCATTTACAACAACAAGGATTTGTTTATATGTACTATGGTAGTCTTTCTCACTATTCTTGAAACTACCAGAGATGTATCTAACAATCTCACCTTTATCCTTGGGATCGTGAGATGTAGATTTCTATTCTCTGAGAACACCATCCCAGGAACTTTCACTTGCATCAGTTTCCACAATCTTGAAACCCTTACCTACTAATTTTAATGGAGGCAATTGAGAACATTTCTATTTGATTCTTGAAATCAAACCATCATGCTTGACTGTCCAAGGTGGCAGTGTCTTTCCCAGAAGTTTGTTGAGTTCAATTCTATCTTTAGCAAGCTTATAATAAAATCCTACAATATAATTAACAAGCCCTAAAAAATGTTGCAATTCTTTGACATTGGTAACATCAAAATTGGAAATTTTGTTCAGAATATGAGGTTGAGCCTCCATTCTCCCCTTGGGAAGAAGCTTGATGCCAATGAAAACTATTTGGTTTTGGGCAAAGTAGGACTTTGAAGGATTGACAACAAGCCAATGGTGTTAATAGAAAGGAACTGTCAGAGGTGAGCAAGGTGTTGGGGCATATCCTGACTGAAGATAAGAATATCATCTATATAGGGTTGAATAAATTTGGCATAAAGCCGAAAAATTATATCCATTTTTTGTTGAAAAATGGAGGGGGCAGTTTTTATTCCAAATGGAAGGACTTTCCATTCATAGAGGCCTTGTGGAACTGAGAAGGCAGTCTTGTAGAAGTTAGCGCTTTTGAGTCCAATCTGCCAAAACCCTTTTGTTAGATCAAATTTTGAATAAACATGACTCCCTTGAATAGTTTACCAGATATGATCCTTTCTTGGCAGAGGTTGTCTGTTATCAACAAGATAGTCATTTAACGGCTTATAGTTGACTACTAGCCATTTTTTTGGTAATTCCTTACCATTCTCATCAGTCTTAGGAACATAGATAGCATGACATGAGAATGGAGATTCAGAAGTTTGGATTATTCCAAGCTTTTCTAGCTCTGTGACTTCTATTCTACAAGTTAATTCTTTAGTTGAACTCATTAGAAAATAATTTGCTTTTTCTTTGGGAGTGAGTTCATTACCTTGAGGATCTCTTTTGAGGGGGAGATCACACGTCAAATTCCTTTGTTGCTTCTATAAGTCTTTTGTAAGTACTATGGCAGCAAAGGCATTCTTAATCTTAGCTAGAGATTCTTGACCTGCATCCATTTTTTTGGCTAACCAAACTACATTAACTGGTTTCTTTTTCTTTTCCTTTTCTAGCTTAGATGTATAAGATAAATCTTGATAAAGTCGAGGAAGCTGAAATCTATTATGAATTATAATAAAATCAGAATCAATGGTGAATGGTTCCCATTGTTGAATAGCTTTGCTTCCAATTACCCCATCATATCCATCTACCTCATATTGGACAAATGTTAATGTATCCATGAAACCGTCAAATCCAATTTGAATAGGAACTTCACAAATTGCAGAACTATCACCTTTTTTAGAATTACCAAAAGTGATACTTGTGGTTCCTTCTATCCAGGCATATCTGGGAAAAGCATTATATCTAGCAATATTTAGATTAGTGCCTATATCAATTAGAAAGGATAATGGATAAGCCATAATACCTGGAAAGTGTATTGTTAGGATTACACCTGGACATGAGGTAGTCTGCTTGGTGCGCTTATATGCTTTCATTGAATGGCTGCTAGTACCTTCTTTAAAGGTTACTTCTGGCTCTTCTTCAATAGCCTGATGGATGAGCAGACTATAGGGCTTTTCTTCAAAATATAGTTGTTCTTCCCTTAAAGAAGCTTGTAAGGGTAACTGTATAGGTCCACCTGTATTGAACTGATTGACAAACTTATCAAGTTCGGGACACTTTTCCATTTCTTCTGTGAGATAAAAATTTTCTTCATCATCTATTTCAGAGATTTCTCCCTAAGCTTGTGATATAACCTTTTCTCGAAAGGCTTTGTGGCTTCTTCTCCATAATCTTCTAGCCATACTACCAGGTACAGGGGCTTCATTGATGGTTCTCTGAGCAGGAGGACCTGGTGGCCATGGTTTTCTTCTTTGCAATAGTTTATACCCATGGCATTCTAGAATCTCAGCCATTGATGAAGATAACCCATATTGGAGGATGGGTGTTCTCTGAACTAGGAGTTTAGGAGGCCTTTCTTCCTTTTGAAGGAATTACTTCTTTGTCTTAAGTTGTTCCAATTTGTTGGTCAACTTTTTCCATGTCTCTTGGCCCATGTCCATATCATGGAGTCTGGATTCAATTTGGACTATTCCTTCAATTGTCTTGTCCAACTCAGCATGGGTGTCCCTTCACAACATTCTATAGCAGAAGGAGACTTCTGAATCATCATCAGATGATTGAATTTGCTTAGTCATCATATTTACTTGAGCTTGTTCTAGAGCTAATGTGTATTCTTCAGACTCTAATTTTGTTTCTGTATTAGTACTGGACAGAATGATATCCTCTAAGTCTGATGGGTAGCTATTGATGAATTTGTATTCATCATCTTCGACTCCTACTTCTCTTGCGGCGCAGACCTTTCCTTTACTTTTTTTCTTATGTCTATCCTGACATTTGTTTGCAAAGTATTTTCTTTTGCAAATGTAGCAAGTAGGTTCCCATTTTTTTGAACATTTGCCTTTCTTATCTCTTTTCCTGAAATATCCCTTTTTCTTGGGATACTTACTAAATTTTTTCTTTCTCTTCTTATAAGATTTGTCTGGCTTCTCACAATCATAGGAAGAAGAAGATTTACCCTTTTCAGGAAATTAATTTGGAGGCATTATCTGGTATCATACAGAAGAGGATAATAAGGGTTGAACCTTTTTTATCTCTTTATTTTCCTTTCCTTCACAGATTTCTTCGTTAATCTGAGTAAGAAATTGAACTAATTGTGGAAAGGTTAGCTCCTTCATTTCAATATTTTATGTTACCAGATTTTCAAGCACTTTCTTGTGATAGAATTCTCCTATCACATTTCCAAAACTTTTCAGAAAAGTTGTGAACATAAAATCATGATTTTGTTCACGGCCTAACTGACAGAAATTCTGATATTGAACTTCACAATATTTTAAAAAATATTTGAGATCCTTGCATTTACCTTTTATGAATTTATTGTAAGCCAACATTTCTCTAGTATTTGTTCTTCCCACAAATAGACGTGTCAACTGAGCACAGACTTGATCTGTACCCCTACCTATTAGGCTTTCTCTGAAAGTGTCATCCAGCCTATCCCAGACACTTCATGCAACACCTGTCATAGCATTAAAAGCATGCTTGATCACTTGTGATTCATCAGCATTAGTATTAGTGGATAAATAATTTGTTATCCAGGCTCGCATAGTATCTATTCCTCTTGTATTCTCTATATCCTCAAAATTATCAAAATTAACAAGGGGAGGTGTATCTGCTTTCAGAGTTTGAATATTTTTGAATGGATCAATGGGGTTAGATCCATTAGGATTGGAACCATTACCATGAACCATTTGGAACTTTCCTTTGGCTCATTCTTCTAGGGTAGTTTCCCTTAGGATCTCGGTTGAGGGATCAAAGATCTTTTCAATCACAGGCTTTCTTACTTTAGTGGACAACTTTGGTCCTCCATACTGAGCCTGTAAATATCCCTTAGCACTAGAAGGGAAATTCATTGTTTTAACAGTCTGTTGTTGCCTAAAAGTTTGTACCACAGACTGAATAGTTGTGGACTCTTGATGTAGTTTAGACTGTATATTTGTAGATTCTTGAACTATGGAATCTCCTATTAATAGCTGTCACTGTGCAATTGAATGAACTTCATTATAAACTTCATCTATTTTTTGTTCATTATGCTTTGCATGAATATTTGCATTATTTAGTTGTGCGGCAAGCAAATTATAATCTAATTTAACTTCAATTCTGACCTTTTGCAAAAGTTCTCTCTATTGTTCTAACGACCGTTGCTGAGAGTCCCACCATGTTTCCACTTGACTTTTGAACTCATTGTATTGGGCTTTGAGTTCTTGTAGGTCTTTATTAATAGAGGCCATCCACTATTCAGTAAGATGCTTTTCCAAGCATTCCAGAGTGGAGATAAGAGAATGGAAATTCTCTTGAGCACTTAAACAGGCCTTTTCAGCCTTTACTACTTCAATCTGATGCCAGATCTTCTTATCCTCAGCAAGTAGCATGGATTTCCTAAGGCACATATTAGTTCAGTTTAGCAGTTTGCTTTTATTGCAACCTTGGAGGCTTTCTACTATAGGAAAGATATGGAGAAGCCAGAAATCAACTTTGAAAGTACCGATGGTGTCAAAGAGCATAAAATCTCTAAATAGAGGAATAGCACCGGGTACAGGGTAAGGACCTGCAAGAGTACCTATGACTTTCTCATTGACTTCTTTAATATCCTGTTTAGGCATTATAGCTTGCTTGGCTGAAAACATTTAGAAATGGCCTGTTCTGGGAGGATTAAAAACAAAGGAACAATCCTCATATTTGTACATCCCATTTTCTAATTCAGAATACAATTTATGGGAGCAAGAAGAACTAGTGGCTGTAACTATGGAGCTGCTAGGCTTTGAAATAGAAGGGATCTTAAACAGATCTTCAAAACCTTTAGCGGGTTAGAATCTTGTGCACTGTGTGTGTGGTAATTGAGACAAAAATGGACCAAGTTGGTTGTAAGTAAATACTCTTTCTGTTCTCATAGAAGGGCTGCTGCATAAAGCAGATTGGCTACTAGATGAGAATCTAATTACTGCCTGATCATCTAATTCTTCAATTGAGATGCCTCTCAATTGTGGTTGCTTTTCTTCTTCAGGTTGACTATCCTATTCCCAAAGATCTAATGCCCATTCTTCTCGCAACTTGATATCTTTATGATGGACTATCTTTGGTGCGGTTAACTGCGTGCCATCATTAGTAGATTTCCAGATGGTTGACAAACCTTCTAAACCTTGTGCCTTTCTAGGATTTATCATCAAAGGAAGAACCTTGTTGTATAACCTATAATGAATGAGAAAGGTAAGAGAATGGTCTACAGACTAATTTTTCATATGAAGGTTCATGGTCTTGAAGTTATATTCGAGAACATCTCGAAGATTACCATCTTTTAAACTGACAGGGAAATCTAATAAGCAATCAATGTAAAGTGACCCTCTGGACATGGAGTCACAAGAAGCACCTAACAAGGAATGTGACAACTTTAGGAACCTAGAATCTTTCAACATCATGAGGATGATGATTGGTAATCCCTTTCTATAATGTCCGGTGATACCTATCCTTACATAGGACAAATGCATAAACTGGGGATTACCTGGACTGGCTAAGGCTTCCTTTTGAAATTTCATGACTTGGGCATTTGAGAATAATCTAAATTTGCCTTTGTTTCCACCTGTAACTACATGCTGTAAAGTAGCTACATGACATCTCTAAGAAGATTTATAACCAAACCAATTTTTTAGACCTTTGTTTTTGTTGAACATATCGACTAAACTATTTGGCACATCTTTGTAAATCTCAGAGGGTTTTATCTTAGGCACACGAAATTCTTTATCATCAAACTAACTAGAAGAACTTTCATCTAATATATTACTACTAGATTCAGGAGTAGAAAAAGAACTTTCATTATTAGCAAAAAAAATTGGTGAACTTAACTTTTGTGTTGTGATCTACTGTGTGGTCAATGCTTTCCATACTCGATCCAGAAGTGCTTGGTCTATCCATTTATGTGCTCAGATCAATGCTCACACCCGCACTTGAATAGTTGAGGACTCTTGATGTATCTCAGACTGTATATTTGTAGATTCCTGAACCATGGAATCTCCTTTTAATAGCTATGACTGTGCAATTGAATGAACTTCATTATAAACTTCATCTATTTTTTTTTTCATTATGCTTTGCATGAATATTTGCATTATTCAGTTGTGGGGCAAGCACATCACAATCTAATTTAACTTCACTTCTAACCTTTTGCAGAAGTTCTCTTTATTGTTCTAAAGATCGTTGCTGAGAGACCCACCATGTTTCTGCTTGACTTTTGAACTCATTGTATTGGGCTTTGAGTCCCTGTAGGTCTTTATGAATAGAGGCCATCCACTGTTCAGTAAGACACTTTTCCAAGCGTTCCAGAATGGAGATATAGGCATACATACAGGCATACATACATGTATATATATAGGCATACATACATACATACATATATATATACATACATACATACAGACATACATACATACAAACATACAAGCATACATACAATTTGGCATACATACATACTTAACAAACTTGAACATAAAACATTCCAAGAGAGACATAACGTGAGTGTGTTATAACGCACTCGTGTTATTTCAAACTTGACAAACATTGGGCAAAATTTTGTAAAAAAGAAAAAAATGCAAAGCAAAACATAACGTGCTCACGTTATAGTGCAAGTGCATTATGGCCTTGGTGCTACCGAGCCTTAGGCTCAGCAACACCAAGCCATAACACATGTTATAACACGCTCATGTTATGGCTTTAAAAAAAAAAAAATTAGCCACTTTTTTGCCTCCCATCTTTTTGCACTTGCCCTCTTGAGTCTAATACAAATACTTCTAGGGAATATAATATAGAGAGGTGTAGTTATAGATAGTAATGATTCTTTGAATAAAGAGGGAGACCAAGTTAAGTCCTCTTCTCAATCTTTCACAGCTCCAGATTGGTTGCAATAGAGGCTCCAAGGTAAACGACCTCAAATTTAACTTGTTCACCTAGATTTAGACAACTTCATTGCCTAGATCGAAAAGCTAAAGAAGTAAAAATAGGCAAAGGTACATTCAAGAATTTATAAAGATTCTTCAAGGTCTAAGATTGTTGAGGTTGTAGTACCTTTTGTACAATTAGATAAATAGGAAGTTAGTCCAAAGGAGTATAACATTTCCACAATAAACCTCAGTCTTGCCTCAAGGAGGCAAGAAATTGAAGAGTTTAAAGATTATTTCTCCAACATCATGAGTAGAATGGTCAAAGATGAGCTTATAATGAAGTAGCTCAAACATCAGAATGAAGATCTCTGTGCTTGTATCAAATACCTGATCACGCCAAGGCATAGTGAGGATGGCACTGCTATAGCTCCCTCTATTCTTTCAAACGAAGAATTAGAGTATTTTTATAAAATAAGGAGACTTGCCTTAGTAGCAAGAGAATGGATAACAAAAATCTACACAAAAGGCTATGAGATAATTGATGAACTTGCTGAAATGCATAGGGACTTTGTGTTTTGAAGGTAGAGTGACAAGAAATAGTTAAAAAATAGTGAAGGATATGATGACTATCACTCTCATATACATCCCAAAGTCCTAGAAATGAGTAAGTTATATGAGGAAGTTCTTATCAAGGAGAACATTTTAGCAAATGATAAATTACATATGCATTTTTATTGGTTGGAAATGCTAAAGTTGAGAAGAGACATTTTTGATAAAGCGAAGACTGAGGGTGAGTCTGCAAAGACTTGAGTTTTGGAAGCCATTTACAGCTTCAATGATCTACTCTAGGATATAATAGGTTTATATCTGGATGATACTAAGACCATTGATGTGCAAGAATGTAAGAAATAGTTGGGTTTGTTGCTATAGCCTAGAAATGTTTCATCTTATAGTACTATAGATATGATCAAGGCCAATAACTTGCAGGCACAATTCAAACAATTCAAGAAGGGTAGAAGAGACAAGTTTGTACTTTATTACATGATTTGTCTAGATCAGTTGATACCCTCAAATTTAGGGTAGATTTTGTAAAAGGATCCTACTCCAGAAGAGATCAATCCAATGATTGAATTAGTGGGGCATAAGTCAAATGTCAAATCAAGCTAGTCTATCTTTATCAAAACATGTCATGTGCCATCTTTGACTTATCTTTGCATTGTATAAGATATTTTCTTATTAGACAAATCAAAAAGCTACTATTTTGTTTTATTATATCAAGTCCAAAAGTTGTATTTTCATCTTTTCCTAAAATACCCAATTGCCAAACTGAAATGTTTTTGAATCTAGGCCCTTTGTGTTGGATTAATCCTAACCATTCATTAAAAAACTTGGTATGCCTGCTCCTCTATATAAGAGCAGTCATTTTCTCTATTTGTAAGGTTGGAACAATGAATTGTTGAGACTCTACCAAAATTTTGAATCAATACAAAGCATGTTTATAGGTGTTTCTGTAAATTGTGTTATTAAATTTTGGATTTCATGGTTCATTTCTACCTAGATTTAGATAAATTTTAGTTACAGTTTGGATGTATGCTTTAGATATTTGATGAATGCTCTGGTTTATACCATTTGTTTTTTGTTGATTATAAGTTACTTTGCATGGTTAGCCTAAACCTATTTTAATGAATTAAGTTTAGTTGCATAACATTGATTAAGTTGCACCAGTAATTGCATGTTTAATGAATTTATATGATTTGAAAATCTTTTGTCACCTTTGAAGATTGCACTATTTCTACAGCTTTGTGGTGAAACCTAGTTAAGAAAAAATTAGATTTTAGGGCATCTATCTATCTAAAGTAAACTCATCCATCATGACTTGTCCTTAGGATTTTCCATTTTCTTTCCTTATCCTTTATTCCTTTTGTAATTTCTTTGAAAAGCTAATAGATTTAGGTAAAAAGCATCATATCATTGATAACAATAGATGAAATTTTTAAACTTCATAGCCTTAATCACTTAGGGTTTCTACATACATACTATTGTTACCATCCATAAAAACCTATATTGCATGTAAGTCCCCTTGACTAGAACAACAAAACATATCCAGCTGAGTTATTCTGCAAGTTAAGACCTGACAATATAAACCTTGGGGTAGTCTTTTTATGGGTTTAATGGGAATAGATTCCTTTCAACATAAGTGAGATACTATGTGTTTCATCTATGTTGTTGTGTACAAAAACACCCATCAATAGAATTGGTGCTAGAATTAGGGCTAGACATTGTTTTATTCATTTTATTCCCTTCTCTTCCCAGTAAATCAGGCTAAGGACCAAATAGAGACATACAAGATTCAGCTCTACTAGGGAAGATCTTTTGTTCTTGGCATAGTTTAGAAGGACAAGAAGATACCAAGGGATACCTTGACCTCTAAGATCATAGTCCATACCTAGGAACCCCACTACAGTTCAAGTAAATTTTCTTAATATGTCTTGGTTGGCTACAAAGCGTTCTTTGATCCATTTTGCTAATTATCATGACATGCCAAAGAATCCTAATAATTTTTGTTCCAAATTATGTCCTAATGATCCTAAATGAACTTCAGATGAACATATAAAGATGTTTTAGGGTACCATGTACATGATACGAGTCCAACATGAGGACATAGCATGCAAACTATTTCCATATTCTCTTCATGATGAAGCATACTATTGGTTTGCTAATTTACCTACGGGATCCATTACTTCTTGGTAGCTCCTTAAGGACACATTCTTGGATCGATTCAAGATGCCAACATCCCCTACTGATCTTTATCAATCCTTTGTTTAGATTCAAAGTAGGGACAATGAGTTGATAAGCACCTTTAATGACAAATTCCATAAAGTTTATTGTCACCTCTAGGCACCTTACAACATCACTACAGATGTTGCACTACCTATTTATTATGTTGCACTAGATAGGTTGACCTCAATATTTGTTAGGAGAAAGACCCTTCTGATAACAACCTTGGAGGAAACTTACACTGAAGAAATCAAAGTGAATACAAAAATTGGACAATCTGGGTCAGGCCCTATTAATCATATTGGTCCAATGGGCATGCCAAATCAAATTCTGAGGATTAATCAATCCTTGAATAATCATACCCCTGTAACTAACCCCATTCCAATACCAAATGCAACTCATGCTTTAATGGTTCATCCTGGAGCCCCAATATAAAAACTACCTCCAATCCAAATCCCATTCCTCCAATCCTCCAAAGCTATAGCTACTAAGACTAGAGATGATAGGGATGACAATAGAGAACTACTTGAACAAATGAAGAAGCTCACAATAGAAGTGACTTATCTCAGAAATCAAAATGCATACTTGCAGCAGAGAATTCAGAATCAGAATCAGAACTATCAGAGACCAAACAAGACTTGGAATACTATACCTAACAATGGAGGTGTTCCATCACATTTAGAATCTCAAAATGTAGAGAACTGTCCTCTGGGGCAAGTGATACTGGCAAAAGCTGCCTTGTCCTCATGGTGTGGAATTCATAACACCAATGCACATTTAGAACTAGACTGTCATGATTTTCATATTGCATCCAACATCTTCCAGAGAGAGGCTTAGAATGTCATGGATAACATACCACACCACTAATGGATATGAGTTGGTGCCCACTCAAAGGTATGACACTACTTTGGTATTAGATAGTTATATCTTTCCTTTCCAAGATGACAACCAACCTGAAGAAGAAGCTGATGAAGTCTAGGCTTATCATGTTGATAACTGAGAGGGGGGGGGGGGTGAATCAGTTATCCTAATTATTTTCCTTTTGAACTTTCTTATTAATTAATGCAGCATTGAATTAGACATAAAACATTACCATGAAATAAGAAAACACATGACACAGTATTTTTGACGTGGAAACCCTGTTAAGGGAGAAAACCACGGGGTGATTAACCCAAAGATTATTCTCTGTTAGAAGAATAAGGAATTACAAAAATGGCACTTGCCAATTAGGGCTCACTGCCCGAGCACACTGCTCACAAAGAGGCCCACTGCCTACAAGGAGACACACTGTCTACAAAGTGATAAGAATCACAGTCTTGAACTGATTGAAAGCATCTACATATGCTGGAGTTCAGTTCCGGTTAGGCTCAGTACACTGATCTGCTGCACTTCATCTTTGCTCTGTTCTTTATTCTGCTATCCTTTCACATACCGGATCTTACTTACTACTTCTGCTCTATTCTGCACTTATACGCATACACCTTCACACAATCACACCTTTCACAACTAAATCCATCCTCTATATATATTCGCATAAGTAATTTCATCACCTTTCTAGTCGGCATCCGGAACAGTCTAGTTTCTTACAAACTCTGTTCTGTCGGCTGAATCCTTGCTCACCAAGCAATGCGGATCAAGCATATACTTGTAGATATCATTAATCATGTCGGCCAAACATGATTCATGCCTTCACAACCTTTATCATCAATAATAACACATCCGGAAAATAGTCTGATACTCTGTCAGTCAGTTCTTCTTCTGTTCTCACTGTCTCTCAGGAATCCGGTACTCAACTATTCATATCTTTTTCTTTGCCCATCACCGGAGGCTAAATCCTTGGAAAATACTACTCAAGGTAGTCCTCTTGACTTCCCCAAATCCGTACTGCACCAAGATACTTCCTCTGAGAGATCCAGACCAATCTGTCGGACCTTGCCATATGCTCTGTTCTTGTTCACCGGACCACAACAATCTTCATTCTGACTTCCGGTAGAGACACACCATGACTTGCGGATATGTGGGATGACCTTTGTTGCCATTAATGACAACAACCATGAATCCATATAGTGTCTCTTGCCAACAATCTCCCCCTTTGGCATTGATGGCAACACTTAGTGAAAAATGACTAAGTGTTTACGCTATGCTCCCCCTTGGCTGATGATCTATCTTTATATACAATTTTTGGAACTCCCCCTTAGTTGGATTCCTCATTTTTCACTGCTCCTCACTCCCCCTTTGACATCAATGGCAAAGGGTAGGGTCCGTACACCAAAATTTTCAAAAATTTTCTATACATAGCCGCATATTTACATACTCACATATACTGAAGAATGTCTGCAAAGGATGTCTTCAATTGGATCAGTTCTGCAGCCCAACTTTGCTTCATTCTATCCAAAATTGAAATGTGACCACTCAACAAAAATGCAAAAGCTTCTGCCCTCTTGAGATCTGTCGGATCATTTGTTTGGGCGGTGGTCTGAGCATCACTGATGGCCTCATGCATAGTTTCCAACTTAGGGATTATAATCCTTCTAAGTTCTCCCATCCGGTTAGTAATATTCTTCCTTTCCTTCTCAAGGTTCTTTATTTCATTCAAGACTGCAATAGTCTGACATTCTTGATTTACTATGGAGGAAGAGAGAGGATCAAAACTTTGAGATAAACTTTGTAGTTTGTCCTGTTCCTCTTTTATTTTCTTATCAATTTCTGCTGTTGCCTTTGACCAGGAGACACAAAATTTGTAAATATCACCACCATCCTTAAGAGCATTTTCTAAGCTCTTTATTCCAATACTCATATTTCTCCTATCGTTAGAGATTAATCCTAATACTTCTGAAAGTCTTTTATCCAAAAATTCCTTCCGGACCTTTTCTTCAGCTGATTTTTCTAGAGAATCAAAATGTGTATCAACACTGCTGACTAAGGTTTTTAGATTACCGGAAGAGGAGGCTGTCGGATCTATCTGGATTGATGGCATAATCTTTACAAGTACTCCGGAAGCAGCCTCTATCAACTCACAGTCTTCCATATGAGACTTCAGGAGTTTTTCATTTGCCTTGGCATTTGCAAATGAAGCTATTTTCATTGTTTGTACCGGAGAGAGAGAGTCAAAGTCGAATGGGCCTTTTAGAAGCTCCGGTTCATCAATCTCTAAAGTTTCTTTGCTCAAAAATTGTTGAACAGTTTGTGCAGTGTCTCTTGCCGGAGACAGATGTTTCTTTTCTTCTGCAGTCTTGGAACTGTCAACCTCTTTATCTTTCACCACTACTTCCTTCTCCTGTAATTTCTCTTCTTCTTTGGATCCGGAGACTATAGGGGAAACTGGAGGAGAGATGCTAGCCTGTTCATAGGCCACTTCTTCTGGAGCAGAGGGTTCCAAGTCCACAGCTGTTTCTGCACCTAAGTCCTCTACAACAGGAAGATTGAAACTTTTGAAGGCCTTCCGGAGGATCTCTTCTGTCTCTTTGGCCACCTTGTCAGTCTCACCAAGCATGAGTTGGTTCATCCTGGCTTTACTTCTGAACTCATCTTTGCAATCTTTGAATATTATATTCATTGTCTTGGGATCAATTTGAGGATATAGCTGAATAGCTATCTGCTCCCGGATCTCAAGATCTTTTGCATGAGCATTATTCTTTCTTATTTCTAATTCCTTTTCTAGGCTTTTAGGAATTTCAGAAATAATCTCAATAAAAGCTTTATTGTAGATGTTCAAGTACCTTATTATGGCTTCTTGCAGGATCTTTTGATCTGCCTCATTGTAGTCATCATAGAATTCAGCCACGGGTTGAAGGTTCCCGTCCACAGTGACTGATTTGACTACACTGTCTAGAGACAAGGTGGGCTTTGTAGAAAATTCTTCTGTCATTTCTTCCTTGTCTCGGCCAGAAGAGGGTTTACCGGTTCCTTTCTTTTTCTGTTTCTTTATTTCTTTCACTCCTTCATCTGACTCAGTTTCTTCTTCATCCTTTTGTCTTTGATAAGCTCTTGAGGCTTTTGTCTTGGATCTTTTACCGGATCCCTGGACTTCCAGTTTTGAGCTTTTGGTTTTGATGGGTGTGGATCCTTTAGATGATCTGGTCCGGGTTGAGGATTCCACCGGAGCACTTCTCTTGCTTTTCTTTTCTGCCTCTTTCTTTTCTTCCTCAGATTTTCTTCTCTTTTCCTGGCTGGCATCAAGTGCCTCTTTTGAGATGCCTAGGCCTTGAGCAATGTGCTCTACTTCTTTTCTCACCTTTCTCTTTATCTCAGGTTCCCTGAGTTCTACATGTATCTTTACACTCAGCTCCTCAAAGGTTCCAAACCTTTCTGCCTTAGGATCTTTGGGCTGACTTAGCATGTGTTGAACATGCAGCTCCACTATCTGTTCATCCACTTCATACCCCATGGGCATGATCCAGACAGTCCTTGGCTCCACTGCCTCCATTAGGCACTGATCAGTGTCCACCATAAAGCACACTGAGTCTTTGTATTTCTCAACAAGAGACTGGGGAATTCTTTCTCTTGTTTGCATCATGCTTTGGAAGTTTTTGAAGTATCCCCACAGGGCTGTATTTCTTGCTTTGGCATCCCCAAGCCCATGTAGATAGTCTCTTATTTGGACTGCAACAGGTTTGTCATTCTGCCATACCCATCCACTTGATCCGGGCAGCTCATTCATGAAGTAGAAGAATAGACATACAATAAGAGTACCATACTTAAAGGAATTCTTCTTGTCCTTCTTGATTTTTTGTATATTTTCCATTAATTGGCTTAAGAGCAGTTTGCAGAGATCATATTCTGCATTCTTCCTTAGCATTTCATAGGCAGTATATACTGCAATTCCGGATACAGAATTCTCCCTGCTGGAGTGATAGATCTTGTATCCTATTATCATGGATGCATACTTGATATCCGGATCCGAGATATCTTCAATGGTCATTGCCCTCTTATCAAATTTTGATCCGGTGGCCTCAGTTACAATGTTGTTCTTGATAGATTTCAGGATAGGTATCCCTCCGGAAGAGTATAGACCAGTTATTGCTCTAATTGCCTCTTTTGTGATCTTGCAGGGTCTATCCAGCCATAGGAAGTTGTCATGCATCCTGCTCAGTACATACCGGACCCATTCATCTTCTTCAAAGCAGGGGAAATGAATGAATTGATCAAATTGTTTCTTTTGGATACCCTTATACTCTGGTTTAAGCTCAAAAGCATTGTCTATCAGTTGCTTGTGATAGAGATCTCTCAATTTGAATTCCCCAAATTCCTCAATTCTTGCATGTATGTAAACCCTAATGTCTTCTGTGTGTAAAACTCCGTGAGGAACACTGGAAAATGCTCCTAAGGGATCTACCTCCAATGACTTGTATGGATGTTTCTTAAATTCAAGTCGGGGCCTATCTGAGATTTTTACTATATTTGGAGTAGCCATATCTTCAAAAGATTTGAAGCAAGATGTCGAAAGTGGAAAATACCTTTTGCGTCTTCAGTTGCACGGAGTAGTTGGATTGATTTCTTTATGCAATGACTTCGGCAGGAGATCTCTGGTGTGCTTGATGAATCTAGTTGCAGAGCTCCACTTTTCACTTCTTCTTGAGTGCAGAATGAGCAAATGTTTTATGAGAAATCCCTTATATTGCTCCGCAAACCCTAATATCTGATGGCAATAAATGCTTGACCTATATTATTCCGGTTTGCCTTATTCGGATAACCTGAAGAACCGGATCAATCCTGGTCTATGAACATCGTGCGGAACTTTCAACCATGAACAAATCAAGATAACACATCACAAGGACATCCCAAACACTCTGTCCAATCTGCAGAATAAGATAATGCATTTCTGGATCTCTCCGGACCCTTTTGTAGTCTTCTGTCATTCCGGGGCATCTCCCGGAACAGGTCTTACTTGATGGATCACAACTTCTTTGCATCTTCATGCGGACCTCTGAAATCTTATCTGGATTTACTTAGGACTTATATCTTCAAACCCTTTACTCCGCATCTTGTGCCACATCCGGCACCACTTGATTGGCTGGGGGAACAGGATTTTCTTTGAGTCTCCCCCTGAGCCAGAGCTCACTTTTTAATTTCTGGAAGAGATATCAGCACCAGAGTCTGGTGCGGATCCAACCTCTACATTCTCTGAACTTTTCTTCACCCAAATCTTGCTCATCTGATTCCTAACTTCATCCGCATTCATCTTTTGTTTACCCTTGTCTTGATTCTGATTATACACTGGACCTCTTTTGTCCTGATTCTTGCTTCTGCAGACTTTAGCATTATGACCGGACCTATTACAGATTTGGCAAGTAACATTTCTTTGCATATTTGACTGATAACCTCTTGATCTGCATTGATTAGCCATATGACCTACTCTATTGCATGTAAAGCATCTACCTTTGAATGATTTGTTTACTTGCATATTTCTGCATTCATGGGATTTGTGTCCATACCTTTTGTAATTAAAGCACTGTCCGGAGAAGGATGAATTAATCTGATTCATTCTCTTTCTGCACTAATTAGCTTTGTGACCAAAGTGGTTGCAGCTGTGGCAGTATCCATTGAAAGATGGATATCTTTGAGCATTGGGCTGTCTTACCGGAGGTCTTCTAGGCCTATTCCTTGGATTTTCTGATCCAAAATTCTTTTGACCGGATCCAGAGCTTTCTCCTTTCTCATATCCCAAACCATACTTGTCATCTGTCCTCTTTTGACTTCCAAGAAGTACTTCAAGTTGGGCAGAACTTATCTTGAATTTTTCTTTATATTCATTTGCTGTTTGAAGATCTCTTTTGAGAGAGGCAATTTGATCCTCAAGTTTTTCTTCATTATCTTTGGCATCTTCAAGATCAGATTCAAGATGTCTGATAATCCTGTCCATCTGGTGGCATTCTTCTGATTTCTCTTTAAGAGATTGTCTCAGATTGTCTTCAGCTTTTCTTTTTTCTTCAATCTCTTGAGTAAACTTTATAGTTCCTAATTCCATTTCATGTCTTAACATAATGACTTCTTTTGATAACTTTTCACATAACTTGGTTTGCTCAGTCAATTCTTCATTTGTATTGCTTTCTTCACTTTGTCTTGCCAATTGTTGGAGTAGCTCCTTTCTCTTTTTCATAGAGAGACTTAATTTGTCTTTTAATTCTCTCATGAATTCATCAGCCTGTTTGAGTCTTTCCTTTAATTCATTGACTTCAGAATTTGACTGTTCAAAATCTTCAAGGGCAGTCTTGAGTTGCTCCCTTAAACCATATGCATCCATTTGAACTCCCAGATCTTCCTCAAGCTGTTAGGCTCTATTAGGAGGTACTTGGCTCTGATACCAATTGTTGATAACTGAGAGGGGGGGGTGAATCAGTTATCCTAATTATTTTCCTTTTGAACTTTCTTATTAATTAATGCAGCATTGAATCAGACATAAAACATTACCATGAAATAAGAAAACACATGACACAGTATTTTTGATGTGGAAACCCTGTTAAGGGAGAAAACCACGGGGTGATTAACCCAAAGATTATTCTCTGTTAGAAGAATAAGGAATTACAAAAATGGCACTTGCCAATTAGGGCTCACTGCCCGAGCACACTGCTCACAAAGAGGCCCACTGCCTACAAGGAGACACACTGTCTACAAAGTGATAAGAATCACAGTCTTGAACTGATTGAAAGCATCTACATATGCTGGAGTTCAGTTCCGGTTAGGCTCAGTACACTGATCTGCTGCACTTCATCTTTCCTCTGTTCTTTATTCTACTATCCTTTCACATACCGGATCTTACTTACTACTTCTGCTCTGTTCTGCACTTATACACATACACCGTCACACAATCACACCTTTCACAACTAAATCCATCCTCTATATATATTCGCATAAGTAATTTCATCACCTTTCTGGTCGCCATCCGGAACAGTCTAGTTTCTTACAAACTCTGTTCTGTCGGCTGAATCCTTGCTCACCAAGCAATGCGGATCAAGCATATACTTGTAGATATCATTAATTATGTCGGCCAAACATGATTCATGCCTTCACAACCTTTATCATCAATAATAACACATCCGGAAAATAGTCTGATACTCTGTCAGTCAGTTCTTCTTCTGTTCTCACTGTCTCTCAGGAATCCAGTACTCAACTATTCATATCTTTTTCTTTGCCCATCACCGGAGGCTAAATCCTTGGAAAATACTACTCAAGGTAGTCCTCTTGACTTCCCCAAATCCGCACTGCACCAAGATACTTCCTCTGAGAGATCCAGACCAATCTGTCAGACCTTGCCATATGCTCTGTTCTTGTTCACTGGACCACAACAATCTTCATTCTGACTTCCGGTAGAGACACACCATGACTTGCGGATATGTGGGATGACCTTTGTTGCCATCAATGAAAACAACCATGAATCCATATAGTGTCTCTTGCCAACATATCAATGGTATAATAGGGTTCCCTATAACCTCAGGAGTAATAAGGCAAAATGTCCTTTCACTAAATTCATCCCTCCCAAAAATTACTAGGTTACTCCTGACCCCAAGGCCTCTAACAACCCTGATACACCTAAGGTTGCACCTCAGGTCGTCGCACAACATGATACTGCCGAATCATCTAAAAAATCTAAGGTGGCTAAATTGGGTTAGTATGTAGTTGATGAACTTAGAATGATGAAGGTTAGTTTGTCTATCTTTGAGCTGATGAAGATCCCTAAAGTAAGGATAACATTTCTCCAAGATATTGGAATACAAGCCAAGTTTGGTCCTGCCCCAACAGATACCTTCCAAAAGGTTGTGCAAAACAAGAATAAAGATAAAGTCCATGTCTTAGATACTAATCAGAAGGTGACAATATATAAGGAGAAGAGGGAGTCACCATCCTTCCTATTGACCTTAAGGATATTTGGTAAGAACCTTCACAACTGCATAGTAGACTTGAGAGCCTTTGCCAATGTGACGTGATTTTCCATTTGCAAATCCCTGGGACTCACTCCAGTCAAGTCCTCTAGGCAAGTTACTCAGTTAGACAAAATAAAAGTTGGAGTTGTTGGAGAGATGAATCAAATCCATATGCAGTTGGTCTCAAATCCCTAAGTACAATAATACATTGATATATAAGTGGTTGATATCCTTGATACTTATGGCATGTTGCTCAGCAGAGACTAGTCTAAGACTTTGAATGGCTACATGACCATTGACTTCTCTAATATGTGGATTCCATGGAGAGGTATTACCAATCAGATTCACATCAAGAGAGAGCCAAAGATGAAGTGCAGGATAAATGAGTACAATCAGATGAACAAAATTTTGTACTCTAAAGTGGATTTGGGAGTTTATCCTCCTCAAATAAATCAGGTAGAAAAAGTCTTGATGCTTGACAATTGTAGTCATCTTGAACCTCATATGGATAGACAACATGATAGTATAGAGATGTATATTCAATCAGATCATGACTCTTCTTCTGAAGATGAACCAAGGATCTTTGAAGGATTTAGTGACTTTGTAGATAAGTTTATGAGTGACAAACTAGTTGTGGAAAAAAGATACAAATGGAAGAGCTATTGTTTCCTAATTGGTTTTGCATCCATGATGCATCTCATTCTAAATTCAAATGTTCGTTATGCACATAAGAAATACAACAGGTTCAAAGGTGTCTAAAATTATGCTGAGTGTCAGACAATAGGAAGGTTCAATTGTCATGAAAGAATGATGAAAACACAAAACCACAGACCAGTTAGAGTTCAAATGTTCCTAGTAATGTACAAAGTGAAGAATCACAGATCAAGACATTATGTTTGTTGGCAAGTGACACATTGGATCTTCATGATTGTTGTCATTGATGGCAACAAAGGTTATCCCACACATCCTCAGGACATGATGAGTGTTTACTGGAAGTCAGATTGAAGAAATATTGAGGTCCGGTAAGCAAGAGCAGAGCACTCAGTAAGGTCCGACAGATAGGTCCGGATCTCTCAGAAGACGTATCTTCGTAATGTGTGGATTTGGGGAAGTCAAGAGGAGTACCTTGAAAAATAGAATCCAAGGATTTGATCTCCGGTGTTGAAAGGATGAGGAGATATGAATACTTGAGTGTCGGGTTCCTGATTGACAGTGTGAACAAAGGTAGAACTATCTGGCAGAACATCAGACATTATTCTGGATCTGTTACTGATGATGGTAAAGGTTCTTAAGGCACAAGTTATGATTGGCCAACATGATTGATGACTTCTACAAGTATATTCTTGATCTGCATTACTTGGTATGCAAGGATTCAGCTGACAGATCAAAGTTTGAGGAAAATATTGACTATTCTGGATGATGCCTAAAAAGGTGATGAAATCACTTGTGCGGATATATATACATGATTGATTTAGATACGAAGGTGTGTGTGGTGTGTGTTGAAGTGCAAATAAAAGTAGAAGAATATATAAAAGGTAGAAAAATAGGTTCAGAATGTAAGAGGACAGTAGCACTCAAGGAGAGTCAGAATGAAGTGCTATAGATCAGTCTTCTGAGCTTAACCAGAACTGAACTTTAGCATGTGTAGATGCTTTTCATCAATTCAAGTTTTCTTCTTGTAGACAGTAAGTCTTTTGTAGGCAATGAGCCTCTTGTGAGCAGTGTGCTCGGGTAATGAGCCCTAATTGGCAAGTTCCATTTTTGTATCCTCTATTCTTCTAACAAAGAATAATATCTTGGGTTAATCACCACGTGGTTTTTTCCCTTAACAAGGTTTCCACGTCAAAATCATTGTGTCATGTGTATTGGTGTTACTTACATTTCATGATTATGCTTGCTTATAGAATCTAATGTTGCATTAACAATTAAGAAAGCACAGAAAGTTAAATTATTACGATAACTGATTCACCCCCCCCTCTCAGTTATCAACAATTGGTATTAGAGGCAAGTTCCTCTCAACAGAGCCTAACAGCTTGAGGAAGACCTAGGAATTCAAATGGATGCATATGGTATGAAGGAGAAAATTAAGTCTGCCCTAGATGATCTTGAGTAGTCAAATTCTGAAATCAATGAATTGAAGGAAAGACTCAAACAGGCTGATGATTTCATAAATGAATTAAAAGAGAAACTGAGTCTCTCTATGAAAAAGAGAAAGGAGCTACTTCAGCAACTGGCAAGACAAGGTGAAGCCAATGATACAAATGGAGATCTGAAGGAGAAAACCAAGTTATGTGAAAAGTTATCAAAAGAAATCATTATGGCAAGACATGAAATGGAATCAGGAGTTATAAAGTTTACCCAAGAGATTGAGGAGAAAAGAAAAATTAAAGATGATCTAAGACAATCTCTCAAGGAAAAATTAGAAGATTGCCACAAGATGGATAGAATTATCAGACATCTTGAATCTGATGTTGAAGATGCTAAAGATAATGAAAAAAAACTTGAGGATCAAATTGTCTCTCTTAAAAGGGATCTTCAAACAACAAATGAATATAAAGAGAAATTCAAGATAAGTTCTACTCAACTTGAAGTTCTTGAAAGTCAAAAGAGGGTAGATGACAAGTATGGTTTGGGATATGAGAAAGGAGAAAGCTCCAGATCCGGTCAAAGATTTTTGGATCAGAAAATCTAAGGAACAGGCCTAGAAGACCTCCGGTAAGGTAGCCTAATGCTCAAAGATATCTGATGAGTGTCAAATTGCACTCATAAAATACACCCCTTTTTACATATCTTTTTCCTCTATTCAGTTCATCTTCCTTGTGTCTGCACTCAAATAAGTTAGCAAGATTGTTCTATTTTGTGATTAATTAAGATAGATTACTTGAGATTAGAATTTTTGATTAGATGACTAATGTACGTGGGATTAATGGAAAAATGCAGAATTTCTCTTTCCTTTTTGAATCAGCAGGTGTAAATGTCAGAAACAGCAATTTTGTGCATCTCTGGAGATCGTCTTCAATGATCTCCGGAGACCATAATAAAGAATAGTGACACCTGGTGTTTTGAAGATATGGGGAATGACTCCCCGGAGCTCTGCAAGTGTCTGGAATATCTTCGAAGCTGCAGACAGGAACAACTATCTCCGGCACCTGCTGAGAACGGGGCATGTTCTAGACAGAGCTACTGCCCAGACACTTCAGCAGCAATCCTAATAACCCCCCTCACTTCACTCAAATCATCACCTGAGTGGTGAAGGGTCAACTATTAGTTAAACTGTTGATGTTTTATCTTTCTAAAGATTTTGCATGAGTTATAAATTGAACTAATCCAATATTCTTATTTTCAGGGCTTTGATGCCCAAGTGTATTAAGACCTAAACTTAGACCTCTGAGTGGACTTCTGTTCCACTCAAGTCTACCTTTCTTGGATGGTGATCTTTCATAAGTTAGATAGTTAAGTACAAATAAGAGATGGTGTCATCTCCTAGAGAGATTGATAGATAAGTTCAGTGATATATCATCACTCTTTTTATAAATACTTTCAAAAATAGTAATAGAACAACGATGATAAAATTATTCTAATTTTTCAGAGATTTCAGTTCTGCTATAGCCATACATTTTCATGAATATAGAAATGAATGAATTGGACTGAATTTAGTGTAGATCATCTTTTGTACTAATTTCCTACAATAGCCTTCAGCCACAAAGGTGCGGAGCAAGGGCCCACTCTCACCAATTAGGCAGGAGGCTAGTATCTCTGTTTTATTGTTTCAAGTTTTCTTTTATAAAGGTGTTTCCTATTTTAATAGATAGATGCATGTTATTGTTTATTTGCTTTGAGTACATTTCCTGTTTTCTTTTGTTTTACAAGCATTCATTCCATTTATCCAACAAGCAGATAGATTAGTCATTCTTTTAAGCATTAGGATTAGCTATAAACTGGTCACTTAGAATCCCTAGTTGCAGACAACCATGGACACAGCCCTAGTTCTTTGACATCTGAAAATAGATCAAATGATGAGGTACAGCGACAACCTGTCATTTTTGGCGCCATTGCCGGGGATGTAGTTTGTGTTAATTAGGGACATTGAGTTAAAAATAGTTTTTAGAATAGATCTATATGGTTAGAGCTAGAGATCTCAAAGGAAGATATATTAAGTAGACACCCCAACAACACACCATAGGGGAAAGCAGTGAGGTGGTACAAAATCTTGTTGAAGAAGGAAACCTAGATCTTAATTTGGAACCTGCACTTCAAAACAACAATCCCTTAGATCCTACAGATATTCCACTTGCCAATTATATCCAGGAATTACAACAAAAAGTTGAGGCAGATCCTTTGGTAGAACCTAATTTCCTAGAACCTCAGGAAGAAGAACTAGTACCCAACATGGAAAATGATAATCATGGGGAAGAGGAAAATCAGGCCCCAAGAACCTTCTCTTAGCCTATTGTTTTGGCTGCTGGAGACAATGCTCCCATGAAGAATATCTCACCAGCACATCTGCCAAATTTCAGAGGACTTTCCTCTGAGGATCCAGATCAGTTCTTGTTTAAATTCAAAGTAGTCTGCCAAACTTATGATTATGGATCAGATAACCAGAAACTCAAACTATTCCCTTCAACCCTGAAAGATTCTACGATGAGATGGTTTATGGGTTTACCCCAGGGTTCTATCTGTTCTTGGGATCAAATGGAAACAAAATTTTTGGAAAAATACCAAGATTATTGTAGATCCAGTAATAAAAATGAAGAACTGTTTAAAATTAGGCAGGGGGAGGAAGAATCCTTAGAAGACTATGTGGATAGGTTTAATTTTGCCTTGAGAAGGTATGGCAATCCAATTGATCACTCCTTGGCCAGAACCCTGTTTATAAAAGGATTGGATAAAGAATCAAAATAGGCACTGGACCTAATCGAAGAAGGGAACATTAACAAAATGGAAATACCTGACATAGAGGAACTCTGCAGGAATTATTCCAGAACTCAAGATGGAGTAAGGTCATCCAAAACTTTTAAAGGGAAGAATGAGATAGGACAGTTGATGGAGGAAATTGCAAATCTAAAAACAGATATTCTGGTCCAACTAAATACCACATTGGATGGGATTCAAGCAAAAACTAGAACAACTGATCAAAGTAGAGCAACTAAACCGCTTTCCATTTATTGTCCTAGGTGTAGAAACAAACACCTGTTGAGAGAATGTCCCTTGGACAAATCAGAGATTTGTCAAATCTATGATAGGGAACATCCTACCAGTTAGTGTAGTCATCTTCCAGCCTTGAAAAGATTGAGTAAAAAGAATGCTGTGATAGAGGAGGAGTTGAACTATGTGGTACAAAAATAAGCTAGAAATTTCCCTTATAATTAGTACCCAAGCCAGTCTTCTTACAGGGGTCCTACTAATTGGGGAAATAATCAGTGGAATCCAGCTTGGTATGGCCCTCAAAATAATCCTCCTTGGGGACAACAGGATTGGCAAAACCAAAACTAGCAAAACTAAAACTGGCAAAATCAACCTTGGGGAAATCAACAATGGCCACCACAGTTTGGGTCACAAGGCATGCAACCTCAATGGGGTCCTCAACAGGGATATCATCAACAATACCAAGGACAACCTAGATGATTCCAACCTCAACAGCAGGCTTTACTAACTGGATCCTCCAACACATAGGGTCAAACAAAAAATAAACCAGTTAGTCAACCACCTTTACCAGCTCAGCCTATACCAAACCCACGGAATAAACAGGGAGCAGCTGTCTATATGACAGATCAAGAAAATCTGGCTGGAATTAATGCTATATATTCAAATAATCTCCAGCTGCGTTCTGGGAAAACATTCCCAAGACCTTCTCCTCCAACTATAGTTGAAATAACCAATGATGAGGAACCTGAAAATCCATCCAATCAACCCCTAGAGGAGATTACTAACGAAAAAGTGCTAGAAAATCAACCACAGACAACTCCGGAGTTACTCCTAAAAAGCCAGCTCCGGAGAACAGTCTTGAACACAATTCTGATAAGAGCTCCGGGGATGCTCCGGAGATGGAAAAGCTAGCACCCTACCCAGAACGACTTAAACAAAATGCTCCCTAGAAAAAGATTTTACAAAAACAATTCCAACCCAATCAGGAATTAGAACTTTTACAAGAACTCAAGCAGCTAAACATTGAAATTCCTCTCCTCCAGGCCATCAGAGATGTACCCGAACTAAATCAATTCATCAAACAGTATTGCATCAAAACACAGGGTAGAAAGAAAAGTTTTCCCTCCATAATACAGGTGGAAGGAAAAATAATGGATCTATTGATGCGAGAAATTCTCCTCCCATAATATGGAGACCTTAGGAACCCTGTCATAATTGTTTTCATCTCGAGGGTAGAAATTTCAAATGTTCTGGTTGAATTAGGAGCAGCAATTAATATGATGACAGTTCATACAATGGACAAGTTAGCTCTGTCAGGTGTCCAATCCATGACTACAATTTTTCAACTTGTTGATCAGTCAGTAGCTGTTCCAAAGGGAGTGATCACTGATGCACCTGTTGTGATAGATTCATGGGAATTCCCAGTGGATTTCTTAATACTGGAAACTAGAAACCAGAGAAATGCTTATCCACTGATTTTAGGAAGGCCATGGCTGGCTACTGCAGCATCATCTATTGATTGTCAAACTGGAGATATGGTCATTTCTAATGGGATAGATTTAAAGAAAATATCTCTATATCCTCCAGCTAAACCATCGGTGCATTACATAGGAAGAGTATGGGTGGATGAACTGGATAACATGAACAACAGTGCCTCATTAGCTATGGTAACCATTAGGGAACATCTGGGAGAATTAGGAGAAGAAGTATATTGTGATACAATGGAAGACTTCACTCACATCCTAATCAACAAAGATGTGATGGAACTTGCCCAAGATCCTCAGAGAGAACTTCTCGTTTCTTCTCATTGTACCCTTACCAACATTATTCCTTGTGGGGAAACCTTTTACAAGGACTTAGCCACCTTCCACATGTTACTCCCACATTCTTGTCCCCTCAATGCCATGACACCAATGTATGGACCCACCACATCTATGGATCAAATTACAAAACAGGTCATGATTCTGCTAGGGAAAACACTTAATATAAATACTCAGTTAACAGCAAGTCAAGAAGAAAAACTTATTCAGCTTTTGGTTTCCCACTCAGCATCTTTTTCCTGGGAATACCAAGATATGAAAGGCATACCTCCTGAAATCTATACCCATCATATCTACACTAAGGATATTAAACCTGTCAGACAACCACAAAGAAGATTGAATCCTACCTTAAAGGACATTGTCAAAACTGAAATAGAAAAATTACTCCAGGTAGGGTTTATATATCCAATCTCAGACAGTCAATGGGTCTCACCCCTTGTCATTGTGCCTAAAAAGAATGGGAAATGGAGGGTGTGTATTGATTATAGAGAACTCAACAAGGCCACAAAAAAGGACTACTTTCCCTTACCATTTATTGACCAAGTTCTAGACAACCTTGCTGGGAGAAAGTATTTTTCTTTTTTAGATGGATTCAGTGGGTATAACCAAATTCAAGTAGCACCTGAGGACCAAGACAAAACCACCTTCACATGCTCTTGGGGAACCTTTGCTTACAAAGTTCTTCCTTTTGGGCTGTGCAATGCCCCAGCTACATTTCAGAGACTAATTCTAGCTATTTTTGCTGAACTGGCTAATGAATGCATGGAAGTTTACATGGATGACTTTACTGTGTATGGGAATAACTTCGAGGAAGCTCTCACAAACCTTGGAAAAGTACTAAAATGTGGTGATAAAAATTGACTGTCCCTTAGCCATGAGAAATATTTTATGATGGTGGAGGAAGGAATTGTTTTGGGACACCATATTTCAGAAAAATGGATCAGAGTGGATCAGAACAAGATAGAAGTAATCACACAGTTGCCTTCACCTAAAAATCAGACTGATGTTAGAAGTTTTCTAGGTCATGCAGGCTACTATAGGAGGTTCATAGAAAATTTTAGCAGAATAGCTGCCCCCCTGTTTACCCTACTTAACAAGGAAATAGAATTTCTCTGGACAACAGACTGTCAATCAGCATTTGAAACTTTGAAGGAGAAGCTTACTGTGACACCAGTTTTAAGGGGACCTAATTGGACTTTACCATTCCACATACAAATTGATGCTTCAAATGAATCCATTGGGGCCATTTTAGGACAAAAGGAGGAAGGAGAGAGTATGCATGCCATTTATTACATCAGCAAAAACCTTACCTCTGCAGAAAGAAATTATACAACAACTGAGAAATAATTCTTGGCAGTTATCTATGCTATAAACAAATTCAGACATTATATTACCGGATATAAAATATTTGTGCACACTGATCATGCAGCCATCAAGTACCTAATGAATAAACCAGTAGTAGGTGCAAGGATCATCAGGTGGTTATTGCTATTGCAAGAATTTGATATTACCATAGTTGATAATCTAGGAAAGTTTAATTTGGTTGCTAATTTTCTGTCAAGATTGCATACAGGAGGAGAAGATCAACCAATGGAGGACAAATTTCTAGATGAACATCTTTTTGCCATATCCACTACTGCACCTTGGTTTGTTGACATAGCTAATTTTTTAGCTACAGGCTTGTATCCATCCCATTTTACTTCAAAACAAAGAAAATGTTTGGTTAAAGAAAGTTTATCCTACAAATGGTTGAATGGTTTACTATTTAAAAGTGGTCCTGATTTCATTCTATGCAGGTGCTTGAAGGCTGATGAGACTTTTGATGTGTTGAGAGCATGTCATGATGAACCATCTGGTGGCCACTACTCTTTCCACAGGACAGTCCACAAGATCCTTGGAGCTGGTTACTACTGGCCTTCTATTCATAAAGACACAAAGAAGTATGTGCAGCACTGCGACCAGTGCCAAAGGATGGGGTAGCCCACCTTTACCCAGGAAATGCTGCTACATCCTCAAGTCATGATGGAACCATTTGAGCAATGAGATCTAGACTTTGTAGGACCAATTTCACCGCCATCATCAGGCAAGGAGTATATTCTAGTATGCATAGACTATGTTACTAAGTGGGCTGAGGTTCAAGCATTACAGTTTGCAATAGAAGAAAAAGTTGCTGATTTCCTTTACAATAGAATTTTCTTGAGATTTGGAGCCCCAAAATCAATAGTTTCAGACAGAGGACCTCAATTTACTTCACAGGTAATCAAGGCATTCACAGATTTATACCAAGTCAAGCACAGAAAAGCTTCACCTTACCATCCTCAAGCAAATGGGTAGGTAGAAGTAACTAACAGAGAACTTGAGAATATCCTAACAAGGACAGTAGCAATGAACAGAAAGCATTGGGCTAATAGACTACCTGAAGCAGTTTGGGCTTACAACACCACTTGGAAGTCCACAACAAAGTTTTCACCATATGAATTGGTTTATGGGAAAAAGCCTATACTATCTATAGAATTTGAACTCCAGACACTTAAAACTGTATTGGATGTTGGGCTGCTGCTGTCTACAATTCAGTAGAATAGAATTCTCCAGCTCAACGAGTTGGATGAGATTCAGACAGAAGCCATTCAACAAACAGAACTAGTTCAGTACCAAAGAAAACAATGGCATGACCAACATATCAAGAGGACATTTCAACAAGGAGATTGGGTTTTTCTCTATGATTCTAAATTCAAAGAATTCAAAGGAAAATTACAAACTCACTGGCTGGGTCCTTATCAAATGAAGGAAGTGTTTGAAAATGGAACTGTATTATTGCAACCAATTGATGGGAGCACAAACACATTTCTAGTAAATGGTCACCGGATAAAGCTCTACAAAAGACCGTCTACTAAAGAAGAATTTCTTGATGATTTGTGTTTTGATACAGGGGATACCTCCTCTGTCACGATGTTGGAATAAAAAATTAAAAAAATTAAAAAAAAAGAAGGTTGAAAACCAGCAATGGCTGCCTTCTGAAAAAAAATTAAAAAAAATAAAAAATAAAAAAATAAAAAATTTTTTTTGAGAAAGATGGAAAACCAGTAAATCGCTGTCTTTCTCGACCAAGGGAGTTGAAAACTAGTAAATGGCGGTTCCCTTCTCCAGGGCAGTTGTAATAATTGAGCTTTGGATATGATCTGTTGCCAGAAATTGATCAAATGCATCTCCGGTGCTTTCCAGTAAGGAGCACCTCTGGCGCTTTCCAACTAGGAGCACCTCCAGCGCTCTGTTAATAATGCTGACAGTTCCATAATAAGGGCAGGACCTACCTCGCTAGGTGGTAAAGTAGACAACTCATATGATTAGGTCATCATGACTCATCTTCTACTTCATCGCACAACATAATTAAAATTAGAATACTAATAATTGCAAGAGTGTCCACAAGCTGGCACTGACATCACCCATGGGCGTAGATTTTAGTGCCACTCAGTGCAATGATTGCAGGTTGCGTGCAAGTAGGAAGTGGATGTCATTTCAGGCCGCCACTTAAATGCCACGACGTGTGTAGTTTCCAAAACGGTGTAGCATTTCTCCTGTGTACATCGCTTCATCATTAAAACTGATCCAGGTAAATCTATTTTTAATTAATCATTAATTAGTAACTATCCTATCTTTCTATTTTGGGTGCTGCCGTGATGACACGTCCCTTCGCTGTCATTTCCTTTTTCACATCCAAGCATACCGCCATCTGTTCCTTAATGCCACCTTACCTCCGGAGCGCCCTGTCAGTTCATTACAATTATGGCTGCTTTGGCCCCTTAACCCATCTACATAAGCCCAGTCTAAAAATAATAGCATCCCTCATTCAAACCTCCAAAATAGACTAAAGCATAAGATAAATTAAACAACTCTCCAGAGTCTACAGAGTAATTTGAACAATACTCTGGATCCCACAGATCAGAGGGACAGATAGACTACAGGCCGCGGAAGTAAAAGAATAAAACAAAGAAACTACCATCAATTCAGCAATGGGGGTCAAGAAAAAGTCTAAGCCAGAAAGTACTACAAGTCTTCTAAAGGATGCAGCTATAGCAAATATTTTAAGGGCTGCTGGATGGTTAGATTTCCTATATAAGTTCGAAGGGTTTCAAGAGGATATTGTGGATGAATTCCTTAGGAATTTAAGAGACGACCAGACCACTGTGAGAGGAAACCAAATCAGTCTCTCCTCCACAATTATCAACCACATCTCTGGACTCCCTGAACAAGGTGAGAGGTTCTACCACCTGAAAACTTTGTATACTGATTTAATTAGAAATTTTTCTATTCGTGGTGAACCTGCTATTCAATTGCATATGAATAAGAATGAGGTCAAAGGAATTTTGAGGTCCACTCTCCCAAACCCTTGGGCAACTATTGCTACCTGGTTAATGAAGTACTTTACCTGTGATAGCCAATTCTCCATAGTTTTAGGGCCCATAATGAAAATGCTAATTTTCTCAAACATGGAAATAGGCACCCCGAATATAACATAAATATCCCCAATTTCCTATATTCTGCCATCAAGGCAACTGCAGAGAAATACCAGCAGGGTAAGGGACCCATGAAACATCATGGCCTCATCTTCCTGATAGTCAAGCACCACTTCTTATCTCAGGCCAATGGAGAAGAACTATTGCAAAACTTTCTTGAGCATAACCCTCAGGTCAGAACACCAGAGATAACACAAACAGAGGATGAGAGTTCTCCCTCTCACCATGATGAAGAAACTGAGCCTATATCCTCCTCCACAGCTTCTCACAAAAGGACATCACCCTCACAGGAGGCTACATCATCTACAGCCCCTGTTCCCAACAAGAAGGGGAAAGGCAAACAAATTGAAAAGCCTGCTCCTACATGACCTCTATACATGACTCGGTCAGTCAAGCGAAAAATGACTTTACCTGAGGAATCTAGGCCTAGGGAATTAACAGAGGAAAAGGTAGGACAGGGAATTGAGGGGAGATGGTGGGTTGAAGAACCATCCCATGACTCTGATGAGGTACCTTTGGTCAGAAAGAGGAAGCAAAGTGAAAATTCTCCAGCACCATCTATTCATATGGAGTCAAGTCCTGTTTCAACACCACCATGTGCTCCAGAGACAGGAAGCTTACCAACTATTACTATCTCCTCAGATTCTAAGGAAGGAAGATCTGCTTCAGAGGCACCAATTCCACCTGTGCTCTGAAGAAGCAAAAGGAAGAGGCAACTCTCACAAGCTGAGAAGGATACTGCCCTGCTCGCGGAGGCACTCCTAGAATTGAGCACATATGAGGACAAAGCAGGACCTTCATTAGTGCCAGCAGCAGCAGAGGATCCTCAGGACATGAACACTACAGAAGGAGAAACAGGGCACATGGATACATTGGTAGAAGCAGGGCAGGTGGCCATGGATAATATTAATAATCAGCCAACAGCCACAGAAATAGAGGTAGAAACTCTATCACATCCCTCTAACCAAGAGGATATCGAAATCTGAACAAAGCAACAATTAATGGAAGAAATTGAGAATTTAAAAAGGATGCTCTGGGGAAAGAATTTGATTATTACTGACCTCAAGAAGGTTAGAGTAGAGATGGAGATGGAACTGAAGCAAACTATTGCAAAAATCCAAATAGACCTCCAAAACAAGGACAGAATCATCTAGGAGAGGGAGGCAGAGTTGGAAACACAGAAATGTGAGGCAGCAAAAGTGATGGAAGAAAAAGAAAAAGAAGCAGCACAAAAGGTTTCTGAGCTCACCATGGCCAGAGACAACGGCCTCATAGTAATGGCAGCACTGATTGAAAAGGTACAAAGCCAGGATAAACAATTAACTTGGGCCAACAACAGACTGGATGACCAAGAAGAATATATAAAGGAACTGTCTGGCCCAAGGGCAACCAATGAGCAGGAAATTCAAACAGATGCCTATGTGGGTCCAATCCCCATTGGTATTCCTAAAGCCCTATTTCATTGGGAGGAAAGGTGTAGAGAATTTGAAGCCTCCAAGCCAATGTTGCAATTACAAAGGGCAGTCACTGCCAGAGCAGAAAGAATAGCAACTTTGGAAAGCAAAATCATTCAAATGGCCTCCCTTTCCTTAGAAATTCTATCTTACATACCTCCAAGTGCCAGCTATTCAATGTTCCTACAGGAAAGGATACTGCAAAGGAAACTCTCCTTAGTCCTATTTGACATGAATGAGGATACCCAAACAACAGAAGGTTTCATGGTAGCTTACACCAGAAGCAATGATGAAGACAAAAACTTCCTATGTGAATTATACTTACATGGGTTCTGCATTAATGAGATAGCCTTCATGATTAATCACTTTGTGGGAGAATGCCAGCTTAAGGCATTCCTGTCCCTCATGAGAAACCACCAGATCTGGGACAAGAGGATGGAAGATCATCTTCAAAAGGATTCAAAAACAGATCTCCTCCTCAGAAAAGAATGTCCCAATCCTTTTGCTTTTCAGACCCAATTCAGGTCCATCATCTATCATCTTGCAAGTGCAACTAGCATATTGTCATTATACTTGAAAAGTTTGCAGGAATGCTCCATTGAATTTGGTCTTTTTATGATTAATTCAGCAAATCCTGTCCTTGCTGTAGCAAAAAAGAGATGGAGTATTTTAACCCCAGAGCAAAAACTTAGAGAGCTGGTCACCCCTGCAAACCTGAGACTATTCTTGAGGAAGGCAAAGATGATATCCAAACTGATGGATAAACATAAACAGGATTGGATAGGAGGGTAGTTTAGACCTCCTCTGATAATTGAACCACTCCCTATATGGACAGAACAGCTGGAAGATGAAAAATTGCAAGATTGGATGAAGCAAGTTGACAAGTACGGAGGGAATGGTAACGCCAATAAAACTACTTGGACAACCTATCTCCAGGAGTATAGTCTGATTGACAGATTGCTTGGTCAAAATAAATCCAGAATGTGAAACGCAGGAGGACCTGCCAAACCTTAGGTATGGGGGGATGATGAGTGTCAAATTGCACTCATAAAATACACCCCTTTTTGCCTCTCTTTTTCCCCTATTCAGTTCATCTTCCTTGTGTCTGCACTCAAATAAGTTAGCAAGATTGTTCTATTTTGTGATTAATTAAGATAGATTACTTGAGATTAGAATTTCTAATTAGATGACTAATCTGTGTGGGATTAATGGAAAAATGCAGAATTTCTCTTTCCTTTTTGAATCAACAGGTGTAAATGTCAGAAACAACGATTTTGTGCATCTCTGGAGATCGTCTTCAATGATCTCCGGAGACCATAACAAATAACAGTGACACCTGGTGTTTTAAAGATATGGGGAATGACTCTCCAGAGCTCTGTGAGTGTCTAGAATATCTTCGGAGCTGCAGACAGGAACAGCTATCTCCAGCACCTCCTGAGAATGGGGCATGTTCCAGACAGAGCTGCCACCCAAATACTTTAGCAGTAATCCTAATAACCCCGCTCACTTCACTCAAATCATCACCTGAGTGGTGAAGGGTCAACTATCAGTTAAACTATTGAAGTTTTATCTTTCCAAAGATTTTGCATGAGTTACGAATTGAACTAATCCAATATTCTTATTTTCAGGGCTTTGATGCCCAAGTGTATTAAGACCTAAACTTAGACCTCTGAGTGGACTTCTGTTCCACTCAAGTCTACCTTTCTTGCATGGTGATCTTTCATAAGTTAGACAGTTAAGTACAAATAAGAGATGGTGTCATCTCCTAGAGAGACTGATAGATAAGCTTAGTGATATATCATCACTCTTTTTATATATACTTTCAGAAATAGTAATAGAACAACGATGATAAAATTATTCTGATTTTTCAGAGATTTCAGTTCTGCTATAGCCATACATTTTCATGAATATAGAAATGAATGAATTGGACTAAATTTAGTGTAGATCATCTTTTGTGCTGATTTCCTACAATAGCCTTCAGCCTCAAAGGTGCGGAGCAAGGGCCCACTCTCACCAATCAGGCAGGAGGCTAGTATCTCTGTTTTATTGTTTCAAGTTTTCTTTTATAAAGGTGTTTCCTATTTTAATAGATAGATGCATGTTATTGTTTCTTTGCTTTGAGTACATTTCTTGTTTTCTTCTGTTTTACAAGCATTCATTCCATTTATCCAACAAGTAGATAGATTAGTCATTCTTTTAAGCATTAGGATTAGCTATAAACTGGTCACTTAGAATCCCTAGTTGCAGACAGCCATGGACACAACCCTGGTTCTTTGACATCTGAAAACAGATTAAATGATGAGGTACAGTGACAACCTGTCAATATCCATCCTTCAATGGATACTGCCACAACTGCAATAACTTTGGTCATAGAGCTAATCAGTGTAGAAAGAGAATGAATTAGACTAATACATCCTTCTCCGAACAGTGTTTCAATTGTAAAAGGTATGGCCACAAATCTCATGAATGCAAAAATATACAAATGAACAATTCATTCAATGGTAGATGCTTTGCATGCAATAGAATGGGTCACATGGCTAATCAATGCAGATCAAGAGGATATCAATCAAACATGCAAAGAAACATTGTTTGCCAAATTTACAATAGATCTGGTCATATTGCCAAATTCTGTAGAAGCAAGAATCAGGACAAAAGAGGTCCAACACATCATAATCAGAACTAAGACAAGGGAAAACAAAAAGTGAATGTGGATGAAGTTCAAAGTGAAATGAACAAGATTTGGGTGAAGAAGAGTACAGAGAATATAGGGGATGGATCCACACCAGACTCTAGCACTAATATTCCTTCTGGAAACTAAAAAGTGAGCTCTGGCTCAGGGGGCTCTCAAAGAAAAATATTATCCTGAATTGGCACAAGGAAAATTGTGGATTAAAGGGTTCATAAGAGAAACATCTAAATAAACTATGGTTAAGATTTGGAAGATCCATAAGATATTCAAATCAAGATTGGTCCGGTTCTTCAAGTCATCCGATTAAGGTAAACCGGAATGACTTAGGTCGATCATTTATTGCAACTTGGTGTTAGGGTTTGCAGAACAATATAAGGGTTCTCCTTATTAAACATTTGTTCATTCTACATTTAAGAAGAAGAAAAGAGGTGCTCTGCAACAAATTTCCTCAAGCCCATCAAAGATCATTGCAGAAGTCAATTCATCCAGAAATCGATCCGACTTGCTTCATGAAAACCTAAAGGCGCACAAGGTATTTTTTGTTTTTAAATATCTCTCTGCAAATCTCTTTAAAAGATGTCTACTCTGAATATAGTAAAGATCACTAATAGGCCTTGCCCCAAATTCAAGAAACATCCCTACAAATCCTTGGAAATAGATCCCCTAGGAGCATTTTCCAGTGTACCGCATGGCGTCCTGCACACAGAAGATATTAGGGTTTACATTCATGCTAACATTGAAGATTTTAGAGAGTTCAAATTGAGGGATATCTACCACAAACAACTAATAGATGATTCATTTGATCTCAAACCCCAATACAAGGCCCTCTAAAATAAGCACTTTGCACAATGCATACATTTCCCTTGTTTTGCTGAGGATGAATGGGTCAGGTATATTTTGAGCAGAATACATGACAACTTCATGTGGTTGAATGGACCATTCAAAATCACAAAAGATACCATTAGGGCAGTTACAAGATTACACTCATCCAGTGGGATTCATGTTCTTAAATCTGTCAAGAATCAAACTATGAGTGAGGCTACTAGATCAAAGTTTGACAAAAGAGCAATGACAATAGATGACATCTCTGATCTGGATGTCAAGTTTGCCTCCATGATCATTGGATACAAAATATATCATTCTAGTAGGGAGAATTTAGTACTTGGAACAGCCATCTACACTACTTATGAAATGCTAAGAAAGGATGCAGACTATGATCTTTGTCAGCTCCTTTTATACCAACTCTTGGAGAATCTGTAGAAAATAAAGAAAGATAAAAAGAATTCATTCAAGTATGGTGAATTGATATTGTGCTTATTTTTCTACTTTATGAATGAGCTTCCTGGATCTTGTGGTTGGGTGTGGGAGAATGATAGACTAGTGGCTATCCAAATCAGAGATTATTTGCATGGACTTGGTGATGACAAAGTACAAAATACAGCCCTCTGGGGTTTCTTCAAAAACTTCCAGAACATGATGCAAGCTAGAGAGAGAATTCCTCAATCTCTAGTTGAAAAGTATAAAGGCACTGTATGTTTTATGGTAGAGACTAATCAATGCCTAATGGAGGCAGTGGAACCAAGGACAGTCTGGATCATGCCTATGGGGTATGAAGTTGATGAACAAATTGTGGAGCTACATGTTCAACACATGCTAAGTCAGCCAAAGGATCCAAAGGCAGAAAGGTTTGGAACCTTTGAAGCGCTAAGTATAAAAGTTCATGTGGAACTCAGACAACCAGAAATAAAGAGGAAAGTGAGAAAAGAAGTTGAAGAAGTTGCCAAAGGCTTAGGCATCTCAAAGGAGGCACTTGATGCCAACAGGGAAAAGATGGCAGAAAAGGGAAGTGAGGAAAGTGTTCCAGTAAAATCCCCCACCCAGACCAGATCATCAAAGAGATCTGCACCTACCACTGCTAAAAGCTCAAGGACAACTAAACTGGAAGCAAAATCATTTGGCAAAGGAGAGAAAAGAACAAAGACAAAAGCCACAAGAGCTTATGCGAGTCAAAGGGATGAAGAGGAGACTAAATCTGATGAAGAAGTCTAGAAAATGAAGAAAAAGAAGAAAACATCTAGTGAACCCTCTACCGGTTAAGGTGAAGAAGAAAAGGCAGAGGAATATGTTGAAAAACCCACTCTTCACATTGATGACATAATAAAATTAGTCACTGTGGATGGAAATCTTCAGCCATTGGTTGAATTCTATGATGATTATGGTGAAGCTGATCAGAAGATATTACAAGATGCCATAGTCAGGTATCTAAATATCTACAACAAAGCATTCATTGAAATTATATCTCTGATCCCCAAAAGCTTGGCGAAGGAACTTGAAGTAAGGAAGAACAATGCACAAGCCAAAGACCTAGAAATCTGGGAATAGATAGCTATTCAGCTATATCCTTTGATCGATTCAAAGCAAATGAATATGATCTTCAAAGATTGCAAGGATGAGTTCAGAAGCAAAGCCAAAATGAATCAGCTCATGCTTGGTGAGACTAACAAGGTAGCCAAGGAAATAGAAGAGATCCTCCGGAATGCCTTCAAAAGATTCAATCTTCCTGTTATAAAGGACTTGGGTGTTGATCCTTCGGCCATATGTGTTGAAAAAGAATCCACTGAGAAAATCATGGACACCGGTATAGAAAAGGATAAGGACTTGGAATCCTCTATTCTGGAAAAGGAAGTGCATGAACAGACAAACATCTCTCCTCTGGTTTCCCTTGCTGACTCCGGATCTAAAGGAGAAGAAAGATTAAAGGAGACAGAAGCAGAGGTGAAGGAAAAAGAAGATAACAGTACAAAGGTTGTGGAAGGAGAGAAAGCTCCAAGAGACAGTTCTGTGACTACAGAAGAAAAGAAGAATCTGTCTCCAACAAGAGACACTGTAGCATCAGTCAAGGACTTTTTGACAAAAGAAACTATGGAGATTGATGAACCAGAACTACTAAAAGGGCCATTTGATTTTGACTCTCTATCTCAGTTACAAACAAAAGATAGCCTCGTTTGCTAATGCAAAGGCCAACAAAAAACTCCTGAAGTCTCACATGGAAGACTGTGAGCTTATAGCAGCTACATCCGAGGTGTTAGAAAAGATTATGCCATCTTTTCAGAAAGATCCCTTAGCCTCCTTATCCAGTAATCTTAAAACTCTAGTAAATAGTGTTAGCATGTATTTTGATTCCCTAGAGAAGGCAGCAGAAGATAAGGTCTGAAAGGAATTTTTGACGAAAAGATTATCAGAGGTACAAGGGTTAATAACTAATGATAGGAGGAATATGAGTATAGGGATAAAGAGCTTAGAAAATGCTTTTAAAGATGGCAGAGAAATGTACAAATTTTACTTATCATGGTCCAAAGTAACATTGGACATTGAGAAGAAAGTAAAAGAACAGGAGGACAAACTGACAAATCTATTAAAGAATTTTGATCCTCTCTCATCTTCCATAATAAATCAAGAATGTCAGACTATTGTAGTCTTGAATGAAATCAAGAAGCTAGAGAAGGAAAAGAAAAATAGAATAAGCAGGTTGGGTGAACTCAGAGGGATAATTATCCCCAAGTTAGAGGCCATGCATGAGGCCATAAAAGATGCTCAGACCACAGCCCGGACTAGTGATCCGATAGATCTAAAAAGGGTAGATGCGTTTGCATTCCTATTGAGTGGTCAGATCTCAATTTTGGACATAATGAAACAGAATTGGGCAACAAAATTTGTCCAGTTGAAGACAACTTTTGCAGACATACTTTAGTATCTGTAAGTATGCTATATGTATATACTTATGCGGCCAAGTATAGTTGAAATTTTGAAAATTTTGATGTGTGGACCCTACCCTTTGCCATTGATGTCAAAGGGGGAGTGATGAGTAGTAAAAAATGAGGAATCCAGCTAAGGGGGAGCTCTGGAAAATGTACATAGAGACAAAGCATCAGCCAAGGGGGAGTATAGTATAACACTTAGTCATTTTTCACTAAGTGTTGCCATCAATGCCAAAGGGGGAGATTGTTGGCAAGTGACACATTGGAGCTTCATGATTGTTGTCATTGATGGCAACAAAGGTTATCTCACACATCCATAAGATATGATGAGTCTTTACTGAAAGTCAGATTGAAGAAGTACTGAGGTCCGGTAAGTAAGAGCAGAGCACTCAGTAAGGTCCGATAGATAGGTCCAGATCTCTCAGAAGACGTATCTCCATAATGTATGGATTTGGGGAAGTCAAGAGGAGTAACTTGACAAATAGAATCCAAGGATTCAGCCTCTGGTGTTGAAAGGATGAGGAGATATGAATACTTGAGTGTTAGGTTCATGATTGACAGTGTGAATAGAGGTAGAACTGTCTGGCAGAACATCAGACATTATTTTGAATGTGTTACTAATGATGGTAAAGGTCCTTAAGGTGCAAGTTATGATTGGCCAACATGATTGATGACTTCTACAAGTATATTCTTGATCCACATTACTTGGTATGCAAGGATTCAGCCGACACATCAGAGTTTGAGGAAAATATTGACTATTCTGGATGCTGACTAAAAAGGTGATGAAATCACTTGTGTGGATATATATACATGATTGATTTAGATATGAAGGTGTGTGTGGTGTGTGTTGACGTGCAAATAAAAGCAGAAGAATATATAAAAGGCAGAAAAATAGGTTTGGAATGTAAGAGGACAACAGCACTCAAGGAGAGTCAGAATGAAGTACTACAGATCAGTCTTTTGAGCTTAACCGGAACTGAACTTCAACATGTGTAGATGTTTTTCATCAGTTCAAGTTTTTTTCTTATAGATAGTAAGTCTTTTGTAGGTAGTGAGCCTCTTGTGAGCAGTGTGCTCGGGCAGTGAGCCCTAATTGGCAAGTGCCATTTTTGTATCCTCTATTCTTCTAACAGAGAATAATATCTTGGGTTAATCACCCCTAGTTTTTTCCTTTAATAGGGTTTCCACGTCAAAATCATTGTGTCATGTGTATTGGTGTTACTTACATTTCATGATTATGCTTGCTTATAGAATCTGATGTTGCATTAACAATTAAGAAAGCACAGAAAGTTAAATTATTAGGATAACTGATTCACCCCCTCTCTCAGTTATCAACAATGTTTTGATGGATCCAAGTTCAAGCAAGGGGTTGGTTCTATATTTGAGCTCATTAGTCCTACTAGGGAATCATATCTCATCACCTATAGGATGTAGTTCTTCTGCATGAGCAATATTACTAAGTATGAAGCATTAGTACATGGATTGTTAATTGCTATTTGATAGCAAGCGCAAATAATTATGTTTTTGGAGATTCAAAGTTAGTGATCAAACAAGGAAGCAATACTCCTATCATGACAAAAGGCTTAGCTGTTACTGAAACTATGTTTGGGATCTTATAGAAAGTTTCGATGGTTTCCATATTTAATTGATTCCTAGAAAGAAAAATCATGTTGCCAATGCTTTGGCACAAGTTGCAAGTACTCTATAGCAATTAACCATGTCTAATTTAGATAAATTAATTGTAAAATTGGTTCCCACCCCCCTCTATGCCTGATAATGTCACTAATTTTTAAATCTTTGAGGATGATAAGCATATCCTTAACTTCCTCACTTGCTCAGATGTGTTTTTTGCTCAAGTTATAGATGAAGAAGTTGAAGTAGCTAAGATGGATTTGGAAGGTGTTATGAACCTCAAGACCAATACTATCCCCTAAGGGATGGTTGAATTGGACAGATTGTTCAATCATGACCAATTGGGAACTCAGAGTAAACAAGATGACTCCATTGAGGGAAAATGTGACCCACATAATTTGGGGACTGATGATAATATAAAAAATATCTTCATTGGTAAGGTTTGTACTCCTAAAGAAAGGACAGGAATCATCCAGGCTCCGATGAATTATCATGATGCTATCACTTGAAGTTATGAGGATGTGAAAACCTATGATATTTCCATCATCACTCACACAATACCATTGAAATTAGGAGTCAAACCATTTCACCAAAGACAGAGACTTGTTAATGCCTTACTAGAACCTCTAATCTTTTAGGAGGTGAAGAAGTTGTTAGCAGCTAGGATAATTTTCTAGTGCATCATTTGACATGGGTGGCCAACTTAGTACTCAATCATAAGAATGGTGAAATCATATTATGTTTACACTTTAGAATTTTGAACGGAGCTTTAGAAAAAGGATAATTATTCTTTGCCATCACTAGATGAGGTATTATAGATTTTTAATGGATCCCAGATGATGTCATTCCTAGATGGTTACTCAGGATATAACCAAGTGATAGTAGAGTATTCTAATAGACTAAAGACAACCTTCACCTATAAATGGGGAATATATGCATATCTCAGGATGCCAGTCAGCTTGCTCGATGATGGTGCAACTTTCCAGTGAGTAATGAATATAGTTTTCAAAGGGCTAGTTGGTAAGTGTCTTATCATCTACATGGATGACCTGACCATATTCTCCAAGAAGAGGGAGGATCACATTTCTGTCTTGAGGAAGGTTTTATAGTGCTGTAAAGACTATGATATCTCTTAATCCCAAGAAATGTATCTTCAGGGTAACTAAGGGAAAATTGTTGGAATATGTCATGTTTGAACAGGGTATATCAATATATCTTGATAGAGTTTAGGCTATCCTTAAAATCCAACCACCCGCTAGCAAGAAAGAACTCAAGTCCTACTTTCAAAAAATTAATTTCATAATGAAATCCATAACATGGTTTGTTGAGATTGTCAGGCCACTAAATGCCATGTTGTAACAAGATGCTAAGATTGAATGGATGCCTAAGGCAAAGAAAGCCTTCTCAGAAATCAATCAAGCTATTGTAGATGCCCCAATACTCGTAAGTCCAAATTATACTCTGTTATTCTTCATCTACTCTTTTTCTTCAATACACACATGTGTAGCAATGTTGACTCAGAAGAAAGGCCCCACTAATGAATGTCCGATTGGATTCATGAGTACTCCATTAAATTATGTTGAGATTTGCTATCCCAATGTAGAAAAATAGGTTTATGCATTGGTAAAGGTAGTAAAGAAATTCTGCCATTACATCTTATGAAGGTAAATTCTATCATCCCTGATGCAACTATCAAATCCTTACTGATGCAAAGTGAGTTAGAAGAATGAAGGGGAAAGTGGGCTAGAATATTACAGCAATTTGACCTAGAGATACAATTAATGAAACTAGTGAGAGGATAGGCCCTCACTTGAACTATGGTAGAGACTAGCCCAGACTTAGTTTGTCAACAGTATGTGTTAGAAGACATATCTTAGGATGATTGGTGTAGTGATATCTTTTTCTATTTGTTTAATCACCAATGCCTACCCCACCTAAATTTTATCTAGAGAAGAGCTATGAGGTTGAAAAGTAGCAATTTTATGGTCAAGAGATCAGTTTTATACAAGAGAAATCATGAAGGAATCTATATGGGGTGCCTTAACAAACCTAAATTTGCCTAGGTCTTGGCTAGTTTTCATGAAAGATTTGGCATAGGACATGGTTCTGGTCTATCCACTGCTAATCAGATTTTGTGCGCAGGATATTATTGGCCCAGTATTGTTTGTGATGCTCATACATGTGTCCAAACCTTCCATGTTTGTCAGACTATTGCCACAAGAGAAAGAAATGTCATCACACTCTTGGAACCAGTTGTGGAGGTATGGCCCTTTGCAAAATGGGGGCTCAACTTTATCTGTACGATCAATCCACCTTCTTCTGTAGGCCACAATTATATTCTAACTGCTACTGATTATTGCACTAGGTGGTCTAAATCTCAGGCATGTAAACAATGTACTACATAGGCAGTGATAAAATTTATTAAGGAAATATAATTACCAGGTTTGGCTATCCATTTGCTCTCGTTTGTGATAATGGACCCGCATTTTCATCACTACATTTCTCTAACTCGACATTTGATTATGGAATTGTATTGAAATTCTCATCCAACTACTATCCCTAGGGTAATGGTGTTGCTGAGTCTACAAACAAGAATCTACCAAAAGTCCTCAAAGAGTTGCTTGATAAAAACCCTAGGGAATGGCATACTCAACTTAGGTTTGCTTTATGGGTTGATAGAATAACAAACAAGGCTTCTTTAGGAACGTCACCCTATCACTTGGTTTATGGATAGAGCATGTGTTTCCCATACATTTGAGGATATCTATCTTGCAATTTATGTAGGATTACCTATAATCAAATGACATAATTTCCACCAGCCTAACACAGTTACTACATTTAGAGGAAAAATGAGATGTTATTGAATTTTTTTTCCAAACAACAGGGCATTGTTAAATGTTAGTTTTATAGGAGATCCAAAATAAAAGCTTTTCACATCTTAGACTTAGTCTTGTACTGGGATAAAGCTCATGATAAGAAGGGAGAGCATGGTAAATTTGACAAACTTTGGCTAGGTCCTTATCATATTGCTAAAATTTTGGGAGATAATGCATATCAGTTGAAAACACTTACTAGTGAAGATCTCCCACTACCTCTCAATGGGCAATTCTTGAAGCACTATTTATAGGATTAGGAGGTGAATGTGCCCTCCTTTTTGTGTATATACTTTTCTTTTCTATTATTTTCTTTGGTTAGTGTTAGTTACTTCTTGTTTTGGTTTCTTTTTCTTGTTGTTTTCTCTTTTGGTTTGGTTTGGGGTCTTGCATTTTCTAAATAAGGTGGTAGTTGTAAGGCATCCCAAAAGGTGTTCTTTGGGTCTATGGATTCATAATTTCTTTAAGAAACCATGGTCATGAATCTAGGGATTTATTGTGGGTCCCATTGTTAATACTAAATAGCATGGTACTTGCTCTTACAAGATGAGTCATTGATCTAGTTTGACCTCAAGTATTTTGAGATCTTATACCTCTTCACGTCTTAATAATCCTAAAATTTCCAAGAAATTTCCTATGATCTTGTATTAAGTGAATAACCTTAAGGTCTCTCCTTTGCTGCCACTATGATTACCATCCCAATGAAGTTGAACAAATGCATGTAGCCCATGTGAAAAAATCATGTTCTATAAGGGTAAGCAGTACTTCTTAGTACTCTTATCAAAATGCTAAAGAAACTAAATCATTAAATAAGAAATATATCAAAAGGTGGTACTTCTCAATGCTCTCATAATATCACTCAACTAGTTGGAGGATTCAAGTATCTCTATTGGGGCTATGGATGTTTGGCTAGTAGAAGAGCAATGCTTGAGTGGAATCATAGAGACAACCTCATTGGAGCTATAGGAGCTTGACTAGAAGTGAGACAATGTCCAAGTAGATCATGAGGTAAGTATCATTCATGTAGCTTAATACAAGAGAACTTGGATTATATTGGTTTTCGAGGGATGGGAACAAATGTGTGTGCACACACTCAGACCTTTGGAATATTGGATGGTTCTAATGTTTGTCTTCATGTTTATTTTCTTTGATAAGTGGGAAATTCTATGGCTCTGGTCCTATTATATCGCTTCTCCCTCCCTTCTCTATCCATCTACCTGCCCAGGCATCTTGAGGCCCCCTTAAGCCAACATCATAGCGGTTGGCCTGTAGACCTTGGTTGGCCAGCAGCTACCTTTCTTGAATGCAATTCACCACACTGGGGGTGAAGGGTAGGCTACTCAGTCCTCTGCTAGATAGTTCCCTTTCGTCGAACTCTCGTTGAAAATGGTATGGGTGCCTCCCAACTATTTGAATTCAATTCTCCAACTAGAATCGCCCCCCTTTCTATAATTGGAGTTCAAATAGGAGGCGGTGGCGCTAAAGCGTCGACAATAAAACCCTTGCCCGGCTATTAAACTAGTTATGTCAAACTTCTCATTGGTCTAGCCCATCTCCAACTACAATTCTCTCTCTCCCTATCCAGCCAAGCTTGTCCTCCCATCCGAAAGCATTTTATCTTGATTAGTTAACACCTTCCTTCTGAACAACCCACCGGTTCATCAGGGGTTCAACGGGATAGAAACAAAGGATAGTCCGCTAGGAGAAAGGATGGTCCGGTTGGAAGGAGCAAAACTAGATACACCACCTCATTCTCGGCCAACATCTCTTCATGATCGAAGCTGCTAAGACAATAAAACAGGTCGAAGTGGGGTTGGGAGGACTAGCTATAGAAAGTGAACTCCCTACCGAGTTGGAACTAGTTGAATTACCCATCCTCTAAATAGTTCTCCCTGATGTTGAAGCAGAGCTGGGAGGTCTAGCTACTTCCCACCGGCCTACCTACATGGATTAAGCCTGAACTGCTCGGGGGTTCCATCCTTCACTTCTTTGTTTTCCTTCATTCACCACCGGTCTAGCGACCTTCCCATGACTAGTTGGACTAATTGAGCTGTTCTTCCGAGCCTAACTACTTCTATTTTGTTTGACCTTGCTGGACCATAACTCCCGAGAAAGTTCTCTCACTTTTTCTCTACCTTCTAACCCGGGAGGCAATGTACCTACCCATGGGAATAGAGGTTGGAGGCAACTAATCATCCCGTAACCTCTAACTCAACTGGCAACTGGAATTCAACTTAGGCATCTACCGTAACTAGCAACCGGCCATAACTATTGTTTATCTTAGAAATTCTCTAGAGCATTTCCCCAATAGTGTCTCCATTTGTTGTGCCTTGCACACACACCCTATTTTATCAAAATGGAGACCCCATCTTCTTTGCTTTGGCTTGAGTATTTGCTCTGCTTCCTTATGATCTTGAGAAAGGGAAAGAAATGCTTTGAGTGAAGGATTTACTTCAAATGTTGGCATTTATGAAGGTTTTATCTTCTTGGAGTTCACCTTTGTCTTCATGGTGGATTTTGTGAGGTTTTGGGTTGGTTTTGTGTGTGATTGTATGGAGAGAAACTTGCTTTTTCATCCATTGCGCTAGTTTTGGTTCCTATTGGACATTGTGTTGAAAGTGGGTGTTATTAGATGTGTCTAGTGCCCCTTGGAACCTCCACTTTGAGTTTATTATTACCTTTGAAGATGAAAAGTGGGTCTTTTGATGCTTACTGGATGTTTACAAAATTTTCACTATCTGGTGGACATCATCCACTAAGCCTCCTTTTTCCTGCATATTTGGTCTCCTTTGTTTTTGTCTCTTTCTGCATTGTGAGAGCTTGCCATTTTGTCATGGGAACTAGGGCATTTATGACTAGTTCGTTAGAGATATAAATGCCAAATTCAACCCTCATTTTACCATTTGCATTTGAAATACTTTATTTCTTAGGAGCTCCGATGATTTCAAACTAACTCCCTTGAATTTCGAAGATTTCTATTGCATTGATTGATCGGTCCCCATGTGATGGGGAGCAATTAGCAGACCAACCTCAAATGCAACCAACACGAGCAGTAGAATTGGTGGAAACCCATTAAAACTATAGACTAAAAGAGACTACTTAAAACATAGCACTGTTGCTGTGGTTGAACCTATGAACCACTGTACTTAATGTTTTATTGTTTTGTCTTATCTCTATCAACAGACATGAAGCCGTATCCTCCATTGAAGTATAGTTTGACTGAACCATTGACCTGTTGAACTGGTTCAATGGGTGGTTCAACAATCACTTAGCTATCTATGTTAACTTTATCATTGCGCGGGGCCCTTTGAACTCAATGGTCGGTTGAACCGTTGAACCGGTTCAAAGGTTCAACCAAAAGGGTTTCTTCGTCAAACTATCCATGTCGATTTCTACCGACTCAATACTTTTGTAGGAGCTGATAGCGGAGTTACTTGTTGTCACTTCACTTTCAGCTGCTAGCTTATGGAACCATTGAACCATTGAAGAATGGTTCAAACATAAGGAATTTAATACTTCAAAATCTACCGATGGAAATTATCGAACCCTTCGTAGCTTTGCCAACTGTTCTCCCTGCAATTGTTCACATCTATTGAACCTTTCTGAACCTTCAAAACTGGTTGAGACAAAAGACCCTTAGCCTGATTTTGATTATCGGTGAAACCCAACACCTTTTGCCTAATGACAAATTTCATGTTGAAACAACCCACTATCTCTGATAAACTAACACAAATTTTAAACCTTCATAACCTAGCACATGTGAATGCTAGGAACTATTTATCACACTGTAAAACCCGATCCTATGAAACAAAATACACAGAAACAAAACAGACAACCTAATCTAATATATACAGCCATTCCACCGATTACAGAGTAATCAAGCAGTGGAATGGGGAAAATCCATCTCATCTTCAAACCAACAAATTGATTAAACAAAGCAAATTGAATGCAAACAGGATCTCTTTTATTATGCTTCTCACAAGCGATTACAACTGAGTAATTATAGTACACAATTGATGCTGTGATCTATCTCTCCTAAAACCAAAAACCAACTCCCCCTCTGTCTCTAATTGATCTAAGCTGAGTTATTTATCAGCTTGCTAACAGTGGTACTAATATGATTCCCAGCGGCTGGGAGAGAGTTCCAAGCGGCTGGGAGACATAACTAACTAACAATCTCAACAACCTATCATGATAAATTGACAGGTGTCCCTTGGGACTTTCAAACAGAAATCAAATTACTAATTATAATGACAATGACATGTATGGTCAAACAAACCTTATTATAATGCCTAAAACATGACAACCTATTAATCCCCTTTAGCTAAATAATTTTCTTGATGACGGGGTACTCTTGCACCATACTCCCCAGGTGAAAATTGTCTCAAGTCCTCTTAGAGACTAATTGTTACAAATCACCAACCTACTTTTTGATATCTTCTTCCAAAATCCATGTTGCTTCTAAGTCGAGAAGTCCTTGCCATTTGACCAAATGCTCAAAATATGTCAGATTTCTGGTCTTCTTGGCTATCCTGCTATCCAAAATACATTCCATTGTAAAGGGTTCCTTAGATGGTAATTGTTGCACCCACTCTGCATTGTGTTGAACAGAATCAGCTGTAGCTACACTTGTATCAGGATTCCTATATAATGTCAGATCAGAAACATTGAAGATAGGGGAAAGAGCAATATCTTCTAGGAGTTCAATCTTGTAGGCATTAGAAACATATTTTTCCAAAATTTGACAAGGTCTAATTTTCTTCATCATTAACTTGTTGTGGTGTCCTTTGGGCAGTCAGTTCTTATTGAGCTGGACCATGACCATATCAACTACTTGATACTACACATCTCTTCTGCTTTGATCCACTCGAGCCTTCAGCTTCTGGCTCTTCTGATGTAGAGTATCTCAAACTTGTTGGTGGATTTCTTTCATAGCCTCTGCAAATGAATCAACATGTCCACTCCTTTTGTCCAATCCTAGAACATCTCTCAATTTAAAAATTCCTCTAGGATGACTACCATAAACAATTTCAAAAGGACTTAAACCTATACTTCTGTTTATAGAATCATTATAGGCATATTCAGCTTGTGGGAGGATCACATCCCAACTACTGCCATGTTCTTTTGTCAAACATCTCAGTAGATTTCCTAATGATCTATTCACAACCTCAGTTTGTCCATCAGTCTAAGGATGATAGGCTAAACTGAAAGACAAATTTGTGCCCAATCTCTTCCACAAAGTTCTCCAAAAATGTCCCACAAATTTGTTGTCCCTTTCAGATACAATACTCAAGGGTAATCCATGAATCCTGACAATTTCCTTAAAGAACAAACCTACAATGTAACTGGCATCATTGGTTGTTTTGCAAGGAATAAAGTGTGCCATTTTGTTGAACCTATCGACCACAACAAACACACTGTCATAACCTATCCTTTTCTTGGGCAATCCCATTACAAAATCCATACTCAAACTATCCCAAGGTCAGTGTGGGATGGGTAAAGGTTGATACAATCCTACATTGGTTGAGATGCCTTTTGCTCGCTGGCAAATCATACAACTCTCAACAAATTTTCTGATATCAGATTGCATCCTTGGCCAAAAGTAAAATCTTCTAACAAGATCTAAGGTCTTATTAAGCCCGAAGTGTCCACCTAAACCACCACTATGTTTTTCCTTCATTATGTTATCCCTCATTGAACATTTTGGGATACATAGTTGACTACCTTTAAACAAAAGTCCATCCTGTAATGTATAATCTAAAAACTTGCTGTGGAAAGCATTGGTAAACTCATTGCACACCCTATAAATTTCCTTGAAATCTTGGTCCTCGCCATACAATCCTTTGAGTGACTCAACACCCATACTTTGTAGCTACACTTCTTGTACCATCAACACTCTCCTACTCAAAGCATCAGCAACTTTATTTTTTATTCCCTTCTTATGATTAATAATGAAAGTGTACGCTTGAAGACTCTCCACCCATTTCATGTGTCTATGACTGAGCTTGTCTTGTCCATTTAGAAAAATGAGAGCATGGTTATCTGTATACACAATGAATTCTTTAGGAAGTAAGTAGTGCCTCCACTTTTTCAGAGCTTGGACCGTAGCATACAACTCTAAATCATAAGAGGAATATTTTCTCTTGGCTTCATTCAACTTTTCACTGAAAAAGGCTACTGGTCTGCCTTCTTGGCTCAACACTGCTCCTATGGCCAACCCACCTGCATCACATTCAATTGTGCAGATCTTATTGAAATCAGGTAACACTAAAATAGGGAATTTAGCAACTTTCTGTTTCAAATTCTCAAAACTTCTATCTGCCTCTTGTGTCCACACAAACTTCGTCTTACCTCCACCCTTGATGGTTTCTAACATAGGTGCACAAATTTCATTGTAATTCTTAATGAATTTCCTATAGAATGTGGCCAGCCCATGGAAACGTCTGACTTCTCCTGCTGTCCTAGGTGTAGGCCAATTCAAAATAGCCTCAACCTTGGAAGGATCCATTTTCAAATCACCTTTAGAGATGACAAAACCTAAGTACACCAATTCTTGTTTCATGAAGTCGCATTTTTCTAGATTTATCAATAATTTCTGATCCTGCAGCCTCTTCAAGACTATCTCCAGATGTTTCAAATGGTCTTCCTTGCTCTTACTGAACACCAAAATATCATCAAGGTAGATGACCACAAACTTGCCTATGAAGTCCTGCAATACCTCATTCATTAGCCTCATAAAGGTACTAGGGGCATTTGAAAGACCAAATGGCATCACAAGCCACTCATACAGTCCTTCATTAGTTTTGAAAGCTGTCTTCCACTCATCCCCTTCTCTTATCCTTATCTGATGGTACCCACTCTTCAAATCTATTTTAGAGAAATAGGTAGCTTCTCCCAAACAATCCATAAGGTCTTCAATTCTAGGAATAGGAAACCTGTATCTAATGGTTATCCTATTTATTGCCCTAGAATCAGTACACAATCTCCATTTCCCATCTTTCTTTGGTGCTAAAATGGTGGGGACTACACATGGACTCAAACTCTTTCTTATTAAACCCTTATCTAAAAGTTCTTGAACCTGCTTGGTTATCTCCTCATTATGTTGAGGGGTCATTTTATATGCGGCCTTATTCAGAAGTACTGCTCCTAGTATGAGATCTATCTAATGGCTAATATCTCTGATTGGTGGTAGGGAATCCAGTATATCTTTTGCAATCACTCCTTTATAACTCTAAAGAAGATCTCTGACCTCCTTAGGTCCTACTTCTCTCACACTTGTTTTCTTTTCCACCTTGGGCTTCACAATCAAAGCAAAGCCTACTCCATCACCTTCCTTTAGTGTATCCATGAATTCTTTTTTTCCTACCAACATTACACTAGAGCCTACATGTGGTGGATCCTCTTCTACCAATGACTATATCCTATAAGTCACACCATCTTTTTGAAATGAGTAAGCATTCTTTTCCCCATCATGATGAGCCTTTCTGTCAAACTACCATGGCCTGCCCAGTAGAAGATGGCAAGCATCCATTGGAAGGATGTCATACAGAATCTTGTTTCTATACCCCTTAATACTAAATTCAACCCATGCTTGTTCGTTGATGAGCACATGATGCCCTTTATTCAACCAACTAACTTTATACGGACTATTATGGGGTATCCTTACTAAATTTAGCTTATTCACTACTTCCAAAGATATAATGTTATCAGTAGAACCAGAATTAATAATGACTTTACAAACCTTACCTTGGTTCTTGCAATTGATTCAAAATAAAGCCCTTCTTTGTGCTGGTTCTATCTGCGCTGGTTCTTTGAGCAACGTCCTCTTGAGCATCACATTTTCTCCTATTTCTGATGCTAAATTAACTTCAGGAGGTGTCACACTCCCTACATCTTCTTGTGTCAAAGTGGTTCCCTTCTCAACACCATGAGAATTTGAGGCCTTCTCGGGACACTTGTATGCCAGGTGCCCTATCTGATTATAGTTATAACATCTCATATTGGAGAATTTGGATCCTCTACCTAATCCACTTGTCCCACCTCTTCCATTAGGCCTTCTTCCTCAGTAGCCTCCTCTGCTACTTGAGTCCCCAACTTACCCTTCTTGGATAGACTCACCACTAGGCCTTTGGTTAGGACTTCTTCCTCCAAAATTGCCTCTGCCTCTGAAATTCTTTCCACCTCTACCTCTTTGGTTCTGTTTATTCTTCCTCTTTATCTTTTCTTCAGCCTATAAGGCCATTTGGAAACACTTATTCATTATTTTTGGTGCTAAGATGCTAATCTCATCTTGGATTTTCATCCTTAGGCCATTCAAATACCTGGACACCTTCTCTGATTCTTCTTGTCTTTTTGACCTGAGACTATGTTTGTGAAACTCCTATGTGTATGCATTCACATCAAGATCTCTCTGTCTAAGATTCTGCAACTTCTTATACATCAACACATCATATTCCAGGGGTAAGAACTGTGCTCTGAGTTTGGTCTTCATCCTTTCCCAGGAGGTAATCATATTTTTGCCCTCCTTGACTTGCTCTCCTTGTACATAATTCCACCATGCAAGAGAAGATCCCTGCAACCTTGCCTTTGCCAACTTGACCCTCTTATCGTTAGGGACTTCTTTGTATTCGAAATGATTGTTCAATGCCTCAATCTAGTCAATCAACTCCTCTGATTCCTATTGGCAAGAGACACATTGGAGCTTCATGACTATTGTCATTGATGGAAACAAAGTTCATCCCACACATCCACAGGACATGGTGTGTCTATACTGGAAGTCAGATTGAAGAGTGTTGTGGTCTGGTAAGCAAGAACAGAGTATGTGGAAAGGTTCAACAGTCACGTCCGAATCTGTTAGAGGAAGTATTTCAGTAAAGTACAGATTTGGTAAATTCAAGAGGAGTACCTTGACTGATAGATTCCAGGAATTGAGCCTCCGGTGATGAAAGAATAAAGAGATATAAGCATTCAAGTATTGGGGTCCGGTTTGGTAGAATAGACAGAGGAAGAACTGACAGGCAGAGCATCAGAAGTTATTCCGGATGAGATGTTGATGGTGATAAAGTTTCCTAAGGTATCAATCATGATTGGTCGACATGATTGAAGACTTCTACAAGCATATCCTTGATCCACATTACTTGGTATGCAAGGATTTAGCTGACAGACTAGAGTTTGAGATAATATTGACTATTCCGAATGCCGACTAGAAAAGTGTTGAAATCACTTGTGCACATATATATACAAGATGGATTTAGATGTGAAGTGTGTGTTGTGTGTGTCTAAGTACGAATAAAAGTAGAAGAATATATAAAAGGCAGAAAAATAGGTTCAAAATGTAAGAGGATAGTAGCACTCAAGGAGAGTCAGAATGAAGTGCTGCAGATTAGTCTATTGAGCTTAAACCGGAACTGAACTTCAGCATGTGTGGATGCTTTTCATCAATTCAAGTTTTCTTCTTGTAGATAGTAAGTCTTTTGTAGGCAGTGAGCCTCTTGTGAGCAGTGTGCTTAGGCAGTGAGCCCTAATTGGCAAGTGCCATTTTGTATCTTCTATTCTTCTAACATAGAATAATATCTTGGGTTAATCACCTCGTGGTTTTTCCCTTAACATGGTTTCCACGTCAAAATCATTGTGTCATGTGTATTGGTGTTATTTAAATTTCATGGTTATGCTTGCTTATAGAATCTGATGTTGCATTAACTGTTAAGAAAGCACAGAAAGTTAAATTATTAGGATAACTGATTCACCCCCTCTCAATTATCAACAATTGGTATCAGAGCCAGTTTCCTCCAAACAGAGCCTAACAACTTGAGGAAGATCTAGGAATTCAAATGGATGTGTATGGTATGAGGGAGCAACTTAAGTCTACCCTTGATGATCTTGAGCAGTCAAATTTTGAAGTCAATAAATTAAAGGAAAGACTCAAACAGGCCGATGACTTCATAAAAGAACTAAAAGATAAACTGAGTCTCTCTATGAAAAAGAGAAAGGAGCTACTTCAGCAATTGGCAGGTCAAGGTGAAGCCAATAATACAAATGAAGATCTGAAAGAGAAAACCAAGCTATGTGAAAAGTTATCAAAAGAAATCATCATGGTAAGACATGAAATGGAATCAGGAGTTATGAAGTTTACCCAAGAAATTGAAGAAAGAAGAAAATCTAAAGATGATCTAAGACAATCTCTCAAGGAAAAATTAGAAGATTGCCACAAGATGGATAGAATAATTAGACATCTTGAATCTAATCTTGAAGATGCTAAAGACAATGAAGAAAAACTTGAGGATCAATTTATCTCTCTTAAAAGGGATCTTCAAACAACAAATGAATACAAAGAGAAATTCAAGATAAGCTATGCTCAACTTGAAGTTCTCTTTGAAAGCCAAAAGAGGGTAGGTGACAAGTGTGGCCTGGGATATGAAAAAGGTGAAAGCTCTGGATCTGGTAAGAAGAATTTTAGATCAGAAAATCCAAGGAACCAGCCTAGAAGACCTCCGGTAAGGTAGCCTAATGTTCAAAGATATCCATCCTTCAATGGATACTGCCACAACTACAATAGCTTTGGTCATAAAGCTAATCAGTGTAGAAAGAGAATAAATTAGACTAATACATCCTTCTCCATATAGTGTTTCAATTGCAAAAGGTATGGTCACAAATCTCATGAATGCAGGAATATGTAAATGAACAGTTCATTCAATGGTAGATGCTTTGCATGCAATAGAATGGGTCATATGGATAATCAATGCAGATCAAGAGGATATCAATTGAATATGCAAAGAAATGTTGTTTGCCAAATTTGCAATAGATCCGGTCATATTGCCAAATTCTTTAAAAGCAAGAATCAGGACAAAAGAGGTCCAATACATTATAATCAGAATCAAGACAAGGGAAAACAAAAAGTGAATGCAGATGAAGTTAAAAGTGAGATGAATAAGATTTGGGTGAAGAAAAGTACAGAGAATGTAGGGGATGGATCCGCACCAGAATCTGGTGTTGATATTCCTTCTAGGAATTAAAAAGTGAGCTCTGGCTCAGGGGGAGACACAAGGAAAACGTTTTCCCCCAGCCAGTTAATTGGTGCCAGAACTAGCACAAGGAGAGTTGTGGATTAAAGGGTTCATAAGAGAAACATCCAAATAACCTATGGTTAAGATCTGGAAGATCTAAAAGATGTTTAGATCAAGATTGATGCTATTCTTCAAATCATCAGAATAAGGCAAACCGGAATGACTTAGGTTGAGCATTTATTGCAACTTGGTATTAGGGTGTGTGGAATAATATGGGGGTTTTCTTATCAAACCTTGTTCATTCTGCATTTGAGAAGAAGCAAAAAAGAGCTCTGCAACAAATCTCCTGAAGCCCATCAAAGGTCATCTACAGAAGATGATTCATCTAGTGAATCAATCCGGATCTCTTCACGAACCCTAGATGCGCAAAAAGGTACTTTCCGTTATTGAATATTTCTCTGTAAATCTTTTTGAAGATGGATACACTAAATATTGTAAAGATCACTGAGAGGCCATGCCCTAAATTCAAGAAACATCCATACAAATCCCTAGAAGTTGATCCCCTAGGTGCCTTTTCAAGCACTCCGCATGGAATTTTGCATGTAGAAGATGTTATGGCATATATTCATGCGAATATTGAAGAATTTGGGAATCTAAGCCATTGAATATCTATCACAATCAGTTAATAGATGATTCTTTTGAGCTCAAACCTTAGTTTAAGGCCATTCGGGATAAGCATTTTGCACAGTGCATTCATTTCCCCTATTTTGAAGAAGATGAATGGGTCCGGTATGTGTTGAGCAAAGTGCATGATAACTTCCTATGGTTGAATAGACCATTTAAGATCACCAAGGAGGTAATTAGGGCAGTAACTAGTCTGCACTCATCCGGTGTGATACCTGTTCTCAAATCTATCAAGAATCAGATAGTGAGTGAAGCAACTGGATCAAAATTTGACAAGAGAGCTATGACAATTGAAGATATCACTAATCCGGATATCAAATTTGCATCCATGATAATTGGTTACAAGATTTATCACTCCAATAGGGAAAATTTAGTACTGAGAATTGCAGTTTATACATCTTATCAGATGCTAAGAGAAAATGCTGACTATGATCTTTGTGAACTTCTTCTAAGCCAACTATTGGATAACCTACAAAAGATCAAAAAGGACAAGAAAAACTCATTCAAGTATGGTGGACTGATATTATGTTTATTCTTCTACTTCATGAATGAGCTTCCCAGATCTAGTGGTTGGGTTTGGCAGAATGACAGACCTGTTGCAATCCAAATCAAAGACTACCTACATGGGCTTGGGGATGCTAAGGCAAGAAATACAGCTTTGTGGGGATATTTTAGGAACTTTCAAAGTATGATGCAAACTAGAGAAAGAATCCCTCAATCTCTAGTTGAGAAGTACAAAGATATAGTGTACTTTATGGTAGAAACTAATCAGTGCCTCATGAAGGCTGTGGAGCCAAGAATAGTATGGATCATGCCAATGGGGTATGAAGTGGATGAGAAAATTGTGGAGTTGCATGTTCAACACATGCTAAGTCAGCCGAAGGATCCCAAGAAAAAAAGGTTTGGAACCTTTGAAGAATTAAGTGTGAAGATCCATGTGGATTTAAGACAACCGGAAATAAAAAGAAAAGTGAGAAAGGAAGTAGAAGAGCTTCCCAAAAGGCATGGAATTTCAAAAGAAGCACTTGATGCAAGTAGAGAGAAGACAAAAAGGGCAGAGAAAGAAAAAGAAAAAGCAGAAAAAGAAGGTACTCCGGTGGAAGTCCCCTCCCAGACCAGATCCTCCAAGACCTCTGCACCCACCACTGCAAGGAGCTCAAAGGCATCAAAACTGGAAGCAAAATCATTTGGAAAAGGAAAGAAGAGAACCAAGTTAAAGGCAAAAAGGTCTTACACAAGCCAAAAGGATGAAGAGGAGACAAAATCAGATGAGGAAGTAAAGAAGATGAAGAAGAAAAAGAAAGTATCCAATGAAACCATGGAGGCAGAAGTAGAAGAGTGTGTTGAAAGGACCACCCTATCCTTAGATGATATAGTTAAGGCAAAAACTGTGGATGGAAATCTGAAGTCGTTAACAAACTTCTATGATGAATGCAGTGAAGCTGATTAGAAGATTCTGTAGGATGCCACAACTAAGTATCTGAACATTTACAACAAGGCTTTCATTGAGATTGTATCTTTAATTCCTAAAAGCCTTGAGAAGGAACTTGAATTGAGGAAGAATAATGCCAAAGAGAAGGATATGGAGATCCAGGAATAGATAGCTATTCAGCTTTATCCCTCCATCACTCTTAAGCAGAAGAGTATGATCTTCTAAGATTGTAAGGATGAATTCCAGAGCAAAGCTAGAATGAATCAACTTATGCTTGGAAAAACTGATGAAGTAGCAAAAGAGACAGAAGAGATCCTCCGGAATGCATACAAAAGATTCAACATTTCTATCATAGAGGACTTAGGTGATGGTCCCTCAGCTACAGATATTGAAGAAGAAGCTACTAAGACAGTAGCAGAAGAGGTTAAGTAGACAAGGGAAGATAAAGGTAAGGACTTGGAATCCTCTGCTCTGGAAGAGGTGGCCCATGAACAAACAAATATCTCTCCTCTGATTTCCCCTACAGTCTCTGGATCTAAAGGAGAAGAAAGAATAGAGGAGAAAGAAGAAGAAGCGAAAGGAAGAGAAGAAAGTCAAGCTGAGAACATAAGTGACAGTGTAGAAGGGAAGAAATCTTTGTCTTCGACAAGAGACACTGCAGAAACTGTCAAGGACTTCTTGACAAAAGAAATGATGGAGATTGATGAACTGGAGTTACTTCAAGGTCCATTTAACTTTGATTCTCTCCCCCCGGTTCAAACAATAAAGATAGCTTCATTTGCCAATGCTAAGGCAAAAGAAAAACTCCTGAAGTCTCAGATGGAAGACTGTGAGCTAATAGAAGCTGCATTCGACGTTTTAGAAAAGATCATGCCATCTTTTCATAAGGATCCCTCAGCCTCCTCATCTAGTAATCTCAAATCTCTAGTCAATAGTGTTAGCACACATTTTGATTCCCTAAAGAAGTCAGCAGAAGATAAGGTCTAGAAGGAATTCTTGGCAAAGAGGTTATCAGAGGTACAAGGGTTAATAGTTAATGATAGGAGGAATATGAATATTGGGATAAAGAGCTTGGAAAATGTTCTTAAGGATGGAGGAGATGTATACAAATTTTGTATATCCTGGACCAAATTAACAATGGATATTGAGAAGAAAGTAAAGGAACAAGAAGATAAATTATCAAGCCTCTCTCAAAAGTTTGATCCTCTCACTATATCTATAATAAACCAGGAATGTAAAACTATTGCAGTCTTAAATGAAATCAAGAATCTTGAGAAGGAAAAGAAAAATAGAATAAGCAGGTTGGGTGAACTTAGAGGGATAATTATCCCTAAGTTAGAGGCCATGCATGAGGCCATAAAAGAAGCTCAGACCATAGCCCGGACCAGTGATCCAACAGATCTAAAAAGGGCAGACGCGTTTGCATTCTTGTTGAGTGGTCACATCTCAATTTTGGACAGGATGAAACAAAGTTGGGCAAAAAAATTCATCCAATTGAAGACAACTTTTACAGACATACTTCAGTATATGTAAGTATGCTATATGTATATACTTATGTGGCCAAGTATAGTTGAAATTTTGAAAATTTTGATGTCAAAGGGGGAGTGATGAGCAGTGAAAAATGAGGAATCCAGCTAAGGGGAGCTCTGGAAAATGTACATAGAGATAGAGCATCAGCCAAGGGGGAGTATAGTATAACACCTAGTCATTTTTCACTAAGTGTTGCCATCAATGCCAAAGGGGGAGATTGTTGGCAAGAGACACATTGGAGCTTCATGACTATTGTCATTGATGGCAACAAAGTTCATCCCACACATCTGCAGGACATGGTGTGTCTATACCAGAAGTCAGATTGAACAGTGTTGTGGTCCGGTAAGAAAGAACAGAGTATGCGAAAAGGTTTGACAGTCAGGTATGGATCTCTCAGAAGAAATATTTCAGTGAAGTGCGGATTTGGTAAAGTCAAGAGGAGTACCTTGACTGATAGATTCTAGGAATTGAGCCTCCGGTGATGAAAGAATAAAGAGATATAAGCATTCAAGTATTGGGGTCCAGTTTGGTAGAACAGATAGAGGAAGAACTGATAGGCAGAGCATCAGAAGTTATTCCAGATGAGATGTTGATGGTGATAAAGGTTCCTAAGGTATCATTCATGATTGGTTGACATGATTGAAGACTTCTACAAGCATATCCTTGATCTACATTACTTGGTATGCAAGGATTCAGCCGATAAACCAGAGTTTGAGATAATATTGACTATTCTAGATGCCGACTAGAAAAGTGTTGAAATCACTTGTGTGGATATATATACAAGATGGATTTAGATGTGAAGTGTGTGTTGTGTGTGTCTAAGTATGAATAAAAGCAGAAGAATATATAAAAGGTAGAAAAATAGGATCGAAATGTAAGAGGATAACAGCACTCAAGGAGAGTTAGAATGAAGTGCTACAGATCAGTCTATTGAGCTTAAACTGAAACTGAACTTCAGCATGTGTGGATGCTTTTCATCAGTTCAAGTTTTCTTCTTGTACACAACAAGTGTAATGTCCCCATTTTTAGATTCTCTTGCAGATCAGTCAGAGCTGACTTTCTGGGTTCGTGACAGCATAATCAGAGAAGTATTTCTATGTCACTAGGGTGTTCCGGTGATCTAGAGGAGCTGGTTGACACTTTCCAAAGGGTTTTCAAACAACTTGTTCATACTTACTATTTATAGTAAGTGCTTGCATGTTGTTAATCTTTCTGGGTTTTTCTGGGTTTGTTCTCTTTGGTCCCTGGTGGTCACTGCTATTTTTAGTAAGTGGTAGTTTGGCACTATTTGGGCGACTTGGTAGTTAGTTGTTGGCTCTCATAGACATTGCACTGAGCTCAGAGTTATCAGATGGTTTGTGGGTCCAGTTGGCACCCTCTGTGTTGGCTCAATTTGCTCTTAGTCATTACTATTTTTAGTAAGTTTAGGTTCGGTGTCAGATTAGCATTTTCAGAGTGGGGTTGTGTTCATCTCGTTGAGACCTTTCCGGTGACCTTTTGTTCATGGCATTTTGACATCGTCTTGATGGTTATTTTAATGGCTGAAGTTATATTTTATTATTTCACGGCATATTCTAATGTTAACGGCAAATGTGACTTTATGAAAGGAAATTATTTAAAAGGATCACTTAATGTCTTGAGCGTACATCTCAAGGGAATAATAAAGTGTTTTAAAATGTTTCCCTCTCATGTTTTATCCCATATGCAAGAGGATTTTAGAGACTCCCAATTGAAAAAGTATAAAAGAAGGAAAAGAGCTCTCATTTGGATATGCTTGGTTTTATTATTTTCTTCTCTTTGAGATTTCCCTTGCTAGGGTTTGGGAGCTTTGGCTCTAGGGTTTGAGGATTCAAACCAGAGGCTCTCGGAGACAGAAACCTCCCTGAGTAGCGGTATCCCATAGGTGTGAAGTTTAATGAAGGTTTATGTGTACAGATTAGAAGGATTGTTTTAAAGGTAGATTTTGTTGTAGTTGAGGCGAGTTATTGCTGCTATGTAAAACCTTCTTGTTGGCCGTACATATTTGCATAAGGCCGTACCATAGTTGAGTGATTTTTGGAGCATTTGGGAGCAGCAAACCTCTTCATACTTTGTTGCCTAGCCTTGTAGACTGTAATCAGTTCCTAATAGAAATATTTCAGAGGCTATTGGTTATTCTTGCTACTAATATACACTTCCAACCATGGCCGTACACATCTAGGTGTGAAGTTGGGAGTTTTGAGCTTCATTTCTCTATGCGGACAGCTTCTATTTTGCATTGTATGAGGTGTCTAGGGCCTCTTGTATTGCTGCTATTAATATAGGCATTATATTTTCTATTCCTTGGAGTTTGGAGTGATTCTGGCTATGCCCATTTGCTGGTCCAGCAACAACTGAAATACGAAGTTACAAATTTGAATATGGGTATGTCATAGTAATTCATTATTGGTCATTTTACTATCTGGGTAGTCGATAGTTTCTTTATATCTGTTATATATTTTCTAGGTTTGGGTTATATGCTATATATTATATGCTTCGGCAACACATCTATAGGAAAATTGAAAACCCCTTCTGCATTCTTCTCTCTAGTTTGAAAGATCACACAAAAATTAATAAAATATCACACATAAAAGATTCATTAAATATACAAACAGGTACGACACATTACAGTGGTATCAGAGCTATGATCTTGCCATCCTATGAGGTTGAACAGACATACAGCTTAGCTTTGCATGTGAGTGATCAGTACTTGCATGAGTACACATACAGGTTTTCCATATTGATCCCTTTGTAGGTACAAATACAGTAGTGATAGAGGATATGGGTGATACAGACTGGGATAGTTTCCAGGAAAGGTTGGATAATTGGCGCAGGAAACAGGAAGAGATGTTGAATATTTGGGAGAGGAGAGATAATAAAATAATAGAGATGGTGACCAATTATCTTTGCAGGATTGATAACAACAACAACAATGTCAAACAAAGGAACAATAATGGTGATAGAAACCATGGAGATAGGAACAACAAGGAATGTGAAATAAAAACCCCTACCACATGTTTATTGCAGCCAAGTTTAATAAGAGGAAAGAAGATGAAGACTTGATAGCTGGGAAAAATGAGTCTAAGCCTTTGTATGATGAAAACAAGATCACTAATCAAGAGACGTGTAAAGAGGAGCTTACTGATTTGGAGGAGACTACAGCAGAAAGTTGTGAAGCTGGGCCTCGCTTTGATGAAGATCTTGAAGTCACTACTTCTGAGAATGAATTAAAAATGATTGATAGATTGCTAGAAGGTGACTTTAAAAGCGAGCCTGAGAGTATTGATGCTAGAAGTTTTAAGTCCTTAGAGGACACAAGTGAAAGGTATGCAGATAAAGATTTTAAATCAGCCTTTGACCAGAGTAATGAAGAAAATGATTCATTCCCCTTGCAACTGGAAGAACCAAGTGACCTTTCAGAAGAGTTAGTTGATAGCACCCATGAGGATGCTTATCAAACAAGGAATGATGTTATAGGTGGTGTTCTTGATTTTGAAAACAAATCTGATTTCACATTGCATGTAGCTGATCCTGAGCAGAGACCTTGTGGCTTTGTTGAATTAGATTCATAGTTCACGGTTGGGGAAGATAAGGAAGAGGTACAGGTGATTTGGGACAGCATTGGAGTCATTGACGATAGGTATGAAGGTTCTGATTTTAGTATTCATCATAACAATAGTTCGTTTCCTTTACATGAATCCAATTGCAAGAATAAATTTGTGGTGACTACTGATAACCTATTACTCAAGATGGGTGTTGACATGACATATGACAATCCACCTTCAGAGTTAGATGATAGAGTTGTTTCTAGTTGTAGCATTGCACTTGGGAAAAATAACCAGGTATGGGATCTGGAGAAGATTCAGAATTTGAGATAGAGTGTGACACTCAGCTTGGTTGTGATGCATATTCAAGCTGTAGCAAGTCTAATTTTGCAAATCAGACCTTAGAAGAGGAGAACAAATCAGAAAATTTACTTGTTGATGATGGGTCCCAGGATAGCTCTTTGGTTGTGCATGCATCTACATTGGAGGCAGCAATGTGCGATGGTTATGTCCAATCTACAGCTTCTATCATGTAATTAGAGCCATCCCATGAGGTACATAACAATAGTACCTTTGTTGAGGAAGTGTGTAGGGCTGATAGCACACATGAGGATGCTTACCAATCGGTGAGTGATGATGATTCAACCTCTTTCCATAGTGCAGATTGCAAATTGAAAGATTGGTGTGGAGATGGTTCGTCACAGGGGCATCATCATTTGATAGGGCAATTGAAGGCTAATGACAATATGATCGCTACAGCTTTGGAACATTTTTGATGTTGCTAGATAGATATTGGCAACCTATAGTTGGAGTACTCCTAAGATGGAGGAACATGATGATAGAGGACTTTCCCTTGCTGAATTTCAGGCACTTAGAGATGCAGTTGGGATCATGAAGAATAATTACCTACAATTGTTATCCGATAGAGATCATCTTCTCAGGCTTGACGGTATTTATCATGATGCTCTAAGGGGAAAGGAAGAGGAGGTTGATGAGCTCGCCTATGAGCTTGAGGTCACCGCGGACTCTTTGAAGAATGCTCAAATAGCCCTTCAAGAGTCTAAGACGTGGATAGATGAGCTTACCGTGGAGTTGAGCTTGGCACAGTCTTCCCCATCTATAGATGCAGCTCAGGTTTCTCTGGCAACAGTGGGTGAGGAGCATTTATCCATGGATTATGGTTGTGGGCAGATTAAGGATGTGGTTACATCCGTCATAGTTACAGGTGCAACTATTATAGATGGGATGAGTGCATTGGTTGAGAGCTGCAGAGAACCACATGATGCACCTAGTTCTCCTAAGGGTAGCCCCATTTCAGGTGATGTAGAGCAGATGATTGATGGCTCTTGTGGTGTAGTAGTGAATTTTCCAAAGAGTTGTGTGATAGATCATCACACTACTTCATCATTTTCACTGGAGATATGTAGGGCATCATCCAGTAGGGAGATCGATTCTCATGTTGATTTGTTTCCCTCTCTTGGAAGCAAATCAAAGATTGCATCCCATGTAGTTGATAGTGATCGACAACTTACTAGATTGCAGGGTTGGAGAGATCAGTTTAAGGTTTCTGAGGATAAGGTTGTTCAAACCTTAACTCATATTGATAGTACCCACAAGTTTGTGGAGGATCTATTTTGGATGGCACAATTGGAGGAGAGGTAGATAGGGGTAGTAGTGAGCACATCTACATCTGATTTGCAAACTATCCAGCATGCCATGGAGTGGATTAAATCAGAGTACCTCCAGTTGTTGTTAGATCAGGACTTTGTTGTTGGGTATGTGCAGAGGACTTGCAGAGTATCTACCCAATTAGCTATTTAGGATCAGAGACATGAGCCATCTTCTAATTCGAATGATGGGGAGTGTGTTCCTCATGTCTATGGCAGTCAACTATTGACACAGACATGTGCTTTTTATCTTGACTACATAGTGAGGAGTGCTCACCATTTCACCTTTAGTCCACACACAGATGACCTGATGATGCATAAGTGTGGATTGGCTCGAGATTTATACCATCCATTATGGGATGAAGGGTTGCCATCTATAGGTGATGGAACTAGAGATTATAGGTGGTTGACTCAGACACATTCAGAGGATCACTTGCAGGGTCAAAGATCAGAGTACCATCATGGTGATATGTATCAGACAGACTTTGCAACTTCTTGGTCTCGAAGACTTCCATTAGAGACATGGCTTTAGAGGGGTTGCAGTATCAGTAGGCATGATGGCATATTTAGTCTGTATAGCGGTGATGGAGGAGAGTTGATTCATTCCCTCGTGTTGAGAGGAGCAATGTCACATCTTCCAGCACCTATGTTGGATAGTTAGTACATCCATAGGAGTTTCATAGGGGATGTTAGGGGATGTTGGGGTTTAGACACTCCGAGATTTACTTACCCCTTCATGATTGTTGGATGTGAGGTTCTGATGTGTTAAGATCCAGGTGGTGACAGATTTGGCATAACAGTTCAGTTGGATTCCATCATGTTTCTTAACCACTCTCTGCATGGTGAAGATTATATCAGAGTAGCACAGTGGAAGTCATCAGGTGATGTGTATGGTAGACTTCCTTATTGTCTTTGGGACCTAGGGTTTCCTATGTCTAGCAGATTGCTCTATATTGGGGTAGCTATTTACATTAATGTTGAGCATGGTTTTACCCCTACCCAGCAGATGTAGTGGAGATGTTGTTGGACATTTTTTAGATTGATTTGGGATCCTGGTGTTCAACTTTGGCATGCAGGTGCAGATTGCTTGAGGACAAGCAATCTTTGGGAAGGGCAGACTGTAATGTCCCCATTTTCGGATTCTCTGGCAAATCAGTTAGAGCTGAATTTCTGGGTTCATGACAGCATAATCAGAGAAGTATTTCTATGTCACCAGGGTGTTCAGGTGATCTAGAGAAGCTGGTTGACACTTTCCAGAGGGTTTTTAGACAACTTATTCAAACTTACTATTTATAGTAAGTGCTTGCATGTCGTTAATCTTTTTGGGTTTTTCTGGGTTTGTTCTCTTTGGTCCCCGGTGGTCACTGCTATTTTTAGTAAGTGGCAGTTTGGCACTATTTGGGTGACTTGGCAGTCAATTGTTGGCTCTCATAGACATTGCACTGAACTCGGAGTTATCAGATGGTTTGTGGGTCCAATTGGCACCCTCTGTGTTGGCTCAATTTGCTCTTGGCCGTTACTATTTTTAGTAAGTTCAGGTTCGGTGTCGGATCAACATTTTCAGAGTGGGGTTGTGTTCGTATCGTCGAGACCTTTTCGACGAGCTTTTGTTCATGGCATTCTGACATTGTCTTGATGGTTATTTTAATGGCCAAAGTTATATTTTATTATTTCACGACATATTCTAATGTTAACGGCAAATGTGATTATATGAAAGGAAATTATTTAAAAGGATCACTTAATGTCTTGAGCGCACATCTCAAGGGAATAATAAAATGTTTTAAAATATTTTCCTCTCATGTTTCATCCCATATGCAAGAGAATTTTAGAGACTCTCAATTGAAAAAGTATAAAAGAAGGAAAAGAGCTCTCATTTGGATATGCTTGGTTTTATTATTTTCTTCTCTTTGAGATTTCCCTTGCTAGGGTTTGGGAGCTTTGACTCTAGGGTTTGAGGATTCAAACCAGAGGCTCTTGGAGATGGAAACCTCCCTGAGTAGTGGTATCCCATAGGTGTGAAAGATCACCCAACGGTGCCTTCTATGGTGGATACATTCAGTGTTCACAAATGTGCTCCAATGGAGTTGACGGATTGAAGGTTTGATGCAATTCTTGATACATCCTTTGCAGTTTAATGAAGGTTTATGTGTGTAGATTGGAAGGATTGTTTTAAAGGTAGATTTTGTTGTGGTTGAGGCGAGTTATTGCTGCTATGTAAAACCTTCTTGCTGGCTGTACATATTTGCATAAGGCCGTACCACAATTGAGTGATTTTTGGAGCATTTGGGAGCAGCAAACCTCTTCATACTTTGTCACCTAGCCTTGTAGACTGTAATAAGTTCCTAACAGAAATATTTTAGAGGCTATTGGTCATTATTGTTGCTGATATACACTTCCAACCATGGCCGTACACATCCAAGCGTGAAGTTGGGAGTTTTGAGCTTCATTTCTCTTTGCGGGCAGCTTCTATTTTGCATTGTATGAGGTGTCTAGGGCCTCTTGTATTGTTGTTGTTAATATAGGCATTATATTTTATATTCCTTGGAGTTTGGAGTGATTTTAGCTATGCCTATTTGTTGGTCTAGCAACAACTGAAATATGAAGTTGCAAATTTGAACATGGGTATGTCACAGTAATTCATTATTGGTCATTTTACTATCTGGGTAGTTGATAGTTTCTTTATATGTATTATATATTTTCTAGGTTTGGGTTATATGCTATATATTGTATGCTCTGGCAACACATCTATAGAAAAACTGAAAACCCCTTCTGCATTCTTCTCTCTAGTCTGAAAGATCACACAAAAATTAATAAAATATCACACATAAAAGATTCATAAAATATAGAAACAGGTACGGCACATTACAGTAAGTCTTTTGTAGGCAGTGAGCCTCTTGTGAGTAGTGTGCTCAGGCAGTGAGCTCTAATTGGCAAGTGCCATTTTGTATCTTCTATTCTTCTAACAGAGAATAATATCTTGGGTTAATCACCCCGTGGTTTTTCCCTTAACAGGTTTTCCACGTCAAAATTATTGTGTCATGTGTATTGGTGTTATTTACATTTCATGGTTATGCTTGCTTATAGAATCTGATGTTGAATTAACTATTAAGAAAGCATAGAAAGTTAAATTATTAGGATAACTAATTAACCCACCCCTCTCAATTATCAACACTTCCATGCTTCCACTGTACATAGGTAACCCATCGATGGTGTCCCTATTGACTGACTTTAATGCATTTAAAAATGCCCTCTGGTTTGCTAGTATCTCTTCTACCTTTTTATTGGTTTCACCAATTTCTATATTTTCCTCCTTGCTATCACTTTCATCTTCCCTATCTTTACCTTTAGTCTACTTAAACACTCCCAATTTGGATTCAAGCATCTCCTCGATCAACTTCTTGACGGCGTCCTGTGACATACTCTTGGGAGGCATCTTCTCTGCCTCTGTCTTGCTTTCCTTGTCTGACATAAAGATTCACAGACAAAACACCAACAATCCTACAAGTCCTCAACTCAAATTTTTGCCCAAATCTTTTTGGGCTCTGATACCAATATGATGGGGAGTGATTAGCAGACCAACCTCAAACACAGCCAACACGAGCAGCAGAATTGGTGGAAACCTGTTAAAACTATAGACTAAAAGAGACCGCTTAAAACACAACGCTATTGTTGTGGTTGGACCTCTGAACCACTATACTTAATGTTTTATTGTTTTGTCTTATCTCTATCGATAGACATGAAGCCACGACCTCCATCAAAGTACTATTCGACTGAACCATTGAACCGGCACTTGTCATTAAATCCGCTGGGCTCATTGAACCATTGAACCGTTGAACTGGTTCAATGGGTGGTTCAACGATCGCTTAGCTATCTATGTTAACTTCATCACTGTGTGTGACCCTTTGAACTCAATAGTCGGTTGAACTGTTGAACCTTTTGAACTGTTGAACTGGTTCAAAGGTTCAACCAAAAGGGTTTCTTCGTCAAACTATCCATGCTGATTTCTACTGACTCAATACTTTTGAAGAAGCCAATAGTGGAGTCACTTGTTGTCGCTTCATTTTCAGCTGCTAGCTTATGGAACCATTGAACCATTGAAGAATGGTTCAAGCACAAGGAATTTAATACTTCAAAATCCACCGATGGAAATTACCAAACCCTTCGTAGCTTTGCCGATAGTTGTCCCTGCAATTGTTCACATCTATTAAACCTTTCCAAACCTTCAAAATTGGTTTAGACAAAAGAGCCTTAGCCCAATTTTGATTATTGGCAAAACCTGACAGCTTTTGCCTAATGACGAATTTCATGCCGAAACAACCCGCTATCTCTGATAAACTAACACAAATTTTAAACCTTCATAACCTAACACATGCTGATTCTAGGAACTATTTAGCACGCTATAAAACCTGATCCTACGAAACAAAATGCACAGAAATAAAATAGACAACCTAATCTAATATATACAGCCATTCCACCGATTACAGAGTAATCAACCGGTGGAATGGGAAAAATCCATCTCAGCTAAAAACCAACAAATTGATTAAACAAAGCAAATCGAATGCAAATAGGATCTCTTTTATTATGCTTCTCACAAGTGATTACAACTAAGTAATTACAGTACACAATTGCTGCTGTGATCTATCTCTCCTAAAACCAAAAACCAACTCCCCCTCTATCTCCAATTGATCTAAGCTGAGTTATTTATTAGCTTGCTAACAATGGTATTGACATGATTCCCAGCAGCTAGGAGAGAGTTCCAAGCAGCTGGGAGACATAACTAACTAACAATCTCAACAACCTATCATGACAAATTAACAAGTGTCCCTTGGGACTTTTAAACAGAAATCGAATTACTAATTACAATGACAATGACATGTATGGTCAAACAGACCTTATTATAATGCCTAAAACATGACAACCTATTAATCCCCTTTAGATGAAGAATTTTCTTGATGATGGGGTGCTCCTGCACCACCATGCCATTGTGCAACCCTATTGTTGTCAGCTTTAAAGGTTTTTATTCAAGCTTTTCAATATGAAAACTAGGTCAGTATGTTTTCTTTTCTTTATTTGATTAAGATCACTATTTATACTTCTTATCTTACTAGAATTTGATTGAAGTCAAATAAGGTTTTTTCTTCTTTCAATTTGCAATAATGGATTGAATGTCCAAAACCTTAAGTTTTCAATTTTGTTTTGTTTCATAGGGTTTTGCTTGCTTTGAATTCTTTTAATCATGTGATGTCTTCTAAGAGGGGGTTTGTATGTATTCTTTTTTGATCTTAGGTTAGTTTATATGATTTTATTTTACCTAGGTTGGATGAACAAGGTAGACAATTAAATTGGTTTGTGGAAAAAACATGACATATCAGATATATCCTTTAGGGTAAGGTACCCTCACCTGCTTCAATTTTTGAGAATCGTTACAATAAAATTATTTTAAGGCAGACCCGCCAAGGCCCTTTCGACTTTTCATTTTTTTCATGTAGGCATTTCCTTGTGTGATGGACATATCCTATGGGGGGATTAACCTCCACTTCATCCAATAGACACCATTCGGCCTGTTTTTATTGTTTTTAAGTCCTTAGGCCTTTTCGTGGATGTTTCACCGAGTGTTGGATATATCTAGTGAAGTTCATCCATCCCTCTTTGTCTAGTAGGGGTCTTCTTCCCCACATATCCCATGACCCATTATTTACCTTCTTTGAACAAAGTAGACTCCTTTGCACTAAAACTACTTTATGCAAGATATGTCTGGTAGAAGCCAAAAAGCCCACTTTATCCTGCACATAGCTCTGCGTCTGCTTTAAGTGAAAATGGTTCATGCATTCTATACAAGTTCAATTGCCCAGCTCAGACTAAATGCTTTGCATCATTTTTTATTCCAAATGCCTTATTTCTTATAATTGAGTTAAAGATTGAATTTCTTGGTGTTTTGAATTCATATCCAGTAGGAGGGAAAATGCCCACTTTTTGTTGTAGTTTGTTGAATTTAGTATGCAAATGAATGTTATATGTCACAAATTTATGGAAATTGTCATTTTTCATTAATTTTAAGGGATTTATAACCCAATTGATGGATTAGACATGAAATATTATCCAAAATAACATATTCATTAAGATAATGAAATGCAGGATAAATGTCTACTAAGGCTACTATAATGAAGTATGAACTCAAGCATGTTCCTCCTACCTCAAAGATCACTTCAAATTGGAGTATCATAGTAGATATTGACATACATCATGTTGACCTAGATGACTTCAAGTTAAGGGCCTTTGGAGACAATCCAACCAACTAGGCAAGGAGATTAAGGGATAATGGTATTTCCCAGGCTGTAGCATTTACTACAACAATCCAATGTCTAGAATTGATTATAGCATGTCCAGATAGATATCACCCACCTACTAGATCAGTAATAACTCAAGATGGGAGGGTAATTGCAAGCTTCATTGGGGAAGGTATCTTAGAGGCTTTTGATATCCCTACATGTCCTACCATGACTATGGTCACTAGGGATCAAAATCAAGGGATGTATGACCAAGGACCGAAAGCATGTAGGAGAATCATTAATTGTACTTGGATGAAGAAGAAGAGGACTACTATGTCCAAAGTACCTCAAGTACTCTATAAGAGTGCTTTTAAGGATAAGGTAGGAGATTTAGTCACATTACTGAGCATGATTATGGGATTGGTTGTTGCATCAACTTTTGAGCCATGGATATTTAGCTATATTGAGGTCTTAAAAGGAGATAGGAAAATATACTGGGCCCAAATTATTAGTGATAATATCCATGAAGGCTTCTTAGCCCTCAATGAGACTAGAATTTTCTATTGGTTCTCCCATGTTGTATACATGCTAGCCAGGAACTTTGTTTACTCTAGGCTAACCCAATTAGGAGTAATTAGAAATATAGATGGAGAGATGGAGGTCTATGATTGTTACCGATAGTTGCATCCTGTTCAAGCATTGATACACTACAAGAGGGTGAATTATGCACATCACCAGAATGCTGCAAGGTGACATGTCAAGTAGAATATCCCTAGAGGTAGCAAATGTGATTCAAAATTATGGGTGATGGCATATCTAGTTCCCAAAATTTACATACCCTAGAGTCCAGGTATTTAAAGGGGCACCTTACAGACTAAGTACTACACTATAAAGGTAGTTCTGCTAGAGATAAAAAGGTAGTTATGCATATGCCATAACATTTTTAAGAAAAGTTTCTCAACCTTGCAACTTTGAAAGGTTACTATACTTTCCAATTTTGGTCTTTTTAAATACCCTTTTATCTTGAAGAATGATCTAGAACTTTCAAAGTTTCCAAAAGGGATAAAAATGGTGGGACTTACTATTTTTAGTAAGTTTATATTTGATCTTACATTGACTTTAAATTTTCCCATAAGGTGCAGAACAGCTAAGTAAGAATCTCAGGTGAATTTCATCTCAAGATCATACCTAGATCGTGAGATATTAAAGTTTCTATTTTTTGAAACTGCTAAAAAATGTTTTAAACTCAATTCTCGTAACCAAAACTTCCCTAAATACTCTAAAAATTGCCATAACCAACAAAGTGGGTTATAGGGTGATAGATCACTTCATGAGCTTTCTGATGCATTAAATAGTTTGTCAATCAGACACCTAGATCAAAAGTTATGACCTCCAGAAGTTTGACCTCCTATTTTTGGGAAATGTAAAAACGTGTTGGACACATAAAAGAGTTGTAAAGGGCATAGTTACACCTATTGGCATGTTTTTTGGAACATCACAAGACATCTTTAATTAGAGATAATTTGTGAGCCACTTTTGGGTGGTTTTGGCTCATGGTTTTGTAATTGCTGGTAATAGTTTATTGTATTGTATCTCCTATATATCAGGAGCTAGAGATGGAGATTGTGTGTAAGAATCTTATAGATGTCGAATTACCTCCTAGATCTTGGGTTGGATATACTCCTATAAAATATTGCTCTTTAAGTATATTGTAATCTTCTTGATTCCTAAATAATATATTGGATAGCTTTGGAGTGTGGGGGTTTTAATTGTAAGGGTTTTCCCCACGTATATCTTGTTTTATGGGTTTTGTTTTTGTATTTGGAAGTTTTTATTATCTTTCTATTAATGTGCATCTTAATCTATAACTATAAAAGTAAAAATTTGCATAAATCTTTTCTTTGTAGATCAGTGTAGAAAGTGTTTCCACATACCTTGCTTCCTTTCAGTTGGTATCAGACCTTGATCACCTTTGGTTCTAGTTGTTGGGTAAAGGGTGTCTTGAGTTGATCTTCATTTGAGTGGGAGCTTGTATAGAGGATTTTGAAATCTTTGTTACAGGTAAGAGATGGAGAGCACATCTGGGAGGTTTGAGATAGAGAAGTTTAATGGCAGTAATTTTGAGTTGTGGAAACTTAAAATGGAGGACATGCTTGTAGATTAGTATTTATGGGATGCCATATCTAGTACAAAACCAATGGCAATGTCTCAAGAAGATAGGGATCTGAAAGATCCGAAAACTAAGGGTTTGATAAGACTCTATTTGGCTGATTCAGTACTCTTAAATATCCATGAAGAGAAGATTGCAAAGGATCTTTGGAAGAAGCTTTGAGATGTATATCAGGATAAATCCCTGGCAAACCAATTATTCCTGTGAAAGAAATTGTATTCTCTAAGGATGGAGGATTTGGCATTAATCACCTAAATATATTCAATATATTTGTTGCCCAGTTGACTTTTGTTGGTGTGAAGATGGAGGAGGAGGATTGATGTATGACATTACTGTGTTCCTTACTAGATTTGTGGGACCACCTTGTTATGGCCATTGGGAGTACCAATACCACCTTCAAGATGGATGAAGTGGTTTCTTTTCTATTGTTTGAAGAGATGCAAAGAAAGTCTTCTGAACTAGTGAACGAGGCTCTTGCGGTTCATGGCAGATCTAAAGAGAAGGGAAAGAAAGAGGATAAGAAGCAAGAAAAAGGAAGATCCAAATCTTATGGGAGATCTAAGTCTCCCAGGAATTCCAAGGCCCTAAGCTGGAACTATGGAAAACTTGGTCACTTTTGTAAGGAGTGCAAGGAGGAGAAAAATAAAAAGAAGAATTGTGATTCAGATTCTGACAAGTCCTCTCAGGATGAAGGAGAAGCATTTGTCGCTACCTTGGAAATGGATGCATATGAGGATGTGTGTCTTATTGACTCTGGTGCATCTTTTCACATGACCTCGTATCGGGGTTGGTTTTTGAAGTATGAAGAATATGATGGTAGAAAGGTGTAGTTGGGTGATGATTCTCACCTAAATATTGTTGGCTGTGGAAGAGTCTTGATTCAATTCCTTGATAGACGAGTGAAGGGAATCAATGGTGTTCTGCATACCCCTGGTTTTACATGGAACCTTCTTTCTATAAGTAAGTTGAATGATGTGGGTGTGCAGGTTGTTTTCTCGAATGAAGGATGCAAGATGACTAGAGGACCTATGGTGTTGGCTAGGGTGTTTGGATTGGCACTTTATTTCACCTTGATGCATGTGTAGTTTAGTGCAATAGTGCCTCTATTTCAAAGAAGAGAGCTTCAGAGTCTTCATCCTCACTATTGGAACCAATAACGACGAGGATTGTTGCATCTACTTCTGATGGTCATGCTTTTTGGGTACCTAAGGGTGCTCATTCTATGGAGATAAAACATCTAGTTGAGAAGACAATGTTATGGAACCAAAGGCTTGGTCACATTGGTGAAAAGGGTTTTAGGACCCAAAAAAATAAAAATCTTGTTGAGGGTATGAATGACTATAATCTTGAGTTTGATTTCTGCAAACATTGTGTTTATGGAAAACAAAACTATGTTCAATTTTATTCCAGTTCTCACAAAATCTTCTAAGGTGTTGTACTTGATTCATTCTAATGTGTTTGGTCATATTAATATTCCTTTGATTTCAAAATCTATTTATTTTGTTTCATTCATTGATAACTATAGTAGAACGACATGGGTGTATTTCTTTAGAAGTAAATCTAAAGTCTTTAATAGATTCAAAGAGTTTAAAGCTCTTATAGGGAATTAGAAGGATAGAAAGATTAAGTATTTGAGGACTGACAATGGTGGTGAGTTTTGTTCAGTAGATTTCGACAAGTTTTGTAAAGAACAGGGGATTGAGAGGCACAAGCCAACTCCATATACCCCTAAGCAGAATGGAGTTGTAGAGAGGATGAATAGAACATTGATGGAGAGGGCAAGGAGTATGCTAAGTGGAGCTGGTCTTGAATAAAATTCTGGGCTAAAGTTGTTACTACTGCTTGTTACCTTGTTAATAGGTCTCCTACATCAACACTTATTGATAAGACACCTATGGAGGTATGGTTTGGTAAAAAGCCTTCATTGAGACACATTCAAGTATTTGGTTGTGAGGCATATGCACATGTGCCTAAGGAGAAGAGGTTTAAGTTGGAAAATAAGGTTGTGAAGTGTATCTTCACTGGTTATGGTAGTGGTGTGAAAGGGTACAGGCTTTGGGATCTAAAGGCTAAGAAATTTTTGTATAGCAAAAGTGTGATCTTCATAGAGCTCAATCCTTCTTTTGTTGTCTTACAGCCAGAGAAAGAAAAGAAGAAAGATGATGTGGTTCAACTTCCTTCCACCCCTAAGAAATTTGAACCAAAAACATCTGTTGGACCTTAAAATAAGGAGAGCTCTAGTAGCTCTAAAAGTTTAGAAGAAGATGAAGAACCTTAACCTCAATCTTTGAGGATGTCCACACGGATAAGGTAGCAACCTGATAGGTTTGGTTATTCATTGCATGATTCCAATTGTATTTTTTCTTTGATTTATGTTGTGCTTTTTCTTTGATTTCTAATACTGATGAGCCTAGAACTATGAAAGAGGCTATGGGTATGAAAGATGCAAGTTCCTGGAAGGAGGCCATGGAAGAGGAGATGGCTTCTTTGGAAAAGAATAATCCTTGGGACTTGGTGCCTTTTCCTGAAGGACGAAAACCTGTTGGATACAAATGGGTGTTCAAAAATAAATTTAGTGTAGATGGCAGTGTTAAGAAATATAAGGCTAGATTGGTTGTGAAGGGGTATTCTCAAGTGGAGGGAATTGACTATGGTGAGATTTTCTCTCCTATTGCAAAGTTAACATCTATTTGGTTCTTGTTATCTCTTGTAGCAATGTATGATCTAAAAGTGGAATAGATGGATGTGAAGACAACATTCCTTCATGGTGACTTGAAGAAGGAGATCTATATGTCACAGCTAGAGCACTATGTGGTGAAAGGTAAAGAAAATCTAGTTTGCAAGTTGAAAAGTCTTTGTATGGTTTGAAATAGTCTCCTCGGATGTGGTACTAGAATTTTGATGCCTTTGTGTCAAGAGTATTCGATTTCAGAGATCAAAATTAGATCATTGTATTTTTTACAAGTTTGAAAATGATTGGATTCTCATTATTGCATTGTATTGTAAAAGTCAATGTGACTCAGCAAGCTAGGATCCCTGCAATCAAGACAACCTTCCATATAAAGATAATAGAGAAGATTATGCTAAAACAATCAAGTAAAGATTCTATGTAACTATCATCAACTATATGTAACAGTTTTGAAATACAATGAGAGCCTTGCTTATAAAGACAAGGATGACAACCAAGGAGTTGTAGTCATGTGACAAATGTCACATTCCTATCACATGTGACAACTAGAGGATAGGATGCCAACTAGAGTACATGTGTAGGATAAGACAACTCACTACAACTATCAACAACTAGAAACAACTAGAGACATCTAGAAGACTCACTACATCAACTTAACATGTGAATTATGTGTGATGTGTGAATATTATTTAACTAATAAATAGTTAAATAATATGAATTATCCACACACGGGGAAATTGACTAAACTAGTTAGGAAAAACCCCTATTCACACCAACACCCCCCCTTAAGTGCAACTTAGGGAGTAGATGACTAAAAACAAAGATACAATGATGGGTCCCAGCTACTAGGTCATGTTAGATACCCATGTACAACAAATCTCAAGTGAAGATAAGGAGAAAACCTCATGGAACAAAACTCCTCTCCAAAAGTGAGAATGTAGAAATCAATTGAAATGAAAGATGTGATGGAAGGACTCAAGACCCCCCAAGAACTACATCCAACACATATGTATAATCAATTACCCCCCCATAGGAGAGAAAGTGTGAGACTATAGGTCCCTCCCACATTGAAGTAGCTCCAGTACTGATGGTGAATGCTTGAAAAAGAGTGCTGAAGAGAATCCAAAGCCTACAAACAACATTCTTCCCCTTAGGAAGAAATAGGTCCAAAGGGTAATGTAGAAGAAACTCCATCTCAAGGTATGAGGGAAAAAGCCTCGTGATGTATGTTGTCTCTAAAAATGGCTAAAGTGTCCACATGTCACAACCAAAAGATGTCACATAATCAGGTGTTGCATTCCTAATCATAGAATGTGACAATCCAAGACAAGATGAACTCTCAAGATCATTAATCTCCAAAGATGAGGAATCCTCCAAATGATGCTCAAGATACTCCAACTCAATACCAAACTATGCCAAGTGAAGAGGAGAAGATGGTGCTCACACATTCAAAGTAGAAGAATCAACTCCTTCAAAGAGGAGATGAATGTCATCAATTATGTCCTCTAAGTCATCAAGATAGGACTCACAAAAAAGTCTAAAATACCTGTCAAGTACTCATCCCATAAACCTATATCTAGAAGACAAAGAATATCTTGTTCAACTGAAGTGGATGAAGCTATGTCAATGCCAATATTTGAAGAAGTAGAAGAAGGAGAAAGCTCAAAACTAGTCTCAGGAACTGAAGTAGATACAAGAACACCAAGGTTCAAGTGACCAAACTTCTCCTCACAAATATGATTCACACTTGATGCATGAGTGTGAATATGAATCAATGGATCTACATCATCATCATAAACAAAATGGGAGAAAGTATACAATTGAGATGCATGATCAACCATCCAAACAACAATGATATCTCTTCTCTCCGAGTCTCATATGATAATAGAATTAGGAGTGAACTAAACTATCTTCCCTACACCACAATGAGTAATCTAGTAGATGGAAAGGAGATTGGTTGTCAAGGAAGGTACACACAACACATTGTTGAATGTACACTCACCAACATCAATAGTTCCTTTACCAATTGCATGCATGTATGTATTGATACCCATCAAAATAGGTGGTGAAGTACATGACTAAAATGAAAAGAACATCCCTTGTGAAGATGCCATATGATGAGAAACTCCTGAATCAAGAAGCCATCTATCTGACTGAAGCCTTGTTGAAGAAAAGAGTGCCTGTCCTTTTCCTTTGTTTGTCCAATTTGCAAATCTTGTTATCTATGGCTGTATAGATGATGATGGTGGCGAAGAAGAAGAATTGGGTAAAAATGATGTTGATGAAGTATACTTAATGTTATTTTTTTGAAGTTGTGACATCTCATCAATTTTTTCTCATAACATTTAGTCTCATCATAACCCAATTTCATGTAATAAGAACACATTGGCTTCTTCTTCTTATTGGAATCCTCTTTGGAAGAAGAGTTATGGGTTTTCTTTGATTCTTTCTATTGGTCATTAGACTTTGAATCCTTTTGTTTCTTTCCCTTATGATTTGAAGCCTTAGGATCTTTTGTGCTTTGTGTTGCAACTAGAACCTGTGATCTAGGAGACTTCAATGTGCCCATGTGTAGTAGCTTGGTTTGTTCTCTTCTGATTTGTGTAGCAAACTCATCAAGTGAAGGCATAGTAAACTTACTACCAAAAGCATCCATTGTAGCATAAAATATAGAAACATAAACTAAATAAGCAAGACCTAATTTTACAAGAATAGATAGAATCAGTTGTTCATCTTCTTTCTCAAGACCACACTATTTGAGCTATAACATGGGGTGGGTACAAAATGTTGGGAGGCCAAAAAGTGGCCAACTAAAAAAAAAGATTAGAAATAACGTGAGTGTGTTATAACACGCTCACATTATGGCTTGGTATTGCCAAGCCTACACCAAGCCATAAAGCACTCAGATTATAATGTGAGCACGTTATATGCTATTATATATATAAAAAAAGAAGCATTCTATTTCATTATTTCATAGCAAATTGTAAGAAACCCATGGCTTGAAGAAAGAAAGGACCGCACTCACATTATCTAAGGTCCAATCGTTAGCTATTTCTCGTCGATTCATCATCAAAATGCCACCACGATGTTGGGGAAATTGAAGAAGTAAGTTTTATTTGCTTTCTTGTGTGAATTTGTTGCTAAATAGGTAGGTTAAAATAGTTTTTGATGTAAATTTCTTAAATTTATAGGAGTTGATAATGCACCTCCTCCTCCTAAAAATCCACAAAATCCTCCATCAACTAAACAACAAATACCTACTAAAGAAGAACCCTAACCACAAACACCTCCATTTATTCCTGAATATGCCCTTAGAACAAAAGAAAATATAATGGGGTAAATTGAAAATAATAAGAAACAAATTGAGGACATAATTGCAAGGTTGAAAGAACCTGCAACTTCAACCTTGCATAGATCCATGCTTGCTCAATCCCTTGAATCTATGTTATCAAATGTAGATTCAATAAGCAAGCAAATCACTAGTTGGACAGAAAAGAGGAGAGAATTTAGAGAATATTATGCTAACAAGTTGTAATATGAACAAGTTAAAAGGGAACAAATTACAAAACTCGACTTGTGTTCTATTTTCACAAACCCACGAACAAATGAATCTCTACCCCTTACATGCAAGAGGTTCCCTATCCATTAGTGTAACAACCAAGCGATAAGGGACAATTTTGTGCAGAGGTGGTGGATGGTTTTTGACCATCCTCCATGCAACAATAATGAGGTCCCACAATATTTTTAGAGGAAACTCTATTGTGAGTTTGTCAAAAATAAAGTGCCAAATTATTTTGATATGCAGGAGTTCTAGGGTAGAGGTAGGGGGTCGGCACAAGATAGACTAGGGGAATGTGTTGACCCACAACGGCCAGTGAGACAAGCACTCACCAGACTGGCCCATGAGCATGTTTCTATCCCATCCATTGTGAAGGAGAGTGTTGAGGTCGAGACACTTCAGTCCATTAGTGCCTTGACCTAGAGCATCTTACAACATGCTAGTCCTACAACATAGCGTGGGCTGGGAGAGAGTTCAAGTATGGTTCCACCCCATACTTCTCAGACTTGTGGGTCAGCATGTGGTTATGACCCCACAGATGGTCATGACGCAGGTGCACAGGCTACATCTGTAGCTAAGCAGATGGTGATGATAGATGCCCTCCTGAGTGAGACTTTCGAGCTTGATACTCAAGTAAATCTTAGCAAGTTCATTGAATTTAATTTATTAAATTTTATTTTTGAAATGCAAGATTAACTAATTTAGTTTGATGATTTTAATGAAATTTCAAGGTCATAGCATTGATACAATTTTCAGTGGTTCTCCACCTGCATATTACACTACATCATCTACTGTTAGGGTATGTAACTAGTAAACAATTATAAATATTAGATGTGAATAGCATCATTATATGAATGGTATTCTAATATCTAATTTTGGATGTTGAACAAGTTAATATTGGAGATTTCATGACAACACCTACCAATGGTGGTGGACTTCAAAGCTTCATGGAGGTAATAAAATAAATAGTTTAATGAATGAATTATACTTACTAGATTTTTGTATGTGACGTGTGTGCTTTATTGTGTGTACTTCCATGTTTAGGTGAACGTGTGTGTATGTTAGGAGCCATGATTGCATCACTATTCTAGTTTTCGTAATTGAATAATGTTGTTTTATTTCTAGATGATGCAATCTATGAAGACACCTCCTGATGTTCATAGGGCAATGGAGCATGGTGTGTCCTCTGTGATTCATAGCTCCATGCCATTGAAAGGGGTATGAGGCAGATTAGTAAATTTCAATTTACATTCATTGTTATAGTTGTTTATTTTTGAAAAATCAAAAGATTATTGATTTGAAGTTTAATTTCTATCTGGATGGTTTCTATAGGACATGACATCACTACAGCCTAATCCTGCTACTAAGGCAAATGAGGAGATAGATTATATGGTAGCGGTAAGTGATTATTTTGTTAAATGTTTCATTTTTTCTAACATGTAATTTCTATATATTAATGTCTATACTTTTTATTGTAACAGCTACAAATGCATGAACAACTAAATGGGAGCAGCCCTTGGGTTCATAGTAGACCACCCACATACGTGTCTCCATCCCCTAGAAGATCAAAGGCTACCCATGATCTATTCTCTCCACCAGCCAGAGGGGAATGACTTTTTATTGTGTTCCTTTGTTGTATGCCTATATGGCATTTGTGGACATATTTTGTATTGCATATAGTTGACATTGTATGCCTATATGGCATTCTTGTAAGCCTATATGGCTATTTTGTAGATATGTTATACTTATATCAACAGATATTGATGTAGGCCTATATGGATATTTGGTTAATACAAATCTTTTTTATTGATGGCGTCCATACTTGTATTATAAATCCACGTTTGAATGGATATTTGTATATGGTTACTTCAAATATTTAAAGTCCAATTGTATTAGATAGGATGTTTTTTGATCCAATAAGACATCTATTGTTATTCAAGTATCACCTAAACCTCATTCTGGAAGTAAAAGATAAAATTTGTATTTATAATAAAAATGAATCCTCATGTTGAACATAAAATATTCATATTTTTTATGAGTTGCTCAATTGAAAATATTCAAATGAGTGTGCTGATCCATATTCTTTACAAGTTGGTCAATTGAAAATATTTCTTAATTTCTTGTTATTATACCATATTGGGATGCAAAGAGTATGTTTGTTGTTTTGAGTAAGATAGTCAAAATCATATGCTTATGAGCACCTGATGACCATTGTGGTTATTAAATGTAATTCCACTTGCATATAAGGTGAGGTTATGAGAGTACATTGAGTCTTACATAATTTTAGTATGCAACATAACATTGGGGCTATAGGCTTCCGTAAGTCATCAACAATCAAGGTTCAAGGTTGTCATTGAAGTCAAAGGGTCAAGGTTGTTTGTCATTGATGTTAGGTTGATGCCATGATGTTGATAAGGTGATATAGTGATTCAAGGTAGGTGATGGTCATGAGGTGCATGATGTTTTGAATATGGTTTTCATGATAAGGTCTCTCAATTCATGTTGATGTTGCACATGACAAATATGGTTAATATGATGCAAGGTTTATGTTCATTGTGGATGTGGTTTTGTTCATGTAAGGTTTTATTATGAATATGGTTTTCATGATAAGGTCTATCTTGGAAGGTTGATATGATGTAAGGTTCATATTCATGGTGGATGTGGTTTGGTTCATGCAATAAGAAGTTAGAGAAGACACAAGCTTTCATAATCATAATTCAATGTCATCATTAAGGAGAGTTATATTTATCAAGGGGAGTCAAGTTGTTTATGTCTTAGAATGCTAAGCCTATGATAAGTCTCATACTCTAATGTGTAGCAAATTAGATGAAATTAGTCAACATTACAAAAACACTACAAAGTAAGATGACATTAGGAATTTTAAAAACTATGCAAATAGATATATTACCTGGTTGAACTAGATCTGATATGTGGTCAAAGTTAACTGATGATTCCATCTGTGTTAGTTCCAGTGTTTTTGGGCGTCGATACATGTCAAGTGGGATAAAATAACTTAACTGCCATTCGTCAACCTACTCCTTTGACTCACTCATCCTAGGCTTAAATTGTACAGGAAGAACAAAAGCATGACATCTTTTGCATATGGATACTCCATGAACCTATAATTGAGCTTCTAAAAGAGTGCATCTCACTTGATCCTATCAGTGTAGAATAGTCCTCATATGGTGCAATGTTAGTATCATCTATCAACCAAAAAAATCTACGAACTGAAGACTTACCTTCATTACCTGGGCCCATCGAAGCATTACACCACTCAACGATCGATTTTGCATCTGTCAAATTTGCATTGTCTTTATACTTTAACTCTTCTTGTGCTATGGCTCTTTTGATACATGCTCATGCACCATCATGCTCCCCCTTTCCATTTTCAACCTCACAAAAGCTCCACATATGCTAAATACCTATAAAATTAAGCCTCATGCTCAGCCAATAGAAATTCCATGAGTTCTGGAATTGTGACACATAGTTATCCGACCATATGATATGCCCCTTCTAGCCAAATCATTTTAGAACACCTGAAAGCAACCTTGCATGAACTCTATAGAATGCATGCAATCATCACTGATATAGAAATGATACTCCCTTATGATCTTTCTGTCATCCTCTGTACTATCATTTGCATGAATGAATGCGATGTGCACAAATATAGAAACCTGTGTGGAGTTGTAATATTGTGATTACACCTCACATTGTGGCTGTAGACTATAGTTCTTTGTAAATCCAACAACTGAAACAATGCTACCAGCCGAAAATGTGTCCTTGAATAACTTGAATTGCAAGTCCAACCATTGACCTCTATAGGCATGTCTTGCATACTCATACACTATGTTGTCACGAAATATAGGCATAAGCTAATACACTGGAATCTTTTCAATAACCAATTCACAACTCTTCTTTTATTTACCATCTTTTGTATTATATGCCACTATTTTATACTTGCCAAACTCTACTAGTTCATTTCCAACCACATGTGTTCTTTCCATATGTTCACATATTGGCAAACATTGCAAGCCACCGCAATGATTACATGTGCCATCCAAGCATAATTTTTTGTAGAATATTTGACCTTCCTCTCTTTCACAAAAAATTCTTGATATGAAGTCTCTTAAAGATGTTGGTGGGGCATGTATGCCACAACCCTGCAAAACATTGTTAGTATGCAAATATAAACATATAGACCTATAAACATCAAAATGGTTAGAAAATTCAATATGTAATCTACAACAACAAGTAGTGCATGTGTGATTTATCTTGACATAGAAAGGTTTTAGTATTTCAAAATATCTTTGACAAATTTTAATTTGAGAATACTTCTCTAGAAATTTACCATAAAACTGTGTTTGAGTCTCATCCAAAAAATGCTTCAGATGTGGCTCACGGTTCTGACTACCGATTCTCCTTCTTACCACATCCCTTTGATTTGGAGATACCCTTGTGTAATTATTCCAAAAGTCTTCAATTAGTGACCTCAATACTTCAACAATTGGTTTATCTTTTTGTGGTAGTCTCCCTGAGAATGCCCATAATTCATTGGCATTAGTGTCCTCAATTCTTTGGCATCTTCCAACGGCTCTTGATAAAGTTTTCTTATTAATTCTCAATTCTTGACTCGTCTTTCTAATGACATGAGCTTTTCTCGTTTGACTACTTACTATAGTTGATGTAATCACACGCTGTGTTGCATTACTATCTTTTGTGCATGAGGTGTTACCCACACTCTCATACACACTCATTAGATTCTTGACAATAAATTTTTCACTTGAAGCCTCTGATGTTCTCAACCCAAGAATCTTCATGATGGACCTATAATTTATACTTCACATCATTTCAACAAATAGTTGACATCTTCTAGTCTCATTTAACTTTTCAAAGAACAATTTCCAACTCTTATGAGCATATCTTCTACAAATACATTTTGGAATCTTACCTTCCATTAGCTGCAAAATATTCTTATCAATATCAATCAAATACTTTGGCTTTCTATGCAAAATTCTAGGTGGTGTTAAGTTAGGTAAATTCATCTCAACATTAGGAATTTCATCAATATTTAAATGAGATGGGCTGATGGCATACCTTCGATCAAAGATGGAATAGATGACATACCTTGAGGTTGAGGTGGGAATGATGGCATACCTCCTTCATCACATGTGAGTGATGATGTACTCTCAACTTGAGATGCAGTAGATGGTGTCCCTACATGTTGACTTGTGGTAGAGGATGTGTCTCCAACTATGGTACTCAAATCTCTCATAGAACAAATTTTTTGTATTCGTTCTCTTTGTGCTGCCAATACCATATCTCTTTGTGATGGTTGTGGTTCCTCTTCAATTGGCATGTCGTCATTTATCATTTCCAATTTCCTCTTTTCATGAAGTTCCCTCATAGTCACTACTTTCTTTACATTCTTAGCTTCTATCTCTTCTTGTGTTGGTTTAATTCTTGATCATTTCCTCGGCATGACGGAGAATTTCTATGTAGAATTAATGCACAATGTTATTGCAGCCATACAAAGCATTATGGTACAAAGTTCACTTCTATCCTAGATGAGGATATGGTCAAAGGAGAGTAAGGAGTGCATTTTATCTTGTTAATATGACAAGATAATAGTGGGATTGTATTTTTATTATGTTGTAAGGATTTATTCTTGTATAGTTTGACATCATGGTATGTTAAGGTCTATTTATTACACATAATTATTAAAGAGCCCAAGTGTAGAAAATATACATGGCATCATGTGAGATTGTAGGTTGCTTTCTTGATTGGGAATGTGTCTATTTTAATTAATGTTAACCTTTGAGATATCTTTTATTATGCATACCATGAACTAATTTAATACATAGTCTATTATATAAACACAAGATATGTATACATAGTCTTTTATTATGCATATTGGATAAAAGTGATATAAACATGTATGATAAAGTATAATAAAGTAATTCAAATATAATTAAGGAAAATGTAAAGAACATGCATGTAAAGACTTGACATACCTAAAAATGGATATTTGAATGGAGAGAGTATCCAATTACGTAGTGTTTTTTTCTTCATGCATCAAACTCCTCAACAATTTGAGTTTTTCACCACTTGCTTCCTTTTCAATGTTAAATTGAATAACACTCAAATATAATTAGTAACAACAATACTATTAACCAATCTATAATGTTAAATTCCTAAAATTGAATCACAATTAACATTTCAACACTACAAAAATTGAAACTCGAATAGATATATATCAAATTTGATGTGAAAAATATGTTACTTCCCCCTTCTAAAGTTGGAAAACTAGAAAAGGTGGTGGAAAGATCATGCAAATGTGGTAGAATGTGTAAAATGTGCATGTCAACTTTCCAACAATATGAAAGCACTTCTTTTTTGTTGGAACACACACATAAGCAACATGAAAACACAGCATGTGGGCCTGGATCACGAGGGTCTAGGATTTTTTACCAAAATGCGAATGCGTTATAATGCATTCATGTTTTGTCCTACTATATATTGATCCATAAATATTTGTGCCTATCTCACCTTTGATAGCACCTTTAAAATATCTCACCTCTAGTTCCATTAGCTCATGTTCTATCTCTCACCTCTCTATATCTCACTTATCTCTCCCCCTCACGTCTCTACCTCTCCCCTCTCTATGTCTCTTAGTCACTCCTTGTCTACCTCTCCATCCATCCTTCGCCATCTAGGTCTCACTTAATCCTAAACCCTAAAGCCTCAACCCTCAACCCTTAGACCATAAATCCTAAACCCTATCCCTAAACCCTCAACCCTAATCCCTCAAACCTAATCCCTCATCCCTAAACCCTAAACGCTATCCCTATTCCTAAACCCTCAATGACCTCGATACTATACCTTAAACCCTAATCCCTCAACCCTCAACCCTAAACCATATCCCTAAACCCTAATCCCTCAACCCTCAACCCTAATCCCTCATCCCTAAACCCTAAACACTACCCCTATTCCTAAACCTTCAATGGGATCGATACTATACCTTAAACCCTAATCCCTTATCCCTAAACCCTCCAACCCTATCCCTAATCCTTATACCCTCGACACTCTACTTTAACCCTAATCCCTTAACACTCAACCCTATCCCTAAACCCTTAACCCTCAAAACTCAACCCTCAAGCCTCAACATAAAACCCTAATCCCTCAACCCTTAACTCTAACCCCTTGACCCTCAACCCTATCCCTAAACCCCCAACCCTAAAACCTCAACCCTCAATGTCAAACCCTAATCCCTCAACCCTTAACTCTAATCCCTCAACCCTAAACCCTATCCCTAAACCCTCAACACTATACCTTAACCCCTAATCCCTCAACCCTAAACCCTAATCCTTATCCCTAAACCCTAGTCCCTCAACCCTCAACCCTAATCCCTCAACTCTAATCCCTCAACCCTCAACCCTAAACACTATCCCTATTCGTAAACCCTCAACAGGCTTGATACTATACCTTAAACCCTAATCCCTAATCCCTAAACCCTCCAAACCTATCCCTAATCCTTATACCCTTGACACTCTACTTTAACCCTAATCCCTTGACCCTCAACCCTATCCCTAAACCCTCAACCCTCAACCCTGTGTTGTATTTAGGACAGACAACTGAGAAGGGAGGTGAATTAGTTGTTCCAAAATCTATTCTTTATTTACTTTAATCCTTCTTATGTTTCAACAGCATATCAAAGATTCAATCAAGCAAGCATAATGCAATAAAAAACAAATTCAACACATATAACACCAAGATTTTGACGTGGAAAACCTGGTTAAGGGAAAAACCACGAGGTGACTAACCCAAGATTATATTCTCTGTTAGAATAATAAAGATGAATAAAATGGCACTTGCCAATTAGGGCTCACTGCCTGAGTACACTGCTCAAAAGAGGCCCACTGCCTACAGGAAACACTATCTACAAAAGAATATGAGTATTACATACTTGAACTGGAAATTAGCATCTTCACTATGCTTGAGTCAGTTCCATTTAATCTCAATACCTTTGCTCTGCTTTTCACTTCTCTTCACCACCACCTTCTCATCATGATCACAAGGATACATTTGAATGACTTTACAACTCTTATTTATACATGTCATCGACTTTGGAATGATCATCAAAGTTAGCACAATATACACTTATTTTATTACGGAGAAATTACAAAAATACAACTTGACTTATTACAAAAACTTCAAGCGCATCACTACACTGTCGGCCACACATAGCTGGGACTCTAATCTTCTTTGAGGAACATGCCATGCTTCGTAAAACATCTTCAAGATCATCTGTAACATGCACAAATCATCCTATTAGCCAAGACTAGGAAGAACACCATCACCCAAAGGTAGATCTTCAATTACAAGCTTAATCTTCAATGCAGACCACCAACACGAACTGGACACAATCTAAAGACCCTCACAAGCTTGCTTGAAACACCAAGAATATCTGCACCACTTCTCCTTGTAATCATTCGCATCTTCATCTAGAACCTCAAGAACATAGTTGCCCATCACTATCACAATAGAAGGATTGCTTGTGGACCTCCAAACCACAAACCAATTGAGTTGTCAATTCACATTAGCCTCTCAAATATGCCACTAGATCCGTAGAACATGATATTGTATTTTCAGATCTCACCGGATCTATTTGTGTCACTCTATCACCTCTTAACAATTGCCATTACTAGCTTTACTCTCATGGCCATAACTCCTCCATATTTTCATGCGGACCTCTCAAAACTTCACTGGATCATCTTCAGACACATATCTACAAACCCTTTGATGTGCATTCTCTTATATTCATCTAGCTAGGATCTTCACTTCATAGAGCTTCACTGTCTTCACTGATCTTCTTTGTTTCTGATAAGACTAATTTTTTCAATATCCTTAGCACACAACTTATCCAATCCTTGACATCAATGGCAACACCGGTTAGGCCCATACTTGCAATAATCTCCCTCTTTGTCATTGATGGAAACATATAATATGAAAAACTATTTTGACCATCAAGACAAGAACTTCTCCTCGCTGACTGACATAGCTCCTCCTATCAACAAAAACCATTCACATGTCTTCTCTTCCTTTAGTACTCCCCCTTTGATCAACAACCACTTTTATTTTTCACATGCCTTCTCTCCCCCTTTGACATCAATGGCAAAGGGCACATACTTGCAACCACTTCACATACTTTAGAATCATACAGACTACTCCCCCTGAGTAGCAGCTTCCTAACATCAATCTTGATCACAAGATATGACTGTGGGATCCACCGGACTGATACACATCAGTGCACCTTAATTTAGACCCGAAGGGGTAGTAATCCCTAACTTCTCCTTGAGATACTCAAAAAAGTCCTTAGGTAGAGGTTTAGTAAAAATGTCTGCAATCTGATCCTTTGAGGGGACAAACTCCAATCTGACTTCATTCTTGTTTACCTGCTCTCTCAAAAAGTGGAACTTGATGGATATATGTTATTTATTTGAATGCAACACCATATTTTTTGATATATTTATTGCACTTGAATTATCACAGAAGATTGTGATAGGTTCATCATACTCTACTCTGATATCTCTTAGCATTTGCTTCATCCACAATACTTGAGTGCAACTACCTATTACTATAATATACTCTGCTTCTGTAGTGGATAGAGATATTGCCCCTTGTTTCTTGCTTAGCCAAGAAACCAACCTTTTTCCCAAAAAGAATGCACCACCACTTCCGGTCATCCACATTTCTTGCCCAATTGGCATCTATATATGTATGAAGAGAGAAATCATGATCCTTAGGATACCATAATCCATACTCAACTATTCCCTTCAAATATCTAAAAATTCTCTTGATTGCCATGACATGAGACTCTCTAGGATCAGCTTGGAATCTGACAACAAGACCAACAACATTCATAATATCAAGTCTAGTAAGGTAGAGCATCCCTCCAATCATTGACCTGTACTTTTTCTGATCAGTCTTAGGGGATTCATCGTCTTTACTTAGTTTACATCTAGTTGCCATGGGAGTATTCATTGCCCTTGAATCTTCCATCCCAAATTTCTTCAACAATTCTTTCACATATTTGGTCTGTGATATGAAGATTCCTTTCCTTGGTTGAGTAATTTGCAGACGCAAGAATAATATCTTTTCCTCAAACATAGACATCTCAAATTCACTTTGCATTTGATTTGTAAAAGTCTTGCACATTATATCTTCCCCTCCAAAAAAGATATCATCATCAAATACTTCAACAATCAAGATATTTTCATGATCAATCTTAAAATATAGATTACTGTCAGCAGCACCTTTGTTGAAACCAGTCTTCAAGAGATGTTTGTCCAATCTTTCATACTAGGCTTTTGGGGCTTGTTTGAGTCCATACAATGCCTTCTTCAACTTGCAGACCATATCTCCATGATCAGACAATTGGAATCCATTCAATTTTTCAATGTATACCTCTTCTTCTAAATCTCCATTTAGGAAAGCAGACTTGACATCCATCTTGTATATTGAAAAATTTGGATTTATAAATGGAAATGATCAAATAATGAAATGCATAACCTAAACCCAAATAATTCAATACCTCAAAGATGCAAGATGAGCTCAATTGATTGATCGCTTTGTTGTGTTGATTGCTCGATTCCACAGCATAACATTGATAAGAAGATAAATGATGGATGATTGGTGGTTGATAGATGCAAGCTAGGTAGATGAAAGAGGATAGATAATGGCTTGAGATGAAAATTCAGCAGAGTGAGGTTGCATGAAGAAGAATCCTTAATTCTTCCTCTAACGGCTGAAGAGAGGCTTGTTTTATAGGAAAGGCTTGGTTCCAATGGATGGCTAGGATCAATTCGAGCTTTAGATGAAATGGATGGATAGGATTAAGTTAGGTTTCCTTGCACATCAAGAAATTGTAGTCAATTGATATGTGGCAAGAGAAGATAAGGCTTAGGTGTGCTTGTGTAGATAAATACTAAAATTAGGTCCCAATAGTTGTGCATGTGAAAGATAAAAGTTGTAAATGGACAAGTGTCAAGGTGAGATGAAAGGTCATGTGACTTAATTCAAATAAAATATTTGAATTAGTTGGGATATAGTTGGAAATTAATTAAATAAATAAAATTTATTTAATTAATAGGGTAGATGAATAGGATGGGATAAGATATGATGTGGAAATTAATTAAATAAATAAAATTTATTTAATTAATTGGCTAATGGATAAATGGGATTAAGAGTGGGATTTAGGACAAAATGTTACATGATATTTAAGATAATATTTTTGACTAGGTGTTGCAAGACATGGACAAATTTGGGACAATTTTGGGTGTTTACATTTTGCCCCTCTTTGAGATAATGTTCGAGATGATGAGATTTATGTTGAGTAACATCATTTCAAAGAAGCTAAGGTATGGATAGAGGAAAATAATAGTGATGATGATGTAAGGATATGATGAGGATGATGATGATGATGATGGAAAGATAGGATGATGATGATGATCATCATCATCATCATCCTCATCCTCATCCTATCCTTACATCATCATCACTATCATTTTCCTCTATCCATACCTTAGCTTCTTTGAAATGATGTTACTCAACATAAATCTCATCATCTCGAACATCATCTCAAAGAGGGGCAAAATGTAAACACCTAAAATTGTCCCAAATTTGTCCATGTCTTGCAACACCTAGTCAAAAACATTATCTTAAACATCATGTAACATTTTGTCCTAAATCCCACTCTTAATCCCATTTATCCATTAGCCAATCAATTAAATAAATTTTATTTATTTCATTAAATCCCATCTTCATCCTACTTAGCCAATTAATCAAATAAATTTTATTTATTTAATTAATTTCCACATCATATCTTATCCCATCCTATTCATCTACCCTATTAATTAAATAAATTTTACTTATTTAATTAATTTCCAACTATATCCCAACTAATTCAAATATTTTATTTGAATTAAGTCACATGACCTTTCATCTCACCTTGACACTTGTCCATTTACAACTTTTATCTTTCACATGCACAACTATTGGGACCTAATTTTAGTATTTATCTACACAAGCACACCTAAGCCTTATCTTCCCTTGCCACATGTCAATTGACTACAATTTCTTGATGTGCAAGGAAACCTAATATAATCCTATCCATCCATTTCATCTAAAGCCCTAATTGATCCTAGCCATCCATTGGAACCAAGCCTTTCTTATAAAACAAGCCTCTCTTGAGCCATTAGAGAGGAATGGATGATTCTTCATGCAACCTCACTCTACTGAATTTTCATCTCAAGCCATTATCCATCATCTTCAATCCATCTAGCTTGCATCTATCATCTGTCAATCATCCATCATTTATCTTTTTATCAACATTATGCTGCAGAATTGAGAAATCAACACAACAAAGAGATCAATCAACCGAGCTCATCTTGCATCTTCAAAGTATTGAATTATTTGGGTTTAGGTTATGCATTTCAATTGTTTGATCATTTACATTTGCAAATCCAAATTTTTTGATATACATTCTGGCACGCCTGGTGGGACTCACTTTGCTTGATGTTTTTTGTAGGTTTTTCTAATAAAAATTTGCATTCATATAACCCCCATTTTTGAGTTTTGCAGGTTTAATTAACTTTTTGTTGTAGATCCGCTAGTTTTTCAACAAAACCCTAGGTTTTAAAGATTTCATCATATCTTCCAAATGGCTATGAATGTTTTACAAGATTTTAGCAGAAGTTTGTCCATGATATAAGGATGCTACAGCAGAAACATTTTGGGTTTATCGCGATTTTTGTGGGATTTATCAAGTTTTTATGTTTTTTCATAAAATCATAATTCTGGGTGCAAATCAGCAAATTTTTCAGAAATTTTTATATTTTTGGAAATCTCTTGAAATTCTAGTGGGGGTCCATGTTTTACAGATTTAATTTGGAGCTCATTTACAGTGTGAAGAAATTAGATCTTTGCGGACTGTACTGTTTTCATAAATCCACATTTTTGGGTGCAAAATAGGGAATTTTTATGATTTCTTTACATTTTCGGAACGCTCTCTAAAAATTAATAGGGGTCTCTTCTTTGATTTTTTAATTTTTGAACCACAAATGTATCAAAATAATCAAATCTAATTCGGCTATGCATCTAAAATTACAAATTTTCTTGCCTGATGAGCCTATTTTTTATGCCTGCATTATAATATCATTTTTTTTATGTTGTAGGTGATCATAAGGAGCTGGAGCAACATTGACATCAATATCTACAGTAATTTGGATAGTGAATTAACTAGGTCCAATCATTTCATTTCTCATCTTCTAATCATTGTTTGCAAACACATTTAGATTTTGGGCATAAAATGAACAATTGTTTGCAAATTCACATCAAAAAATTGGGCTAAAACAAACCATTGTCTTTCATTACATTTGGCTTTGGGCTTTAAAACAAACAAGTGCTTGCATTTTCTTCCACACATTGAATTTCTAAGGTTAATGAACCCCATGCGAGTGTGACCAAGTAAATGTGTATGCTCTCTCCTCGTGTCCCAACACAAACTTGGAGATCAAAAACATTTACTTGTGTTGCTTTTGTTTAGCCTTAGAGAGGCCTACCTTGGTATCCACCCCAAGGGAACAACCTCAAGCAGTACTTTCATCCGATTCACTATAAAAATTAGAGGATAAGGCGAAAGCCAAGTCTAACCGGTATTAGTGCTCACCATACACTGCTAACTTGAAAGGAGGTGTACCTTTGTGTATATTAAAACTCCTAGTAGGGTTAGTTAAAGTCTTAAGTGGCTTGCTGGATGCTCGTGGGGTGCCGGTCCCCCAGATTTTCATTAGAACCTCCTTGTGATAGTGGCCTTTCCTTGACTAGGACTTGTTGAATTATCTTCACGTGATTGCTTAACCATCATCACATTCTTTCAAACTAAAACTTTCTTATGTGTCTTGTGTGAGTGAATCATGTGTGTATATGCATAATCATTTGTTTGAACATTGCCAAATCAAGCTCTAAACACCAAGCACATAAACAAATCAATCTAAACATTCATCCTAGTCAACACACATCATATCTAACTTAATTTCATCCACATCATCCAAACAATCCACATCATCATCCAAATCCCTAAACAAGCACTTGTTAAAAAGGACTTAAGACAAACACTTGGGTGACAACATGTTTACACCAGAAGACCCAAAAATCAAATTCCAAAGATTTCTCCAAAATATTTATCAAGGATCACAACCCCTAAATCAAGACACCATTGAAACATTACAATTCTTCATCCAAAGAGCTCAACCGCACACAAGCCAATCACCTAAACTGCAATACTTCATAACCCAAGTCCAACACCTTTTAGCCACTAGTCAAGCTCAACAAGTACAACAATCTTTAGCCATTCACTCCCAACCTAATTCACCTTATAGCCACATGTCATATCCATCCACTTCCTATCAACTTAATCCACCTAGCCACCAAATCAATGCCACATCAACCTATGAACATTCACCTCAAGCTTATCCAATCCCTCATGCCACCGTTCCAATGCATTACCAAGCCCATCCACAAAGCAATCAAGTGATATCACATGGACAACAATCAAGTCCCAATGGCTTTTTGTATATAAATCAAGTGAGTACAAGTCAACCTTGCCAACAAGATCACATGCCCACATCTTTGAGTCCACCACAAGATATTCTGTCTACATATCATACCATTACACCCAATTGCCAAGACTATCAATGGCCTCCCCAACAAGCACAAATGACCCCAAATCCACCTTTGCAACAAGAAGCACATGCAACTCCAAGTGGCCCTTTATACATAAACCAAGTGAGCCTAATGCAACAAGACTTAATTACCTTTGACAAGGGAGATACCAACCTAGCTAATTCATCCTGTGAATACCCTCCATCATCCAATCACATGCCAACACATGAGCCAACTAATCCTATCCCAACACCACCATGTGATCCTACCCCTACTCCATTGGTCCATCAACCTTCCAAATCACCAAGCCCTCCATCACCTCCATCACCATGTCATTCTAATCCTTCACCAAAGGATGCGGCTGAGATAGTTTTACAAAAAATGCTTGAAGAAAAACTCATTGAACTTCCTAAAGTCAAACCATGTGAAGAAAGTCCATATGATGAACATGATTATTGTGCATACCATAGGACCAAAGGCCATAATACCAATCAATGCCCAATATTTGTCCCAATTGTTTACAAGGTGTACCCACCTATAATGGGAAATCATGCCACATCATTCAAATCCCATGTGTCATGCCCATCTAATCCTAATCATAAGCCTACAATGCCATCTACCCTTATCATCCATCCATTATATTTCCCATCCACACATACACTTACAAAGGATGTGATCCATTGGCTACTAGCTAGGAATAAACTACCTCCATGTCAAGCACCCATTCATGAGCCTACCAATGAACTCCCAAATGTCATGTCCAATCCTATAATCTCATCATGTGGTTCACATATCCTTGAGCCTCTTCAAGATCCTTCCATTAACATACCTACCCCTTTAAGCCCATCATGTGACCTACAAGCCAACAAGTCTATTCAAGAGTCTCCAACCACAAGCCTAAGTCAAGAGCCATCATGTTCTCATGTCGATAACTATCAAGAGTCTATCAAGTCCACTCAAGAACCTTCCACTTTCATCCCAAGTCAAGAGGTATGTCAAGAGAATAATCTTAAACATGTGGAAATATTAAACTCTAATATTAATCAAGATTAAAGCACCTCTAAGTTCCACCCATCCATGACCTACATTTGGTTTGCCCTCAAGCTATTAGCCATCACCATGACCTCATTCATGAGCAAATTTATCCCTTTTATAGCCCACTTAATCCAATTTTTGTGCATAGTTATGATCAAGGTTCTATTTAAGATCATGCAGACCATGATGATCCATTTGGCCAAACTTTATCTATCTCATGATCAAGATGATATATATGATGAAGAACCTATTAAAAAATACCTTGATCCTATCCATAATCCCATAACCATCCATGAACAAGATATCCAAATTGCTCCTAGTCATATGCCATCTAGCCCTAACCATAATGAGCAAAGATCCACTTGTCATAATGAGACATGTGCCTCTCAAGAACACATAAGCATAGAAGATCAAACCAATAGCTTGGATCTTAGTGAACACAATGCTAATCAAGATCCTAATGATCCTCCTTCCACATCTACCATTGACTCCACTTCAAATCCACTATCATGTCCTAGTGGTCTTACCACCTTCCTCCATGAGTGTTTTTCCTTAGGACAACAACAATGTTTGTCCTCCACTTCATCTTCTCCATCCAATAATGAACTCAAGCCTAGTGTTCAAACCACACCTAGTCCTATAGTCCATCGCATACTCCAAAACATGAACTACCAAGGCAAAGGCCTAGGCCTTTATGAACATGGTATTTTGGAGCCAAACCATGTCAAGATCCCTCCATGCTCATATGGCCTTGGATACACCCCCTAAGGTAAACAAGGCCAAGATGTTGGTAATCCCTTCATGTATCCTAAATCTACCACTTTCCATCGCACCCCCCATCATCTACCTAAAACACATGTTGCCATTCCACCTCCATCATCCTATAAATGTCAAAAGTATGTGACCATACATCTTTTTCCATCCACTTTGCCCTCACTTTTATCAACTCCAAATATCCCTCCATCCACCTTGCCACCATTGCTTCCAACACCTAACATACCTATCATTCATAAGTATCTTTACATCCCTAATCCTGGGCAACAAAAGCACACATCATTTAAGCATAAAGCTTCCAATCATTTCATCCACTCCACCCACCCCATGGGATTCAAAAGCAAAAATTTTGATGCCTCTACTTATAAAGCTAAAAATCCTACCAAAAACCCTAAAGGTCTTCATACCTTAGGACATAAAGAATCAAACTCAAAGCAAAGTTCATCTAAGCAGACATGTAAACCCTTACCTCCAAATGCAAATCCCAAAAGAAAAATGGTTTGGGTTCCTATGCAAATAGCTAGCAAAGCGAATGAGGCATCCTTATCCACATCTAAGCAACCATCCAAACCCTTACCTCCAAAAGCAAAGCCCAAAAGCAAAACGGTTTGGGTTCCTAAGCAAATAGCTAGCAAAGGAAATGAGGCATCCTGATCTACATCTCAATAATTCCAACTACCTATATCCCTCCAAAAGCCTATTTCCATCCAAAACTTCCATTCCCTTCAAAAATCCCACAAGCAAGACAAAAGCACTAAAAATACTAAATCTATGTGGGTTCCTAAATCACATCATCGACCATCTCCTAAGAAAACATCGCCATTGCTTCCTAAACCACCATCTCACCAAAAGCTTCAATGTTTATCATGGTGTGTGCAACTATTGGTCATGGTTCCCTTCCACTCTGCAGCACCTCCATATAACATCTCCCCATCTTCCATCCATTATCCTACATATCTCCCCCATGCTATCCCTATGGTCCATTCTTTGGCATAAACTTTTCATCCATCTTCATTCCACAAGCTTATATACTCCACATCATAATCCACTATCCCCATCCATCTATCCTTGCATGAACCTTTCATAATCCATTTCATCATCCACTATCTACCTACTCTATCTCCCATCCATGCAATTCCTTATCAACATCTATGAGCATAATGACATGGTCCATGCGACGACATCCCTCTCTATTGGGACACTATCACCTTTCATAGCATTAGACACTTGAGTCCCTCGTATCCATTACCATGGTGAAAACCTGGCAAACAGGCGCCATGTGTAATTGTCATCCCATCAAAAAAAAGAAAAAAAAGAAAAAAAATAGTAAAGAGAAATCCCTTCATCCAATGGTGAAAATCTGGTAAACAGGCACCTTGGATAAGTACCATGATGAAAACCTAGCAAACAGGTGTCATGTGTAGGTTGATCTTCTATGTCACCTACACTTGGGGGCACATTGTCTCATCCAACCTATCCATTTCCCAACTATCTATCCCATTATATCATACCAACCTATCTTATCCTATCTTGTCATCCTACCATCCTTAGCCATTATATAAACATGCCTATCTTATTGAACCCATTTATCCATCCTTCTGCCTTTTGATTTTTAAGAAGACATAGGGGCAAAATGTTGAAACATGTTTGGATCTTTCTTGGCATACCTTCTTTCCAAACCAAGTCCTATCCATTGACCATTTATCCATCTCATTTAAACCAATCCATCATGTCATCCCTTGGTCATGAAATTAATCATGTAAAAATCCTAAGCATTACCACCTAGAATGGAGCAAGTTATTCTTCCTATGCAACATAGCCTTTGAAGATCACATCCTAGCTCCCTTATGATCCATCCACTATGGTGTATCCTTATCATGAGCTTTCCATCTTATAGCTTATCCCCATCTGTCTAGCATGAGCTTTCCACTATAGCCTACCTATTCGTTTATCATGAGGCATGCATCCATCCCTTATATGGCCTATCCTTTTTATCCACCCATTTATCATGAGCCTTCCATCCCTTGTTTCCCAACCTTTTATCCATTCAATCCCATTCATCCATCCTTGCACCTAGACTTGGTCTTCCCTTGTCATTGGTATCAAGCACAAAGGCTACTCAAATTGTAAATCCATTGACATTCAAGACATTTCAAAAAAATCCAAAAAAAATCAAAAAAATCAAAAAAATAAAAAAAAAAATCAAAATATCCCAAAAAACTCCAAAAAAATCAAAATATGTCAAAAAATCCAAAAAAATTAAATATCCAACAAAAAATCCAAGCAATAAAACCAATCACATCATCCAAACCAATCAACTCCATCAACATCACTCAAAATCAAATCATCATCATCATCATCAATTCTTCTTATCTATAACATTCATTCATCCATTTCAATCAATCACTTCTTCCAATCATATCAATCAAATCAATTTAAGCAATGATATTAAATCTAAGTCACACTAATCCATATCAAGCAAGCAATCAATTAAGGAATATTATCCAACCAAATCAACAAGTTTTTGATCCTGATCTTTTCATAAACTGAATCAATCATCAATCATCATCAATGGGATATAGCATTCCCACATCCTTGTGTTGATCTAGGGATATAGCTTTCCTCGCAATGACAACACTATCATCATCAATCAAACAATCAATTATTGGTTTATGACTTGAAAGGTTAATATCTTGTTTGTTTTGCATCCTTTGATCACACTAAGAACACTTTCTTATGCTTAGATTGAGTGGACACTCTAATCATCACACCATCACTATCATCATTGAAAACAATCCAATCATTAAAACAATCAACCTAGCAATAGCAACATCAAAACCAAAGCACATCGAGCCAACCATTAAAAAAAAATCCAATCACTTCAACAAATCAAAAGCAGTTTAATCCACCACAATCATCTCATCATCAACATTTCATTAATCAATCTCAATCCATAACCTGATCTTTCATCTCATCAAGACAATTAGAACTACATCTTATTTCCATCGTTAAGTGCCTTAATCCCATGGATACAGGGTATGTAGGCAGTCTGGAGTATGAAGGAAGTGCCCAGATTTAGGCACAGATAATTTTCATCTTTCTCCTCTCATCATTTCTTCTATCATCTATCCTCTACATCATCAATAAACAACTTCTTCCAATCAATCTATCATTCAATCTTCATTCATGAAATCAATCTTCAATCATCCTTTAATCATCAAATCATTTGAAATAATGATCCAAATGCAAGCCCAACCTTAAAGCTATACCAATCAAGCTAATCAATCTAGCCAAGTTATCCAAATGCAATCCATGGTCTTGATCCTAGCCTTGTTGTAAGCCAAAGCAATCAGCCAATCAACCAACCAACTCAGCAAACAACCTTGTGTTGATCTGGGGATATAGCTCTCCCTGCCATGACAACACTCTCAACTATTAACAAAACAATCAAACAACCAATCATTGGTTTACAGCTTGACACGGGCAATACCTTGTTTGTTTTTGAATCATTTGTGCATGCTTGCTTGCTTGCTTGTGTGTTTTATCATTTTATCTTGCATTTGTATCAAATTGGTAATCATTCTAGCTAATATTCATATCTTGTGTATGTTGGAATAGCTTTTTGCACTATCTTTTGCATCTAAGGTCATATCATACCTTTTGTGCATTAGGACTTCAATGCTCTAAGTTTTCTTCCTCATATGTTAGACAAGGTTGTATTATGCTGGGGCACAAGACACATCGTCACCCTGGTCCTTATACCTTGGTGCATAATGTCTAGTGCTATATCAAACATTATGGTTGCTCACTTTCCATTGCAGCATAACGCATCATCTATTTCTTCTATCTATCCCCTTATCTTTCTTTTGCAGCCAAGCCATTTCTTTTCGAGAGCTTACCCGTGTTTGTCCAACCCACCTATCCTCTCGAGGGGGTATCATCATCCTATCTTTCCATCATCATCATCATCCTCATCATATCCTTACATCATCATCACTATCCTTTTCCTCTATCCATACCTTAGCTTCTTTGAAATGATGTTACTCAACATAAATCTCATCATCTCAAACATCATCTCAAAGAGGGGCAAAATATAGACACCTAAAATTGTCCCAAATTTGTCCATGTCTTGCAACACCTAGTCAAAAACATTATCTTAAACATCATGTAACATTTTGTCCTAAATCCCACTCTTAATCCCATTTATCCATTAGCCAATTAATTAAATAAATTTTATTTATTTAATTAAATCCCATCCTCATCCTACTTAGCCAATTAATTAATTAAATTTTATTTATTTAATTAATTTCACATGGATAATCCCATTTATCCTATCCCCATCCTAATTAATTAAATAAATTTTATTTATTTAATTAATTTCCACATCATATCTTATCCCATCCTATTCATCTACCCTATTAATTAAATAAATTTTATTTATTTAATTAATTTCCAACTATATCCCAACTAATTCAAATATTTTATTTGAATTAAGTCACATGACCTTTCATCTCACCTTGACACTTGTCCATTTACAACTTTTATCTTTCACATGCACAACTATTGGGACCTAATTTTAGTATTTATCTACACAAGCACACCTAAGCCTTATCTTCCCTTGCCACATGTCAATTGACTATAATTTCTTGATGTGCAAGGAAACCTAACTTAATCCTATCCATCCATTTCATCTAAAGCCCTAATTGATTCTAGCCATCCATTGGAACCAAGCCTTTTCTATAAAACAAGCCTCTCTTGAGTCATTAGAGAGGAATGGATGATTCTTCATGCAACCTCACTCTGCTGAATTTTCATCTCAAGCCATTATCCATCATCTTCAATCCATCTAGCTTGCATCTATCATCTATCAATCATCCATCATTTATCTTTTTATCAACGTTATGCAGCAGAATTGAGCAATCAACACAACAAAGCGATCAATCAATCGAGCTCATCTTGCATCTTCAAGGTATTGAATTATTTGGGTTTAAGTTATGCATTTCAATTGTTTGATCATTTCCATTTGCAAATCCAAATTTTTTGATATACACATCTAATATACCTTGAAATCCTTGAAGGCAGTAAAGGCAAGAAATAATCTGACTGCTTCAATTCTTTCCACCAGAGCAAAAGTTTCTTCGAAGTCAATTCCTTCTAATTGAGAATAACCCTTACAGACCAATCTGGCTTTGTTTCTTACTACTTCACCTTCTTCATTTAGTTTATTCTAGAAGACCCACTTAGTCCCAATCACATTTTTGTCCCTAGGTCTAGGAACAAGATCCCAAGTGTGATTCTTTTCAATCTAAATCAATTCTTCATCCATTGCCTTAGCCCAATATTCATCATTGCAAGCTTCATTTATTGATTTTGGTTCAATTTTTGAAATCAAACAGTACTTCACTGAATCTTGAGTAATTTTTCTTCTTGTTTGAACACCTTTGCTTCTATCTCCTATAATTAGACCTTAAGAATGATTCAATCTTACATACCTGGGAGTTTTGGAGATTTCTTGCACTTCTAATTCTTGGATAGGGTCATCCAAACTTGTCACTTATTCCTATATTTTAGGATTCTCTGGATCAGTCTAAATCTGAATTGTAGTTGGGGCTTGTTCTTCTTGGTCTGAGACATCATTCTGATCATCTGCTTCATACTCATAAAACCTTGAGGGATTTTCCATGCCTTCATCAACCTTCACATTTGTACTTTCTACAATCTTTCTCAATCTCTTGTTATAACAATAGTATGCTTTGCTTTGAGTGGAATATCCCGAGAATATTCCTTCATCACTTCTAGCATCAAACTTGCCAAGGTCTTCATCTCTTTTGATGTAGCATTTACTACCAAAGAATTTGAAATACTTCACATTAGGAGTGATACCAAACCAAAGTTCATAAGGAGTCTTACCAGTACCCGATTAAGAGTGTAGACAACAGTGCTCACAACTTCTTTCCAATAGATCTAAGGAACATTTTATTCCATCATCATGGTCCTAGATGCTTCCTAAATGGTCTGATTCTTTATCTACACAACTCCATTCTACTGTGGAGTCCTTGGAGTATATAACTATCTCTTTATCCCATGTTTCTCACAGAATGTTATGAACTCACCAGATATGAATTCTCCACCTCTATCAGACCTAAGCCATTTTATGTTTATGCTAGTTTCATTTTTTACCATAGCCTTGAATATTTTGAACTTCTCAAGAGCTTTAGATTTCTCTTTTAAGAAAGTTACCCACATCATCCAGGAGTGGTCATCAATTAGCAACATGAAATACCTATCTCCCTACAGACTCCTGATTCTTGCTGAACCACAGAGATCAGTGTGCACCAAGTCTAACAATCAAGTTGAAGATTGTTCCTTACTTTGAATGAGACTCTGCTCTACTGACCTAACTGACATTCTTTGCACAAACTATTATAAGGTTTCATCAGTCTTGGAAGATCTCTTACAACCTGAGTGTTGCTTATCTTGATGATATTATCAAAATTCACATGACACATTCTCCTATGCCACAACCAACTCTGATCAATTTGAACAAATAAGTAACTTTTGCCAGTACCAACCAATTGGAAGATGTTTCATTTTGTCTATGTACCAGATGTAATCTCAGTTCTAGAGCTCTCAAAGATCTTACATTTTCTATTTTTGAAATAGCGATCGCAGCCTTTGTCCACCAACTGTCCAACACTGAGAAGATTATGCTTTAGACCTTCAACATATAGGACATCACTGGTTTTGTTCTTTCCATAAAAAAAGATGGTTCCTCTGCCTCTAATTCTACAAGCAGAATTATCTCCAAACTTTACAACTCCACCTTCATATCTTTCCAAGCTTAAGAACTTACTCTTGTCGCCAGTCATATGGTGAGAGCATCCACTATCAATAACACATTCATCCTTTTCTTCAACCTAAGTAGCCAAAGCACTTTCTATCATATTATGATTGATAGATTCAATAGGCATTGGATCTTCTTCTTTGATGGAAATAAACACCCAGTCACTTCTAGATTTGTTTCCTATCTTAGATTCATCATCTGTTACTCCATCATCATCTTCTTGAACATAGTAACACTTCTTCTGAAACCTTGATCTATTAGGGTTTAGCCTTGAAAACCTTTCTGGACATCTTGAGGTAAAATGACCAATCTTATTGTAGGAAAAGCATTTGAAAGGTATTTTTCCTTCATACTTACAAGATCCTCATGGTAGTCTTTTTGTAATAAGGGCTTCAAGTTGTTTAGCTTCTAATTCATCTTCTTCCAAATATTTCCTTTCTTGATCATACCAAGTTGATTTCCTTGAGGAACTTTCACCTGGATCATATCTCTATTTACCTTTTGCAGAGGTGCTATCTTTGAATGCCAATTCAGTCTTGGGAAGTGCATCACCAAACATAGCTAACTCAAATGCAGATATATTACCAACCAATTGATCCCTTGTGATAGTTGTTAAAGATTTGATTTCCTCAATGGCAGCAACTTTGTGTTTATATGTAGGAGGTAAAGATTTGAGAACTTTAGCAACAATTTCATCTTCATCTAGTACTCCACCAGCACATCTAATGCCACATACAATCTCATTTACTTTTTTCATATATAAAGTGATATTTTCATCTTCATTGATCTTTAAGTTTTCAAACTTTCGGTTCAGATTTTGTAGCTTGGCAAATGATGCAGAACATCTAAGACAGCAGGAGCACACTTCAAAACTACAATGGAAAGGGTCTCAATGTTCACTATCTCTAACTGAGTTCAGACTTCTTACAAGGGAGAGTTGTAACACAACAATGTACTTCTTCATGACATAAGAGTGATTGGGCTTCAAGACTCATATCACATGATACCTAACTCCATCTGATATTCCATTCAACCCACTGTGTAGGGTCTACAACAACAGTCTCAACTATGTCTTCTAAAGATAGTCATAACATCCTTATTATGGTGGTCTCAATTAAGACAAACTCCTCATACAACATGCCTAATCTATAACATGCTAAGCATATCCAATGCCTTCACAAGTCAATAACATATCAATATACCCCTTACCTATTTTGCAGTGACTGTCTCCAAGAGGACTGACAGAGTCAAACTAGGCAGAGAGGACAGGTTTCATGGAAGAACTCATTCTATCTCCTATCACTGGATCCTTGCAGGACCTAGAACACCTTGCATTAGTAGCAATGACTAATATTTCACAGGGTTTCTACCTCCACAGTCGATGGTCACCATCTAAATTGTTGTTGTCCTTCTCCAAGTCCCAACACAAGACTCTGTAGGGTCATCTACATGGTGGACTCAACCCAAACCATCCTCCTGCCCCCAAAACCTTCACAAGCTTATATATTATCTAGTATACAACCCATTCCACTGATAAAAAATAGAGAAGATCAGTGGAATGAGGATAAATCCATCGAGCTACTCAGAAAAACCCTAACTTAGGGTTTAGGATAACCTAACACAAAACAACAATTTTCTCACACCTAGATTACTGTCAAGACCTCAAACAAAGTTCAAGACAAAGGTACTTCAATCCACTAAAAATCCAATGTGCTCATGTGCTATGACAAATCCATACAGGCATGGGTACAGACTGAAAACAGTGAAAAAACACAGAAAAATGTAGAAAAGAATGCAAGAGAATGGTTTCTTTATCTCATTTCAATTCAGTCTTTCTTCACACATTAAAAATGGATAGATTCAAGGCTTCTTTAAGCCTGTCCTGATACCTTGCACATAATGGGGAGTAGATGAATCGATGGAAGGAGAGGAAAACTATCCCCAAACCATCACCTGCCCGATCTGCACAAGATTACAATTTTGTAATTGTCCTAACTTTTGGACTACACTGAATGTTTTAATGTTTAAATGATGCTCTTTAACCTTGGACAAGGTTCTAACATTCCTCCTAACCTTCTTCATGCTAACAACCAATAAGATAGCCTCCTACATACCCTAGGAGGGCTACAAATGCAAAGAAACCTATGACTACCTCTTACCACATGACAGTCCTCATTTACAATATGAGAGTAGATTTTAGGTATTTGGACATAGTCCTATTACTAGCATGGATTTCAAGCCTTATTACAACATTGAATGGTCTCAAGGACCTTATTGAACCACACAAAACAACTTGAAAATCAAACAAGTCCTGGATATCTTGGTGCTCCTGCACCATACTCCCCGGCATGATGAAAACTCTTGTCCCAAGAGTTATGGGATCTACTCTAGACATTCTTCCATCTTATTGGAATGTTCCTCTGACTGGTGATAGGAAACATGAACTCTCCAAGAGTTATCTTCCTCCTTCTCTAGCCTGCATGGCTCCTGTAAACAGTGTTAGTACCATAAAACCTGTTTTGGTGTCCTTGTCTAGGACCCTACTGCTGTAATGTTTCTGTTCTTCCCAACTTAAGGTTCTGATGTATTCCTCCCTGTATTATCTATTGTTTGCCTTCCTTCTTCTACCTCCTTATAGGGCAATCAATGTCCCCGACCTTGACATAACTCAAGGCCCAAACCTATTGTTCTTTAGGACTGTCTTCCATCTTCTTCAGCTACAACTGTTCCTGTTGTTTGCAATCATCATTAACCTGCACATACAACTGTAATTTCTCTCTAAAACAAATAGTAACATGTTCCTTCTAGTCTTTACAAGGTAAAGGAATTAGTTTGAACTTTTTACCATCTTTGTGAACCAAAAAGTTATTAGTATAACCATCATGAATTGTCCTTCTCAAATGCTGCCATGGTCTACCCAAAATGATATGCTCACATGTCATTGAAATGACATCACACAAAACATAATCCTGATATGGACCAATTGAAAAATCAACATATGCCTTCTTACTAACCCTTACTTGTTGTTCTTGACTTACCCAAGTGACATTGTAAGGACTAGGATGATCAAATGTTTTCAATCCCAACTTATGCACCATTTCCCAAGAAACTAGATTATCATGGGAACCTGAATCTATAATCAACTTGTATATTTTTCCATGGCTTAAACAATTAGTTTTGAAAATAGATACTTGTGGTGTTTGCTGCATTTTGCCTTTTTCCACCATGAGCATTTCTCCAACCATTACAGGAGAGGCTAATGACATTTCCTGGTCTTCTTGCTTTTCCTCTTTTGTGCCAAATGAACTCTTCTATCCTTGCTCTTATCAACATCATCCTTCTTAGGACATTTGAAAGATGTGTGTCCCACTTCATTGTAATGATAACATCTACCTGTAAACACTCCTCTTCCTGATCCAAATCTACATCCACCTCTATATCCACCTCTCTGATCTGTAAAAATCTCTTTGCCTTTCTCATTGCTGTTTTGTACTTCATTAGTCAGTCTACCCCTACCTCTATATCCTCTACCACTACCTCCTTGTCTTTCTTGCTTCCTCTTCACCCTCTCTTCAGCCCTGATGGCTAACTGAAAAAATTCTCCAATTGTTTTTGGTATTGTCAAACCAATCTCATCTTGCAAGTTATACCTAAGCCCATTAAGGTATCTTGCCATTTTCTCTTCTTCATCTTCCAATCCTCTTCTAATACTAAGCTTATGAAATTGCTCAGTATAGGACATAACATCCATGTCCTTCTATTTTAGATTCTACCTCATCCTTTTTTTTTGAATGGAGTAATCAGATGGAAGGAATTGATCCTTCATCATATCCTTCATCCTACCCCAAGAAGTGATTCTTGCTGCACCTCTAGCCACTCTTTCTGCTTGCACACTACACCATGTAAGTGTTGTTCCTCTCAATTTTGTTTTTGTAAATTTGATCTTCTTCTCATCACTCATCTCCTCATACTCAAAAAAAGTTTCCAGGGAATCTATCCACCCTAATAGCTCTTCACTATCCATCTTCTCTTGATAGATAGGTAACTCTATGTTTGCCTTTGTTCCACTTCCTTGGACTACCTTCAGTAATCTCACAAATTTCTTAGAGGATTCTCATCTACCTTCTCATCTCCTTCTTGATCATCTTTCTCATCCCTTCTAGGATTCTTCTCTAATGCTTCCAACCTTGCCAAGATTGATGCATTCTCCCTTCTCACTTGCCTTAACTCTCTTTCCCTTGCAGCATCCTATTCTCTTCTGTCCCTCAACTGTTTTTCTCTAGCCTCTAAGGCTTCCCTTAGTTCATTGTTCTCCCTAGCCATTTCATTTTTAGGAGGCATCCTTACAATTATCACAAACCATTACAGTTTCACAAGACCCTACTACACCCTCAAGGATCTACTTGCTTTGCTCTGATACCACAAATGATGCAGAGCATCTAAGACAGCAGGAGCTCACTTCAAGACTGCAATGGAAAGGGTCTTAATGTTCACTGTCTCTAACTGAGTTCAGACTTCTTACAAGGGAGAGTTGTAACACAACAATGTACTTGTTCATGACACAAGAGTGATTGGGCTTCAAGACTCATATCACATGATACCTAACTCCATTTGATATTCCATTCAACCCACTGTGCAGGGTCTACAACAACAGTCTCAACTATGTCTTCTAAAGACAGTCATAACATCCTTCTTATGGTGGTCTCAATTAAGACAAACTCCTCATACAACATGCCTAATCTATAACATGCTAAGCATACCCAATGCCTTCACAAGTCAATAACATATCAATATAACCCTTACCTATTTTGTAGTGACTGTCTCCAAGCCTTCTTTGCAGTGACTGTCTCCAGGTGGACTGACAGAGTCAAACTAGGCAGAGAGGACAGGTTTCATGGAAGAACTCATTCTATCTCCTATCATTGGATCCTTGCAAGACCTAGAACACCTTGCATTAGTAGCAATGACTAATATTTCATAGGGTTTCTACCTCCACAGTCGATGGTCACCATCTAAATTGTTGTTCTCCTTCTCCAAGTCCCAACACAAGACTTTGCAGGGTCATCTACATGGTGAACTCAACCCAAACCATCCTCCTGCCCCCAAAACCTTCATAATCCTATACATTATCTAGTATACAATGCATTCCACTGATCATAAATAGAGAAGATTAGTGGAATGAGGATAAATCCATCAGGCTACTCAGAAAAACCCTAACTCACGGTTTAGGATAGCCTAACACAAAACAATGATTTTCTCACACCTAGATTACTGTCAAGACCTCAAACAAAGTTCAATACAAAGGTACTTCAATCCACTAACAATCCAATGTGCTCATGTGCTATGAAAATTCCGTATAGGTACGGGTACGGACTGAAATCAATGAAAAAACACAGAAAAATGCAGAAAAGAATGCAAGAGAATGGTTTCTTTATCTCATTTCAATTCAATCTTTCTTCACACATTAAAAATGGATAGATTCAAGGCTTCTTTAAGCCTGCCCCAATACCTTGCACATAATGGAGAGTAGATGAATCAATGGAGGGAGAAGAAAACTGTCCCTAAACCATCAACTGCCCGATCTGCACAAGATTACATTTTTGTAACTGTCCTAACTTTTGGACTACACCAAATGTTTCAATGTTTAAATGATGCTCTTTAACCTTGGACAAGGTTCTAACATTCCTCCTAACCTTCTTCATGCTAACAACCAATAAGATAGCCTCCTACATACCCTAGGAGGGCTACAAATCCAAAGAAACCTATGACTGCCTCTTATCACATGACTGTCCTCATTTACAATATGAGAGTAGATTTTAGGTATTTGGACATAGTCCTATTACTAGCATGGCTTTCAAGCCTTATTACAACATTGAATGGTATCAAGGACCTTATTGAACCAGACAAAACAACTTGAAAATCAAACAAGTCCTGGATATCTTGGTGCTCCTACACCACTTTACAACTCCACCTTCATATCATTCCAAGCTTAAGAACTTACTCTTGTCGCCAGTCATATGGTGAGAGCATCCACTATCAATAACACATTCATCCTTTTCTTCAACCTCAGTAGCCAAAGCACTTTCTATCATATTATGATTGATAGATTCAATAGGCATTGGATCTTCTTCTTTGATGGAAATAAACACCCAGTCACTTCTAGATTTGTTTCCTATCTTAGATTCATCATCTATTACTCCATCATCATCTTCTTGAACATAGTAACACTTCTTCTGAAACCTTGATCTATTAGGGTTTAGCCTTGAAAACCTTTATGGACATCTTGAGGTAAAATGACCAATCTTATTGTAGGAAAAGCATTTGAAAGGTAATTTTCCTTCATACTTACAAGATCCTCATGGTAGTCTTTTTGTAATAAGGGCTTCAAGTTGTTCAACTTCTAATTCATCTTCTTCCAAATCTTTCGTTTCTTGATTATACCAAGTTGATTTCCTTGAGGAACTTTCAACTAGATCATATCTCTGTTTATGTTTTGCAGAGGTGCTATCCTTGAATACAAATTCAGTCTTGGGAAGTGCATCACCAAACTTAGCTAACTCAAATGCAGATATATTACCAACCAATTGATCCCTTGTGATAGTTGTTAAAGATTTGATTTCCTCAATGGCAGCAACTTTGTGTTTATATGTAGGAGGTAAAGATTTGATAACTTTAGCAACAATTTCATCTTCATCTAGTACTCCACCAGTACATCTAATGCCACATACAATCTCATTTACTTTTTTCATATATAAAGTGATATTTTCATCTTCATTAATCTTTAAGTTTTCAAACTTTCCTTTCAGACTTTGTAGCTTGGCACACTTAAAATATTTGTTTCTTTCATATAGATTTTCAAGCTTTGTCCAAATTTCATAGGTAGTCTTAAATCCCATAATGTTTGTCAGCTCTGAATTAGACAAGGCACTTAGTAGGGCTCCTTTAGCTCAAAGAATATTTTTGACATCTCTAACTTCATCTAGAGTTGTTGGGCCATTCCTTAGGGGAACATATTTAGTTGAGGTTATGTTCCAATACTGATATCCCATGCATTGTATATGACATTACATGCGACTTTTCCAGGCAGTGAAGTTTGAACCATCAAACCTTGCACTGTCCTTCTTGTAGGTCAACATTTTGGATCTCCTCAAGTGGTTAAGCTTCACCTAGAGGAAATTAGCTCTGATACCAATTGTTGTATTTAGGACAAACAACTGAGAGGGGAAGTGAATCAATTGTTTCCAAAATCTATTCTTTATTTACTTTAATCCTTCTTATGTTTCAACGGCATATCAAAGATTCAATCAAGGAAGCATAATGCAATGAAAAACAAATTCAACACATATAACACCAAGATTTTGAAGTGGAAAACCTGGTTAAGGGAAAAACCACGGGGTGACTAATCCAAGATTGTATTCTCTATTAGAAGAATAAAGATGAATAAAATGGCACTTGCCAGTTAGGGCTCACTACCCAAGCACACTGCTCACAAGAGGCCCACTGCCTATAGGAGACACACTATCTACAAAGAATATGAGTATTACATACTTGAACTGGAGATTAGCATCTTCACTATGCTTGAGTCAGTTCCATTTAAGCTCAACACCTCTGCTATGCTTTTCGCTCCTCTTCACTACCACCTTCTCATCATGATCACAAGGATACATTTGAATGACTTCACAACTCTTATTTATACATGTAATCGACTTTGGAATAATCATCAAAGTTGGCACAATATACACTTATTTTATTATAGAGCAATTACAAAAATACAACTTGACTTATTACAAAACCTTTAGCTATATCACTACACTATCAGCCACACATAGCTGGGACTTCAATCATCTTCAAGGAACATGCCATGCTTCACAAAACATCTTCAAGATCATCCGCAACATGCGCAAATCATCTTGTGAGCCAAGACTAGGAAGAACACCATCACCCAAAGGTAGATCTTCAATTACAAGATCAATCTTCAATGCAGACTGCCAACATGAATTGGACACAATCTAGAGACCCCCACAAGCTTGCTTGAAACACCAAGAACATTTGCACCACTTCTACTTATTGTAATCATTTGCATCTTCATTCAGAACCTCAATAACACAGTCGCCCATCAATGTCACAATAGAAGGATTGCTTGTGGACCTCTAAACCATGAAACAATTGAATTGTCAATTCACATTGGCCTCCTAAATATGCCCCTAGATCTATAGAACATGATATTGTATTTTCAGATCTCACCGGACCTATTTGTGTCACTCTATCACCTCTAAATAGTTGCTAGAACTAGTTTTACTCTAATGGCCATAACTTCTCCATATTTTCATGTGGACCTCTCAAATCTTGACTGGATCATCTTTAGACATAGATCTACAAACCCTTCAATTTGTATTCTCTAGTCTTCATCTAGCTGGGATCTTCACTTCATAGAGCTTCACTATCTTTATCGATCTTCTTTATTTCTTATAGGACTGATTTTCTCCATATCCTTAGCACACAACTTATCCAATCCTTGACATCAATGCAACATAAGTATGTTGACATCAATGACAACACTGGTTAGGCCCATACTTGCAACCCCCTCAATGTCAAACCCTAATCCCTCAACCCTTAACTCTAATCCCTCGACCCTCAACCCTATCCCTAAACCCTCAACCCTAAAACCTCAACCCTCAACTCTCAACGTCAAATCCTAATCCCTCAACCCTTAACTCTAATCCCTCAACCCTAAACACTATCCCTAAACTCTCAACACTATACCTTAAACCCTAATCTCTCAACCCTAAACCCTAAACCTTATCTCTAAACCCTAATCCCTCAACCCTCAACCCTAATTCATCAACCCTCAACCCTAAACTCTATCCCTATTCCTAAACCCTCAATGAGTTTGATACTATCCCTCAACCCTTAAACCTTAAAACTTGAACCCTAAAACCTATCCCTATACCCTTGACACTTGACATTATATCTTAAACCCTAATCCCTTAACCCTCATCTCTAAAGCCTCACCCCTAAATCCTTAAACCTTCAACCCTAAACCCTATCCCTAATACCTCTACCCTTGACACTCTACTTTAACCCTAATCCCTTGACTATCAACCCTATCCCTAAACCCTCAACCCTCAACCCTCAACATTAAACCCCAATCCATCAACCCTAAACCCTAATCCCTCAAACCTAAACCCTATCCCTAAACCCTCAACCCTCAACACTATACCTTAAACCCTAATCCCTATCCCTCCACCCTTAACCCTTAAAACTTAAACCCTATCCCTACACCCTCAACACTTGACACTATATCTTAAGCCTTAAACCCTCATCCCTAAAGCCTCAACCCTCAATCCTTAAACCTTCAACCCTAAAACCTATCCCTAATCTCTCTACCCTCGACACTCTAACCCTAACCCCTTGACCATCAATCCTATCCCTAAACCCTCAACTCTCAATCCTCAACTCTTGACATTAAACCCTAATCTGTCAACCCTCAACCCTCAACTCTCAACATTAAACCCTAATCTATCCACCCTAAACCCTAATCCCTCAAACCTAAACCCCATCCCTAAACCCTCAACCCTCAACACTATACCTTAAATGCTAATCCCTATCCCTCAACCCTTAACCCTTAAAACTTAAACCCTATCCCTACATCCTCAACACTCAACACTATACCTTAAGCCTTAAACCCTAATCCTTAAAGCCTCAACCCTTGAACCTTAGACCTTCAACCCTAAACCCTATCCCTAATCCTTCTAACCTTGACCATCAACCCTATCCCTAAACCCTCAACACTCAAGCCTCAAGCCTCAACTCTCAACATTAAACCCTAATCGAGTCAACACTAAACCCCAATCCCTCAAACCTAAACCCTATCCCTTAACCCTTAACCCTGAACACTATACCTTAAACCCTAATCCCTATCCCTCAACCCTTAACCCTTAAAACTTAAACCCTATCCCTACACCCTCAACACTCAACACTATATCTTAAGCCTTAAAGCCTAATCCCTAAAGCCTTAATCCTCAATCCTTAAACCTTCAACCCTAAACCCTATCCCTAATCCCTCTACCCTCGACACTCTAACCCTAACCCCTTGACCATCAATCCTATCCCTAAACCCTCAATCCTCAAGCCTCAAGCCTCAACTCTCAACATTAGACACTAATCCATCAACCCTAAACCCTAATCCCTCAACCCTATCCCTAAACCCTCAACCCTCAACACTATACCTTAAACCCTAATTCATCAACCCTAAAACCTAATCCCTAACCCCCTCGACCGTAAACCCTATCACTAAAAATTCAACCCTTGACACTATACCTTAAACCCTAATCCCTCAACCCTCAACCCTAATCCCTCATCCCTAAACCCTAAACTATATCCCTATTCCTAAACCCTCAACCCTCGACACTATACCTTAAACCCTAATCCTTTATCCCTAAATCCTAAACCCTATCCCTCAACCCTTAACCCTTAAAACTTAAACTCTATAACTTATCCCTAAACCCTTGACGCTCAACACTATATCTTAAATCCCAATCCCTTAACCCTCAGCCCTAAAGCCTTAACCCTCAATTGTTAAACCTTCAACCCTAAACCCTATCCCTAATCATTCTACCCTCAACACCCTGCTTTAACCCTAATCCCTTGACCATCAACCGTATCCCTAAACCCTCAACCCTCAACTCTTAACTCTCAACATTAAACCCTATTCCGTCAACCCTAAACCCTAAACCCTATTCCTAAACCCTCAACCCTCAACACTATTCCTTAAACCCTAATCCACCAACCCTAAACCCTAATCCCTCAACCCTAAACCCTCAACCCTCAACACTATTCCTTAAACCCTAATCCCTCAACTCTAAACTCTAATCCCTCAACCCTAAACCCTAAACCCTATCCCTAAACACTCAACCCTTAGCAAGTTATACCTTAAACCTTAATCCCTCATCCCTAAACCCTAATTTCTATCCCTATTCCTAAACCCTCAACCCAAGACACTATACCTTAAACCCTAATCCCTTACCCCTAAACCTTAAACCCTATCCCTCAACCCTTAACCCTTAAACCTTAAACCCTAAATCCTATCCCTAAACCCTCAACCTTATACCCTCAATAATATACTTAAGTCCTAATCCCTCAATCATCAACCCTATACCTTAAACCCTGAAGCCTACACCCTCAAACCCTTATCCCTAGACCATACAACCTCACCCTTATATCCTAAACCTTGAGTATTATTCCTCAACCCTATACTTAAATTAAACCTAAACCATACGTGCTCTCAACCCAAGTCACCATATGCCTTATATACCCTTAATCCATATTGTAAACCCTAAACCCAATATCCTAAACCCTAATCCTCGCACTTTACACACTTAAGCTTATACACTCAATAACCTTAATATTAACCCTCAACTGTAACCCTCAACCCTCTAATCTCTACCCTCTACCCTCTACCTATTACTTAAGCCCTAATCCCTCAACCCTCAACCCTCAAAACTATACAGGCTCAGGTCCTTATATACACTAAACCCAAAACACATACATACATACATACATACATGCATGCATGCATGCATACATACAAACATGCATACGTACAAGCATGGATACATGTACATACATACAAGCATGCATATATGTACATACATATAAGCATGCATACATGTACATACATACAAGCATGCATACATGTACATGCATGCATACCTACAAGCATAGATATAAACATCCATGAAGCATACTTATGAAACTTGAACATAACTCATTCAAAGGAAGACATAACGTGAGCACGTTATAATGTGCTCGCGTTATGTCGAACTAGGAAAACATTGATAAACATGCAAAAAAAGGAAAAAAACAAAACATAACATGAACGCATTATAATGTGGTCACATTATATTGTGCTTTGGGAATCCCAAGCCTTAGGCTTAGGATTTGCTTTGGATTTCTAACCCAAAGGCTTAGAGTGCCTTTTCAACATCCACAAACGTGTTTTTGCATATTCTATAGGATTTCACATAATTTCATTCATACTAACCCTAAGATTTGCATATGTTTCAAGGTTGAACAAATTGAACACTTGGGTAATGTTATGCTTTCTCTTAGATATTTAACGATGTAATTTGTTTCACATTTTGACAATGTTAAGCCTTTAATCTTTAATTTATTTTGTTTGTGTGTCTGGTTTTGGGCAAAAACCACTGTTTGGTCTTTTTTTCATTGTAAATTAACCATTCATTGAAATTTAAAAAAAAATACATATTTAGAAACTAGACTCCATTCTACACATAATAAAAAAAAAGAGTTTCAATTATTTTTCAAAATTTATAGGGGTAGCACGGCCAAATTTCTATTTTTTAGGATGTGTCCACTTTGAAAATTAGTAAAAAATCAAATATTTATCAAAAAATTATCAGAAAAATTGGGCATAAACTATATGTTGTTAGCTAATTTCTCACTAAAGTGATTTGAAAAATACCAAAAAAAAGTTAACCTTTTGAGGGAGCCACAAAACATGCGATGTTATGTTTTTTTGACACAAACAACACCAATTTTGTGGCTTCCTCTTTTGAACCCCTTAATCTATACCATTTAAAAAAAAAAATAGTAGTTTACAAAGTAGACTCGAAGCACTATGAACATGGTTTTGGTTGCATCTCCAAATTTTGAGTCTAACTATGCTCAATTTCTCATCCAAGGTTAGCATTTCCTTATTTCAGAAAAAAAGTGGCCACTTAAGACCCCTCTTTGGTCTCCCATCTTTTTGCACTTACCTCTTGAGAGATTTAAACTTGGTGAAGAAATCTTTGATTTGATCAAAATCTTGAGGATTAAGCACAATTAGATCATTCTCCAATTTGAACCTTCTTATTTTATCTTGCTTGCTAAAGAGATTGTCTAATGTTGTCCATATCTCATTTGGTGTTGTACAAGACTCAACATGAAATCTAAGATTTGGAGAAATAGCAAGACAAAGTGTGCCATAAACCTCATCTCTTCTATCTAACCATTTTCTTCTCGCAGTAGCACCTGTGGGTTCGAGATCTGTGCCTAAAGTTATTATATGTAACTTTTATTTATACAATAGAAACTCCATAGTTTTCTTCCATTCATAATAGTTATATGGAGTTAAAAGTGGAATTTGAGGCACGTCCATGATTAAAAAGAGAGACAACAAGATAACAAAACCCCTTTACTATGTAAGAAAGCCCCCCTAATTTGTTATTGCACTTTATACTTAGAGTAATTTACAATTTGTTCTCAAGGCACCAAAATTGGGAAAATAATCAAAATCTGTTAGAAAAGAGATCGGAGTGAGATTACAGTCACTCACAACGATGTATTACAACAAACAAATCCTCTCAAAAAAATTTCACTTCCTCAAGTATTAAAATGCCTAAGTTATCAATCAAAAGCCAAAAAATTGACAAATTGAATAAAATAAACCTAGAGCTGAATCTAAGAAAAGTGCATGGATGGCTTTGAAGAGCTCCTAAATACCTTTCTGATGCCACAAGAATCACAAAAATCAGAGATCATCACATAACGTTATGAGCTCAGAAGCTGAAAAGGAAGATCTATCTTCAAACTACAATAAATGTTGTCTAACTAAAAAATCTATGAAAAGGACTAATACAACTGCAAAGTGCTCTGTGTCAACTTTCCAATGAAATCTTGTTTTCCTGATTTTGACACCATGGACAAAAGTTATGCAAAAAGAAAAAAATCCTTATTTTAGGACTTTGAGGGGCAAAATAGCCCCCCTGGCTGATGGAATATTCCCTCAGCAAATGGAATATCCTCTGCTAAATGCAAAAAACTGCCTAAAAAGGTTGAAACCACCTTGCTAAAGGAAAAAAAACCCCTGGTCTACACAAAACCACTATCAGAGGGATAAAACTGCCTGTCACTAAACTCGAAACTACCAATATAGTAAAAAAAAACTACCTATTTTGTAAAAAAATCACCAGTTGAGTTTGAAACCACATGATTATAGAGAATACCACCAATAGGTATCTGCAAAGCCACTCATAAGATCGCCAAAACTGCCCTGTGGTTGTACGGTTGTGGGGGCCCAAGCCTAAAGGCTCCCCACTTAGAATCCGTTGACCATAGTACTGAGTGTACTAGATCTACAAAAGCCACAAGTTTGTTTTGTGACCGCTGAAGGAGTGACAAAGAATCATTGGATAATTAAACAATGCTAAAGGATTTAAAGTGGAGTGACTACTAGGTATTGTCCCCCTCTACCGAAGACTTTGAAGAGTCTTTGAATGTCTATGGGAATAAGGTGTAGGGAACCCATGCCACATGGTACCCCCACACAGGTGGCTAGTACTTGTAGGTATAGATGTACCTAGATCATAGGTATAAACCCTACAAAAATGAATTTGGCAGAAATACTAGAAAATCTGCAAGATAAAAGAATTTTAATCAGTAATTTTAAAACTTTACCCAAGGATTAATGCTAACAATGAAGAGATTCTGATGATGTAGGTGATGGTGCAGCTCTAGTGTAGGGTACGGTATGGCCATACGGATTTTGCCAAAGCCCTAACCAAGGGCAAAAGAAAAATTTGCCAAAAAATTTTTGATGTCAAAATTCTGTGATTTGACAATCATTCTATACAGATTTGGGCCTCCTTATTGCAATGGTGATGTCTATTTCACTATAGGATGCTCCTAACACACAACTCCTAGCAAAACCTCTCCAATAAGGGAAGAAAATTGTAGATCAAGCTCTGATACCATGTATGAGTCAATGTGACTCAATAAGCTAGGATCCCTACAATCAAGACAACCTTCCACACGAAGATAACATAGGAGATTATTGTAAAACAATGGAGCAAAGATTCTATACAACTGTCATCAACTGTATGTAACAGTTCTAAAATTCAATGAGAGAGCCTTTCTTATAAAGACAAGGATGACAATCAAGGAGTTGTAGTCATGTGACAAGTGTCACATTCCTATCACATGTGACAACTAGAGGATATGATGCCAACTAGAGTACATGTGTAGGATAAGACAACTCACTACAACTATCAACAACTATCAACATCTAGAAACAAGAGACATCTAGAAGACTCACTAAGTCAACTTAACATGTGAATTATGTGTTAATATTATTTAAATAATAAATAGTTAAATAATATGAATTATCCACAAAAGGGGAAATTGACTAAACTAGTTAGGAAAAAACCCTATTCACACCAACATGTATGTTGATGATGTGTTACTTATTAGGAATGGTAAAAGTTTGATTTCTGATTTGAAGTCTCAGTTTCTAGCACAGTTTGTGATGAAAAATCTAGGGGTAGCTTGGTACACTCTAGGGATGGAGATTAGAAGAGATAGAGCAAACATAAAACTTTGGTTAGGCTAGAGTAAGCATGTTAACACTATGTTGGAGAGATTTAGCATGGTGGATTGCAGACCTTTGACTGTTCCTATTACAATGGTGACAAATTTACCTATTGCAGATTGTCCAAAGTCTCTTTTTGAGATAGAGGATATGAGTAGAATTATGTATGCTAGTGTAGTTGCCAGTCTGATATATCTGATGGTCTGTACAAGACCAGACATTACCTAAGCAGTGGGAGTCCTTAGTTGATTTATGGCTAATCCTAGATGGGTACATTGGAATGCAGTGAAGAGAGCATTCAAATATCTATGGAGTACTTCTGCATGTTCCTTATGTTATCATGGTTATCCTACATGATCTTGGAATTCACTTTGTATTCATGGATTTGTGGATTTAGATTGGGCAGGTGACATTGATAGTGGGAGATTCACCAGTGCGTATGCGTTCACTATGTTTGGTGGTGCTATTAGTTGGATGAGTAAGAAGAAACTAGTGGTCACTTTGTCCATTACTGAAGCTGAGTATATGGAAGCAACTTATGCTTGTAAAGAAGCTATTTGGCTTAAGAGATTGTGTTCTGAAGTTCGCTTTGATATAGGGAAGATTACTATTTCTTGTGATAGTCAGAGTGCCATATGTTTGGCAAAGAATCCTACTTTCCAAGAAAGGACTAAACATATTGAAGTCTAGTACCATTTTGTTCATGACATGGAAGAGGTTGGAAAGGTAAACTTGGAGAAAGTTGATACTTTGATGAATGTTGCAGATTCCTTGACAAAATCTGTGAGCACAAAGAAGTTTAGATGGTGTTCAAAGTCTATGGGCTTGTTAGCCCCAAGCAATTAAATCATGGTGTTGATACTCCCTTTTCTCTTGTAAGGTGTTTGACAAGTGGGAGAATGTTAAGAAAAGTGTCTCAACCTTGCAACTTTGAAAGGCTACTATTCTTCCCAGTTTTAGTCTTTTCGAATATCCTTTATCTTAAAGAATGATCTAGAACTTTCAAAGTTTTCAAAAGAGCTAAAAATGGTTGGACTTACTATTTTTAGTAACTTTACGTTTGACCTAAAATTTTCCCAAAATGTGTGAAATAGCTAAGTAAACATCTCAGGTGAGTTTCAACTCAAGATCATACCGGGATTGTGAGATATTAAAGTTTCTATTTTTTAAAAATGCCAAAAACATTTTGAACTCAATTGTCATAATCAAAACTTCCCTAAATGCTTTGAAAATTGTCATAATTAATTATGTGGGTTACATGGAGATAGATCACTTCATGATATTTTTGATGCATCAAACGATTCGTCAATTGGGCACTCAGATCAAAAGTTATGACCTCCAGAAGTTGGACCTCCTATTTTTGAGAAATGTAAAAAATGTGTTAGACACATCAAATAGCTATAAGAATCTTATAGATGTTGAGTTACCTCCTAGATCTCTGGTTGGATATACTCTTGTAAAAGATTTCTCTACAAGTATATTGTAATCTTCATGATTCTTGAATAATATATTGGGTAGCTTTGGAGTGTGGGGTTTTTTACCTATAAGGGTTTTCCCCACATATATCTTGTTTTATGAGTTTTGTGTTTGCATTTGGAAGTTTTTATTATCTTTCTATTAATGTGCATCTTAATCTGTAACTGTAAAAGTAAAAATTTTCATAAATCTTTCCGAATTAGATTAGTGTAGGAAGTGTTTCGGCATACCTTGCTTCCTTCCAAACATGCTCAAGGATTTACATAGAGCTGCTATTAAATTCCCCATCATTTTTGGCAGGGGATTGTTCACTTGCATCACTATTAGTGTGGTAGAGTATTCAGATGTAAATCTGCAACAATTACATTTGATCTTGCAAGGATTTTGATCCTTTTGGCACACTAGAGTAACATGTTAGTAGAAAACTCTTCTATGTGGAGCAGTTATAAGATTTCTAGGCTAACTACATAGATGAACATGAAGTGAAGAGGAAGAGATGTTCAATATTGTCTTTTGACATTATAACAAGGTTTCAAATCACTCCTGCACCTAATCAATTAGTGGATCATATGGTAGTAGTTTAGGAGGTTCAATGGAGAAGGGTTTTTTATTAGCCAATCACTCCTCCAAATTGGGTAGAAGTAGAGGACAGTTCCCTTGAGGAACTAATGAGAAACCTAATTAGATAAAGTAGGGCTTCGGTATGGGCACAAGTGGCACAGTGTAATACCATTGGTGTAACCCTAACATATGCAGATCCTCAATAGAAGAGAGATAGTGATGATGAGAAAGATGAGTCAATTGTGGTTGGAGAGCCAAAGTCTACAGCACAAGGAGGAAATTCTCATAGTGAAGAGACAGAAGATGTAGTGCCTTTGGTTGAAAAAAAGGGAAGGGTAAGGTAACTAAGGAGCCCAAGAAGAAACCCATGAGGGGCAATACATCCACAATCTAGACAAGGAATTCCAAGAGGAAACCCACATCCAATGTGCCGACTACCTCTGTGTCACTTCCCCCACCTGCTTCTAGTACACCACCTTCTTCCATTGCCCCTATAGTTTCTTTTGTGCTAGCCTCTCCTACCACTATCCCAGTTGCACCTTCTTCCTCCCCTCCACCTTCTACTCCATTATCCTCTATTGATATCTTTTTTTCTTTGCCACCTCTATTCTCCCTTCCCATTCCACTTTCCATATCTTTCATTCCATCTCTTTCATCTTTCACAATTCCTTTTTTGCCACCCATTTCAACTATCCTTAGTCCTCCGTCTTTCTCCTTGCTACCTCTCAATCCTTCCATGCCCATTTTCATTCCTTCCATCTTTCCCAGTCCTTCCATTCCACCTTCCCTAGGTTTTGTAGAATTTAAAAACCTCTCTAGAGTGCAACTACTTGAAGCAATAGTGGATTCATTCATTTCAATAAACAACAGATTATCGCAGCCATTCCATACTGCTGGTGCTGCTAAGGATATCCCAGAGGCCTCATCCCCTAAGGTACCCCTATTGGAGGGAATTGAAAAGGTTTGCGTAGAAATTAATATCATGAATGAAGAAGTATCTATCCAAGATGCTCGTAGTAGTCTTTTTGCAGACAAAGGCCCAATAGAGGTAATTAACATTGATGACAATCCTCCATCAGGTCAAACAGATAGGACCACATTTGACCAAGCAGAGAAAGATATAGGAGAGAAAATAAAGTAGATTGGGTCACCTCCCAAGGCTAATACAAGGAGTTCTGGGGAATATAATATAGAGAGAGGGGTAGTTATAGATGGCAATGATCCTTTGAATAAAGAGGGAGATGAAGTTAAGTCCCTTGCTCATTCTTTCACAACTCCAAATTGGTTGCAATATAGGATCCAAGGTAAACAACCTTAAATTGAAGTTGTTGCCCTAGATTTAGATAAATTCCTTGTTTAGCTTGAAAATTTTAAGAAATAGAAACAAATAAAGGTACATTCGAGAATTTATAAAGATGCTCCAGGATCTAGGATTGTTGAGGTTGCAGTATCTCTAGTACAGTTAGATAAAGAAGAAATTAGGCCAAAGGAGTATAAAATTTCCACAATAAACCTTAGTCCTACCTTGAGGAAGCAAGAAATTGAAGAGTTTAAAGATTTTTTCTCTAACATCATGATCAAAATGGATGAAGATGAGTTTACAAAGCAGCATCTCAAACAATAGAATGAAGAGATCTGTGCTTGTATTAAATACCTGCTCAAGTTGATGCATAGTGAGGATGGCATTGATATAGCTCTCTTTATTCTTTCAAAGGAAGAATTAGAAGATTTTGATAAAATAATGAGACGTACCTCAATAGCAAGAGAATGGATAACAAAAATATACATAGAAGGTTGTGAGATAATTGATGAACTTGGCAAAATGCATAGGGACTTCTACGTTTTGAAGGTAGAGTGGGAAGAAATTGTTGAATATAGTGAAGTATATAATGACTATCACTCACATATACATCACAGAGTCCTAGCAATGAGTAAGTTATCTAATGATGTTCTCATCAAGGAGAAAATTTTGGCAAAGGATAAATTACATATGCCTTTTCATTGGCTAGAAATGCTAAAGTTGAGAAGAGAAATTTTTGAAAAAGTGAAGACTAAGAGTGAGTCTACAAAGAATCAACTTTTGGAATCCATTTACAACTTCAATGATCTACTTTGCGCTCTAATAGGATTATATTTGGATGATACTACACCCATTGATGTGCAAGAATGCAAGAAATAGTTGGGTTTGCTGCTGTAGGGAAATATTTCATCTTATAGTACTGTAAATATGAACAAAGCCATCAACCTGCAGGCACAGTTCAAAGAATTCAAGAAGGGTAGAAGAGCTAAATTTGTAGTTTATCATGATTTATTTAGATCAGTTGATACCCTCAAATTTAGGGCAGATTTGGTAAAGGATCCTTCTCAAGAGGAGATCAATCCAGCGCTTGAGGAACTTATTCTAAATAGGAAGAGAGAAGCAAAAAAGGATAAAGTAATAGTGGATGACAGTGAGTAGCAATGAGCTGAATTAGCGAGGCATAAGTCAAATGTCAAATCTTGCTAGTCTATCTCCATCAAAATGTGCTATGTGTCCTCTTTGACTTGTCTTTGCATTGTAAAAGAGGCTTGTCTTATTAGACAACTCAAAATGCTACTATTTTATCCTATTATATTGAGTCCAAAAGTTGTATTTTCATCTTTTTCCTAAAGGACAAAATCAATTCGGAGATTGTAACTACCCAATTGCCAAAATTAAATGTTGTTTAATTTGCGTCCTTGGTGTTGGATTAATCCTCACCACTCATTCAAAAACTTGGTATTCCTGCTCCTCTATATAAGAGTAGTCATTTTCTCTATTTATAAGGTTTGAGATTCTGCCAAAATTGTGAATCAATAAAAAACATGTTTACATGTGTTGTTACAAATTTTGTTATTGAATTTTGGATTTCATGTTTCTTTTCTACATGGATTTAGATAAATTTTAGTTACAATTTGGATGTATGCTTTAGATATCTGATGAATTCTTTAGTTCATACCATTTGTTTCTTGCTAATTGCAAGTTACTTTGCATGGTTAGCCTGAACCTGTTTTAATGAATTAAGTTTGGTTGCATAACTTTTATTAAATTGCACTAATAATTGGGTGTTTAATAAATCTATGTGATTTGAAAATCCTTTGTCACCTTTGAATATTGCACTATTTCTACAATGTTGTGGTGAAACATAGTTAAACAAAAATTAGTTTTTAGGGCATCTATGTATCTGAAGTAAACTCATCCACAATGACTTGTCATTAGGATTTTCCATTTTCTTTCCTTGTCCTTTATATTCCTTTTGTATTTTCTTTGAAAAGATGGTAGATTTAGGTCAAAAGAATCATATCATTGATAACAATAGATGAAATTTTTAGACTTCATAGTCTGAATCACTTAGGATTTCTACATACATACTATTGTTACCATCCATAAAACCCTATATTGCATGTAAGTCCCCTTGACTTGAACAACAAAACATATCAAACTGAGTTATCCTGCAAGTCAAGACCTAACAGTATAAACCTTGGGGTAGTCTTTTTCTAGGTTTGTTGGGATTAGATTCCTTTTAAGAGAGCTGAGATATTATGTTTCATCTATGTTGTTGTGTGAAAAAACACCCATTAATAGGTAGAGGTATAGAGGATGAGGGAGAAAGAGAGGGAGGGAGATAGTTAAAGAGAGGGGGATAGAGGGGAGAGATATAGAGATAGAGATAGAGCGACAAAGAGATATAGGTAGAGATAGAGAGATAGATATACAAAGAGGAACAAATAGAGAGGGAAAGAGATGAAGAGGTAGAGATGAGAGATGGACAAGGAGAGAAATAGAGAGAGGGAGAGATATAGAGATCTAGAGGCAAGAGAGAGGGAGAGGGAGAGATATAGAGATAGAGATAGAGATATAGACATAAAGAGAGTGAGATAGAGATAAAAAGAGGTGTGTGTGTGTGTGTGTGTATAGAGAGAGAGAGATATATATATCGGTAGAGAGGGGAGAGAATATTTGGCCAACCATATGAATATAGACATAGAGAATATGAATATAGGATGGAAATGATTTGATAGATGGAAATAACAATACAAGTTGGCCTAGCCATATCAACCATGGCACAATAAAATCAAGGATGACACAACTATATTAAATAAAGGCCCAACAATATTTAATGAAAGGTGTAACAATTAAAGGAATCCCCTAAAATGAAAAATAAATTTGCATTCATATGCACAATGAATAGATATACGCTTGGCATATACTATCATAGTGGAGACATATGAGCATTATAATAGAAAAATTGAAGGAATAGTTTTATGTGGTTCCTATGTAAGTTAGATGCAATGAAAATATTGCTATTGGTAGTTTCTATGAGGATCAACACTATGCAATTAGTATGTTGCATAGTTTTATGATGGAATGGGGCACTCAAATATCCACAAACCCACATGTTGGTATATAAAACTTAAGGTTCCTAGCTCATTAGCATATGCAACAATGATAGGATAGGTGATGACACCAACCCCTACTGCAGGTGCCAAAATCTAACAAATATGGAGCCAATAGGTGAAAAAGGGAGGTTGTGTTGTTGTAAGCAACCCACACAACCTCTGTATAAGGTGTGAAAACTCTTTCTATAGCTGTAGTCATCAACTGTATTTAACAGAGAAGATTATTTGTTAAACAATGGAGAAAATATTCTATACAACTATCGTCAACTGTATGTAATAGTTCTGAAATATAATTAGAGAGCCTTGCTTATAAAGACAAGGATGACAACCAAGGAGTTGTAGTCATGCGACAAGTGTTACATTCCTATCACATGTGACAACTAGAGGATATGATGCCAACTAGAGTACATGTGTAGGATAAGACAACTCACTACAACTATCAACAACTATCAACAACTAGAAACAAGAGACATCTAGAAGACTCACTAAGTCAACTTAACATATGAATTATGTGTGATGTGTGAATATTATTTAAATAATAAATAGTTAAATAATATGAATTATCCACAAAAGGGGAAATTGACTAAACTAGTTAGGAAAAAACCCTATTCACACCAACATGTATGTCGATGATATGTTACTTATTAGGAATGGTGAAACTTTGATTTCTTATTTGAAGTCTTAGTTTTCAGCACAGTTTGAGATGAAAAAACTAGGACCAACTTGGTACATTCTAGGGATGGAGATTAGAAGAGATAGAACAAACATAAAACTTTGGTTAGGCTAGAGTAAGTATATTAACACTGTGTTGGAGAGATTCAGCATGGTGGATTGCAGATCTTTGACTATTCCTATTACAATGGGGACAAATTTATCTATTGTAGATTGTCCATAGTCTCTTTCTGAGATAGAGGATATGAGTAGAGTTCCTTATGCTAGTGTAGTTGGCAGTCTGATATATGTGATGGTCTATACAAGACCAGACATTACCTGACTAGTGGGAGTGATTAGTTGATTTATGGCTAATCCTGGATGGGTACATTGGGATGCATTGAAGAGAGCATTCAAATATTTGTGGGGTAGTTTCACATATTCCTTATGTTATCATGGTTATCCTACATGACCTCAGAATTCACTTTGTATTCATGTATTTGTGGATTTAGATTGGGCAGGTGACATTGATAGTAGGAGATTCACCAATACTTATGTGTTCACTATGTTTGGTGGTGCTATTAGTTGGATGAGTAAGAAGTAACAAGTAATTGCTTTGTCCACTATTGAAGCTGAGTACATGGAAGCAACTCATGCTTGTAAAGAAGCTATTTGGCTTAAGAGATTATGTTCTGATGTTCTCTTTGATGCAGGGAAGATTACTATTTCTTGTGACAGTCAAAGTGCCATATGTTTGGCAAAGAATCCTACCTTCCAAGCAAGGGCTAAGAATATTGATGTCCAGTACCATTTTGTTCATGACATGGAAGAGGTTTGGAAGGTAAACTTGGAGAAAGTTGATACTTTGATGAAGGTTGCAAATTCCATGATAAATTCTATGAGTATAGAGATGTTCAGATGGTGTCTAGAGTCTATGGGCCTCTCAACCCCTAGCAATTAAATCATGGTGTTGATACTCCCTTTCCTCTTGTAATGTGTTCAACAAGTGGGAGAATGTTAAGAAAAGTGTCTCAACCTTGCAACTTTGAAAGGCTACTATTCTTCCCAATTTTGGTCTTTTCAAATACCCTTTATCTTGAAGAATGATCTAAAACTTTTAAAGTTTCCAAAAGAGATAAAAATGGTTGGACTTACTATTTTTAGTAACTTTACATTTGACCTCAGATTGACCTAAAATTTCCCTAAAATGTGTGGAATAGCTAAGTAAACATCTCGGGTGAGTTTCGACTCAGGACCATTCCTGGATTGTGAGATATTAAAGTTTCTATTTTTTGAAAATGCCAAAAAAAGTTTTGAACTCAATTGTTGTAATCAAAACTTCCTTGAATGCTTTGAAAATTGTCATAATCAATGATGTGGGTTACATGGTGATAGCTCACTTCATGATATTTTCTACGCATCAAATGGTACGTCAATCGGGCACTCGGATCAAAAGTTATGACCTCCAGAAGTTGGACTTCTTATTTTTGGGAAATGTAAAAATGTGTTAGACACATAAAAGAGCTATAAGAATCTTAGAGATGTTGAGTTACCTCCTAGATCTCTAGTTGGATATACTCTTGTAAAAGATTTCTTTGCAAGTATATTTTAATCTTCATGATTCTTGAATAATATATTGGGTATCTTTGGAGTGTGTGGTTTTTTACCTATAAGGGTTTTCCCCACATATATCTTCTTTTGTGAGTTTTGTGTTTTCATTTGGAATTTTTTATTATCTTTCTGTTAATGTGCATCTTAATCTATAACTATAAAAGTAAAAATTTGCATAAATCTTTCCTAAGTAGATTAGTGTAAGAAGTGTATCGGCATACCTTGCTTCCTTCCAAACATGCTTAAGGATTTACATAGAGCTGCTATCAAATTCCCCATCATTTTGGGTAGGGGATTGTTCACTTGCATCACTATTGGTGTAGTAGAGTATTTAGATGTAGAGCTGCAATAATTACAATTGATCTTTTATAAAGCTCGCAAGGATTTTGATCCTTTTTGCACACTAGAGTAACATGTTAGTAGAAAACTCTTCTATGTGGAGCAGTTAGAAGATTTCTAGGCTAACTACATAGATGAACATGAAGTGAAGAGGAAGAGATATTCAAGATTGTCTTTTGACTTTATAAGGAGGTTTCAAATCACTTCTACACCTAATTAATTAGTGGATGATAGGGTAGTAGTTCAGGTGGCCAAATGGAGAAGGGCTTTTGATTAGCCAATCGCTCCTCCAAATTGGGTAGAAGTAGAGGATAGTTCCCTTGAGGAACTAATAAGAAACCTGATTAGATAAAGTAGGGCTTGGTTATGGGCACAAGTGGCACAGTGTAATACCATTTGTGTAACCCTAACATATGTAGATCCTCAATAGGAGAGAGATAGTGATGATGAGGAAGATGAATCAATTATGGTTGGATAGCCAGAGTCTATAGCACAAGGAGGAAAATCTCACAATGAAGAGATAGAAGATATAGTGCCTTTGGTTGAAAAAAAAAGGGAAGGGTAAGGTAGCTAAGGAGACCAAGAAGAAACCCATGAGGGGCAATGTATCCACAATCTAGACAAGGAATTCCAATAGGAAACCCACATCCAATGTACCAACCACCTCTGTGTCACTTCCCCCACTTGCTTCTAGTGCACCACCTTCTTCCATTGCCCCTCTAGTTTCTTCTTTGCTAGCCTCTCCTACCACTGTCCCAGTTGTACCTTCTTCCTCCCCTCCACCTTCTACTCCATTATCCTCTATTGATATCTTTGTTTCTTCACCACCTCCATTCTCCCTTCCGATTCCACTTTCTATATCTTTCGTTCCACTTCTTTCATCTTTCACAATTCCTTTTTTGCCACCCATTTCAACTATCCTTACACCTCCGTCTTTCTCCTTGTCACCTCTCAATCTTTCCACACCCATTTTCATTCCTTCCATCTTCCCTAGTCCTTCCATTCCACCTTCCCTAGGTTTTGTAGCATTCAAAAACCTCTCTAGAGTGATTCATTCATTTTAATAAATAGTATATTATCGTGGCCATTCCATACTATTGGTTCTGCAAAGGATATCCCAGAGCCCTCATCCCCTAAGGTGCCCCTATTGGAGGGAATTGAAAAGGTTTGCGTAGAAATGAATATAACCAGTGAAGAAGTCTCTATCCAAGATGCTCCTAGTAGTCTTTTTGTAGACAAAGGCACAATAGAGGTAATTAACATTGATGATAGTCCTCCATCAGGTTAAATAGATAGGACCACATTTGACCGAGTGAAGCAAGATATAGGAGAGAAAATAAAGTAGATTGGGTCACGTTTTGAGGCTAATACAAGTAGTTCTGGGGAAGAGAATATAGAGAGAGGGGTAGTTATAGATGGTAATGATCCTTTGAATAAAGAGGGAGACCAAGTTAAGTGCCCTGCTCATTCTTTGACAAATCCAAATTTGTTGCAATATAGGATCCAAGGTAAACAACCTTAAATTGAAGTTGTTGACCTCGATTTAGATAAATTCCTTGCCTGGCTTGAAATTTTTTTGAAATAGAAACAAACAAAGGTACATTCAAGAATTTATAAAGATGCTCGAGGGTCTAGGATTGTTGAGGTTGCAATATCTCTAGTACAGTCAGATAAAGAAGAAGTTAGGCCAAAGGAGTATATCATTTCCATAATAAACCTCAGTCCTACCTTGAGGAGGCAAGAAAATGAAGAGTTTAAAGATTTTTTCTCTAACATCATGATCAAAATGGACAAAGATGAGTTTACAAAGAAGCTTCTCAAACAATAGAATGAAGATATCTGTGCTTGTATTAAATACCTGATCAAGTTGATGCATAGTGAGGATGACACTACTATAGCTCCCTTTATTCTTTCAAAGGAAGAATTAGAAGATTTTGATAATATAAGGAGACTTGCCTCAGTAACAAGAGAATGGATAACAAAAATATACACAGAAGGTTGTGAGATAATTGATGAACTTGCCAAAATGCATAGGGACTTCTGCATTTTGAAGGTAGAGTGGGAAGAAATATTTGAAGATAGTGAAGTATATGATGACTATCATTTACATATACATCATAGAGTCCTAGCAATGAGTAAGTTATCTAACGATGTTCTCATCAAGGATAAAATTTTGGCAAAGGATAAATTGCATATTCCTTTTCATTGGCTGGAAATGCTAAAGTTGAGAAGAGAAATTTTTGATAAAGTGAAGACTGAGGGTGAGTCTAAAAAGAATCAACTTTTGGAAGCCATTTAAAACTTCAATGATCTACTTTGGGCTATAACAGGCTTATATTTGGATGATACTACACCCATTGATGTGAAAGAATGCAAGAAATAGTTGAGTTTTCTGCTGCAGGGAAATGTTTCATCTTATAGTACTACAAATATGAACAAGGCCATCAACTTGTTGGCATAGTTCAAAGAATTCAAGAAGGGTAGAAGAGCTAAGTTTGTGGTTTATCATGATTTATCTAGATCAGTTGATACCCTCAAATTTAGGGTAGATTTGGTAAAGGATCCTACTCAAGAGGAGATCAATCCAGCGCTTGAGGCACTTATGGTATATAGGAAGAGAGAAGCAAAAAAGGATAAAGTAACAGTGGATGACAGTGAGCAGCAATGACCTGAATCAGTAGGGCATAAGTCAAATTTCAAATCCTGCTAGTCTATCTCCATCAAAATGTGCTATGTGTCCTCTTTGACTTGTCTTTGCATTGTAAAAAAGGTTTGTCTTATTAGACAACTCAAAAAGCTACTATATTGTCCTATGATATTGAGTCCAAAAGTTGTATTTTCATCTTTTTCCTAAAGGATAAAATCAATTCCGAGATTGTATTCCTACTCCTCTATTCAAAAACTTGGTATTCCTGCTCCTCTATATGAGAGCAGTCATTTTCTCTATTTGTAAGGTTGGAATAATGAATTGTTGAGATTCTGCCAAAATTTTGAATCAATAAAAAACATGTTTACATATGTTGTTGCAAATTGTATTATTGTGTTATTAAATTTTGGATTTCATGTTTCTTTTCTACCTAAATTTAGATAAATTTTAGTTATAGTTTGGATGTATGCTTTATATATCTGATGAATGCTTTGGTTCATACCATTTATTTCTTGCTAATTGCAAGTTACTTTGCATGGTTAACTTGAACCTATTTTAATGAATTAAGTCTGGTTGCATAACTTTGATTAAACTGCACCAATAATTGGGTATTTAATAAATTTATGTGATTTGAAAATGCTTTGTCACCTTTGAATATTGCACTATTTCTGGAGTGTTGTGGTGAAACATGGTTAAGTAAAAATTAGTTTTTAGGGCATCTATCTATCTGAAGTAAACTCATCCACCATGACTTGTCCTTACGATTTTTCATTTTCTTTCCCTATCCTTCATATTCCTTATGTATTGTCTTTGAAAAGATGGTAGATTTAGGTCAAAAGCATCATATCATTGATAATAATTGATGAAATTTTTAGACTTCATAGTCTGAATCACTTACGCTTTCTACATACATAATATTTTTATCATCCGTAAAACCCTATATTGCATGTAAGTCCCCTTGACTTGAACAATGAAACATATCCAACTGAGTTATCTTGCAAGTCAAGACCTGACATTATAAACCTTGGGGTAGTCTTTTTCTAGGTTTGTTGGGATTAGATTCCTTTTAAGAGAGGTGAGATATTGTGTTTAATCTATGTTGTTGTGTGAAAAAACACCCATCAACAGGTAGAGGGATAGAGGATGAGGGAGAAAGAGAGGGAGGGAGATAGGTAAAGAGAGGGGGATAGAGGGGAGACATATAGAGATAGAGATAGAGCGACAAAGAGATATAGGTAGAGATAGAGAGATAGATATACAAAGAGGAACAAATAGAGAGGGAAAGAGATGAAGAGGTAGAGAGAAGGAGAGATGAACAAGGAGAAAAATAGAGAGAGGGAGAGATATAGAGGGCAAGAGAGAGGGAGAGGGAGAGATAGAGATATAGGCATGAAGAGAGTGAGATAGAGATAAAAAGAGGTATATATATATACAGAGAGAGACAGGGGAGAGAATATTTTGCCAACCATATAAACATAGACATAGAGAATATAAATATAGAATGGAAATTATTTAATAGATGGAAATAACAATACAAGTTGGCCTAGCCATATCAACCATGGCACAATAAAATCAAGGATGACACAAGTATATTAAATAAAGGCCCAACAATATTTAATGAAAGGTGTAACAATTAAGGGAGTCCCATAACATGAAAAATAAATTTGCATTCATATGCACAATGAATAGATATACAATTGGTATATACTATCATAGTGGAGACATATGAGCATGATAATAGAAAAATTGAAGGAATAGTTTTATGTGGTTCCTATGTAAGTTAGATGGCATGAAGATATTGCTATTGGTAGTATCTAGGAGGATCAATACTATGCAATTAGTATGTTGCATAGTTTTATGATGGAATAGGGCACTCAAATGTCTGTAAGCCCACATGTTGGTATATAAAACCTAAGTTTCCTAGCTCATTAGCATATGCAACAATGATAGGATAGGTGATGGCACCCACCCTCTATTGCATGTGCCAAAATCTAACAAATATGGAGCCAATAGGTGAAAAAGGGAGGTTGTGTTGTTGTAAGCAACCCACACAACCTCTATAGAGGTGTGAAAAATCTTTCTATAGGTGTGCTCTTTTGTTGCATATGTAAAAGAAATCTATGCTATAGGTGTTTGCAACCCACACCAATCACAGGATAAAACAAACACTTACCTACACAAAACAATCAGATTCAAGAGTAGCTAAACCACCAAAATGAACTCACGATGAAAAATATGTATACACACAGAGAACAATTTTAAGAAAAAGTATTTCATTCTTTCATGTAGAAATTGCAAAATTTACATACAGTCCATTTTTGTTAGCTTGAAGAAAATATAAACTCTCATGTTTTCTTGTGCCTAAAACAAATGTTGTAACAAATCTCCTTTTCCCACTTGTTTTTGTTCATCCTCTATTTTCTTATTTTCTCTCCTTTCTTGTAGTAATCTATTTCTAGGTGTTGCTCTCTTCTTTTCCTATGTTTTGTTCTTCTTTCTTACATTCCTTTCTTCCAAAATCCCACCTAAAATGGCTGTAGTGCTTGAAATCTCATCATAATTGCCCAACAACCCATTTTTAGGTTCAAGAATCTCTCTCAGATCTCTTCCTCTACCATTTCCTATGTTGTTCATTTATTACATTAGGTAGGGTGAGAGAAATCAGCCACTGCTATTTTAAATGATCAAAATATTTTAAAATTTTAAATCCAAACAATATATCGTGGTGGCAAAAATGACACAGTAAAGGGAGGACATGTGATACCCCTACATCAAACTATTGGGGTTGTTAGGATTTCAATGGCAAACTGAAGCAATACATATTAACAATTATGATGCATATTTAAATATGCAGAATAAACAATGAAGAATAACACAAATGAACACATAGATTTAATGTGGTTCACCCAATGTGGGCTATGTCTATAGAAATAGCCATCTGGTATTTTTATTATCTAGTAAATCAAACCAAATTACAACTAGCAACCTTACAACTTAACTGTTGTTGTATTCTACATGAAATACACCATAATCTGGTTCATAGCCCATGACCTTTCACATTCTCTAGCCACTTATTTATCAAGCCTCTTCAGTGGTTAACAAAAGTTGGTTTTCCATGTCATCTAATAACCAAAACAACTGCTGACACATTTATTAAATATTAGGCATGTTTTTTCTTCAAGAGGGGCTCCACCCCCTACACTCCCCATTAATTATTTTAAGGGGAAACCCTGAATGACAAAGTCACCAAAATATAAATGTTGCATGAACCCTGCAACCCCACAACATGATCAGTCACCACATACTAATAAGGGTAACAAAAATTTGTGAGCCCCTACTCACTACCAAAATTATGCATTGGTGAAGGTCAAAACCTAGTTGCTATAGGTCTACAAGTTTGTTGGTATAGGTTTGCACCCTGTTACTACAGGTTGAACCTGAATTTCTCAATCTTTGTTGGGCTCAACTAAGTAACATCCTCTATTGATTTGTTCTTCCATTTCACTAGATATTCACTATATTCTTTGTCTCTCCTCTTCCTAACCACTCTAAAGTCCAATATGCATTCAATTTCCTCTCACTCTCTCTTAGGCAGTTGTTTCATCCATTTATCTAGTGGTGTTTACTCTTTCTCTTGTTGTTGTGATGTCTCTCCATCATAGTAAATGTACAAATCAGAAACATTGAATATTAGAGAGATTTCCAAGCCTATAGGTAACTCTAACTCATAAGAATTCAATGAAATTTTTTTGATGATTTTACACGGTCCAATCTTCTTCCACTTGAGCTTGTTATAGGTATGCCTAAAAAATCTTTCCTCCGTACATGAGCAAGCACTGCATCTCCCAGTTTTAAATTCTTTTCTCTTCTCTTCAAATCTACTTTCTCCTTGTAATGTCAATTTCTCCAACTAAGTCTTTCCCTTACTTGTTGATGTAAATCTTGAATATGTTTAGCAAAGCCTTCTCCAACACTTCACTCATGACTTTTGGGATTCACAAGTTCTCTTAATTCTAAAATACCCCTAGGGTTGTATCCATAGATAATTTGGAATAGAATCTTACTTGTACTTTTGTTGACTAAATCATTGTATGCAAATTTAGCTTGTGGTAGTATCAAATCCCACTATTTAGGCTTGTCACCAACCAATAATCTTAACAAATTTCCTAGGCTTTGATTAACAACTTTGTTCTCTCCATCTATTTGAGGGTGATATGCAAAATTGAGCTTTAAATTAGTACCTAATTTCTTCAAAAGTGTCCTCCAAAAATATCCTACAAACTTAGTGTCATAGTCTAAAACTATACTTTTCAGTAATCTATGCAACTAAACAACCTCCATGAAGAATAAATTTGTAACATGTGTGGCATCATTGGTATTTTTACAAGCTATAAAATGAGCCATCTTTGAGAATCTATCAACAACCACAAAGATTGAGTCCTTACTTCTTTGTGTTCTTGGTACTATCCAAACATAAAATCCATGCTTATATCATCCCATGGTTTCTCTGGTATGGGTAACGGTTGATATAGTACTATGTTTTTGGATGTGACTCAAACACATTTTTTCAAGAAATTTTAAGAGATGTATTTGTAAGTCAAAATTAGTCAAAGGTATTTTGAAATGGTAAATCCTTTTTATGTCAAAATAAATCGCATATGCACAACATGTTGTTGTAGAGTACATATTGTGTTTTCTAATCATTATGATGTTTATAGATATGTATGTGTAGATTTGCATACTAACGATATTTTGTAGGAGTGAAATATAAAGTGCCCACCTCAATCTTTAAGAGATTTCATGTCAAGAATCTTATGCTAGAGAGTGGATGGTCAATTATTCCACAATAGCTTATGCTTGGATGACACATGTGATCATTGTGGTGGGTTGTAACATTTGCCAATTTGTTAACATATGGAGAACACACATGCAATTCTAAATGAGCTAGTAAGTTTTGGAAAATACAAGACAATGGCATATAGTCTGAAAGATGGAAAAGAAGCAAAAAGCTGTGAATTGGCCATTCAAAATATTCTAGTGTATCAACTTATCTTTGTTTTCTGAGATAATATAGTTTACGAGTATGCAAGGCATACCCATAGAGCTTGATGGCTGGACTTACAATTCAAGTTATGCAAGGACACATTTCCACTTGGTACCATCATTTCAATTGTTGACTTTATAGAGAACTACACACTACAGCTCCACAGAATGAGGTACAATTATAATATTACAACTCTATGCAAGTTTCTATATTTGTGCAAATAGCATTCATTCATGCATAAGATAGTATAGAGGATGATAGGTAGATCTTGAAGGAATATCATTTTTATATCAGTGATGTTTGTACACATTCTACAAAGTTCGTGCAAGGTTTCTTTCAAATGTTCTACCATGATTTAGCTAGCAGGAGCATATAATTTCATCAGCATATCATATGGTCAGGTAATTGTGCATCACAATTCAAGAACTTGTAAATGCTCTATTAGTTGAGTAGGATGCATAAGATGAATGGTGTTCAACATATGTAAAATTTTGTGAAGCTAGGCATGGGAAGGGGGAGCTTGATGGTACAGGAGCATGTATCATAAGAGCATTGGAACGATAAGAGTTGAAGAACAAAGAAAATGTAAAGTTCACAGATGTGAAATCCATTGTCAAATGGTGTAATGCTACAATGGGTCTAGGTAATGAAGGCAAGTCTATAGTTCATAGATATTTTTGGTTGGTTGATGATACTAACATTGCAAAATATGAGGGCTAGAGTACATTGATAGGATTGAGTGAGCTACACTCTTTTAGAATCTCTAATGCATATTCATGGAGTATTCATATGCGGCAGATGGTATACTTTTGTTCTTCATGTATAGATGAATCTTGGTATGATTGTAAGTCAAAGGAGTGGGTCAATGATTTGTGTACAAGAAGCCTAAGTTTGATTGGCATGTATCGACCACTGACAGCACTACAACTCATATAGATTAAATCATTAGTTGACTTTGACCATGTTTCAAATCTAGTTCAACTAGGCATTATCAACATTTAAATTTAATAAAATTTAAACTTCCATCTTATTTTGTAGTTTTTCTTGTATTGTTGACTATATTCATCAAATTGAATGTACATATCAATGCAGGGCATGTTTATGCAGTTATTGTAGCTGAAGACAATGAAGAAGGAATGGATTATTATTTGTGTCATTGTGTTGAGGAAAAAATGAAATTAGATTCCCCTGTTATAGATGGAGAAAACATCAAGTACCCTATAAGATCAGTGGTTATTACTAGAACATGTCTTAGAAGGTGCCTAGTAAAGAAGTCTGATGTGTGGTTGTTCGAGGACTTCGACACATAAAGGAAGATTCTTCATTATTCTAACCTTGTTGTGGCATCAAACATTCATTTGATCAAATATGGGGGTAGACCATTGAACATGACCTTGTGGAAGGTTTGTGAGTTTGACCTTGAGGCAATATTCAACATAATAAAGAGTAGAGCAGACCCAAATGGTTTAATGGATTGAATTAGTGGAATGATAGAAAGGTATGTTATTTTTCTTTGCTATCCTCATTTCACCTTCTATAGTTTAGCTACTCATTTTGGCTAAATAGTACAATTGCATTTGCGTGTAGGATTTTAGTATGATGGAGGTAGGCATAATCCTTATGAAGTTGTCTTTGGAAGGAAAGTAAGGTAGGTTTTCATTATTATTTCACGATGATATGTTATTTACTTACTATTTCATAATGAGTTTTAATTAGTTTTAATTCATTTTAATGATGTTACTATTTCATAATGAGTTTTAATGACAAACCCTCAATTGTTTCTTTACATTTGGTGCTAACAATTGATATCAGCGGTAAGGGCAACCTCAATTGATGCCTTACAAGACATTGGATCAGGTGAGAACACCTTTATAGTACTGAATTTTCATATACTAGAAAGGTATTATGACATAATTTTTACATTTAACATCTCTTGGGGCCAAATAGATGGTGCCAACACATCTGGGTGGGTAGGTAAACACTAGGGGTGATGTGTTTTCATTGGTAAAGCCTCATGGTCATTCTTGGGTATATCGAACACTGACAATCTCTCAAGATCCCTAAGACAAAAAAGTTGTCAAACTTTGGACCACGTGTTCCATCAAACTGTGACACCTAGGAACAACATTTTTGCATATATAGGTGGATGTCAGGTCCACTTACAAACACCTACCTCAATTTTTTAAAATCAATTTCATTTTCCTATGGTGGGAAGGAATGCATTGTTAAAAAATGCTTCAGTTTCGTGCAGTGGAAAGATGCTAGGAGTGACATTTTACATTCCATAGCTCGTGGACCTGAACCGAGTGTGCTAATGCATTAGGATTGGTGGGTAAATGCTAGGGGAGGTCTGGTTTCATCTGCCAAGCGTCCAAGTCATTCGGGGCAACAAGCTACTAGCAAAGTCCCTTAAGATCCATATGACTAAAAAACTACCAAACTATGACAGAACAATTATCAGAATTTATGGTAGCTAGGAACATTCTATTTGGACCTCTAGGTGCATGTGGGGTCTATCCATAATAACCTCTCTCAGTTTTGGTCAACTCTAGTCCGTTTGACCGTGCCAAAATCAAATGCAATCTTGCAAAATGCTTTAGTTTCATGAAGTGGAAAGGTGTTAGGAGTGATATTTTGCATTCACAGCTTGTGGGGCCGAACTAACTACTCCAATGCATTGGGGTGGGTAGGTAAATGCTAGGGGAGGTCTCATTTCATGTGTCAAGCATCCTAGTCATTCAAGGCAACAAGCTACCGGCAAAGTCTCTTAAGATCCCTAAGAGCAAAAAATACCAAACTATGATGGAGCAGTTCTCAAAATTCATGTAAGCTAGGAATGTTCCGTTTGGACCTATAGGTACATGTGGGGTCCATCCACAATAACCTCTCTTAGTTTTAGTCAACTCCAGTCTATTTGACCGTGCCAAAATAAAATGCATTCTTGCAAAATGCTTCAATTTCATGTAGTGGAAAGGTGCTAGGAGTGACATTTTGTAGTCCATAGCTCGTGGGTCTGAACTGAGTGTGCTAACGCATCAAGTTGGGTAGGTAAATGCTAGGGGAGGTCTCATTTTGTGTGCCAAGCATCCCAATCATTTGAGGTAGCAGGCTACTGACAAAGTCACTTAAGATCTTAAGAACAAAAACTACCAAACTTTGACAAAGTAGTTCTTAGAATTCATGGTAGTTGGAAACATTCTATTTAGACCTATAGGTGTATGTGGGGTTTGTCCACAATAACCTCTCTCAATTTTGGTCAATTCAAATTTGTTTGACTGTACTGAAATCAAATGAATTCTTGCAAAATGCTTCAATTTCTTGTAAAATGGCTTTGCCAGTAGCTTACAACCTAGAATGATTGGGATGCTTGGTACATGAAACAAGACCTCCCTTAGCATTTACCCATCCATCTTGATGTGTTGGAGCAGTCGGTTTGGCCCCATGAGCTGTGGAATACAAAATCTCACTCCTAGTACCTTTCGACTACATGAAACTGAAGCATTTTGCAAGAATGCATTTGATTTTGGCATGGTCAAACGGAGTGGAGTTGACCCAAACTAAGAGAGTTTATTGTGGAAGAACCCCATGTGTACTTGTAGGTCCAAACAAAATGCTCCTAGCTACCATGAATTCTGAGAACTGGTCCATCATAGTTTGGTAGTTTTTGCCCTTAGGGATCTTAAGGGACTTTGTCGATAGCTTGCTACCCTGAATGACTCAGACACTTGGCACATGAAATGAGACCTCCCCTGGCATTTACCTACCTACCCCAATGTGTTTGAGCAGTCAGTTCAGCCCCATGAGCCGTGGAATACAAAATCTCACTCCTAACACCTTTCCACTTTGCTGATAGCTTGTAGCCTGTAATGACTAAGACACTTGTGCTTGAAATGAGACCTCTCCTAGCATTTACATACCCACCCCAATATGTTGGCATAGTCAGTTCAGCCCCACGACCTATGGAATTCAAAATCTTAGTCCTAGCACCTTTCAACTTTGCTGGTGGCTTATAGTCCAAAATGACTAGGATGCTTGGCACATGAAATGAGACCTCCCCTAGCATTTACCTACCCACCCTAATGTGTTGGCATAGTTAGTTTGGCCCCATGATGAGAAAAAAAAAATATGGCTCTTGGCAAGGTTGTGTTGCATGAAACTGATGCATTTTGCAAGAATGAATTTGATTTTAGCACAGTCAAATGAATTTGATTTGACCAAAACTGAGAGAGGTTATTATGACCAAACCCCATGTACACCTATAGGTCTAAACAAAACATTCCTAGCTCAAACAAATTCCAAAAACTACTCTGTCATAGTTTTGTAGTTTTTGCTCATAGGATCTTAAGTGACTTTGTTAGTAGCATGCTACCTCGAATGACTGGGATGCTTGGCACATGAAACGAGACCTCCCATAGCATTCACCTACCTACCCCAACACATTGTCATAGTTGGTTCAACCCTACGAGCAGTGGAATGCAAAATCTCACTCCTGGCACCTTTCCACTTCATGAAACTAAAGCATTTTGCAAGAATGCATTTGATTTCGGCAAGGTCAAAGGGACTGGAGTTGACCAAAACTGAGAGAGGTTATTGTGGATGAACCCCACATGCACCTATAGGTCCAAATAGAATGTTCCCAGCTACCACAAATTCTAAGAACTATTCTATCATAGTTTGACAATTTTTTCCTCTTAGGGATCTTAATAGACTTTGATGGTAGCCTACTTCCCTAAATGACTGGGATGCTTGGCACATGAAATGAGACATCCCCTAGCATTTAACCACCCATCTTAACATGTTGGATTAGTCAGTTTAGCCCCACGAGCTGTGGAATGTAAAATCTCACTCCTAGCACCTTTCCACTACATGAAACTGAAGCATTTGAGAGATTACCTGCATTCAATGTATGGAATGAAAAATTTCACTCTTGGAACCTTTCTAGTATATGAAACTAAACAAAAATTTGGTTCCCCATTTGTCTCTTGTGTTTGGACATTTTGGGTTTGTTGTTGTTGATCCCAATCTTACGAGCACAGTGAGAGAACATCTCTCTTCTAAGAGTTCCAAATCATTGGGCTTTAGTTCCAAACAAGAAGAAATCCACAAATAATACCACAAATAGGGATAAACACACTATCCAAAAATACTATGACACACTAACCTTGCCAGTCTTTCATTTATCTTGCCCTTTGATAAGAGATCAATGCTTCAACACAATATTGTTGTTGAAAGTTGTCAAAAAACATAGGGGCTTAGTGGACTTAATTTTTTGAGCACCCTAACTTCACACCTCTAACAGTTGTACATTAAGTCATGTTTTGTTAGTGCAATGATGTGGCATTACATGATTGCTTTCTTTTTAGATGTAAAAAGCACATTTCATTCAATTGTAAGTACTTATAGTCAATACTAACAACCTTAAATCACAACTAGTAGTGTTAAACTTTTAAAAATACTAAACCTTAAAATTTAAATCTACAAATACTATCATAGCTATTGGAACATGCTCAGCCACATGAATTTGATAAAAAAATATTTATAAGGCAGATATATAAGACAACATAGATTTGCACTTATCAATAAATTCTGATAGTCACTATTATTTACATTAACTCCTCGCTGGGAAGGGGGCATGGCTCGATTGGCGAGAACTTCCTATGGTAGGCACGAGGTCATGAGGTCCAATCTCCCCCTGCCCACCTAATATTGTACCTGGTTCATAACTCTGGTCAAAAGCATTTACCCATGTTGAATTGAAAAATATTAACTCCTCACCAACATCACAAACTTCTTGTTAAGATTACAAACACCATGATTTTTTTTGTAATGAAACTTCAATAGACATGTATGGACAAGGTGTTGAGAATACATATTCCATACATTAGCTAGTAAAAGTTAGAGTTTTCTAGATTTTATTAAACATTTTCAACTTATAGCAAGCATGCCATAGCTTTCCCTTCAACTAGAGTCCATAATAGGGAGTGATAATATCAAGTTTTACTAATTTTGGCATCACTTCAGACCTAGCATCAATAAAATTTAAGGTTTTATGAAAGATTTATTTCAAAAGTGAGGTTTTGGTAGTGTATGAAGGTTTGGTACATTCATGGAGAGGCTTATTATGTTATTGTTTTTTTGAGGATTTGTCATGGAGAGGCTTATTATGCTTATTATAATAGTCATAAACTATTAAAACTGCCCCTTTTTATCTTAGACCAATCAACATTCTATCTCGTACCACAAAACTACCCCTTTCTATCATAGACTAATTAGCATTCTTGTCTTTTCATGACTGCCCTAGATCATTTTATTGGTCCAAGACTACCTCCTTTTCACATACACTCTTTGTCTCATAATCATGACTTGAGGATTGTCTCTTTGGCTGTCATGTTTTGTGACTGTTTAACATGATAATTGTTCAGTCTCAGTGATAATAAAGGATATAGGAATTTTGTTAGATGTTGTAATTATAGCTTCCCTTGTAGACATGTATGCAAAGTGTGGAACCATAGACAAGGAATGTGGATTATTTAATAGAAAACCACAAAGAGAGGTCCTCTCATGGAATGCAATGATTGCAAGATATGCAGAAAATGGATTTGTTAAAAAGACTTTAGAAACTTTCAAGCAAATGCAATTGGCAAGTGTAAAGACAAATTCCACAACCTTCACCAACATCCTCCCTATCTCTACTAAATTAGGATCTTTGGAATAGGGTATGGACAACCATCAAAGCATAAAGGATATTATGTAGGTTTTTGTGAAGTTGACTATGATAATTATTATGTAGACCTTCCATTTTCAATGGTGGACAAGGGTTTGGTGTCTCGAGAAGTATTATACATTTCAACTTTATCTTATGACCATTAGGGTGAAGGTCAATGGTATTGTGTTATTCATAGTGACAAACCCTAGAGGCTTGTGCAGTGTAATATACATATACTCAACTTCTCTCTCTCTCATGTGTAATATACATGTACTAGTTTTCTCTTGAATATTGTTGTGATTGTTAGTTCCATGTGTATAGTCTCATTGAGAAGATGTATTGTTATTATCCATTAAGAACAAAGTGAAAATGCTTTACTTTGATTGAATATGTGGATAGCAATTATGTATGTGCATATGAGAAAAATGGTAAACCTTAAAAGATAGGATAGACCTATGGCTTTATTGTAACTCTAAAATGATTTTTAAGGAAACCCTTATTTATGGAATTATTATTGTGTATATTTTTGCAATAATTAAGCTTAAAGTATATATGTTGCAATAATTAAGCTCAAAGTATATATGTTGCAATAATCACAAGATATGCACAAAATGGATTTGTTGATAAGGATTTAGAAACTTTCAAGCAAATGTGATTGGCAGGTGTAAATCAAAATTCTACAACCTTAACTAACACCCTCCCTACCTATGTCAAAAATGTGATCTTTGGAACATGGTATGGACATCCATCAAAGCATAAAGGATATGGGAACTTTGTCAAATCTGTTGTAGTTGCAACTACCCTAGTAGACATGTATGCAAAGTGTGGAAGGATAGGCAGGCATGTGAATTGTTTGACAGAACACCTCAAAGAGTGCCATCTCATGGAATGTAATAATTGCAAGATATGTACAAAATGGATTTGTTAATAAGGCTTTAGAAACTTTAAAGAAAATGCAATTGAGAGGTGTAAAGACAAAATGTGATCTTTGGAACATGGTATGGACATCCATCAAAGCATAAAGGATATGGGAAATTTGTTAGATCTTGTAGTTGCAACTATCATAGTAGACATGTATGCAAAGTGTGGAAGCATAGACAAGATATGTGAATTGTTTGACATGATGCCTCAATGCAATGCCATCTCATGGAATGTAATGATTGCAAGATATGCAAAAAATGGATTTTTTTGATAAGGCTTTATAAACTTTCAAGCAAATTCAAATGACGGGTGTAAAGCCAAATTGCACAATCTTCCCAAGTATCCTCCTTGCCTATGCCAAAATGGGATCTTTGGAACACGGTATGGACATCCATCAAAGCATAAAAGATATGGAAATTTTTGTAGATGTTGTAGTTGCAACTGCCCTTGGAGACATGTATGCAATGTGTGGAAGCATAGACAATGCATGTGAACTATTTGGCATGATGCCTCAAAGAAATATCATCACATGGAATGCAATGATTGTGAGATATGAAAAAAATGGATTTTTTGATAAGGCTTTAGATACTTTCAAGCAAATGTAATTGGCAAGTGTAAAGAAAATTCCACAACCTTAGCCAACATCCTCCCTTCATATGCCAAAATGGGATCTTTAGAACACGGTATGGACATCCATCAAAGCATAAAGGATATGGGAATTTTGTTAGATCTTGTAGTTGCAACTACCCTAGTAGACATGTATGCAAAGTGTGGAAGCATGGACATGGTACGTGAACTATTTGGCATGATGCCTCAATGAAATACCATTTCATGGAATGCAATGATTGCAAGATATGCAGAAAATGGACTTTTTTTATAAGGATTTATTAACTTTCAAGAAAATGCAATTGGTGGGTGTAAAGCGAAATTCCACAACCTTAGCCAGTATCCTCCTTGCCTATGCCAAAATGGGATCTTTGGAACACAATATGGACATCCATCAAAAGATAAAAGATATGTGAGTAGTTGCAACTACCCTTGAAGACATGTATCCAAAGTGTGGAAGCATAGGCAAGGAACGTGAATTGTTTGGCATGATGCCTCAAAGAAATGTCACCTCATGGAATGTAATGATTGCAAGATATGAACAAAATGGATTTTTTTATAAGGCTTTAGAAACATTCAAGCAAATGCAATTGGTGGGTGTAAAGACAAATTTAGAAACCTTAGAAATGGTATCTTTGAAACATGGTATAGACATCCATCAAAGCATAAAGCATATAGGAATTTTGTCAAATGTTATAGTTGCAACTACCCTACTAGACATGTATGCAAAATGTGGAAGCATGTACAAGGAACATGAACTGTTTGACATGATGCCTCAAAGAAATGTTCTCTTGGAATGCAATGATTGTAAGATATACACAAAATGGATTTTTCATAAGGATTTAGAAACTTTCAAGCAAATGCACAAAAGAAACTTTCAACCAGATGCAATTGGCATGTCTAAAACCAAATTGCACAACCTTATGCAATATCCTCATTGCCTATGCCAAAATGGGATCTGGGGAACATGGAGTGGACAACCATCAAAGCATAAAGGATATAGGAATTTTGTCACATATTATTTTTGTAGCTGCCCTTGTAGACATGTATGGCAAGTGTGGAATCATAGACAAGGATTTGAATTGTTTGACATGATGCCTCAAAGAAATGCACAGTCTCATGGAATGCAATGATTGCAAGATATGCACAAAATGGATTATTTGAAAATAATTTATAAACTTTCAAGAAAATGCAATTAGCATACATAAAATGAAATTCTTGTAATGATAATTGATCATCGTATTAAATATTTATTATAAATTGTCATATACATAATGTCATGGACATAACATCTAGTCCATATATAAATCCATATAGGCATGTCCAAACAAAGCCATACAGGCATATACAAAAATATACATTGGTAACATATAAAATTAAGTATACAAAGCCATCTAGGCATACGAAAATTATCCTAAAATCTAATTTCCTATGAACTTATATCAAATAATTAGTGGCCCTTCCTTGGCCGTGAAGATGGAAAGCCAGACAGTGACTCATCCTCTCTGTCCCGTCGAGTAGACCTCTTCGATAGAATTTTTGTAACTCCACCTATTAATACAATCAAACAATATGCACATTAATATAGAAAACATGAAATATATATCACATATGTAATCAACCGCTTACTACTACCTGATGATCCCTCTTAGTGATCTTTTCTTTCATTTCATCCGTAGTTGGATGGGTTGGAGTTGTGACCACCTGTGAGAAGCATCGAGAAGCAAAAGTGACTAAACATAAATATAATTTATGTACATCAAATGACATGAGATATAATAAGAAATAAAAAATGACATTTACATGTTACTGGCTCATACCTCGGTCAAAGGATTTGAAGACAACATGGCTGTAGCAATGCCTGCTTGTACTAACTCATGAAGATGAGGAGGAGTCTCCATATTCAGCATCTAAAAATAGAGTTCAAGGTTATTCAACCAAAATAGATACATAACATTATTTAAATGTATAATGATTACAAATGGTTAAATTTACCTTTGTAAAAGTGGTTTTGTGTGCAGGGGACCAACGAAACGATGGAGGTGTTGGTGAAGCTCCCTATTAAAATCATCAAATTGTCACTAAATAATATTACCATTGATATATGTACTATATTTATGTTCATGTGATAAATTACATACTTGTTAACTCACCCTCCTATCATAACCTGCCAATGGATGGTTAACAGAGGTAGGATGAAGACTCTTACTCTAGAATTTGATTGCACAGATAATTACATACATTAATTTTGACTTATAATATAGATAGTCATATAAAATTAATTACAAATTTAAATAAGAACATATAAAATCAAGATGAAACTTGTAAAAAATTACATGGGAGTCAATACCAAATGTATGCTATAAGACATCATCTATGAGAACAAGATCATCCAATATGGATGTGTCCATCATTGGATGTTGCCTCTACGTCACAACATCCTACCAAGAGTCCTATCATGAATCCTACGTCCCATAATCACATAGGTTCCCACATGAACTACACAAATGTGAGGACAAATGATGCCTGCTGCTCTCACCCTCATCAGCCTGAGTGAGATCATTATCATGCTATGCTAGAGATTACGTGAGAGCACTCAATGAATGTAGGGTCTCCACCTTAACACTCTTGTTCAAAGTCAAAGGGAGTGTCACATATGTTGGCCTCATCAAGAGTCTAAGTACATGATTTTAGTCTCATTGTGCCCCATCTCTATCTTGGGTAGAGCCACCACCTCTGCCCTAGAACTCTCAAAAGTCAAAATAATTAGGAATCTTCTTAAGGATGAACTCATAATAGAGTTTCCTCAAGAAATATTTTAGCATCTCATTGTTGTTGCATGGGCACTCATCAAACACCATGTACCATCTATCCCAAAAGTTTTGGGATATATCTTCATTCCTACACCAATGAATAGGGGAGTGTTTGCAAGTCTCTTCTAATCTATGGCTAGTTTTAGGATTGGTAAAGTGTGAACGTAATGTAGATTTTGTAATTTTTTTATCCTTCACTTGTTCATAAGACAATTTGTCACCATAGTATTGCCGACACCTCTCCCTATAGTCATGAAATTTGGTGATTTGGTTTGTCACCAATTCGGTCTGAGAAATAATCATCTTTAATGACTGCACAAGCGGTCTCCTATGATCAATGCTTGCACTTGGATTATTTAACATTTCAATTAGGGTTGAAGATGTTTGTTATTCTCTTCTTTTTGCCCTAAATAGTTTTCCTGTGTATCTTTGTCATGGTGAGGACATGAAGGTGTGTTATGAACCCATGTTTAACCCTTCTCTTTACTTTCTTAGTATATTTTTGTTGGATGCATATGCTTTGTAAGTCATCCCATGAGTATATTGTATTATCCCACATTCATGTGAAGTAATAGTTGTTTAGATTAGACTTAGTATATAAGTACGTGTTGAGGCCAATGAAGGAATCCATGAATTTATTGTATTGAGCTTGCTCAAAGGAGGTTGCCCCCTCAAAGTGGCATGCGATCAATAAATTCCTTCCATGTTTATGTTATTTCTGTTATTTCATGTATTTTCATTATATTGTTGCAGGAGGTTCCTCTCATCTAGTATTAGAGTGCTTTCTTGGGCTCACTGGGTGGAATTTCTGCTAAATTTTTTTTTGTAGTGGCCTCGAGGCACTGTGATTATTGCAGTAGTTCTTTCTTTTTTGCATCTATATTGTTCATTTCAATTGTAGGTTTGGATCAGGGAATAACCCTATCTGCTTAACTATGGGAAGTTCCTGGGCATAGCCCTAAAACTCATTGTGAGGAGTACCATAGGAACCCTGAAATAGCTAGCCCATTGAGAGGGCCTGCCAGTGAAAAGGGCAATAGCCACTATGTAATTAACTAGTTCCCATCCATGAGGTAAACCAAGAGTTGTCGTTTGTGGAAAAGTGGTTATCAGTTTTACCTGAGCCATGGAGTGAGGGGTACTACCCCAATACGCAAGCCATTAGATAGCATTAGTGGACGAGTGACTCCCCTGAACCTTTAGCCAGTTGAACATACCTAGGCCCCATATCTATTTACAGCTGGCAAATTACAGATTGAATCTACCCAAAGCCGTTTGCAGATCATTTTTTCACCATATTTTCCTTTCTTTAGCTCTGTTTCCTCTCAAAATTCACTGGAACCCTTGGAATTTCATTCTGCATATTTCCTTCCTTGAGGACCCTATCCCAAATTCTACTTATCGAAGCTAGAAATCCCACATTTGTCTATTTTTAGGGTTTCCCATAACTTCTTTGATTCTCACCCAATAACCTTCAAATTTTTCCACAGTGTTCATTTCCTATTTCTGCTCCTTTATCCCTCTTGGACAAATTTTCCCATTCTTTCACCTAGATTCTAAAATCCCCATTTCTGCTTCCATGTCCCTCAAAAAGTGTCCAAAACCTAGTCAAACCCCAACTACCCATCAGAGTTTTTCCCAAATCTAAATTTTCCTTTACTAAAAAAGTTTCCGTTTTTGTTTTTCTACCCATTCCTAAAAAAAATCTCTTGGCTATGGTTGTCACCCACCCAGGAGAAAAAATCATGGAGGATGAACTTGCAGCCCTCAAGACCAAACTCCAAGATTTGGATGAAAAAATTCTCAGCCTCAATCTTCAACATTTAGCCATGAACAATAGATGGCAGCCAGAGTCTTCTACAGACACTGCACTGGGCTCTCTTCTTCTAGCAATTTTTGTGGGTTGAAGCTTGATTTTCCTCGCTCCAATGGTGATGATTCAACTGGATGGATATACTAGGAAGAACAATATTTTAGTCTGTATTATACTTTTGATGTCAACAAAGTCCCACTTGCATCCTTTAATTTAGAACATGAAGCCCTTTAATGGTTTTGTTGGTACATCAAGGCTCATGAAGAGCCAAAGTAGATAGATTTTTGCAAAATCATTTAAGAACAATTTGGCCCTAGTGCTTTTGATGACTTCAAAAGAGCACTCACTAAACTTTGCCAAACTAGCACTGTGAGAGAATATCAGACATAATTTGAAAAATTGGCCAATGACACAAAGGGATTGTCTGATGAATTTTTCAGGATTTGTTTTCTCAGTGGTTTGAAGGATGCAATCTGATTTGAGGTTAAAATGTTCTATCCCAGCACAATGATGGAAGCCCTAGGGTTGGCTAAGTTGGTAGAGGACAAGATCATAGCTCAACAACGCTCCAAATCCAATTTTGTTCCATTCAGAAATATGGTTTCCCAAAGACCTCCAATCAAGCCATCTCCTAGAACAAATCCTATCAAGCATTTGATTGAAGTAGAGATGCGGGCACATAGAGAAAAAGGGATTTGTTATAATTGTGATGAGAAATTCACTCAAGGACATAGATATGTTGAGAAGTAGCTCTATCTCTTGGATGTGGATTCTTTGCATGCAACTGAAGTTTATGAAGATGCTTAGGATACAGTAGATGATTAGGTTGAAACTCAACAACCACCTATTGACCCTACTTCTTAGGAAGACCACCCAGAGATCTCTCTCCAAGGTTTAGTAGGAGTCTCCACCCACAAACCATGCAGGTCAAGGGTTACTTCAAGAAGATTCCTCTTACAATACTCATTGATTCTGGTAGCACTCATAAATTCATTGACCCTCAGATTGCCAAAGAGGCTAATTGTTTTGTCCATCCTTGTTGTAGCTTTGAAGTCATGATTGCTAATGGTGGCACATTACCTTGCAAAGGGAAGTGTCGTAATGTGCTTATCTCTATTGGAGATTATAACCTACACTCTGACATGTTTTCCTTGCCCTTAGGCAGATGTGATGTGGTTTTGGGTGCTCAATGGTTACGCACACTTGGACCCATCCTATGGGATTTTGCTGAACTTTAGATGCAGTTTTTAGACAATGGGTAAAAACACACATTGAAGGGATTACAACTAGGGTCTCTCAGCATCATTAGTTCACATCACATGGAAAAACTTCTTAAGAAGAATTCACATGGTGTCATCACTCAGCTCCATTCCATTCAGATGCAACCATTAACAGTCTCCACTACTCCTTCAGATCTACAATGAATTTTGGATAGGTATGCATGTGTCTTTTCTAAACCTATGGGATTTCCACCTTCATGACCATAGGACCACCATATTCAGCTCCTTCCTAGAAGTGTTCTTCCCAACATCAGACCCTACCACTACCCATTTCACCAAAAGACAAAGATTGAGATGCTCGTTCAAGGCTTACTGAAGCAAGGTATTATTCACCCTAGTACTAGTTCCTTTTCTTCACCAGTTCTTCTTGTCCAAAAAAATGGGTCATGGCACCTTTGCATTGACACTCAAAAAAAATTGGCTACATCCTCAGACACTCAAGAGCCTCCGTGGTTTTTTGGGAGTGACTAGCTACTATCGCAAGTTTGTCAAGGATTATGGGAAGATTACAACTCCATTAACAGCTATGTTGAAAAAGGATGCTTTTACATGGACACATGCTATTGAGTGTGCATTTGAAAAACTGAAACAAGCTATGTGTACTACACCTATTCTAGCTATGCCATTTTTCTAATACCTTCACTATTGAGAGTGATGCTCGTGGCAATGGACTTAGTGTTGTTCTCCTTCAAGATGAACATCCAATTGCGTTCACCAGCAAAGCCCTTTCTGGTAAGAATTTAGTACTCTTTACATATGAGAAGGAAATTATGGCTATTTTGCATGCAATATAGAAGTGGTGACCATACCTACTAGGTAATCATTTCTGCATCAACACTAATCACTAGAGTCTAAAATATTTCTTGGAACAATAGGTCTCCTCCCCAACACAACATAAATGGGTTAGAAAACTCATGGGTTATGACTATGAGATCACTTACAAGAAGGGTAAGAAGAATATTGTGGTAGATTCTCTTTCTTGCACATTTGATGACCAAGCTTCTCTTTCATCTATTTCTATGCCTATTCCAAACTGGTTGGAATCTATCCAGGAGGGCTATGTCAATGACTCTTCATTATCTCAAATCATCCAACAGTTAGCCAATAACCCTTCTATTGTACCACATTACTCTTAGGATGGTGCTTCTCTTAGATACAAGGGTCATCTGGTGCTTCCCTAGAGCACAAAACTTCAACAAGCTATCTTCTATGAACTCCATGCTTCTCCATCGGCAGGGCACTCTGGGTTCCTCAAAACTTATGAGTGGGCATGGCATAACTTATTTTGGAATGGAATGAAAAGGGAAATTCAATATATGGTGGATGAATGTGGTACCTGCCAATGCAACAAGGGTGAAATGACACTCCTTCCTGGATTGCTCAAACCCTTGCCCATCCCTACATAGATTTGGATAGATATTTTGATGGATTTCATTAAGAGGCTCCTTAAATTTGGAGGAAAGATAGTGATCTTGGTTGTGGTTGATTGCCTCTCCAAATATAGTAATTTTTGTGCCCTCAGCCATCCCTATACTGCCACCTCAATCGCACAAATTTTCATAGACCAGATCTTCCGTCTTCATGGCATCCCTTCTTCCATTGTCTTAGATCGTGATGCAACTTTCACTAGTCATTTTTGGACAGAACTATTTTGACACACTAGTACCAAATTGAAGATGAGTTTGGGGTATCACCCACAAATAGATGGTCAAAGTCAGACTGAAATTATCAATAGATGTTTGGAAACTTATCTTCGTCGCTTCACCTTAGAACAACAACATCAGTGGGAAAAGTGGGTCCCTCTCACCGAATGGTGGTACAATACCTCCTACCACACTACATCTAAAATGACTCTATATGAAGAAGTCTATGGTCAGGCACCACTAGTACTCCTTCCATACACCCCCAGTAGTTCACTAGTTTAGGCAATCGACATGGCTCTCCAAACCTGAGATTAGATTCTTCATATCTTGTAGGATAATCTTCACATGGCAAGAAATCGAATGAAACAAGCTGATCAACATTGTTTTGAGTGCACTTTTCAAGTAGGTGATATGGTTTTTCTTCATCTACAGCCATACAAGAAATCATCCCTAAAACTCAAAGGGCATCATAAGATAGCTCCAAATTTCTATGGGCCATATAAGGTTCTTTAGAACATTGGGTCAGTTGCTTATAAATTGGAGCTTCTTCCTTCTTCCCGCATTCATCCAGTATTTCATGTCTCTTGTCTAAAGAAAGTTCTTGGCACCAACATCAGAGTACAAACTATTTTACAAGAACTGGATAACAAAGGATCCATCATTTTGGAGCTGGAAGCAATCCTTGATAGGCGCACTCACCAGCTTCACTCTCGATCCATCATAGAGGTATTAATTTAGTGGCACGGAATGCAACCAGAGGATGCTATGGTACATGGGAACCACTCCTTCAGATTCAACAACAATTTCCACATATTAATCTTTTAGGACAAAGCTGTTCTCAGAGGGAGAGGATGTTAGGAGCCTGTGTTTAACCCTTCTCTTTACTTTGTTAATATATTGCTATTGGATGCATGTGCTTTGTAAGTCATCCCGTGAGTATATTGTATTATCCCACATTCATGCGAAGTAATAGTCGTTTAGATTAGACTTAGTATATAAGTACGTGCTGAGGCCAATAAAGGCATCCACTAATTTATTGTATTGAGCTTTCTCAAAGGAGGTTGCCCCCTCAAAGTGGCCTACGATCAATAAATTCCTTATGTGTTTCTGCTATTTCTATTATTTTGTGTATTTTTCATCCTTCTATGTTTCTTCTATTTCTACTATTTCATGCATTTTTCATTATATTGTTGCAGGAGGTTCCTCTCAAGGTGGGGGTTTTGAGGGTTTTTGAGATTGTTTTGACCCTCCTTAGCTGGATTTGTGTTTTGTCCTACCTCATTGACTATAAATTCAATATAAAAAACTAATCAAATATTGCAGAAGTCAAAAATTCTTTTCAAACTCACAAAAATTAATCTAACCCTACCTTCTTTGGCTACTAGAACCCTCTACATTTGCTTCACAATGTCTTTGGGAGTAGGTTTGGTGAGGTAGCTTCATGAAAATGTCGATCTCTCTTAGCATTTTCTTGATTTGTCCTTATTTCAACGCTCTCGCACTATTTGACTAGTTTTTCCTTGCTAAACTGTAGCTTTGGCCACGAGTATGAATGAAATATGTTTTTTTTGTTTTATGCAGACTCTAACATGAGTGCTTTATAATGCACTCACATTATAGTCTATATGGGACTAAAAATTCATGTGGAAAATTTTTGGTCCCACAAATCTATGTATACACCCATTTGTTTGTTTTAGAAAAAGGTGCAATGCACTTGAAATATATATTAATACATAAAATGGTAGTAACATACATATGTCTTCGAATTTACAAAATGTTCTGTTAGAGTAGTAGAGCATAGAGGAGCATAAATCCACAAACATACAAAAAGTTTCCTTAGAATAACAAAGCATATATGAGCCCCCAAGATAGAGAAGGGAAAGATCAAAGGACTACACAGAGGTATATGGTAATAGTGTATAATATGTTTCTATTACATAAAAAACCCAAAATACCAAAACATAGCATTATTGAGGTCTTCTATTCACATTTATCATTTGGATAGACAGAACAACTGTATTCTCATTGTTGGCCACTTCATCTCTAGGGAGAGGTGGTAGCTAAGGCTAATGGTGTATGATAAATACCAAAGATTAGAAAATGGCCTCAATCCTATCCACTCTTTCTACACCAATTTCACTTCTATGTGAATGAAGAGAGTTAGAAAAAATAACTTCACATGCATTTTTCAATCCATGTTTAAGAGCATTATAGATATAGTTAAAGTCTAGTGAGTGTTGTATCTCACAATTTTTGAAAAGACCCCCTTTCAATGCTCGAGTACTAAAAAGGTCATACATTCTCAAAATCTCATTAACATAATCCTTAGAAAACATGTAAGCATGCACATACTAAGAGGCCAATTGTTTTACAACATTATCACCTTGAAGCAAATCCACTGATTCCATTGCATTGGATACAAATGTCAATAGAACTTGGGAAGGATGGAGGGTCCATGGTTGGGACTACATGAGCTCTCTACATGTGACTTCATGAATGGCTTCCTCAACTTTGATGTAGTCTATTATGAATATATTCCCTAAATTATCAGCATCAAAACCTCCCATAATAGACATTTCCCACTTTTGTATAGGAAAATACAATCTTTTATTTATTTGTGGCTCCATTTTTCTCAATAGGTATGAACAAAAATGAGGGGAAGAAAGATACAAATATCAATCATAATGCAAGAGAATTATGAATCTGTCAACTCCAAATGGAGTGAAATCATGAAACAACAAACCCATGGCCTCTTCAAAAAGACTTATGGTATTGTGAATAAATGCTTACACACTTTAGCAGTTATAAATGAAACAGATGATGAAGAGTAGGGTACACCATGTGTGAGAGAAGTATGATGATTTAAAAAATGTAATTAAAGATATAATTACATGTGCACTAGTACACAAAAGTAATATATTAATAAAAACTACTAAAAACTGCTTATAAATGAACAAACATGGTCACGTGACCATTAGTAGTTTATTGCGAGTCATTTATAACGCGACCAAATTGATGACTAAACCATTTTTAGTCATTTATTGGTTATTTTGATTGATCAATTTGGTAGTATATTTAGTCATTGATTGTTGTAATTTGGTTACTTATTTAGTCATTTTTTATTCACTGATATATTTAGTCATTCATTTAGTCATTGATTGTTGTTAACTGGTCACTTATTTAGTCATTTTTATTCACTGATTTCTATCCATTGGTAGTGTATTTAGTCATTAATTTTAATCATTGTTTTGATCAATTTGGTAGTAGATTTAGTCATTTTTATTCACTAATTTCACACTGGTCATATATTTAGTCATATTTATTCATTGTTCACTGATTTCTGTCAATTGGTAGTATATTTAGTCAATTTAACTATTAATTGACATCAATTAGTAGTATATTTAGTCATTTTGAAGCTTGCAATCTATGTAGATTTCCATTTGGCATTAATTGTTTGCTTCACACATGTCTCTTTGATTATATTCATTGAATGCTCTGTAAGAGGAGTGTTGGGACTTGAGCAATATAATCCACATTTGGATCTCATCTACCTTGGTTTTATTTCCCTACCAGCTTAAATGACTTCAATTCATTATGTTGGCTCATGTGATCCTCTTTTTATGCAAGAGACCATGGTATCTGTGTCATTATTTCATTCTTGCCTCTTCATTTTGCTCTTGTTGTGTATCTACAATGTCTATCTATCCCCACAATTGTTGACTTCATTTGCCTATTGAACCATGGGAACAACCAATGCATGGAAGCATCAACTCAGATTTCATGGATAGGGCCTTCAAACTTCTCTATGAAGAGCCGATGGAGGATTCTTTGATAGATGTATGTGATAGAGATTTTTTTCTGCAATCCAAGGTATGTTATGCTTCACATATGGTATCTCATTTTCTCTCAAAGGATAGTATAAATGTTTTTTCTTGACTATCTAATCCCAAATGTCAAGCTATTTGAAGCTTTTGCTACTTATAATCTCCATGATAGCTCAGCCTTGGTAGGTGGACTCTTCCTCTATGAAGATATCATTAATAAACCTAATTTTAACTATGTTTATCAAGCAATGATTTCAAGTTTACAATTAGGTAACAAAAATATCCTTGATAATTCATTGTGGGTTCACAATCCTACATTTGGAAGGTCCAAGAGGGAAAGGATAGAGGAAGTATTCAATGCATGGAGCTTCTTGTCAAATTTCCAACCACTGGTAGTTTCCTTCACCAATGATGACACAGTCCTTTCTGTAGAGAATCCAACTAGGGGTTCATGGCTTTAGGGTTGCAGATTTAAATATGGACAGCATGTGAACCACTATTTTTGTTTTAAGTTTTTGGCTTTGTTGTAGCTTTGCTTTCCTTTTTGGCTAGAAAGGGCCTTTTAGATTTGTAGCTCTATTCAGGGCTCTTAGTTAAAATGCTCTATTATGTTATATTTTTGACTAGGAAGGGCCTTTTTTGTAATTTGTAAAAATATTTTTATTAATACTAATATATTATGATGCTCTAAGCATCCTTACCGATTCAAAAAAAATGTCAACCCTAGTTCATGTGTTATCTCAGTAAAGACCTGCACCATGAAAGAATCTATTAATTTTACATAAATTTCAAATTAAGTTGATGTCCAAAAATTACTAACATGATGTTTCACAACAAGTTTCCCAACTGTGACATCATCTTTACTTAAGAAACCAGATATTGATCCACTGCCATATTGGATCTCATAAGATTCTCCTTCACAAACAACAAATGATATATATTAATTGTTTAACAACTTCCTTAATATCCCCATGTAAGCATACTAAACTAAGTGAGGTTGAGGGTTTGAAGTAGAGTACCATCTTCTTCATATGTGATTGACTTTGATGACTTGTATCTTGAATGAAAATAGCAAGCTAGTTGCACTCTAAAATCATTGTTAATCATTGTTACAAAAATAACTACAAAATCCTCTTTAATTAAAATAATCCTTCTAGATATTTCAAGACAAGATATTTTAGTTAATTTCTAAGAAAGCTACTAATTTAACTATCCAAACAACCATCAATCTATTTATTGTATATAATTTTCTAGAATTCATAATTTGAATGTAGGCTGAGTATTCCAGCAACACTACTTTTTTAGTTGGATACTAAAAATGCTACAACTTATGTTCTTCTCTAAAACATCTATGCAAAAGAAGGTAGTGTGATGAGGTTCAAATAGTAAGGAGATTGATGAAAAATAAAGGAATTAAAATGATACCTGCATGTAGTTGGATTGAAGGGCATTGTTTAGGGTAAAAATTAGGATTGTTTAGTTTAGTGTTGGTAGATGTTTGAATCCTCCTTTCACCCTTAGCATTCAAGGATCTAGGGTCGAGTCACAATGTACTATCATACCCTAGGTCACTGTGAGATGTAGGGAAGATTGGATTGGGGTGTTTAATTATCAATTTTCCTTCTCCTATGCTCAATTAACCATTAAAACCCTAATTTCACAAATACGACTGTAAACGGAAGAATAACATAAAAAGGTCTTGCAAAGGGAAGTAATATATCAAATCATAGAGTACCTATTTTTGGGACTCTGAGATGGAAAAGTCAGGGACACAGGAGCAGGTGCCCAAGTCTAAGGCCCTAGTTTCTGCCAAGATCTGGAAACTTAGTCTACAACTCTTCCCTGTTGTTCTGAAGATTTTCCCATCATGGAAGTTAGAGGACTAATGAGCAGGTGCCCAAGTCTAGGGTGCTATTTTTCCTTCTGTTATGCAATTTTGACACTTCAATATGCCTTCCTACAACTTCACTTTACCCAGCTCCTCAACCTGTAACCTACAACCATGAAAAACATTAGGAGGGGGTTGTGGTGTTTAGAGGATTGCCTCAGTCAAGCCCTAGAGAACACTTAAGTCTCTGAACATCGTTGTTAAATAGAGAGTGCATGCCCTTGGGAGGTAGAGGCAAAAACAAAAGGAAATGATGATGAAAACACAATATAATGTCACCTTGTAGTGAAGATCTCATGGGAGGAAGATGCTCTTCATTCCATGATGAAATGGATGCTCAAATATGCAAACACAAACATATAGACCACACAAATCTACTCTTGTAACACAATGAAAGCCTTGAATCACTTTGAGAACACAATAGATTGCTAGTAATCATCTAGTTGAAAATCTAGTTTTCAAATGAATGCCTAAGCATGCTTTTATATGCAACTACAAACACTCCCACCAAGATTTCATAAATTCAAACTTTCCGTGTTGGCATAGGACCTAAATAATGGACATAAACCAACACTTCAAACTTGGGACTACCCCAAAATAGGGCAGGACTAGGGTGTAGGCACCCAAGTCCTCCCCCCCTATTTTGGGTAGGGTCAAGCTCAAGGGGTCCTCCTAGGTCCCATTTGTCATGTTACCTAGGGCTTATTCCATTAGGATGCTAAATTATGAAGTAAGATGTCCTAAATGCATGCAAAAGACCTGAGAGCTAAACCTTATGAGGGAAAAGCCCCCAAGGGGACATTTTTTGATGTTACATTTAGCCCCCACTTTAATGTATGTATAAATGCAAGGACAATACATGCATTAAAATATGGTCAACAAACACATGAAACACGCTAAGCATGGAGAAGACATGCCAATCACATAGAAGATAGTAATAGACACACAAAACATGGAGAACACAATTACAGTCATGCCAAACATGGAGAAGATAGTAAATGTATGGAAGACACAATAATGCATGGAAGAGAGGCATGATTCTTTTCTTTTCTTTTTCTCATATATATGAAATGTAGATGCAAGTATTGGAAAGTAAACAAATCTCCCATAATACATGATGCACTCATCGCATAGGTCTTTGTATATATGGGGCAACACATAGGCAAGACACACAAAACCTCCCAAAATATAGGAAGCACAAGCATTGTGCTAGTCTTTATACTGCATATGGGGCAACAAACATGCCAAACAAAGAAAGCATGCCAAACACACACACTTGAAGACACGACAGACAAATGATGGAGTGTACATATTTCTAGGTCCAACACCGTCTCAGGCACATTATAGGCACACACCGATGATTGCACTTCGCCACAACAATCACTAAAGACATGCTTAAGGGTTGAGTTAGTCACAAAACTGCTCCCCACCTGCACAGAGGACTTTTGAAAATGACAGGATGATGCAATCTACTTTGATAAATACACCATCCCTGCTGCTGTAGAGGGCTTAAGATAAAAAGGATATATGTGATATCCCGCCTTCATAGAGGGCTTACATGATTGATTGATTGATTGCAAACAAACTCAGGATGCAGGAAGCACTCATCACACTAGTTTTTAAACTATATATGAGGACAAGCACATAGCTAACATCTACAATAGACATATTACCTTATATATGCCCCCACCTTAAGGTGGTTGATATCAGGTATCGATATCAAGCACATTAAGGTAGGAAGAAAACACACAAGGAAACACAAGCTCTCGCAAAGCCCATGCCCCCTAGAGGTGACATGTACCTCACGATCACCAAATGTTCCCACAAATACATCCCAACAAGAAACATGTTAGTGTCTACAAAATCATGATAAACAACAACATAAATACACATGATTAACCACACAAAGAGCCAAGGTTATACAATGAATTTAGAGTTTGAGGATAACTGTAGGTCTATATCACGAAGCTCTTTGAATCAAGTACCGCTAAGACTAGATTCAAAGACAAACAAAGGTGCACAGACCAACAATGTTGTTAAGGTTTGTAAATGAGATAGAAACATGATCAAATTCACTACGTGGAAAGAATGAGTGCTTCCACTAGGAAAGCATCAAATAAGATATACAACCCCATCGTCATAGTAGGAACTAAGTCCATTTTTTATTACTTTCGAAAGGGACACTAGGTCCGCATTAGTATAAATGTTTTTCATCATCCGCCTGCTAGATAGAAACACTAGAAGAAGGGAAACAATAAATCAGAGAGGAGAAACAAGTGTCTTAGGGACAATCACATAGGAGGTTTCCCCCAAGTCACCAACCGCAACGCTATGTCCATAAGACACAACACACAATGATGAAATTAGAGAGAGAGAGGCAATATAGAAGAATGATGATACAAATAGAAGGTCACAATAGAGGCAGTCTCTTGGTATCCCAAACCTTACAAGAAAATCAAGGGTCATCCCAGGAGGCCTAAACAACACATAACACATCATGAGGGAAACACATCATGAGAGAGATAAAGGGTTAGAGATACTTACCTGTAGGGCCCTGTCGGGCTAGAGGTTAGCTATAAGCAAATCATTGTCGTCATCTTCCCAATCCCCAATGTTGGAGGAAAGTGGGAAATAAGGTATCATAGCTAAATTCATGTCTGATATCAGTCCAAAACAGCAATAAGATCCTTCTCAACACACTCTTGATGCAAATACAAGATAATGCCAAGTCAAACTATAGTGAAAATATGTCACAATATGCACTTTTTTCACCAAAACTCAATGCAAAAGAGCATAAAAAAGGGTATTGTGAGGAAAGTGATGATGGAAAGAAAATTATATCAGTAATAATAGCCACTTAATGATAAAATGTCTCACAATATGCTTTTAGTGCCACTGAAGGTCAAACCCTAGTGAAAATATAGCAAAAATAGGTACTTTTTCATGGGTTTTCAATTCCAAGACCTAGAAAAAGGGGTGTTGTAATTAATATAAGGAGGTGTAGCAACTAAATCCAATTATATTAGTCACCTTAATCCACAAAATTGATCACAACATGCTTGGAGTGCAAACTAGGTCAAACCCTAGGGCAAAAATAGCCAAAATGTGTAGTTTTTCACCAAATTTTCAATACAAGAGCCTGTTAGAAGGGTGTTGTAAAGATTTTTAGGATGGGATGCAAATTATTACCCTGATAATAGTAAATTAATTCATAAATACCCTTCACAACATGCCTTTGGTGCAAGTTTAGAGAGTCGATAAGGCCAAATTTAGTGAAAATCAGTGTTTTTGAAGATCTTGGGATAAAATGCTATATGAATGTTTTGAAGTCTGATTTATGGTGAAGATGAATTACTTTCAGGTCTGAAAATGAAATCCAAACTTTAATATACAAAATGCCAATGCAAATCTAATCAAAATGCATGAAAATTACTAGTTTTTTGTTGAAATTTTCTATGCAAAAATGCAAATATTTAAAATCCAAATTCAAATTTACACTAAAATTAAATACTAAAGCCAAATACAAATTTTAATGAGCCTCTAAAATCAGTAGAAAAATCTGAAAGAAGATTTTGACTACTAACCCTAGATTTTGGAATTACTAGGTTTAATGAAAATGTTCAAAATTTTTACAAAAGCCTAGCAAATTAATGATGAAAATGCAATGCAAATTATTGAATTTTTGTGTTTTTATGTATTTTATATCAGATATGATGCAAAAATCATTAATTATGGAAATTTAGAAAGAATTCATGCAATTTAGTAATCTATATGAAAATGCAAGCTAGGGTTTTCAAATTTTTGCAAATTTTTCAATTCTTTTCTAATTTTCTCAATGCAATGAGATGAAAGATTATATGAATGAATGAAATAAATTCAAATATGAAGACACACACTCTGTAAGTTGTAATTTAAGTCCAAAAACATGGGTTCACACAAATGTTTAGGGTAAAAATTGGGATTGTTTACTTTAGTGTTGTTAGATGTTTGAATCCTCCTTTCACCCTTAACATTCAAGGATCTAGGGTCAAGTGGCAATGTACTATCATACCCTAGGTCACTGTGAGATGTAGGGAAGCTTGGATTATGGCTTTTAATTATCAATTTTCCTTCTCCTATGCTCAATTAACAATTAGAACCCTAATTTCACAAATACGACTGTAAACAGAAGAATAATAGAAAAAGGTCTTGCAGATGGAAGTAAATTATCAAATCACAGAGTACCTATTTTTGGGGCTCTAAGGCAGAAAAGTCAAGTACATAGGAGTAGGCACCCAAATCCAAGGCCCTAGTTTCTATTGAGATCTGGAAACTCATTCTGTAACTCTTTCCTGATGTTCCAAAGATTTTCCTATCATGAAAGTTGGAGGACTAATGAGTGGGTGCCCAAGTCCATGGTGCTATTTTTCCTTCTATTCTACAATTCTGACACTTCAAGATGCCTTCCTACAACTTCACTTTTCCCAACTCCTCAACCTGTAACTTGCAACCATGAAAAACTTTGGGAGGGGGTTGTGTTTACAGGCTTGCCTCAATCAAGCCCTGTAGGACACTTAAGTCTCTGAACACTATTGTCAGATAGAGAGTGCATGCCCTTGGGAGGCAGAGGAAAAAACCAAAGGAAATGATGATGAAAACACAATATAATGTCACCTTGTAGTGAAGATCTCATGGGAGGAAGATGCTCTTCTTTCCATGATAAAATGGATGCTCAAATCTGTAAACACAAACATATAGACCACACAAATATACTCTTGCAACATAATGAAAGCCTTGAATCACTTTGAGAACACAATAACTTGCTAGTAATCATCTAGTTGAAAATCTAGTTTTCAAATGAATGCCTAAACATGCTTTTATATGCAACTACAAACACTCCCACCAAGATTTCATAAATTCAAACTTACCATGTAAGTATAGGACCCAAATAACAGTCATAAACTAACACTTCAAATTTGTGACTGCCCCAAAAAAGGATAGGACTAGGGCACGGGTACCCAAGTCCTCTCCCCTATTTTGGGCAAGGTCAAGCTCAAGAAGTCCTCCTAGGTCCCATTTGTCATGTTACCTAGGGCTCTATCCATTGAGATGCCAAATTATGAAGTAAGATGTCCTAAATGCATGAAAAAGACTTGGGAGCTAAACCTTATGAGGGAAAAGCCCCCAAGGGGACATTTTCTGACGTTACAGGCATAAAATGTTACATGCCTTTTTGTGTAGGAGACAAATCACATCCACAAACATGGGAGAGCATTGCAAAATTGGAGAAGTTGGCTTGGTAAATGAATGCAGTAGGGTATTTCCAAATTCAAGACTTTTACTCAATGTTGTGGAATAGGAGAAAAAAGAATCATTTATCTGCCACCATAGTGAAAAGTTAGCAATTGCATTTGGTTTGTTAGACATGGCCCCTAGTACAACCATTCGAGTTGTTAAGAACCTTCGAGTATGTTCTAATTTTCACGCTGCATCTAAATTCATCTCCAGGATTGTTACAAGAGAAATTTCAATCATTTTAAATAGGGACAATGTTCTTGTGGAGAATATTGGTGATGCTAAATGAAACAAAAAATATCATCCTATCTATTTATGATGTTTTTCTAAGCATCAAAAAATTAAACAAACAAACTACAAAGCACACAAGTACATCTTTTACTTGTATAGACTAGGACAATTCAATCACCATTATACCACTCAATGAATACTAACTAGCTCCTAAGTCATGATCTAGATTACTCCTTTGGCACCTTGTAGGTGGTCTTGTATATGAAAGCTCTAGGTCCTAACAAAAAAACACAAAATCAAGGTGTTCAAACCAAGAATAAATAATATAGGGAAAATAAACTACAATAAAGATACCTTCATACATTTGATAAATCCATAAATCTATGCAAATTTCCTTCCATAAATCCATCTTAGGGATTCATATTTCTTTTAAAATTATTCTAGGAGTCATTCATAAGCACCCCATACCAAGTTCATGTGAAAGATATTTGTATTTTTGACCATTGATGTGTTTTTGTCTCTCACCACAGTCCCGTAGGTCACTCAAAAGGTCTTGGCAGGTGTGCGGGAACTAAGGATAACAAGGGAGTAGTTATTGATATCCCACAACATGAAGAGATTGGACTTGCGGCATTGCGGTATGTAGAGATCAATTATTGCAACCCTACAGTGGTCTCAAAATGAAGTGGCAGGTTGGCGGTATAAATTTAAGTGGCATATGATACTTCACCGTGGTCCCATGGTAGTCAAGAGAATAACCGGTGGTAATGTGGTAAGGATTAGAGGAAAATAGTACACCGTGTCCCCACGATTACCTCAAGTGAGGCTTATGGTATGGAGGTAAGAAGGACCAGAGGAAAATAGTACACCATGCCCCCACGATGGCCTCAAGTGAGCCTTGCGATATGGAAGTATAAGGAGTTTAAGTTATGTAAGTTTTGAATACCACAGCCTGATGATAGTTTTAATGGAGTGTGGTAGTGCAATGAAAGGCTTCAAGTGATGTTTAGTATACCACCATCCCGTGATGGTCAAAGAAATAGTTTGCAGTACTGCGGCAGTGAACTAGTCATGGTGATATAGTTGAATTTTTGAGATAATATTTTTGAAATGGAGATAGAACAAACTATGAAATTTCTTAGACACAACCAAGCCATGACTTACACCTTCTACATGTTCCATAGAGTTGTCTTTATGGTAGAGATAAGTCAAGGGATAGTAGTTTGCAGTCATTACATTTCATGAAGGAGTGGGATTATACATAATTTTTAGTGTTGAGATACCCCTGCTACCAAGATAAGAATCATGTTAGGATCTACCTTAAGGAAATAAAGAGATACAGAGCTATGCCATGACTTACACCCCCTTGATAGCTAAACAAATATAATTAGAAGCAACAAAATAAAAGATCATTAACCATGCTTAGACATTTACTTTAATTGTGTATCTATGGCCCATTGGCTCCAATAGTTGCCATCCTATCTTGTTTCTATTGTTGATTCTATGTGTTCCTCAGAGTCATAAAAGAAGACCAAGCAGACAACTCCATCATAAGCAATCAATAAAATCATGAATGCCCAAAGCCAAAGCATTGGAAGGCCTCATTTGGTTCAAAATTGATAGTCATGACTTAGAAAATGACAGTCAATAGAATGGTAATAAAATCCTTAGTTGACACTTCACATTGGAAACTCATTTGTTAAAATAGGTCAAAACAATAAACAATCACTGCTAATCTCATTTTTTCAATGCTTATTGGTATCCTAGATGATATCACCATTAATAGCATTTTGTGGATTGTGTCTAGATATATGATCTGTCTTAGCTTTTGGTATTATCCCATCTCCAAGATAATATGCATGTCTTAGTAAGATATATCATTTCTCTTTGTCAATCTATCTTAGTGAAGCCTCAAATCAGTTTTTATTTTTTCCTATAATGCTCTTCATTTGTGTAATAATGTTGGCCAAGGTATTGGTAACGAAGTTGCCAAAGACATGGTGATATAGTTGAATTTTTGAGACAATATTTCTCATTGGCCTGATCAAATCAAAGAACACTTTTCCACTATTCTTTTATGAGCTGAGTAATTTCAAATTTGATTGTTGTCATTTGCAATGCATTTCTATTGCATTTGAATCTGAAACGTTTGATCCATTGTTTGATTGTTGTCACCTTTACAGAAATAAAAATGTACATGTTCTAATATTTTGAACTTATAACAAGTTAAAGTGGGTTGTGCTTGTTTAGCAACTGGTTGAAATTTAATTTGAATGTACTGCTTCTTGATGTTCCCCTTGACTCATTATCATTTTTGTTTATCATCTTGCTTTTTGGCTAGCAACAAACATGTGATGCATCTGTTGTGATGTCCTATGGATGGTGGATTTTTTCAAATTATTTTCAAACTATTTTGAGTTCTAGGTGTACACCTTGTGGAGACTTATGGCATATTTCTATGTTTAATTGTTTTCCAAGGTTACAGTGAGCTGATAAATGTAATTATTCCAAAGGTATTTGAAATAATTTTGGAACAATTATCTAAGTTCTCTCTTAAAGTTCATATTTGTGTAATTTTTTATTTTGCAGATTTTTAATAGCCTTGTTTGACGAGTCTTGGAAGTTGGTTTTAATTTATAGGGTAAAGCTTCCATCTGGAGCTAAGAAGATTATGCCAAATAGTTGCAAAGCCATGATTGGTCAGGTTACTAGTGGTGGAAGGACATAAAAGCTAATGCTCAAAGCTAGCAATGCATATAACAAATATAGGGTCAAAAGAAACTGTTGGCCCAAGGTTCATGGTGTGGCAATGAATCCTATTGAGCATCCTCATGGTGGTGGTAATCATCAACACATTGGGCATGCTAGTATTGTGCATTGTATAGAGAAGGATTAGCATGTACATGTACTTAATCATAATTAATCAATTATAGAGCTTTGATTATTTCAAAATTTCATCTTTTAGTTTCTTTTTTCTTTAGGTTGCTTTGTGTCAACAATTTATGGGGACCAAGTTGTAAACCATGTTTCCTATTATTGTTTCTTATCATTAGTGTTTTACTCTTGATTCAAAATTTTGGGAAAGACTTCAAACTAGGTTGTAATCCTTGTTTCCTTGTATTCTTTGAGGCTTATTTTAGGCTGCCATATTAATTGACTTTGTGACATCTAGCTAATAACAAATGCATAGTGTGTAAGGAAATCATTATGATGCACTATGAAACTTGTGACTAGCATTGGTCTAGATGTATAGATCTTTGCAAGCAACTAAACTATCTTCACTGCTCTACAAACCAGAGGGAGGTTGTAGATGTGGGATCCAAAAGGGAACCTTTGAAAAAGAGATGATCTAGGTCTAAAAATGGTTCCCAGAGGACATAAAAACAACCTAGATTTACCAAAAATATCACAACCCTTGTTTGAGAAAACTCTCTATCCTCAGTAGACTTGAAGAAAGAAATCCTTAAAAGGACGAATTTAACATTGTATCTGTTACTCATATTTTCACTATAGCTCAATCAGGTAGAGCCTATTGTTTTAAATAAGGAAGTGAAATTCATTTTATTACTTTCCAATGTTACATTCAATTGTATAAGCAAAAATAAAAAAAGGATTACAAAAAGGCTGTAATGGATTATTGTATTGACACAAGTGCATATAACAGAGAAAAGTAATCTTTATTGAGTGAAAAAATATCCATTGTATCACACAAGCCATGAGATTAACTTTCTCTTATTCAATACAAATTGAGAAAAGCATACACATGAATAAGTAATGAAAGTAAATAAAGGGGTATAGAATGAGGGTAATCAGTCATTGCCTGAATGATTAGTTTGTCTGGTGTGTCTGGTCAGTTGTGTTGTTGTCTTGAGCCTCCTCGGTCTATTGTCTTGGTTCCATGTAAAAGATGAGATAAGGTGTTAGAGCAATGCTGCTCTAAGCAATGACTGATTACATTCATTATATACACACTCATTATGCATGTATAGGCTTTTAAACAAGATGAAAAAAATCAGTCATGCATACCTTAGATGTACCAGAAAACTACTAAGTTATCTAATGCATCGAGGGTATGCATTTGTTTTTTTAACAAGTTTGCTTCATGTGCAAATATAGGTGTAATTACATTTTTGTTTGATTCATCAGGTTACATTATGAGTGGAGGAAATGTGACTCCCACAAGGGTTGAGCCCAACTCATAAGAAGTATTTCATATGTATTCATTACATATGTAAAGAGGATAGTTGAGATAGAAGGAAATGTATCTCCAGCATAGATGATTGCCAAATAATATATAACACAGAGGGACAACTTTGAAGTAATGTTAGTGTATAGTTAAAGGACAACTATCAAGACATTTGTTATAGGAAGATCAACAGTGATGAATAGTCATCCTTGCCATAGATCAATAATAACAATGATGAATAGCCTCACTGGATATCAACTATCACAATATTCAAGTTAAGCAAGAATAATCATCAGGTAAGCATCAAAAAAGAGGAAAGCTATCACACTATATTACCATTATAGGATCAATCATCCTCATCAATAAAATAGTCAAGGATCAGCTAAGCAATCAGAAATTACAGTCATAAATGGCATAGTATGGAAGACATGTGCAGACATCAATAGAGATTATCACAAAGAAAGATAAAGCCTACAGGCCAATAGACAGTCAACTTTCAGTCAGCTTTGATCAAGTGAGAGGTAACCCTCATGGTATGGTACAATACCCTTATAGTAAATACATGCAAGTTAAAGCAGTAGTCACTTTGAATGTTAGTAAAAGGCATGTTAAAGAGTCATTAGGTTTGATCATAAAGGTATAGGGCCTTTAGGGCTCACTCTTGTGACTCAAAAGAACAAGATTTATGCCAAGAAGGAATCTTTAGTCAAGTAATGACTATTATAAAGAGTGAAAAACACTCTTAAAAGGTTTTCTAGGACAACATGAAGCTCTACACACAACCACAGAGATTAGGTAGTTAGAGGAACAATTAAGCAGAGTCCGTGATAGTCATAGAATCAACATAGAGGAACAGTGCCACAATAATATGCATAGATAATGAGGGAGTTATCCCTATTAAAAGGGCAGTTATTGATCATTTAAGACTGTTAGAGGCACTAAAGTGATGATGGTACACAAAAAAGAGGCCAGTAAGTGATAGTCAGTACAATAAGGTTAGTAAGAGCACCATGTAAGGAACAAAGTCACCCATGGAACAACTCAAGCAAACTGTTACAAAGATAAAGAGACAAGTTTAAGTGTGCCATTTTAGAATGGGTACAACAATTGGACAGTGTTGATGAGATCCTGTGTAGACATGAAAGATTTTTATATAGTCATGAAAGACTAGGTGTAATGGTGGTCTTATAAAGGATATCAAAAGCAATAGAACATCATGAAAGACTAGCTTTTCTCATTCAAGGTGTTCAGAATCTCTTTATTTTGTTCATATCTAAAAGCTATAGTGGGAATGAGAAACCATGACAAACATCTACAGGATTAAGATAAGTCCAAGATGATACAAATTATTTTATTATGAGTTGTTGCTATAGAAAAAAAGAGCAATTGATGTTGATATATTAACCAAGGTAAAAGGTAGCCAAGAAGCTAGTGAGTGCAGTAAGAGGTAGCCTAAGAAAGAATAGAGATGTGGAAAATTTGGAGGTGAGTATCATTCTAGAATAGACAGCATGAAAAGGGAAAGTTGATCCAAAGATACTGATGGGGAGCCTCATATGGTAAGACTTACTCCCTCTTTGCTCAGGCCAATAGTCAGTACAACCGTCGCCAAACTCTCGTCGCTGTGACCTTTACCATTAGTGAACACTTACAACCTATTATCGATACGCTGATACACTAACTTAGTATATGCTTGGCATGATTTTCTATTACCGGTGGACTAAAGTTTCTATACCCTGATTCACCATTATGATCGGTTACTATTTGTATTTGATGAAAGATACATTCTCAATGTACATTCACACATTCTTTCTCAACATAAATTTGTGATATGCATTCATAATATGCATTCGGTGAAATGATATGAAACTTACGCCAATGCTAGTGTCTTCGGGGGGACTCTTGTCATTGGTGAATGGTCATACACTTAGGACGATGCACGTTGTCACCCTGATCTGAATCTTAGGCCATAAATTTTGTTCAGCGGCTCAAACCTCCCTTCACTTGGAGTACCCTCATCGCTCTAAGAAAGGAATTCTTTTCCAATGGCCTCTGTCTCACCGACAACAACTCCTACTCCTCCAATCCAAACCCTAGCACATGGAGATGCTAGGCCACCTACTATGCACAACCCTCGATCTAGAACATCTACACCGCTGAACAATGAAACAAAATAGGAAACAAATGAATATTGTACACTGAAGCCATTCCACTGATTTTAATAGAAATCTCACTAGTGGAATGCTTCACATCAAAATTTTGCAACAATGGAAGTACAGAAAGGAAAGAAATCTAAATCTATGCAATTGGTAATTACAGAGAATGGAAAATAGATTAACGAAATAGAACAGTTCAATATCTCCTTAACACAATGCACAATTACATTCACACAATTACATTCAATCTCCTCTTCAATCTGATTACAATACAATCTTATCTATATCTATGCCTTTGATTCATTTCTCTGGGGTTTATAAGCTTGCCTCGAGGAACACCAACCCTATTCCAAGTGGCTGGGAGACTAATTCCAAGCGGCTGGGAGAAAACTAACCACTAACAATTTGACAAATGCAAACTAAGTACTTGGGACTTACAAAGTTTGTTCTAGATCTAGGTACAAATATAAATTACATGCATTGGTCGAATAGACCTTATTACAATGCAAACATGATTTTCCAAACAAACATGAATTTAAATGCCTCATGGAAGCCACCTTGTGATAGGTACTCCTACACCATACACCCCACCTAGAAAAGAACTCATGTCCCATGAGTTGATTCTTTGGCTTGCTCCACCTTTATCCTTTGCTGCCTCATGCCTTCCTCATGATCTCTGGACTGCAACTTGCTTCCATGGAATCAAAAATTCATTCCTAGCATTGTAGGCTCTACTAACACCTTGCCATGAGTGAGTTATTGCAACCAAACCCATACTTTGCTCACCATTCTTCCTTACTGTCATCTCTACTTGAACACCTGCATTCCAAACCTTGTTTGGTGCAGCTTGTACTACTACTATGGTAGAGTATGTTTGCCTTCCAACTCTTGTTGGCTCTAGAGGACAAACAATGGTCCCTACTATGATAGCATCTTCTTCTTTCCAAACAACCTGTGGCTGATTGCAGACCTGCTCTTTGACCTTCATTTGATCCATCTCAGATGTTACCATCTGATCTCCATCATTCAAAACTAAAATCACCTTCAAACTATGATCTTTGGTACTCCTTGAGGTATCCTCAACTTTCCTTGTCTCTTCTTCATGCATCTTCACAAACTCTTTCTTACCCACCAAAATAATCTTGGCTTCCTTCTTTGCTTCAGCATCCTCCTGCAATGGTGTCATCACAAAAGTCTTTCCATCCTTCTTGATGGTGTATGTGTTAGCATATCCATCATATAATGTTTGCCTATCAAATTGCCATGGCCTACCTAAAAGTAGGTGACAACACTCCATGGGCAAAATGTCACATAAAATTCTCTCCTTATATTCTCCAATCTAAAAATCAACATATGCTTGTTCAGCTACCAAAAGTGATTGGCTATCACTTACCCAAGATGCTCTATAAGGAGTTTGATGAGGAATCCTTTCTATGTTCAATTTATCCACCATTTCCCTAGACACCATATTGTTTGTTGAACTATAATCTATGACTACCTTGCATATTTTACCTTTGCTTTTGTAATTGATCTTGAAAAGAGCTCTCTGCTGTGATGCTTCAGTCTGCACTAGTTCTTTGAGCAACGTCCTCTTCATCATCAGATTTTCTCCCACTTTTGATGTCAAATTCACTTCAGGAGATGTCACACTCCCTACATCCTCTTGAGTCAATGTGGTTCTTCTCTCATTACCATGAGAAGTTGTGGCCTTCTCTGGACACTTATAGGCTAGGTGTCCTATCTGATTATAGTTATAACATCTCATATTGGAGAATTTGGATTTTCTACCTGATCCATTTGTCCCACTTCTTTCATTTGGCCTTCTTCCTTGATAGCCTCCTCTGCTACTTGAGTCTCCAACTTGCTCTTCTTGGCTAGACTCACCACTAGGCCTCTGGTTAGGACTTTTTCCTCTAAAACTACCTCTAAAATTTTTGTCACCTCTTCCTTTACTTTGCTACTCACCTTTCCTCTTTAGCTTCTCTTCAGCTCTTAATGCTACTTGAAAGCATTTTTCCATGGTTTCAGGGGTAAAAAAACTTATCTCATCTTGAATATTGATCCTCAGACCATTTAGATACCTTGCGACCTTGGCTTTTTCATCCTCCATGTACTCATAATGAAGAGTGTATTTGTGAAAGTCCTCGGTGTAAGTAGCCACATCCATATCTTTTTGTTTAAGGTTCTGCTTTTTCCTGTAAATCTGTACCTCGTAGTCAGATGGAAGGATCTGGGACTTGATCTTCTCTAGCATTTTGCTCCATGAAGATATCATACTTTTCCCATTCTTTACCCTCTCTCCTTGGGTGTAATTACACCATGTAAGGGAAGCACCTTTGAGTTTAGTTTTTGTAAATTTAACTTTCTTACTTTCAGGAACTTCCTTGTATTCGAAGTAGTTGTTTAAGCCTCAATCCAATCCATAACTTCATCAACATTCATCTTTCCACTAAACATAGGGACATCTATCCGAGCCTCCGAAGAGTCCTTGCCAATTGCCTTGATGGCTTCCAGAAATTGTTTTTTCTTAGCTGGTATCTTTGCCTCTTCTTGTTCCTCTGCTTCTTCCTCTTTCCCTTCTTCTTCACCTGAATCTTCCTCTATCCTTTTTCCCATCTTCATTGCCTTCAATTCTTCTTGGAGTGATTCCTGGACTCTAGTTTTGATCATCTCTTCCATCTCTTAAAATTTCCTGACCACTTTGGTGGTCATCCCCTTTGGAGGCGTATTTCTAGCCTCTCCTTCGCTCTCTCTATCTGACATAAACATTCACAGACAACACCTAAATACCAACACTCCTGCAAATCCTCAATTTGACTGCAACACAATGCTCAATAGGATGTCCATCCTACATGCTGCTACAGACCCATTCCTCTCATCCAACAACATATCCTAGAGATGCACTACCACTCTCTCTCGTAGTGGACTCACTCTACACCCTCTTCCAGCCAAACCTCTATTGGTGAATGGTCTTGCAATCCTCATCATCGTCTGCCCACATAGTCCATAGAAATACCATTCCTTCTTACAACTAGATGGCACAAGCAACTCTTCATTTGCCTTCTTAGTTATAGAAATCAAATACACAACACCTCCACCCAGAGATTTTGCTAGCTCTGATACCAATATGATGGGGAGCCTCATATGGTAAGACTTACTCCCTCTTTGCTCAAGCCGACAGTCAGTTCAGCCATTGCCAAACTCTTGTCGCTGTGAGCAAGGAATGCTTTTCCGATGGCCTCTATCTCATTGACAACAACTCCAACTCCTCCAATCCAAACCCTAGCACATGGAGATGCTAGGCCGCCTACTGTGCACAACCCTCAATCTAGAACATTTGCACCACCAAACAATGAAACAAAATAGAAAACAAATGAATATTGTACAATGAATTTATTCCACTTATTTCGACAGAAATCTCACTAGTGGAATGCTTCACATCGACATTTTGCAACAATGAAAGTATAGAAAGGAAAAGAAATCTATAACTATGCAATTGGTAATTATAGAGAACAGAAAATAGATTGACGAAACAGAACAGTTTGATTTCTCCTTAACACAATGCACAATTACATTCAATCTCCTCTTCGATCTAATTACAATACTATTGATGAGTGCCAAATTGCACTCATGAAATACACCTTTTTGCCTTTCTTTTTCCCCTTTCTCAGTTCATCTTCCTTGTGTCTGCACTCAAATAAGTTAGCAAGATTGTTCTATTTTGTGATTAATTAATATGGATTACTTAAGATTAGAATTTTTGATTAGGTGACTAATGTGCATGAGATTAATGGAAAAATGCAGAACTTCTCTCTCTTTTTGAATCAGCAGGTGTAGATGCCAAGAACAACGATTTTGTGCATCTCCAGAGATTGTCTTCAATGATCTCCAAAGACAATAACAAAGAACAGTGACACCTGAAGTTTTGAAGATATGGGGAATGACTCTCCGGAGCTCTGCGAGAGTCTGGAGTATCTCTAGAGTTGCAGACAGGAACAACTATCTCCGGTGCCTCCTAAGAACAGGGCATGTTTCTAAGCAGAGCTGCCAACTAGACACCTTCAGCAGCGATTTTAATACCCCCTCACCTCACTCAAATCATCACCTGAGTGGTGAAGGGTCAACTATCAGTTAAACTGTTGAAGTTTTATCTTTTCAAAGATTTTGCATGAGTTACGAATTGAACTAATCCAATACCCTTATTTTTAGGACTTTGATGCCCAAGTGTATTAAGACTTAAACTTAGACCCCTGAGTGGACTTCTGTTCCACTCAAGTCTACCTTTCTCGCATGGTGATTTTTCATAAGTTAGATAGTTAAGTACAAATAAGAGATGGTGTCATCTCCTAGAAAGACTGATAGATAAAGTTCAGTGATATATCATCACTCATTTTTATATATTCTCTCAGAAATAGTAATAGAACAATATGATAAAATTATTCTAATTTTTGGAGATCTCAGTTTTGTTATAGCCATATTTTCATGAATGCAGAAATGAATGAATTAGACTGAATCTAGTTTTGATCATCTTTTGTGCTGATTTCCTGCTATAGGCTTCTTATCCAAACCAATCTTCTTATAGGGGTCCTTCTAATTAGGGAAATAATCAGTGGAATCCAACTTGGCATGGCCCTCAAAATAATCCTCCTTGGGGACATTAGGATTGGCCAAGTCAACATTGGCAAAACCAAAACTGGCAAAATCAGCCTTGGGGAAGTCAACAGTGGCCACCACAGTTTGGATCACAAAACATGCAACCTCAATGGGGTCCTCAACAGGGATATCATCAACAATACCAAGGACAACCTAGACATTTCCAACCTCAACAGCAGAATTTACTAACTTGATCCTCCAACACATAGGGTCAAACACAAAATGAACTAGTTAGTCAACCACCTTTACCAGCTCAGCCTATACCAAACCCATGGAATAAACAGGGAGCAACTGTTTATATGACAGAGAAAGAAAATCTGGCTAGAATTAATGCTATATATTCAAATAATCTCCAGCTACGTTCTGGGAAAGCATTCCCAAGACCTTCTCCTCCAACTATAGTTGAAATAACCAATGAAGAGGAACTTGAAAATCCATCCAATCAACCCCCAGAGGAGATTATTAACAAAAAAGTGCTAGAAAAATCATCCACAGACAACTTCGGAGTTACTCCTAAAAGGCCGGCTCCAGAGAACAGTCTTGAACATAATTCTGATAAGAGCTCCGGAGATACTCCGGAGATGGAAAAACTAGCACCATACCTAGAACGGCTTAAACAGAATGCTCCCCAGAGAAAGATTCTACAAAAACAAATCCAAACCAATCAGGAATCAGAACTTTTACAAGAAATCAAATAGTTAAACATTGAAATTCCTCTTCTTTAGGCCATCAGAGATGTACCAGAACTAAATCAGCTCAACAAACAGTATTGCATCAAAACACAGGGTAGAAAGAAAAGCTTTCCCTCCACAATACAAGTGGAAGGAAAAGTAGTGGATCTATTGATGGGAGAAATGCTCCTCCCAAAATATGGAGACCTTGGAAATCCTGTCATAACTGTTTTCATCTCGGGGGTAGAAATTTCAAATGTTCTGGTTGATTTAGGAGCAGCAATTAATGTGATGATAGTTCATACAATGGACAGGTTAGCTCTATCAGGTATCCAATCCACAACTACAATTCTTCAACTTGCTGATCAGTCAGTAGCTGTACCAAAGGGAGTAATCACTAATGTACCTGTTGTGATAGATTCATGGGAATTCCAAGTGGATTTCTTAATACTAGAACCTAGAAACTAGAGAAATGCTTATCTGTTGATTTTAAGAAGACCATGGCTAGCTACTACAGCAGCATCTATTGATTGTCGAATTGGAGATATGGTCATTTCTAATGGGATAGATCTAAAGAAAATATCTCTGTATCCTCCAGCTAAACCATCGGTGCATTACACAGGAAGAGTATGGGTGGATGAACCAGAGAACATGGACAATAGTGCCTCATTAGCTATGGTAACCATTAGGGAACATCTGGGAGAAGTAGGGGAAGAAGTATACTATGATACAATGGAAGACTTCACTCACATCCTAATCAATAAAGATGTGATTGAGCTCACCCAAGATCCTCAGAGAGAACTTCTTGTTTCTTCTCATTGTACCCTTGCCAACATTATTCCTTATGGAGAAACCTTTTACAGGGACTTGGCCACCTTCCACATGTTACTCCCACATTCTTGTCCTCTCAATACCATGAAACCAATGTATGGATCTACCACATCTATGGATCAAATAACAAAATAGGTCATGATTCTGCTAGGGAAAACACTCAATATAAGTACTCAGTTAACAGCAAGTCAGGAAGAAAAACTTATCCAGCTTTTGGTCTCCCACTCAACATCTTTTGCCTGGGAATACCAAGATATGAAAGGCATACCTCCTGAGATCTGTACCCATCATATCTACACTGAGGATACTAAACCTGTTAGGCAACCACAAAGAAGATTGAATCCTATTTTAAAAGACATTGTCAAAACATAAATAGAAAAATTACTCCAAGCAGGGTTCATATATCCAATCTCAGACAGTCAATGGGTGTCACCCCTTGTCATTGTGCCTAAAAAGAATGGGAAATTGAGGGTGTGTATTGATTATAGAGAACTCAACAAGGCCACAAAAAAGGACTACTTTCCCTTACCATTTATTGACCAAGTTTTGGACAACCTTGCTGGGAGAAAGTACTTTTCTTTTCTTGATGGATTCAGTGGGTATAATCAAATTCAAGTAGCACCTAAAGACCAAGACAAAACCACCTTCACATGCTCTTAGGGAACCTTTGCTTACAAAATTCTTCCCTTTGGGCTATGCAATGCCCCAGCTACATTTCAAAGACTGGTTCTAGCTATTTTTGTTGAACTGGCTAATGAATGCATGGAGGTCTACATGGATGACTTTACTATGTATGGGGATAACTTTGAGGAAGCTCTCACAAACCTTGGAAAAGTACTAAAATGTTGTGATAAAAATCGACTGGCCCTTAGCCATGAGAAATGTTTTATGATGGTGGAAGAAGGAATTGTTTTGGGACACCATATTTTAGAAAAAGGGATCAGAGTGGATCAGAACAAGATAGAAATAATCACATAGTTGCCTCCACCCAAAAATCAGACTGATGTTAGAAGTTTTTTGGGACATGCAGGCTACTATAGGAGGTTCATAGAAAATTTTAGCAGAATAGCTACCCCCTGTTCACCCTGCTTAATAAAGAAACAAAATTTCTATGGACAGAAGACTGTCAATCAGCATTTGAAACTTTGAAGGAGAAGCTTACTGTCACACCAGTTTTAAGGGGACCTAATTGGACTTTGCCATTCCACATATAAACTGATGCTTCAAATGAATCCATTGGGGCAGTTTTAGGACAAAAGGAGGAAGGAGAGAGTATGCATGCCATTTATTACATTAGCAAAAATCTTACCTCTACAGAAAGAAATTATACAACAACTGAAAAAGAATTCTTTGTAGTTATCTATGCTATAAACAAATTCAGGCATTATATCACTGGATATAAAATATTTGTGCGCACTGATCATGTAGCCATCAAGTACCTAATGAATAAACCAGTAGTAGGTGCAAGGATCATTAGGTGGTTATTGCTATTGCAGGAATTTGATATTACCATAGTTGATAATCCAAGAAAGTTTAATTTGGTTGCTGATTTTCTATCAAGATTGTATATAGGAGGAGAAGATCAACCAATGGAGGACAAATTCCCAGATGAACATCTTTTTGCCATATCCACTACTACACCTTGGTTTGTTGACATAGCTAATCTGTTAGCTACAGGCTTGTATCCATCCCATTTTACTTCAAAACAAAGAAAATGTTTGGTTGAAGAAAGTCTATCCTACAAATGGTTGAATGGGTTACTATTTAAATGTGGTCCTGATTTCATTCTACGCAGGTACTTGAAGGCTAATGAGACTTTTGATGTGATGAGAGCATGTCATGATGAACCATCTTGTGGCCACTACTCTTTCCACAGGACAGTCCACAAGATCCTTGGAGCTGGTTACTACTGGCCTTCTCTTCATAAAGACACAAAGAAGTATGTGTAGCACTGTGACCAGTGCCAAAGGATGGGGTAGCCAACCCTTACCCAGGAAATGCTGCTACATCCTCAAGTCATGATGGAACTGTTTGAGTAGTGGATTCTAGACTTTGTGGGACCAATTTCACCACCATCATCAGGCAAGGAGTATATTCTAGTGTGCATAGACTATGTTACTGAGTGGGATGAGGTTCAAGCATTACAGTTTGCAAGAGAAGAAAAAGTTGCTGATTTTCTCTACAATAAAATTTTCTTGAGATTTGGAGCCCCAAGATCAATAGTTTCAGACAAAGGACCTTAGTTTACTTCACAAGTAATCAAGGCATTCATAGATTTATACCAAGTCAAGCACAGAAAATCTTCACCTTACCATCCTCAAGCAAATGGCCAAGTAGAAGTAAATAATAGAGAACTTGAGAATATCCTAACAAGGACAGTGGCAATGAACAGAAAAGATTGGGCTAGTAGATTACATGAAGCAGTTTGGGCTTACAACACCACTTGGAAGTCCACAACAAAGTTTTCACCATATGAATTAGTTTATGGGAAAAAGCCTATATTATCTATAGAATTTGAACTCCAGATACTTAAAACTGTATTGGATGTTGGTCTACCATTGTCTGTAATTCAGCAGAACAGAATTCTTCAACTCAACAAGTTGGATGAGATTTGGACAGAAACCATTCAGCAAACAGAGCTGATTCAATACCAGAGGAAGCAATGGCATGACCAACACATTAAGAGGAGGACATTTCAACAAGGAGATTGGGTTCTTCTTTATGAATTTAAATTCAAAGAATTCAAAGGAAATTGTAGACTCACTGGCTGGGTCCTTATCTGATAAGGGACGTGTTTGAAAATGGAACCATATTATTGCAACCAATTGATGGGAGCACAGACACATTTCTAGTAAATGGTCACCGAATCAGGCTCTACAAAAGACCATCTACTAAAAAAGAGTTTTTGAATAATCTATGTTTTTATACATACTAAAAAAGAGTTTTTGAATAATCTATGTTTTTATACAGGGGATACCCCCTCTGTCACGGTGTTGGATTGAATTATTCTGAAAAAAAAAAAAGAAAAAAAATAGAGAAAGATGGAAAACCAGCAAATGGCTGTCTTTCTCGACCAAGGGAGTTGAAAACCAGTAAAATGGCAGTTCCCTTCTTCAGGACAGTTGAAATAATTAAGCTTCGAATGTGATCAGTTCCCAGAAATTGGCCCAATGTATCTCCGGCGCTTCTCAAACAGGAGCACCTCTGGTGCTTTCCAATAAGGAGCATCTCTGACACTTTTCAATTAGGAGCACCTCTGGCACTCTGTTAATAATGCTGTCAGTCTCCATAATAAGGGAGGGACCCACCTCTCCGGGTGGTCAAGTAAACAAATTATATGATGACATCATCATGACTCATCCCCTACTTCATCACCAAGTATAATTAAAGTAGAATAATAAATATTTGCAGGAGTATCCATGAGCCGGTGCTAACATCACCTAAGGACGTGGATTTTAGAGCCACTCAGTGCAATGATTGTGGGTTGCGTGCAAGTGGGAAGTGGACGTCATTTCAGGTTGCTGCTCAATTGCCACAATGCATGCAGTTTCCAAAATGACGCAGCATTTCTCCCGAGTACATCGCCTCATCATTGAAAGTGGTCCAGGTAATCTATTTTTAATTAATCATTGATTAGTAACTGTCCTGTATTTCTATTTTGGGTGCTACCAAGATGACACGTCCCTCCACCGTCATTTCCTTTTTCACATCCAAGCATGCTGCCATCTGTGCCTTAATGCCACCTTACCTCTAGAGTGCCTTGTCAGTTCGTTACATTTATGACTGCCTTGGTCCTTTAACCCATCTGCATAAGCCCAGCTAGAAAACAATAACATTCCTTATTCAAACCTCTGGAATAGACTGAAGCATAAGATAAATCAAACAATTCTCTAGAGTCTACAAAGCAATTTGAACAATCCTTCGGAGTCTATAGAGCAATTTGAACAATCCTTTGGAGCTCACAAAGATAAAAGGGGAAAGATAGACTGCAGATTAGGGAGGTAGAAGAATAAAACACAGAAGGTGCCATCAATTCAGCAATGGGGGTCAAGAAAAAGTCTAAGCCATAAAGTACTACTGGTCTTGTGAAGGATGGAGCTGCAACAAATATTTTAAGGGCTGCTGGATGGTTAGATTTCCTAGATAAGTTCGAAGGGTTTAAGGAGGATATTGTGGACGAATTCCTTAGGAATTTAAGAGACAACCAGACAACTGTGAGAGGAAACCAAATCAATCTCTCCTCAGCAATTATCATCCATATCTCTGGACTTCCCAAACAAGGTGAAAGGTTCTACCACCTGAAAACCTTATATAATGATTTAATTAGAAATTTTTCTATTCATGGTGAACCTGCTATTCAATTGCATATGAATAAGAATGAAGTTAAAGGAATTCTAAGGGCCACACTTCCAAACCCTTGGGCAACTGTTGCTACCTGGTTAATGAAATACTTTACCTATGATGGCCAATTCTCCATAGTTTTAGGGCCCATAATGAAAATGTTGATCTTTCTTAGACATGGAAATAGGCACCCTGAATATAGCATAAATATTTCCAATTTCTTGTATTCTACCATTAGGGCAACTGCAGAGAAATATCAGTAGGGTAAAGGACCCATGAAACATCATGGCCTCATCTTTCTGATAGTTAAGCACCACTTCCTATCTCACACAAATGGAGAGGAACTATTACAAAATTTTCTTGAACACAACCCCCTGGTCAGAGAACCAGAAATTGCACAACCAAAAGGAGAGAGTTCTCCCTCTCACCAGGATGAGGAAACTAAACTTTCAGCCTCCTCCACAGCTGTTCACAAAGGGAAGTCACCCTCACAAGAGGCTACATCATCTGTAGCCCCTATTCCTGACAAAAAAAGGAAAGGCAAACAAATTGCAAAACCTACTCCTACACGACCTCTATACATGACTCGGTCAATCAGGAAAAAAATGACTCTCCCCGAGGAATCTTGGCCTAAGGAATTAATAGAGGAAAAGTTATGACAGGGAATTGAGGAAAGGTGGTGGGTTGAAGAACCATCCCATGACTCAGATGAGATCCCCCTAGTCAGGAAGAGGAAGAAAAGAGAAAATTCCCTAGCACCATCTATTCATATGGAGTCAAGTCCAGTTTCAACACCACCATGTGCTCTGGAGACAGGAAACTTACCAACTGTTACTATCTCCTTAGATTCTGAGGAAGGGAGACCTGCTCCGGAGTCACCAGTCCCACCTGTGCTCTAGAGAAGTAAAAGGAAGAGGCAACTCTCACAAGCTAAGAAGGATACAACCCTATTCGCTGAGGCACTCTTAGAATTGAGAACATGTGAGGATAAAGCAGGACCTTCATCAGTGCTAGCAATAGCAAAGGACCCTCAAGACAGGAACACTGCAGAAGGAGAAACAGGGCAAATAGATACATTGGGAGAAACAAGGTAGATGGCCATGGATAACATTGATGATCAGCTAGCAGCCACAGAAACAGAGGCAGAAACCCCATCTCATCCCTCTGACCAAGAGGATATAGAAATCTCAATAGAACAACAATTAATGGAAGAAATTAAAAATTTAAAAAGAATGCTCTGGGGAAAGAATTTGATTATTACTGACCTCAAGAAAGTCAGAGTAGAAATGGTGATGGAACTGAAACAAATTATTGCAAATATCCAAACAGACCTCCAAAACAAGGATAAAATCATCTAGGAGAAAGAGGCAGAGTTGGAAGCACATAAATGTGAAGTAGCCAAATTGATGGAAGAACAAGAAAAAGAAACAGCACAGAAGGTTTCTGAGCTCACCATGGCCAGAGACAATGGCCTCACCATAATGGCAGCACTGATTGAAAGGGTACAAAGCCAGGATAAACAGTTAACTTGGGCCAATAACAGACTGGATGACCAAGAAGAATATATTCAAGAATTGTCTAGCCCAAGGGCAACCAATGAGCTGGAAATTCAAACAGATGTCTATGTGGGTCCAATCCCCATTGACATTCCCAAAACCCTGTTTCATTGGGAGAAAAGGTGTAGGGAATTTGAGGCCTCCAAACCAATGTTGCAATTACAAACGGCAGTCACTGCCAGAGTAGAAAGAATAGCAACTTTGGAAAACAAAATCATTCAAATAGCCTCCCTCTCCTCAGAAATTCTATCCTGCAGGCCTCCAAGTGCCAGCTACTCCATGTTCTTACAGGAAAGGGTGCTACAAAGAAAACTCTCCTTAGTCCTATCTGACATAACTGAGGACACCGAAACAGCTGATGGATTCATGGCAGCTTACACTAGGAGCACTGATGAAGACAAAAACTTCCTATGTGAGTTATACTTACATGGGTTCTATATTAATGATATAGCCTTCATCATTAATCACTTTGTGGGAGAATGCCAGCTGAAGGCATTCATGTCCCTCATGAGAAACCACTAGATCTAGAACAAAAGGATGGAAGATCATCTTCAAAAAGATTTAAAAATAGATCTCTTCATCAGGAAAGAATGTCCCAATCCTTTTGCTTTTGAGACCCAATTCAGGTGCCTTATCTATCATCTTGCAAATGCAACCAAAATGTTGCCATTATACTTGAAAAGTTTGCAGGAATGCTCCATTGACTTTGGTCTTTTTTATGGTTAATTCAGCAAATTCTGTACTTGCTGTAGCAAAGAGGAGATGGAATATTTTGACCCCAGAGTAGAAGCTTAGAGAGGTGGTCACCCCTGCCAACCTGAGATTATTCATGAGAAAGGCAAAGTTGATATCCAAACTGATGGATAGACATAAACAAGAATGGATAGGTTGACAGTTCAGGCCTCTTTTGATAATTGAACCACTCCCTATATGGATAGAACAGCTGGAAGATGACAAATTGCAGGATTGGTTGAAGCAAGTTGACAAGTACAGAGGAAATGGTAACACCAACAGAACCACTTGGACCACCTATCTCCAAGAGTATAGCCTGACTAATAGGCTGCTTTGCCAAAATAAATCCAGGGTGTGAAAAGCAGGAGGACCTACTAAACCTTAGGTATGGGGGGATGATGAGTGCCAAATTGCACTCATGAAATACACTTTTTTGCCTTTCTTTTTCCCCTTTCTCAGTTCATCTTCCTTGTGTCTGCACTCAAATAAATTAGCAAGATTGTTCTATTTTGTGATTAATTAAGATGGATTACTTAAGATTATAATTTTTGATTAGGTGACTAATGTGCATGAGATTAATGGAAAAATGTAGAACTTCTCTCTTTTTGAATCAGTAGGTGTAGATGCCAAGAACAATGATTTTGTGCATCTCCGGAGATTGTCTTCAATGATCTCCGGAGACAATAACAAAGAACAGTGACACCTGAAGTTTTGAAGATATGGGGAATGACTCTCCAGAGCTCTGCGAGAGTTTGGAGTATCTCTGGAGCTGCAGATAGGAACAGCTATCTCTAGCACCTCCTAAGAACAGGGCATGTTTCCAAGTAGAGCTGCCGACCAGACACCTTCAACAATGATTTTAATACCCCCTCACCTCACTCAAATCATCACCTGAGTGGTGAAGGGTCAACTATCAGTTAAACTGCTGAAGTTTTATCTTTTCAAAGATTTTGCATGAGTTATGAATTGAACTAATCTAATACCCTTATTTTCAGGGCTTTGATGCCCAAGTGTATTAAGACTTAAACTTAGACCCCTGAGTGGACTTCTATTCCACTCAAGCCTTCCTTTCTCGCATGGTGATTTTTCATAAGTTAGATAGTTAAGTACAAATAAGAGATGGTGTCATCTCCTAGAAAGACTGATAGATAAAGTTCACTGATATATCATCACTCATTTTTATATATACTCTCAGAAATAGTAATAGAACAACGATGATAAAATTATTCTAATTTTTGGAGATCTCAGTTCTGTTATAGCCATATTTTCATGAATGCAAAAATGAATGAATTAGACCAAATCTAGTTTTGATCATCTTTTGTGCTAATTTCCTGCTATAGCCTTCAGCCTCAAGGGTGTGGAGCAAGGGCCCACTCTCACTACTCAGGCAGGAGGCTAGTATCACTGTTTTCATCATTTCAGTTTTCTCTTATAAAAGTGTTTCCTATTTAATAGATAGATGCATGTTATTGTTTCTTTGTTTAGAGTACATTTCCTATTTTACTCTATTTTCCAGCATTCATTGCATTTATTCAACAAGCAGATAGATTAGTCTTTCTTTTAAAAATTAGGACTAGTTATAAACTGGTAACTATAGGATCCCTAGTTGTAGACAGTCGTGGACACAGCCCTGGTTCTTTGACATCTGAAAATAGATTAAATGATGAGGTACAACGACACCTTGTCAACTATCTGATCTATATCTATGTCTTTGATTCATTTCTCTAGGGTTTATAAGCTTGCCCTGAGGAACACCAACCCTATTCCAAGCTGCTGGGAGACTGATTCCAAGCGGCTAGGAGAAAACTAACCACTAACAATTTGACCAATGCAAACTAAGTACTTGGGACCTACAAAGTTTGTTCTAGATCTAGGTACAAACATAAATGACATGCACTGGTCGAATAGACCTTATTGCAATGCAAACATGATTTTCCAAACAAACATGAATTTAAATGCCTCATGGAGGCCACCTTGTGATAGGTGCTCTTGCACCAGGTATAGTGCTAGCAAGTAGTAAAAACATGAAGATGATAGCATGTCAATCACAAAGAGCAAACCTTATAATAGTAAATATAGACATCTCTATTTTGGGTTAGTCATGAGAGAAAAGCTAAATAGAGCAACCAACAATATGGAGAAGCAGTCATCTCTATCAATAGTTAGTCATCTCCAAAGCTTAGACATAGAGGAGTTCATGCTCAGATCCCATACACTTTGCCCATTTTAAATGATATAGTGAAACATGTTCCAGGTATACAAAATGTATGGATTTAGATTTGGGTATCCAGCTATAGAAAAATGTGTTCTTCATCTAAAAGTGGCCAGAATCATTTTTAAACTCTCTTCAGCAGAATATACCAGAAGAAATACTAAAATATGCTGGGATGGCTACTATAGGCAACACAAGAGATAGATGCTGGTAACTTATACATCTTTTTTCATATGCAATGTGTAGCTACAGTCAAGCATAGTGACAGTCTATAGAAGTCAATGGGGTGTCATGAAAATATATAGAGAATCCTATGCAAGAGTATGCCTATAGTTGGGGTTTTGAAACCCTAAGATACAAATATCTAGAGGGACTGTAGTCAGTGGAGGCTTCTGGTGAAACCCTAGGTAAAAATTAGAAAAAGGAGTTTCAATTATCACAGAAAGAGATCAGTAATATCTATACTCAGAAGGATGAAAATGAGATGGTGAAGAATATTGTGTACAGAAGTGATAAACTTGCTACTTTTTGTGGCTTATACCTAGTAAGGGCGGTCATATATACTTAAAATGAAGTCGTTCATCATAGTCACATGTGATACAAAGACTTTCAGAGAGCAATGATATAGCTTGTTACAAAATCTTTCACAGTATGAAGAAATGACTTAGAGAAGATAGATTTTCATCATTTTCTGTAACCTTTACCTTTGAAATACAACCATTTTAGACACAAAAAGAGAATTATCCATCAGGACCATGGACATAAAAATGAACTATACTGCATATACAGTGAGTAAAAACTACAAAAAATCATGAAATGGTATTTTTTGTTACAGCAACATGAGATGTTCATGCTCACCTTCAGCATAGGAGCATAAAACATTAAACCACAGTGAAAATGCCTTCAAGGATGGTAGAAATAGCCATAGGAAACCCTTGGTAAAAAACCCTCATGGCGGTAGCAGAGAAAGAATGAGCTTAAAAAAAAGTTGTTTTTGTGCTTTAGGGTTTTCAAAACCCTAAAGACCCGGAAGCCTTTTTTTTTTTTTTTTCCTTTTTCTTTTCATACTATTCGAAAAGCCCATGGTCAATAATATGATCATATGATACCTAGTATGCCACAAGGTGGCCTTGAAACAATGAAGACCTTGTTAAGTCTTTTGGACTTCTTTTTGTATTGTGCCAAATACTTCGGTGCCTTATGCTTTTATTTTTTCCTTACAAATATGATATAATGTCAAACAGTAAACTCTAAATGATGATCATATAAATCATTTAAGATCTATTTGTCCCTTCTAATGCAAGGGAGAGTAAAGGGGAGTATGGTGGAGATTGTTTGAGAGACTTTATTGCCTTTGAGGAGTTATGGTTGAAAATGTGAAGATGTGGCATACACATGCCAAAGACATAGTATTTTTTTTTGCCAAGGAAGAGAGGAGTTTGACTAAGTCATGTTGGTAGTTAGAAGTTGTCTTGACTACTTGGAGAGCATCTAGGAGGGTTTTTTTCCTTTTAGAGTCCTTTATAGATTTGTTTTCATGAGACATTATGTTTGGCTAGGTCTTAATGGACTTTTTCTTGTAGTTTGGCCATTTTTGGAGAGGATTTAGGCACTATATTTCAAGCTTTTTAGGTGCATCTGACCCCAGTCAATTGGAGATTCCTTGTATGGTGGAACCACTTGGATAGTGGTGGATATAGTCACTTTTGTGAGTCTTTTGTAGTTAGTTCTTATTATGGAAAATATTTTCTAGAGATTGTGACTGATACAGTCCTTTGTTACAGTATTGAGCATCTTTCGTAACTCATCATTTTTGGAGTATGGAATATAGATTTTACCTTGGAGATTATTGAAGAATCTTGTTACCTTCTTGTTCTTGCAAGCATTGTGCATTACCAGGTGACTGAGCTATTTGTGAGATTACTTTTTTCTCCTTTAGTTTTGTCTCATTATATGCCTTTTTTGCAAAAGTAGGAATTTACAAGTTATAAATTGTGTCTTAGTATTGCATAGAAACCTCTAGTTTGTGAAAGTTTTGTCTTTCCTTCTTGAAAGTATATGCAGGATAGACCTGTTTATGAAACACTTATGCAGAAACTTATAGTAACATGTGTATTTTTAGTGTTTATCATAAATAACCAAGTGTATGTCAGTCTTAGTATCTCATAGCTCTTATTAGCTTGGTGTATCACCCATTTTCACTTCATTTTCACTAGTTTTCCTCATCAAGGTAGTAATTTAGGTGATATCCATAAGAACCAGCCTTCTCTAGAGTTTGAGCTCTGCTCATAGAGTAACCCACAACTTTAGAGGTCCTCCCATGTTTCATCAAATAGACTAATTTCTGCAAATTAGTTTGGGTGCATATTTAGGTGATAACAATTTTTGGCATGCTTGGTGGTACTGTTTGAATATGAACAGTACTTATGCTTCATGCATATTGCTAGTTTTGATATGCTACTAGCATTGTTAGGCCTTTAAGAGGCATTTTTTTGCATATCTGGCAACTCATACTGAAGAAAAGACAAGTAGATCAATGCTATCACATTTTTATGAAAAAAATACAAACAGAGTTCGAGTTCTTTTGATTACTTGCAGCTGTCTCCACCTAGAAGACAGAGTAGAACTGTGAGAAGGACTATAGTTTCAAAAAGAATTTAGTCAACCCCACCAAGTTTCAGACCAATAGTACCTGTAGCTCCTATACTATTTCAAGTAAACCCACCTATAGCTATTCCAATGGCAAGGAATCAACTATTTGTAGCATTTGATGGAGGTAGCCCATTAAAATTAACACAACATGATAAAATACCCTTGGAAGCCTTGAAGAGCCTACCTTATTTCACAGGGGAGGATCAAACTACCCCAATCAAACACATTAGAGATGTGGCTTCTCTATGTGGTGTTCATCATGTAACTCAAGAAAATGTAGCCATCAAGTTGATGGCTGTCATTTAAAGGAAAAACATTACACTGGTTCAGGAATCTACCAGTGCAAACCATTGGAACTTGGGATGACTTAGGCGACAAGTTGAACAAGCAGTTTTAAGATAAGTCTGATAACTTATCATTGGTTGAACAATTGACTACAATAAAGAGAGTTCCGTAGGAGCAAATGATAGATTTCAATTTCCAGTTTCAGAAGACATGGAATAAAATTCCTACCATGATAAGGCCTTCATTAGAATATACATTTCTGTATTTTTTGAAAGCTCCAAATAGTGATATTTCAGTAATGATAAAATCAATGGGAGGTACAAGTTTACCTGATGCATATGAAATAGCTATTAGAGCAGAAAACAACTTGATTCAGGCTGGGAAAATAGCATCTAGACTACTAGTGCCCTTTTTCCTGAGATTCAAGCTTCAATGCCTTTGCCAATTCCATATTTTGCCCCTTTACCTACTGTAGCAACATTACCAAGTACTACCAATCCTGAGGCTACTATTTCCAGCTCATCACAAGAGTTAAGAGAGATAAAAAAATAGCCAACAAAAGATAGAGAACATTCTACAAACTTTTGGAAATGAGCTGGTGAATATAAAAAAATAGCAGTCCCAGAACACACAACCTTATCAGCAAGTAAGCCAAGGGCAAAATTAGCCTTATCAAGGACAAAACCAGCCATAGAAAGCTAATAGACCACCTTATCAAGGTAATTACCAGGGTGCTAGGTAGAACGTGAATCAGAGGCCTTTCCAGCCTTATAATCTTACACCCATGAATGCAGTTAGAGACCTTGTTCCTGTTCAAAACAACCTTGCAGCAGAGTATGAATGGTGTTTTCCTTGCAATCAGCCACACAGTTAGGTAATTTGTTCAAATGGAGTGATAAATCAAGCCCTAATGGTACAAAATGTTGTAGTTTCACAACTAAATGCACCTAGTGATGGGGCTGTACAACAGCAAGAACAACCTCAAAATGATACTACCTTCCTAAACTGGAAGGGAGATGAGTTTTGTGGTGTGAACAGAGATGATACTTTAGTTGCAGCAAATTCAAGAGCTAAGAAGAGCGGTTATGAGATAGATCAAGTAGTAAACAAAGGAAAAGGACCTGCTAATCAGTCTACATCCTAGATCCCTCATATTTTGCAAAGAAACACTCAAGAAACTACCAAAGAATAGCCTCATATTCAAGTTGATATTGCTGCTACAAAGTCACATCAAAAGGTAAACGTCACTTCATCTTTTAATATCATTGAAAATATGAAGAAAATGAATGTGACAATATCTATGTGGGATTCCTTAGCCATCCTGGGTCAAATTGACATGTTACAATTTTCCTTGTCTAATTTAAGAGTGTCGAATGATGCAACAGTTGACCCAGCTAGGGTTGACCTTACAAATTCATCCCATGACAGCAATAAACAGCCAAGCAATAGTGTTAAACCACTTTCATTCTATGTGTCATTGATAATAGGAGACAAATTAGTACATAACTATATGTTGGATAGTGGTGCAAGTAGTGCTGTAATGCCAAAACAGATTGTAGACCAATTAGGACTAAAATACTAGCCCTTTGAGAAAGGTGTGCTCTAGCTAGATGGTACATCTGTTAACACTGTATGTGTGATAAAAGATTTAGGTCTCACATTGCATACCTATTCAAATATTTCCATTTCTCAAGAGGTGTTCATCATAGATTTACCTCCTTATTTTGCCATGTGTTTGTCAAGAGAGTTCATAGCCAAGATAGGAGGATATTTGTCCTCAAATTGGTCCCACATTTTTTAGGACCCAATATGGTACAAAAGGGACTACAAAATCGGAATTGATTGCCAATGATCACATAGAACTTTATGTGCCAAGTGTTGTTAATGCAAATTGTATTATTTCTGATGATAGTGAGCTTGCTACTGCTCAAGAGCTGCAAGCTAAAAGTATACCAAAAGTGTTGTTAAAGGAGTGGGTTGTAGAAAATATTGTGGATGATCCTAATGGACACATTCAAGAAACCGGTATTGGGGTTTATATGTTGTATGAACCTGAAACATCAATTCCAAACCTTGTAAAGAGTACAATACAACAGATAGGACATCAAGACGAGGTATGGAAAATGTACTTTGATGGCTCTAGGAATAGGAATGGTTCTGGTGGAGGTGCAATGCTTGTGTCTCTAAAAGGTGACATATATTACTTTGCATTTCTCTTTGTTTTCTCATGTACAAATAATATTGTTGAATATGAAGGGTTAATTCAAGGTTTGCAGTGGGCAAGGAAAAGGAAAATTGGCTGATTGTAGGTATATGGGGATAGTGAACTTATTGTGAATTGGGTGAGGGGGCTGCATGTTACAAAAAGTGATGTTTTGAAATGCTATAAACATAGGGTATGGGACATGATTGAGGAGTTTGATGCTTTCAATCTAATCTCTATTCCAAGAAATCAGAATAATCATGTAGATAGGTTAGCTACAATTGGGGCTCAATTTGATATCCCCAATGATATCCAGAGAGAAAAGGTATAGCCTCATGTGAAGATTGTTGATAGACCCTCTATTCCTGATAATAACATTCATTGGCAGGTGTCTGAGAGTGATGAGCAGGTTTTACGTTTCCTGTTAGAAGAGGATGATTTTTCTGTGGTGAATCAAAACAAGATTAAACAACAATATGATGATGATCAAGTCATTCAGTTAAGGACTAATAAGCTACCCAGGGGATTGGTAACCTTGGAATCCATTTTTGGCACTAATGATTAGTTGAAAAAGAGCAAAAACAACATGTAGGTCAAAGACGAGCATTATGAGGAGCTGGAAGTTTTCAAAGGTAAGCTCCTTAAAATTAGTAAGATCTGTTCACCTGAAGATAGGAAAGCCTTTATTGCTCTTTGTCAAGAATTTGAGGCTGTATTTTCTTGGGAATATTCAGACTTAAAGGGATTTGATCCTCAAATTGCCCAGCATACTATAGAATTAGAGCCAAGTGCAAAACTTGTAAGGCAGAAATAAAGGCCTTTAAATCTAAAGCTTGATTCTCTAATGATTAAGGAATTAACCAAGTTGATTGAGGGAAATATCATTTTTCCGATCAAGCATACATCTTGGGTCTCTAATCTTGTTCCTATGAGGAAGAAGAATGGAGAAATTAGGCTTTGCATTAACTTTAAAGACCTTAATAGAGCTTCCTTGAAGGACCACTACCCACTACCCTCAATTGCGTAGATTCTGCAAGTAGTGACTGGTTCGGAAAGATTCTCCTTACTTGATGGATATTCAGGTTATAATCAAGTTTTAGTCAAGGAGGAAGATCAATTTAAAACTACTTTTACCACAAAATGGGGCACCATGGCCTACAAAAGGATGCCTTTTGGTCTATCAAATGTTGGCTCTACCTTTTAGAGAGCTATGGATATGCTTTTAAGGGTTTACTTTACAAATTGGTACTTGTGTACCTTGATGGCATCACAATTTTGTCTAAAGATGCAACTAAACATTTATCCCACCTGAAACAAGTATTTGAGAGATGTAGAGAGTTTGGGATATCTCTCAATCCCAAGAAATGCATTTTTGCTATGCATGAAGGCAAGCTTTTAGGACACATTGTGTCAAAATAGGGAGTTACCATTGATACAGAAAGAGTAAGAGCTATTCTGGAGCTACCTTTACCCAACCACAAGAAAGGGCTGCAAAGTTTTATAGGTAGAATTAATTTTTTGCAAAGATTTATACTTGACATTGCAAATTTATTGAAGCCATTGACCTCTATGTTGAAGAAAAATGCAATTTTTAGTTGGACAAAAGAGGGAAAACTTAGTTTTGAGTCCATAAAAGAAGCCTTATCAGCTGCACCGACTTTGGTAAATCTTGATTTCTCAAAAGATTTTATTTTGTATGCTTATGGCAGCATGGATACAATTTCTGCAATTTTGGTACAACAGCAAAATGAAGACTTTGGGCTGCCAATTGCTTTCTTTAGTCAAGGACTAGAGGAGTATGAACAGATGTATAGTTTCATTGAAAAGCATGTCCTTGCAGTGGTTAAGAGTCTAAAGAAGTTTATGTTGCAAGTATGAGGTTAAATAAGTATTGTTATTGATGTCAACATACTCATATTGCATTGACAAAAAGGATTGGATGAGCTGTGTGCTGAGGATATTGAGAAAATTAGTCTTAGTTAGGAACAGTGAAGAATAGTGATGAGAAGAAGGCAAAAGTACTCATAAGTGGTGCAGGAGCACCTACCTGACAGCTAGCCTCCATGAGGCAGTTAGTTTGTTTTAGGTCTTGTTGATGTTTCCAAGAAGGTCTTGTAAGACCAATGCATGTAATAAGGTCATGTTGACTAGACTTTACTATTTTTAGCTATGTTGTTAGGATAGCTGTTATGCTATATGTCCCGTTGGAAGCTCCCAGCCGCTTGGAGTTAGGTCGGTAGTACTCATAGGAGATCCTATTTATGCATTAGGATCGGTCAGTTTTAGGTAGTATTGCAGATCATCGATCAGACATTGTAGAGAGTGAGACAGAGAGAGAGAGACTGAGTATTGTACTTGCATCTTTTGAAATCAATAAAGAGATCCTGTTTGTGTTCATTCTTTATTGAATTCCATTGTTTAATCGTGTGGCTGTTCTGGTGGTTTCATGGATTCGCTGATCCATTCCATCGGTTGATTCGTCGAATCGATGGAATGGCCATGTATAATAGCTTAGGGTTTAGTCTGCATTTTGTGTTTGTTTGCATGCAGGTGTGCAGGATCACAGTCGAGATGTGTTGAGAACCCTAGCATGGGTATGTGCTAGGTCGTGCTGATAGTTCAAGTCTGGAAGATCGCCCTGAAAGCAAATCGGGTCACCTCAGGAGGTTCGGCGGATCGAAATTTGCTAAGGTTGGAAATTCGTCACAACGGCATCATCAGGATATTTCTGTGTATATCCTGCAGTTACTTCGGGTGTCATCCGAGTAGATGGAGGTGAGCATGATGCAATTGTTTTCATAAGGTGAATACATTTCGGGGTGATCATCATCAGGTGTTGCCGAGGAAGAGTATATCGGCATGAGTTAGTCGATCGGGTTGATAAAATCATCACGGGCTGATAATGTTAAGTTTGGCCGACAGCAGGATATTGAAGGAACTGCATATGATGTCATCGTCATCAGGATAATCATCATCAGGACATTCTGAAATATCACCCGATAAAGTTGGATATCAGGGTGACGTAAGCATCGAAGGAAAGGTGCGTGAGGTTGTCGTCATCAGGATATATGGGAGGAACTTGATATTTTATATCCTGCTGATGAAGATGATGTCGAACATCATGATGCTGCAGAAAGCGTTTGGTGGTAAGATGAACAGTGATCGTTAGGAGGATGATTGCGCTTGCCGAATATGATGATGCTACCGATAGCCGGATATGATGATGCTGCTGACAGGCGAAAGGTCGAAGGTTTGTCTGCAGGAGGATATCGGTCGGCAAGAGAAAATATGATGATGCTGACAATGTTAACAGAAAATATGATGATGATGATGGGTTGTAGACATACATGCTGTATGTCAAGGTTTTAGAATGGATGCCTCTGCATCATAGTGGTATCAGAGCTTAGCAAAAGGTCTGGGCTGTTGTGTGTTGACTCTGTCACCGAAAGGACAGAGGTAGAGGATTGAGAGGTTGACAAAATGCCTTTGAAAAGGTAATGGTACTGCAAGGGAGTTGCAGGAGATGAAGGAAAAACATGCCAGAGAGATGAGGAAGATGAAGGAGCTTGCTGAAGCACTTCAAGCCAGGCTTGTAGCCCTGGAAAAGAACAAAAAGAGGGAAGTGGAAGACAGTGAGTCAGAAGAAGATGAAGATGCTGTTGAAGAGTATGAAGAGGTAGCTGAAGGTCTGGATGCTGAAGACCAGAGATTTGCAAAACTATTAAAGGCAGTACAGAGTGATAAACCTAAGGTAAAGGTTGATGTTTCCAAGTATAATGGAAGTTTGAATGAAGATGAGTTACTGGATTGGATTGCTGCACTTGATAATCACTTTGAATGTGAAGATGTTGCTGAGGATCAGAAGGTAAAGATTGCAAAGACCAAGTTAGGAGGTCATGCTTTGGTATGGTGGGATTATGTACAATCCGAGAGAAGGAAACAAGGAAAGTCAAAGATCACTTCATGGGATAAAATGGTAGCAAGGATCAAAGGTAAATTCTTGCCCAAGGATTATGAGATTCAGATGTTTAAGAAGCTGCAATTTTTAAGGCAGAAGGAAATGGATGTGAAGGCATATACTGAGGAGTTTTATAAATTGAGTATGAGATCTGGTCATCATGAGAATGAGGTAGAAAAGGTGGCTAGGTACTTGGCTGGCTTGAGATTGAACATACAGGATGAGTTAGTTTTAGCTAACCCTAAGAATGTGGAAGATTGTTATCAAATGGCAATCAGGATTGAAGAAAAGGTGAATAGAAGACAAGATAAGTCCATGAGAGGAAGAGGAAACAATATGAGGGGAAGAGGATCAGCCCCTACAACAAGGCAAACCAATGAGGGTCAAGAAGACACTGGTAAAGGACAGGGACAGTCTGATTTCAGAGGTGGATGGAAAGGTAATAGAGGCAGATTTGGAGGTGGTAGAGGTTCTACTACATTTTCAGGAAAGTGTTACACCTGTGGTGAGTTTGGTCATCCATTTTTCAAATGTCTAGAAAAGAAGGGTTCATCATCCAGAGATGATAGAACGAATGACAAGAGAGTACAACTTGTGCAAGAAGAGAAAGTAGAGCAAATTGTGCAAAGTTTAAACACTTATCAAGATAGAGTTCCTGACAATTATGGGTATCCTGAGGAGGGAGAAGCATTGATGCTAAGGAGAACTAGTTTGCAAACATCAAAAGATATGATGCAAAGAAGAGCTCTTTTCAAGACCACATGCAAGAGCAAAGGTAAAGTATGTAAGGTTGTCATTGATACTGGTTCAACAGACAACATGGTATCTCAGGAAATGGTGGATAAACTAAATTTGGAAAGGATTCCACACCAACACCCTTACAAGGCATCTTGGGTGAGTGATAGTCAATCACTTTTTGTATATGAACAGGCATATGTTGATTTTCAGATTGGAGCATATCATGATAGAGTTTTGTGTGACATTTTGCCCATGGAATGTTGTCACCTACTGTTGGGTAGGCCATGGCAATTTGATAGGAGGGTACTGTATGATGGGTATGCTAATACCTACACCATCAAGAAAGATGGGAAAACTATTATGTTGATGCCATTGCAGGAAGATGCTGCAGCACAGGAGGCAGCCAAAATCATTTTAGTGGGAAAGAAGGAATTTGTGCATATGCCTATAGCAGCAGGCATACATGCAGTTGAGGACATTGCAGGGAAATGAGTTGTTAAGGACAACAGTTTGAAGACAGTTTTAGTTTTGACTGATAGAGGTCAGTAGTAGGTTCAGAAACAGGTTTACAAACAACCACCAATTGAGAGGGGTGACAAGGATGTTGTCATAGTTGGGACTATTGTTTGTCCTATAAGAGTTGAAAGGAAGATAGGATTGAACATTTCAGAAGTTCAAGAGGTAGGTATTCAGACAGAGGTTCTGGTAAGACAACCTGACAAACACAAGGTATGTGTGAGAAGGGCCTACATTGCCAGGCCTGAGGGTTTACTTGCAAGACAGCAAGTTACAGTTTAGAAATCTTGGAGCAGCCAAGAGACAGTAGAGGATAAAGCTAGAACAGGTTAGAACACTGACATGACAAAGTGTAAAGGTGGAGGACTTCCACATCCTAACTCATGGGACATGAGTTATTTTCTGTTGGGGAGTATGGTGCAGGAGCACCTACCTGACAGCTGGCCTCCATGAGGCAGTTAGTTTGTTTTAGGTCTTGTTGATGTTTCCAAGAAGGTCTTGTAAGACCAATGCATGTAATAAGGTCATGTTGACCAGACTTTACTATTTTTAGCTAGGTTGTTAGGACAGCTGTTATGCTGTATGTCCTATTGGAAGCTCCCAGCCGCTTGGAGTTAGGTCGGTAGTACTCGCAGGAGATCCTATTTATGCATTAGGATCGGTTGGTTTTAGGTAGTATTGCAGATCATCGATCAGACATTGCAGAGAGTGAGACAGAGAGAGACTGAGTATTGTACTTGCATCTTTTGAAATCAATAAAGAGATCCTGTTTGTGTTCATTCTCTATTGAATTCCATTGTTTAATCGTGTGGCTGTTCTAGTGGTTTCATGGATTCGCTGATCCATTCCACCGGTTGATTCATCGAATCGGTGGAATGGCCATGTATAATAGCTTAGGGTTTAGTCTACATTTTGTGTTTGTTTGCATGCAAGTGTGCAGGATCGCAGTTGAGATGTGTTGAGAACCCTAGCATGGGTATGTGCTAGGTCGTGCTGATAGTTCGAGTCTGGAAGATCACCCTGAAAGCAGATCGGGTCACCTCAGGAGGTTCGGTGGATCAAAATTTGCTAAGGTTGGAAATTCGTCACAATGGCATCATCAGGATATTTCTGTGTATATCCTGCAGTTACTTCGGGCGTCATCCGAGTAGATGGAGGTGAGCATGATGCAATTGCTTGCATAAGGTGAATGCGTTTCGCGGTGATCATCATCAGGTGTTGCCGAGGAAGAGTATATCGGCATGAGTTAGTCGATCAGGTTGATAAAATCATCGCGGGCCGATAATGTTAATTTTGGCTGACAGCAGGATATTGAAGGAACTGCATATGACGTCATCGTCATCAGGATAATCATCATCAGGACATTCTGAAATATCACCCGATAAAGTCAGATATCGGGGTGACGTAAGCATCGAAGGAAAGGTGCGTGAGGTTGTCGTCATCAGGATATATGGGAGGAACCTGATATTTTATATCCTACTGATGAAGATGATGTCGAACATCATGATGCTGCAGAAAGCGTTTGGTGGTAAGATGAACAGTGATCATCAGGAGGATGATTGCGCTTGCCGAATATGATGATGCTGCCGATAGCCGGATATGATGATGCTGCTGACAGGCGAAAGGTCGAAGGTTTGTCTGCAGGAGGATATCGGTCGGCAAGAGAAAATATGATGATGCTGACAATGTTAATAGAAAATATGATGATGATGATGGGTTGTAGACATACATGCTGTATGTCAAGGTTTTAGAATGGATGCCTCTGCATCATAGTGGTATCAGAGCTTAGCAAAAGGTCTGGGCTGTTGTGTGTTGACTCTGTCACCGAAAGGACAGAGGTAGATGATTGAGAGGTTGACAAAATGCCTCTGAAAGGTAATGGTACTACAAGGGAGTTGCAGGAGATGAAGGAAAAACATGCCAGAGAGATGAGGAAGATGAAGGAGCTTGCTGAAGCACTTCAAGCCAGGCTTGTAGCCCTGGAAAAGAACAAAAAGAGGGAAGTGGAAGATAGTGAGTCAGAAGAAGATGAAGATGCTGTTGAAGAGTATGAAGAGGTAGCTAAAGGTCTGGATGCTGAAGACCAGAGATTTGCAAAACTGTTAAAGGCAGTACAGAGTGATAAACCTAAGGTAAAGGTTGATGTTTCCAAGTATAATGGAAGTTTGAATGAAGATGAGTTACTGGATTGGATTGCTGCACTTGATAATCACTTTGAATGTGAAGATGTTGCTGAGGATCAGAAGGTAAAGATTGCAAAGACCAAGTTAGGAGGTCATGCTTTGGTATGGTGGGATTATGTACAATCCAAGAGAAGGAAACAAGGAAAGTCAAAGATCACTTCATGGGATAAAATGGTAGCAAGGATCAAAGGTAAATTCTTGCCCAAGGATTATGAGATTCAGATGTTTAAGAAGCTGCAATTTTTAAGGTAGAAGGAAATGGATGTGAAGGCATATACTGAGGAGTTTTATAAACTGAGTATGAGATCTGGTCATCATGAGAATGAGGTAGAAAAGGTGGCTAGGTACTTGGCTGGCTTGAGATTGAACATACAGGATGAGTTAGTTTTAGCTAACCCTAAGAATGTGGAAGATTGTTATCAAATGGCAATCAGGATTGAAGAAAAGGTGAATAGAAGACAAGATAAGTCCATGAGAGGAAGAGGAAACAATATGAGGGGAAGAGGATCAGCCCCTACAACAAGGCAAACCAATGAGGGTCAAGAAGACACTGGTAAAGGACAGGGATAGTCTGATTTCAGAGGTGGATGGAAAGGTAATAGAGGCAGATTTGAAGGTGGTAGAGGTTCTACTACATTTTTAGGAAAGTGTTACACCTGTGGTGAGTTTGGTCATCCATTTTTCAAATGTCCAGAAAACAAGGGTTCATCATCCAGAGATGATAGAACGAATGACAAGAGAGTACAACTTGTGCAAGAAGAGAAAGTAGAGCAAAGTGTGCAAAGTTTAAACACTTATCAAGATAGAGTTCCTGACAATTATGGGTATCCTGAGGAGGGAGAAGCATTGATGCTAAGGAGAACTAGTTTGCAAACATCAAAAGATATGATGCAAAGAAGAGCTCTTTTCAAGACCACATGCAAGAGCAAAGGTAAAGTATGTAAGGTTGTCATTGATACTGGTTCAACAGACAACATGGTATCTCAGGAAATGGTGGATAAACTAAATTTGGAAAGGATTCCACACCAACACCCTTACAAGGCATCTTGGGTGAGTGATAGTCAATCACTTTTTGTATATGAACAAGCATATGTTGATTTTTAAATTGGAGCATATCATGATAGAGTTTTGTGTGACATTTTGCCCATGGAATGTTGTCACCTACTGTTGGGTAGGCCATGGCAATTTGATAGGAGGGTACTGTATGATGGGTATGCTAATATCTACACCATCAAGAAAGATGGGAAAACTATTATGTTGATGCCATTGCAGGAAGATGCTGCAGCACAGGAGGCAGCCAAAATCATTTTAGTGGGAAAGAAGGAATTTGTGCATATGCCTATAGCAGCAGGCATACAGGCAGTTGAGGACATTGCGGGGAAAGGAGTTGTTAAGGACAACAGTTTGAAGACAGTTTTAGTTTTGACTTATAGAGGTCAGCAGCAGGTTCAGAAACAGGTTTACAAACAACCACCAGTTGAGAGGGGTGACAAGGATGTTGTCATAGTTGGGACTATTGTTTGTCCTATAAGAGTTGAAAGGAAGATAGGATTGAACATTTCAGAAGTTCAAGAGGTAGGTATTCAGACAGAGGTTCTGGTAAGACAACCTGACAAACACAAGGTATGTGTGAGAAGGGCCTACATTGCCAGGCCTGAGGGTTTACTTGCAAGACAACAAGTTACAGTTTAGAAATCTTGGAGCAGCCAAGAGACAGCAGAGGATAAAGCTAGAACAGGTCAGAACACTGACATGACAAAGTGTAAAGGTGGAGGACTTCCACATCCTAACTCATGGGACATGAGTTCTTTTCTGTTGGGGAGTATGGTGCAGGAGCACCTACCTGACAGCTGGCCTCCATGAGGCAGTTAGTTTGTTTTAGGTCTTGTTGATGTTTCCAAGAAGGTCTTGTAAGACCAATGCATGTAATAAGGTCATGTTGACCAGACTTTACTATTTTTAGCTAGGTTGTTAGGACAGCTGTTATGCTGTATGTCTGGTTGGAAGCTCCCAGCCGCTTGGAGTTAGGTCGGTAGTACTCGCAGGAGATCCTATTTATGCATTAGGATCGGTTGGTTTTAGGTAGTATTGCAGATCATCGATCAGACATTGCAGAGAGTGAGACAGAGAGAGAGAGACTAAGTATTGTACTTGCATCTTTTAAAATCAATAAAGAGATCCTGTTTGTGTTCATTCTCTATTGAATTCCATTGTTTAATCATGTGGCTGTTCTGGTGGTTTCATGGATTTGCTGATCCATTCCACCGATTGATTCGTTAAATCGGTGGAATGGCCATGTATAATAGCTTAGGGTTTAGTCTACATTTTGTGTTTGTTTGCATGTAGGTGTGCAGGATCGCAGTCGAGATGTGTTGAGAACCCTAGCATGGGTATGTGCTAGGTCGTGCTGATAGTTTGAGTCTGGAAGATCGCCCTGAAAGTAGATCGGGTCACCTCAAGAGGTTCGGCGGATCGAAATTTGCTAAGGTTGGAAATTCGTCACAATGGCATCATCAGGATATTTCTGTGTATATCCTGCAGTTACTTCGGGCGTCATCCGAGTAGATGGAGGTGAGCATGATGCAATTGTTTGCATAAGGTGAATGCATTTCGGGGTGATCATCATCAGGTGTTGCCGAGGAAGAGTATATCGGCATGAGTTAGTCGATCGGGTTGATAAAATCATCGTGGGCTGATAATGTTAAGTTTGGCCGACAGCAGGATATTGAAGGAACTGCATATGACATCATCGTCATCAGGATAATCGTCATCAGGACATTCTGAAATATCACCTGATAAAGTCAGATATCGGGGTGACGTAAGCATCGAAGGAAAGGTGCGTGAGGTTGTCGTCATCAGGATATATGGGAGGAACCTGATATTTTATATCCTGCTGATGAAGATGATGTCGAACATCATGATGCTGCAGAAAGCGTTTGGTGGTAAGATGAACAGTGATCGTCAGGAGGATGATTGCGCTTGCCGAATATGATGATGCTGCCGATAGCCGGATATGATGATGCTGCTGACAGGTGAAAGGTCGAAGGTTTGTCTGCAGGAGGATATCGGTCGGCAAGAGAAAATATGATGATGATGATGGGTTGTAGACATACATGCTGTATGTCAAGGTTTTAGAATGGATGCCTCTGCATCAATAAGTTGATGACCAAAGGATGCGGATTAAAGGGTTTGTAGATATGAGTCTTGAGATGATCCAGTTAAGTTTTCAAAGGTCCGCATGCAAATTTGAAGAAGTTGTGATTGATCAAGTAGAACCGGTTTCAGGAAGTGCTCCGGAGTGACAGAGTGCTACAAAGAGGTCCAGTGAGATCTGGAAGTGCATTATCCTATCTTGCGGATTGGATAGAGTGTTTGGGATGTCCTTGTGACATGTCATCTCAATTTGTTCATGATGTGGAGGTCCAGAAACACATGTTTCAGTATGACAGTGGCGGTAGACTGTGTTCTTAAAGTTTTGGATGAGGAAGAGAAGAGATTCTGGTGAGTAGAGGAAGTGTGGATGTTCCTGGTCATTCAGGCTAGCTTGTGAAGGATCTTGGATTGTGTTGAGGTTGTGTTATTGATCCGCATTGGTGGTAGAGCCCAAAATAGGAGATATTCTTCCGGATGAAGTTCTTGTTCAGACTAGCCAATTGGATGAGTTGTTCATCTTACAAATATTCTTGTGGTGGCTGACCGGATGTGTTATTCATCTTGCGAATGTTCTTATGGTTGAGTGCCGACTTAGATGCTTATTCCTAAGTCGATGTCTTGTATAAATGAAGGTTTGTGAATCCATTTTAAAGTGTGTTGTGAAGTGGATGAGTGTGGTATAGCGAAAGAGTGAAAGCCAGAGCAGGTGCATTTTGAGCTTAAATGGAACTGATCCAGACATGGTGAAGATGTCATTCTCCAGTTCAAAGTTGTGATACTTATGATCTTGTAGACAGTGTGTCTCTTTTGTAGATAGTGTGCCTCCTTATGAGAAGTGTGCTCAGGCAGTGAGCCCTGACTAGCATGTGCCATTTGTTTTCCTTATTATTCTAATAGAGAATAATCCTTGGGTTAATCACCCCATGGTTTTTCCCTTAACCAGGTTTTCCACATCAAAAATCTTGGTGTTTGATTTGTTCATGTTTATCTGCTTCGGTGTTTATGCTTTCTGCTTTCATGAATGGTTAATTGATATGCTGTCATCTAACAAAGAAGAATCAAATGTTTAAGTAGAAGCAAGTTTTTGTACAACTGATTCACCCCCCCTCTCAGTTGTGAGCCCTAGATCTAACAATTGGTATCAGAGCCAAGTTCCTCTGAAAGGAGCTTAACCGCTTGAGGAGATCCAGGATGTCGTCATATAAGAAGGATAGTCTGAAGTTCGATGGAACCAATTTCTCACTCTGGAAAGGTCACATGAGATGTCATTTGGAGTGCATGGGAAAAGCTTATCTGTCCATGATCACAAAGGCTTATGTACCTCCACAAGGTGGTCCGATAACATTGATTGAAATTACAGATGCTTAAAATAATTTGCAGACCAAAGAAGCTCTTCTAAGTGCATTGAATGATACAGATCTCTCAAATGTTATTGACCTACCAACTGCATATGAAATCTAGACTAAACTGAAACTTCTGTATGAAGGAGATGAGTTTGTCAAGAGTGCAAGGTTGTAAAGTCTAAAAGGGAAATTTGAAAGATTGAAGATGAGAGATGATGAAAATATCACTACCTTTATGCCAAGAGTGAATGAGCTGGTGTGTGGAATCAGGAATGCTGGTGGAGTTCTGGATGAAAATAAAATTGTTTACAAAATTCTCAGATCTCTTCCTGCTGCCTACAAAATCAAGGTTGCTACCGTTGATGAATTCAGAGCCCATACAACTGTCACAAGAGAGCAATTGGCTGGCAAACTAGTTGCATTTGAAATGATTGAGTTTGGAGATGATCCCCCCAAGACCGAATCTGCATTCAAAGCTAGTGCCTTTGTGAAAGACAAACAAAGATTTGATCCGGGAGAGAACTCTTCAAGGAAGCTGTCATGGTATGATCAAGCAAGGAAAAACATGGAAGAGGAAGAAGCAGAAACAGCTCAACTTGAAGCCCTCATTGCAAAGAGACTGCCAAGGGGATCCGATAAGTATGAAGGAAAACTACCCTTTAAATGCTTCAACTGTAATAAGATTGGTCATTTTGCTTCAAGATGTCTAGAAAGATCTGCAAGATCAAATGCTAATAGACAAAGGTTCCAAAAGAACTATTATTATGTTCATGAAGAAGATGATAATGAAGGAGTAACAGATGATGAATCAGAAATGGGAAGCAAATCCATAAATGAATGGGTGTTTATTTCCATCAAGGAAGAAGACTCAATATCCTCTAAATCTGTCAATCATAAGGTTGTTGAAAGAGCTTTGGCTACCCAAGTTGAAGAAAAGGATGATTGGGTTATTGATAGTGGATGCTCTCACCATATGACAGGTGACAAGAACAAGTTCTTAGATTTGGAAAGGTATGAAGGACGAATGGTAAAGTTTGGTGATAATTCTGCTGGCAGAATCAGAGGTAGGGGAACTATTTCTTTTGATGGAAAGAGCAAAACCGGTAATGTACTATATGTTGAAGGATTAAAGCACAATCTTCTTAGTGTTGGTCAGTGGGTGGATAAAGGCTATGATCTCCGGTTCAAGAATGGAAGATGCAGGATCTTTGAAAGCTCTGGAACTAAGATTGCATCTAGTACTCAAACAAAAGGTAATATCTTCCATCTAGTTGGTTCAAATAAAAGTTGTATGTTTGTTCAAGTTGATCAGAGTTGGTTATGGCATAGAAGAATGTGTCATGTGAATTTTGATAACATCATCAAAATAAGCAATACTTAGGCTGTAAGAGATCTTCCAAAATTGGTGAAACCTACAAATAGTTTGTGCAAAGAATGTTAGCTATGTAAACAGAGCAGAGTCTCCTTCAAAAGCAAGGATCAGTCCTCTACCGGATTATTGGAATTAGTCCATACTGATCTCTATGGTTCAACAATAATCAAGAGTATGCAAAGTGATAGATATTTCATGTTACTGATTGATGATCATTCCCAAATGATGTGGGTTACCTTCCTAAAAGAGAAATCAGAAGCCCTTGAGAAGTTCAAAATCTTCAAAGCTATGGTAGAGAATCAAACCAAATTGAAACTAAAATGTTTAAGGTCTAATAGAGGTGGTGAATTCACATCCGGTGAATTCATAGATTTTTGTGAGAAGCATGGTATAAAGAGACAGATGTCTGCTCCTAGGACTCCACAGTAGAATGGAGTAGTTGAGAGAAAGAACCGGACCATCCAAGAAGCAGCCAAGACAATGATGATGGAAGCAAGTGTTCCTCAGATGTTTTGGAGAGAAGCTGTCAGCACTGCAGTCTACACCCTTAATCAAGTTCAAATCAGAAGCAATACCAGTAAGACTCCTTATGAACTTTGGTTTGGCATAACTCCCACTGTGAGATATTTCAGAGTATTTGGTAGCAAGTGTTACATCAAAAGAGATGAAGATTTAGGAAAGTTTGATGCTAGAAGTGATGAAGGAATTTTCTTAGGTTACTCTACTCAAAGCAAAGCATACCGGTGTTACAATAAGAGATTGAGAAAGATGATAGAAAGTACGAATGTGAAGGTTGATGAAGGAATTGAGAAGCCCTCAAGATTCTATGAATGTGAAGAAGATGATTAGAATGATTCTCTGTTGCAAGGAGCTCCATCCTCCTCTGAAATTTAGATCTAAACTAATCCAGTAAATCAGGAAGAAGAAGCTTGTCTAAATGAGCCTGATCAAGAATTAGTAGTGCAAGAAACTCCCAAAGTTTCAAGGTATGTAACTCTAAATCATTCTAAAGATTAGATCATAGGTGACAAGAGTAAAGGGGTACAAACAAGGAGAAGAATTGCTCAAGACTCAAATGAATACTGTCTGATTTCAAAGATTGAACCTAAGACAATTAATGAAGCTTGCAATGATGAAAATTGGACCAAAGCAATGGAGGAAGAATTAATGCAAATTGAGAAAAATCATACTTGGGATCTTGTTCCCAGACCTAGAAACAAGAATGTGATTGGAACCAAATGGGTCTTCCGGAACAAACTAAATGAAGTTGGTGAAGTAATCATAAACAAAGCTAGATTGGTCTGCAAAGGTTACTCTCAAATAGAAGGAATTGATTTTGAAGAGAATTTTGCTCCAGTGGTAAGAATTGAAGCAATCAAATTATTTCTTGCATTTGTTGCCTTCAAAGACTTCAAGGTATATCAGATGGATGTCAAGTCTGCCTTCCTAAATGGTGACTTGGAAGAAGAAGTATGCATTGAACAACCAGATGGATTTCAATTGTCTGATCATGATGATATGGTCTGCAAGTTGAAGAAAGCACTGTATGGTTTGAAGCAAGCCCTAAGAGCATGGTATGAAAGGTTGGATAAGCATCTTGTACAAATTAGCTTCAACAAAGGTACTGCTAACAGTAACCTATACTTCCAAATAGATAAGGAAAACATCTTGATTATTGAAGTATTTGTTGATGATATCATCTTTGGATGAAAGGACAGCATGTGTAAAAATTTTGCAAATCAAATGAAAAGTGAGTTTGAAATGTCAATGCTTGGTGAAATGAATTTCTTCTTGGGTCTGCAAATTACTCAGACAAAGAAAGGCATCTTTATCTGTCAAACCAAATATGCAAAAGAATTATTGAGGAAATTCAGAATGGAAGATTCAAAGCAAATGAACACCCCTATGGCAACCAGATGTAAGCTAAGTAAAGATGATGACTCTCCTAAGATAGATCAAACCAAGTACAGATCAATGATTGGAGGACTATTGTATCTCACTCAGACTAGACCAGATATAATGCAGGCTGTTGGTCTTGTGGCAAGATTTCAGGCTGATCCTAGAGAATCTCATGTCATGGCAATCAAAAGAATTTTTAGATACTTGAAAGGAATAGCTAAGTATGGTCTATGGTATCCTAGAGATCAGGATTTCTCTCTTCATGCATACATAGATGCAAATTGGGTAGGAGATGTGGATGACCGGAAGAGTACAAGTGGAGGAGCATTCTTTTTGGGAAAAAGGTTGGTTTCTTGGCTAAGCAAGAAACAAGAGGCAATATCTTTGTCTACAACTGAAGTAGAATACATTGCAGCAACAAGTAGTTGCACTCAGATCTTATGGATGAAGCAGATGCTAAGAGATATGGAAGTTAAAGATGAGGAGCCTATCACAATAATACATTGCAGTAGCAAGTAGTTGCACTTAGATCTTATGGATGAAGCAGATGCTAAGAGATATGGAAGTTAAATATGAGGAGCCTATCACAATTTTCTGTGATAATTCAAGTGCAATAAATATTTCTAAGAATTTGGTGTTGTATTCTAAGACCAAGCACATATCTATCAAGTTTCACTTTCTGAGAGAGCAAATGAACAAGGGTGAAGTCAGATTGGAGTATGTACCCTCAAAGGATCAGATTGCAGATATCTTTACTAAACCTCTTCCTAAGGACTCTTTTGAGTATCTCTAGGAGAAGTTAGGGGTCATGGCCCCTCTGGTGATGAACTAGGATGCACTGATGTGCATTAGTCCGGTGGATAGCACAGTCCTATCTTGTGATCTGAATTGATGATGGGGAGTTGCTACTAAGGGGGAGCAGCTGGTATGATTCTGATGTGATAAAGTTGCAAGTATTAGCCCTTTGCCATTGATGTCAAAGGGGGAGAGAAGACATGTGAAAAATAGTTGATTGATGATCAAAGGGGGAGCAGTAAAGGAAGAGAAGACATATGAAGAGTTGTTGTTGATAGGGGGAGCTGTGACAGAAAGGAGAAGATCTTGTCTTGATGGTTTTTCACATCATATGTTGCCGTCAATGACAAAGGGGGAGACTATTGCAAGTATGAGGTTAAATAAGTATTGTCATTGATGTCAACATACTCATATTGCACTGACAAGAAGGATTGGATGAGCTGTGTGCTGAGGATATTGAGAAAATTAGTCTCAGTCAGGAACAGTGAAGAACAGTGATGAGAAGAAGGCAAAAGTACTCATAAGTTGATGACCAAAGGATGCGGATTAAAGGGTTTGTAGATATGAGTCTTGAGATGATCTAGTTAAGTTTTCAAAGGTCTGCATGTAGATTTGAAGAAGTTGTGATTGATCAAGTAGAACAAGTTCTGGGAAGTGCTCCAGAGTGACAGAGTGCTACAAAGAGGTCCGGTGAGATCCGGAAGTGCATTATCCTATCTTGCGGATTGGATGGAGTGTTTGGGATGTCCTTGTGATATGTCATCTCAATTTGTTCATGATGTGGAGGTCTGAAAACATATGTTTCAGTATGACAGTGGCAGCAGACTGTGTTCTTGAAGTTCCAGATGACGAAGAGAAGAGATTCTGGTGAGCAGAGGAAGTGCAGATGTTCCTAGTCATTCAGGATAGCTTGTGAAGGATCTTGGATCGTGTTGAGGTTGTGTTATTGATCCGCATTGGTGGTAGAGCCCGGAATTGAAGATATTCTTTCAGATGAAGTTCTTGTTCAGACTAGCCGACCGGATGAGTTGTTCATCTTACAAATATTCTTGTGGTGGCCAACCAGATGTGTTATTCATCTCGCGAATGTTCTTATGGTTGAGTGCTGACTTAGATGCTTATTCCTAAGTTGAAGTCTTGTATAAATGAAGGTTTGTGAATCCATTTTGAAGTGTGTTGTGAAGTGGATGAGTGTGGTATAGTGAAAGAGCGAAAGCCAGAGCAGGTGCGTTTTGAGCTTAAATGGAACTGATCTAGACATGGTGAAGATGTCATTCTCCAGTTCAAAGTTGTGATACTTATGATCTTGTAGACAGTGTGTCTCTTTTGTAGGTAGTGTGCCTCCTTGTGAGTAGTGTGCTCAAGCAGTGAGCCCTGACTGGCATGTGCCATTTATTTTTCGTATTCTTCTAACAAAGAATAATCCTTGGGTTAATCACCCCGTGGTTTTTCCCTTAACCGGGTTTTCCACATCAAAAATCTTGGTGTCTGATGTGTTCATGTTTATCTGCTTCGGTGTTTATGCTTTCTGCTTTTATGAATGGTTAATTGATATGCTATCATCTAACAAAGAAGAATCAAATGTTTAAGTAGAAGCAAGTTTTTGTACAACTAATTCACCCCCCCTCTCAGTTGTGAGCCCTAGATCTAATAGTTTAGGCATCTTATTTATAACAAGGTACATTTGATGGTTGCTCACCCTGGTGTGAAATAGTTTCTATTAGATAAGGATGTCAATGAGAAAAGGGATGGTTAGATTACCAAAGTCATGGAGTATGACATAGATATCAAGGGAACCAAGCTTATCAGGGGTAGAGGACTTAGTGAATAGCTTGCTATTAGGTCTGAAAATGAAACAAAAAAGGAGGAAGAAGTGTTTCTAATTGTTGAAGATGAACCTCAAAATGATACAACAATAGTTGGAACATGTTGGATTAGAGACATGGCTCATTTTCTACAAACTAGTGAGTGTCCAATAAGTTTAGATAGAGCTAAAAGGAGATACTTTAGACTGTAGTCTATTCCTTGTGTTTTAGTCAATAATATCCTTTTCAGAAAAGATTTTAATGGTGTGTTTGTTAAGATGTATTGACAATGATCAGACTAACAAGGTGCTGCATGAGTTCCATGATGGAACAGTAGGGGGTAATTTTGCCCCAAGGACTACTGCCTAGAAGATAATGGGAGCTAGCTATTATTGGCCTGGCTTATTTAAGGATGCCCATGCATGGGCCAGAAAATGTGTAAAATGTGCCATTTTTGTAGGCAAAGAAAGGCTACCAACTTTACCTTTGTAGCCAATTCAAGTAGAACAACCCTTCATGAGATGGAGCATTGATTTTATAGGTCCCATTAACCCACCATCAAGTACAGGTCACAAGTGGGTACCTACAGCAACAAACTATTTCACAAGGTGGATTGTAGTAGTGGCTTTGAAAAAAGCCAATGAGAATGCTATTTTGAACTTTTATTATGATTTGGTATCTAGATTTGGAGTACCTGAATTAGTCATTTCAGACAATGCTTTAGCCTTCATTGGATTGAGGGTAAATGACTAGGCTATGAAGAATGTAATCTATTTAAACACTTCATCAAATTATTACCCATAGGGTAATGGTTTGGAAGAATCCACAAATAAGAATCTCATAAGGATTATCAAAACAACAATGGAGGATAACCAGAGGACCTGGCACACCATTCTAAAATCTGCTCTATGGGCAGATAGAATAACTCCCAAGAGATCTATTAGAAATTCTCCATATATGTTAGTGTAGTCACGTAGAATTGCACCCTGCTTGGAGAGAGTCCAAGCATTCTAATGACACAATGGGAATGATCTCAAAGTGTGGGACCTTGCGAACTGAGATCAGACATTCAGAGAAGGCCAGGTTCCTATTTCTAAGCCTAATGCTTAGAGGAAAATATCTAAACCTAGTGCTAATGCTGCAGGGGAAAAGGGGTAGAAGGAAACATAAATAGAAATTAGGTGATACACCAGGTTGGATCAAAGAACTCTCATAGAACTGAAAAAATGCACAAAATGACTAGATACAACAATAAGCATACATAGATCAAGCTCATTTTAACAGAGACAAGGACCAAGAGATGATTAGAAGGAATTAAACATTCACAAACATATCATTCTTAGATCACACATAGTCAAAATAGCATGAAGAGGTAAAATAACGAGCATGTATTTAATCAGAAGGCAAGGTTACAGTAGAGGAATGCTCTATTTGGAATCAGAAGCATAGATTACTAAATCTTCCAACCCTTTTTACATCTCATGTTTATGCATATATAGCATTTTGCATTTTGACCTAAGTCAGTTACAATCAATTCTCCCCATGGGTTCTGTCAGAAAATATCATCGCTAGAAGGGACGTCTACCTGCAAGAAGTTATGGAATAAAATATCTGGAACATGACAGATGGAAGATATTTTAGGCCTTGAATACGAGTAGCTCAATCATCTATCTTTAAAAATGAATACATAAAATATCTAGAGCATGGCAGTTGAGAGATCAGATTTGTATTTATGGAGGATGGGACAGATCGCCCCTTGATAAAGATTTTACGATAATTTAAATCCCTATTCATTTGAATTTCTGCATTTTTATCAATTCTGTGTTTAGGGGATCTTTGCAAAACTTAATTTGGCCACTAAGATGTATTGTCGCCAAACACATGAAGACCTGCCATCAATACACAGAGCCCATACGCATTAAAGAGTGAAGCCATCTGCCATGAATCCACTTGCAAAGCCTACCAACTGGAATAAATGCAATAGTATCAGCCCTTGCATATGCCAAATCAGTCATTGAAATGTCCAGTTGATCAAGCCTACAGCTTTGCATCAAATTCTAAAAGTGAAGATATCCTCCTTATCTGAAGGAGATATGGGCAGTCAAAGCTACAGTCAACTGCATCTTGCATTTGTATATCACTTTGCATCTTCTGCACAATCAGGCTTTGTATCCATATAATTAACCTTTGAATTTTCCCTGTTTCACCAAACTTGCATTTTTTGCTTCTGACTCAATGACCATCAATTTTATCCTTACTGCCAAGAGAACCGTCGTGTATATCCAAACAGACATACAAAAATGGATACACTGTAAAAAACCATGATGATGTCAGCATAATATTGAACTTGGGCAAAGAACAGGCTTGGATGATGTCATCATGCTATCGGGTCCTTCAAATCCTTTGATTTTGCACTTATGTGATTTCTTCATTCTTTTGCGTAATCGCATATCAAATCGCTTTGCATATGTCTTTGAATCTCCCTTTGTATATGCTTATGTATGTGCAATTGTATATACAATACAATGGCCAACATACAAATGCGGACCTTTACTTTTTGCATCACCTTTTGTATATATGCCCTCACCACGTGTCAGCATCTGATTAGCCGTTGAGCTAAACCTAGGACCCACTGCTGCATCCTCCTTATCAACCATCAGAAAGACCTCAAACTGAGCCACTGATATGCATGTCTCACCAAAACTCCCTTGTATGTGACTTTTGTATATGCGATTGTATAAGAGATACAATCGCATGTACATACAATTGTGGAACTCAATGGATTATCAACCATAGTGGAACTTTAGAACAGGTCCGGCCCTTGTATCTTTGCCTTTTACATATTGCATATACATGCAATTCAACATACAACTATTGACCCTACCAATGGATTTGACAAATTTAATTTCCCAGTCGGGTCTGCATTGTATATCCCTATTGTATCTAACCTTTGTATATGCAATTGTATATAGGAGATACAATCGCATATACATACAATAGGGGGACCCCAACTTGAAATCTACCACATTTGATTCTTCATTCACGTCCAGATTGTATACATTCTCCTTTGTGTCACCTTTTGTATATCACATATACAATGCTAAAATACAAACAAAACTACATATAATCACTTGTACATACAAACATGCATCTGACCTTTGCTTGTACATACAAAGATCCATACAACCACATCTTCCTTTCTAAACCAAAATGCATATTCTTTTGGGTACAAGATTGTATCTCAGAATTGTATATGCATTGTATATAAGATTGTATGTGCAAAGATACAATCGCATATACGAACAAAAAATGGACACACCCCTTATATCTCCCCCTTGTATATGCGCTTGTATATTGAATTGCATATACAAGGGATAGCCCAATTCACTTTTGTATCCCACCTTGTATATTCCCTTTACATCTTCCTTTGCATATACAATTGTATATATGATTGTATATGCGGTACAACAGAGATATACAATGATACATACAAAGGTACATACAAAAATGACTAAGTATAAAACTAAGAATTATCTGCAATGGAAGGCACTTGAAGACAAAGGGTTTTTGGGTTTTCTGCAAGGATTCTCAAAGACTTAAAATCTTCCTCTTTCTATTTAGGCTTTCTTTGATCAGATTTCATTGCTAGAAAGAGGGGGACAGGAATATTTTGGGGCTAGGCAAAATATGACAACATTTTGGTGACCTCTCAGGGATGTTTGCCTGCTAAATAAATTGATCAGTGGCCTTATACATCCATTGGGCATGGAGTCAAAAGAGATTGCAACAAGAACAAAGGAGCTAGAAAACTGAGAAAGCTACCAAGCCAAAACAAAAAACAACAAGCAAGGATGTATCTCCTAATGAGAATAGAGCAAAGTCCAAGGGCACTTATTCAAAGGAAACCTAAAACTAAAATAAAAACTACTCTAATCCTAAACTAACCAGTCAAGGGTGACATTAAACAAAGCCATTGACTGGTTCCTGAAAGTAATTGCCCTTCCTTAACAATTTACAATGTTTCTCATGCATGTGGGTAGATAAAAAATGGGGAGGAAGGGATGGACATATGATAAATTGATAAAAGATCCCCCACAAAATGGAGATAAACTCACCTATCCACCTGGATTGATTATTGATGCTACTAACTTGTGGTGAATAAATAGGCTGATCCCACCCATTTTGATGCTAAACTTCATGCTTAGAGGTAAGCATGACAAGTGGTGACTCCTCTTGATGTGTCTCCAGCTGGGCTAGATGCCTGATTGGGCATCCCCTTGAAGTGACATGCAAATCAACATGGTTGATCTCATGTCTTTGTTCTGATTCTTTCTCTTCTTGCTGGTCTGAAAACTCTAGCACTTGTATCTCAATCAGAGATATGGTTGTCTCCACCTCATGAACAAGATGCTCATGATTTTCTAACTTAGGCTCAGAAAATGAACCATGCACATGCTCAAAATAGAAGACTTCCCCATCAAGAAGCTGATATCCCTGCTAGATAATAAAGAACAGATCTGCAATTTGCTCTTGCCCATGTTCAGTCTCCTCATTATTTAATGGAGAATTCTCTTCCACTAGGGTGCCTAATAACTCATCAAAGCTATCAACTCTTGGAAGGCTCTTAGAAAGTGCTGATTCAAGCTCAAATTCCTCATTATTACTCAAAGAAGTGCCCTCCAAATAATGTTTTTTTTCTTCAATAAAGGAAGGCAAATGTTCAAACAATGAGGTAGCCTCTTCCAACAAACCTTCATTTGTTATATCATCCTCAAACTCTTCTATACAACAGAATGGAAGTTCCTCCAACGAGCTGTGATCTTGCAAATCAACTTCATGAAAGGTTTCTTGACTTGAGAGAATGGACTTCTCTTCCTGATTTTGAATTGGTATGAGAGGATTGGCCTTTACAAGGTTTGGTATTTTGTAACCAGGATGCTTGGTCCAAGAAGGCTGCCATGGTAGAGATGTTTTAGGCTCTTTCATAGATTCACTTTGGTTTGAAGGATGGATCTGTTTGAAGCTAGGAATAGGAGAGAAATGTTTTACTTTGAGCTCTTGCACTTGAGCAAGCAACTATTTTATTTGTTTCTCCTTGGCTGCAAGTTGCATGTTCAAGCATTCTTCCTCATACACCCTTCTATTTTCTGCCTCCTGCTGATAACAAGAAATCTGATAGGACAACTCCTCTTGCTACATGTTATACTATACTTTTCTATCTATTTCTAAAATTTTCCTTTGGAAATCTAGTAACAAACTCTTAAGGCTACCCAAATTAGCATCATTTTGGGACTGACTAGGGAGGTTACATGTTTGATTTAGAGTAGAATGGGTTTCACAAGGCTGACTATAGGAAAGAACAGACTGCAAATAAGGATAAGCAAGAGTTGTTTGAAAATGCTCCTACTGGTAATGCTGATTATAATGAGGCAAAGAGTTGTTTGGAGGCCAAAAGTATGAATTTTCATGAAATGGAGGAGAAAAACCATAGTGGTTTTGATAACTAGACATTGCAAGGGTAAGGCATGAAGTATAGGCAAGTCTAGATAACAAATTAGGAATGAATATGGATAGGGTCTTAGAACACTAGGATGTGAGTTAGAACACCAAATAGAGTCACCAAGTGCTAAGAAATACTTTCAAACAATGGAAAACTAACAAGTAGCACCAACCTCATTAGCTGCATGTAATCTAGACTACTGAAACTAGCTGATATGTGATTAGAGTCACCATGGTGTTGTTTGTATGGTCTCCAAAGGCTGGTAATACTAGGAGAAACACCAAATCTCTTAGTACCTTGATGAGAAGTTCATCGAACCGGTCCCACCGGGAGTGCCAAAAATTGTTATCACGTAGAATTGCACCTTGCTTGGAGAGATTCCAAGCATTCTAATTACACAATGTGAATGATCTCGAACTATGGGACCTTATGAACTGAGATCAAACCTCTGGACAAGGTCAACTTCCTATTTCTAAGCCTAATGCTTAGAGGAAAATATCTAAACCTAGTGCTAATGCTGCAGGGGAAAAGGAGTAGAAGGAAACATAAATAGAAATTAGGTGATACACCAGGTTGAATCAAAGAACTCGCATAGAACTAAGAAAAGACTAGATACAACCAATAAACATACACATATCAATCTGATTTTAACAAAGGCAAGGAGAAAGAGATGATTAGAAGGAATTAAACATTCACAAACATATCATTCTTAGATCACACAGAGTCAAAATAGCATGAAGAGGTAAAATAACTAGCATGTATTTAATCAGAAGGTAAGGTTACAGTAGAGGAATGCTCTATTTGGAATCAAAAGCATAGATTACTAAATCTTCCAACCCTTTTTACATCTCATATTTATGCATATATAGCATTTTGCATTTTAACCTAAGTCAGTTACAATCAATTCTCCCCATGGGTTCTATCAGAAAATATCATCGCCAGAAGGGACATCTACCTGCAAGAAGTTATGAAATAAAATATCTGGAACAAGGCAGGTGGAAGATATTTTGGGCCTTGAATGCGAGCAGCTCAATCATCTATCTTCAACAATGAATACATAAAATATCTGAAGCATGGTAGTTGAGAGATTGGATTTGTATTTATGGTGGCTGGGATAGATCACCCCTTGACAAAGCTTTTACAACACTTTAAATCCCTGTTCATTTGAATTTCTGTATTTTCATCGATTCTATGTTTAAGGGATCTCTACAAAACTTAATTTGGCTGCTAAGATGTCTTATCACCAAACACATGAAGACCTGCTAGAAAGACATAGAGCCCAGATGCATTAAAGAGTGAAGCCATCTGCCATGAATCCACTTGCAAGGCCTACCAACTAGAATAAATGCAACAATATCAGCCCCTGCATATGCCAAATTTGTCACTGAAACGTCTAGTTGATCAAGCCTACAAATTTGCATCAAATTCTAAAAGTGAAGATATCCTCCTTATATGAAGGAGATATGGGTGGTCAAATCTATGGTCAACTACATCTTACATCTGTATATCACTTTGTATCTTCTACACAATCGGGATCTGTATCCATATAATCGTCCTTTGAATTTTCCCTATTTGACCGAACTTGCATTTTTTGCTTCTGAGTCGATGACCGTCAATTCTATCCTTGTTGCCAAGAGAACCATTATCTGTATGCATACAGACATACAAAAATGGATACACTATTATAAACCATGATGATGTCAGCATCATATAGAACTTGGGTAAAGAACAGGCCTGGATGACGTCATCATGCTATCGAGTCCTTCAAATCCTTTGATTTTGCACTTATGCGATTTCTTCACTTTTTTGCATAATCGCATATCAAATTTCTTTGCATGTCTTTGAATCTCCCTTTGTATATGCTTTTGTCTTTGAATCTCCCTTTGTATATGCTTATGTCTTTGAATATCTAAACCTAGTGCTAATGCTGCAGGGGAAAAGGGGTAGAAGGAAACATAAATAGAAATTAGGTGATACACCAGGTTGAATCAAAGAACTCTCATAGAACTAAGAAAAGACTAGATACAACCAATAAACATACACATATCAATCTAATTTTAACAGAGGCAAGGAGAAAGAGATGATTAGAAGGAATTAAACATTCACAAACATATCATTCTTAGATCACACAGAGTCAAAATAATATGAAGAGGTAAAATAACCAGCATGTATTTAATCAGAAGGTAAGGTTATAGTAGAGGAATGCTCTATTTGGAATCAAAAGCATAGATTACTAAATCTTCCAACCCTTTTTACATCTCATATTTATACATATATAGCATTTTGCATTTTAACCTAAGTCAGTTACAATCAATTCTCCCCATGGGTTCTATCAAAAAATATCATCGCCAAAAGGGACATCTACCTGCAAGAAGTTATGAAATAAAATATCTGGAACAAGGCAGGTGGAAGATATTTTGGGCCTTGAATGTGAGCAGCTCAATCATCTATCTTCAACAATGAATACATAAAATATCTAAAGCATGGTAGTTGAGAGATTCGATTTGTATTTATGGTAGATGGGATAGATCACCCCTTGACAAAGCTTTTACAACACTTTAAATCCCTGTTCATTTGAATTTCTGTATTTTCATCGATTCTGTGTTTAAGGGATCTCTACAAAACTTAATTTGGCTGCTAAGATGTCTTATCACCAAACACATGAAGACCTGCTAGCAAGACACAGAGCCCAGATGCATTAAAAAGTGAAGCCATCTGCCATGAATCCACTTGCAAGGCCTACCAACTAGAATAAATGCAACAATATCAGCCCCTGCATATGCCAAATTTGTCACTGAAACGTTCAGTTGATCAAGCCTACAAATTTGCATCAAATTCTAAAAGTGAAGATATCCTCCTTATATGAAGGAGATATGGGTGGTCAAATCTATGGTCAACTACATCTTACATCTATATATCACTTTGTGTCTTCTACACAATCAGGCTCTGTATCTGTATAATCGGCCTTTGAATTTTCCTTGTTTGACCGAACTTGCATTTTTTGCTTCTGAGTCGGTGACCGTCAATTTTATCCGTGCTACCAAGAGAACCGTTGTTTGTATGCATACAAACATACAAAAATGGATACACTATTAAAAACCATGATGACGTCAGCATCATATAGAACTTGGGTAAAGAACAGGCCTGGATGACGTCATCATGCTATCGAGTCCTTCAAATCCTTCGATTTTGCACTTATGCGATTTCTTCATTTTTTTGCATAATCACATATCAAATTGCTTTGCATGTCTTTGAATCTCCCTTTGTATATGCTTTTGTATGTGCAATTGTATATAGAATACAATGGCTAACATACAAATGCGAACCTTTACTTTTTGCATCACCTTTTTGTATATATGCCCTTGCAATGTGTCATCATCTAATTGGCCGCTGAGCTAAACTTGGGACCCACCGCTGCATCCTCCTTATCGGCCATCGGAAAGACCTCAAACTAAGCCATCGATACACATGTCTCACCGAAACTCCCTTGTATGTGACTTTTGTATATGCGATTGTATATGAGATACAATCACATGTACATACAATTGTGGAACTCAATGGATTATCAACCATATTGGAACCTTAGAACAGGTCCGGCCCTTGTATCTTTGCCTTTTGTATATTGCATATACATGCAATTCAACATACAATAGAGAACCCCACCACTAAATTTGACAGATTTAATTTCCCAGTCGGGTCCGCATTATATATCCCTGTTGTATCTAACCTTTGTATATGCAATTGTATATAGGAGATACAATTGCATTTACATACAATAGGTGGATCCAAACTCAAAATCTGCCACATTTGATTCTTCATTTGTGTCCAGATTGTATGCATTCCCCTTTGCATCACCTTTTGTATATCGCATATACAATGCGAAAATACAAACAAAACTACATATAATTGCTTGTACATACAAACATGCATCTGACCTTTGCTTGTACATACAAAGATGTGTACAACCACATTTGCCTTTCTAAACCAAAATGCATATTATTTTAGGTCCGAGATTGTATTTCATAATTGTATATGCATTGTATATAAGATTGTATGTGAAAGATACAATCGCATATACAAACAAAAAATGGACACACCCCTTGTATCTCCCCCTTGTATATGCACTTGTATATTGAATTGCATATACAAGGGATAACCCGATTCACTTTTGTATCCCGCCTTGTATATTCCCTTTTCATCTTCCTTTGTATAGACAATTACATATACAGTTGTATATGTGGTACAATAGAGATATACAATGATACATACAAAGGTACATACAAAAATGATTAAGTATAAAACTAAGAATTATCTGCAATGGAAGGCACTTTAACATAAAGGGTTTTTTGGGTTTTTCTGGGTTTTCTGCAAGGATTCTCAAGGTGAGATTTTGAGAAATTTTGCAAGGCACAGTATGGGGAATTTAAAATATTTAAGACCTTTCCCTTTCTATTTAGGTTTTCTTTGATCAGATTTCTTTGCTAGAAAGAGGGGGACAAGAATATTTTGGGACTAGGCAAAATATGACAACATTTTGGTGACCTCACAAAGATGTTTGCCTACTAAACAAATTGATCAGTGGCCTTATACAACCATTGGGCATGGAGTCAAAAGAGACTGCAACAAGAACAGAGGACCTGGAAAACTGAGCAAGCTACCAAGCCAAAATAAAAAACAACAAGCAAGCATGTATCTCCTAATGAGAATACAACAAAGTACAAGGGCACTTATTGAAAGGAAACCTAAAACTAAAATAAAAACTACTCTAATCCTAAACTAACCAGTCAATTATGACTTTAAACAAAGCAATTGACTGGTTCCTAAAAGTAACTTCCCTTCCATAACAATTAACAATGTTTCTCATGCATGTGGGCATTTAAAAAATGGCAAGGAAGGGATGGGCATATGACAAATTGATAAAACATCCCCCACAAAATAGAGATAAACTCACCTATCCACTTGGATTGATTGCTAATGCTGCTAGATTGTGGTGAATAAATAGGCTGATCCCACCCATTTTGATGCTCAACTTCATGCTTAGAGGTAAGCATGACAAGTGGTGACTCCTCTTGATGTGTCTCCAGCTGGGCTAGATGCCTGATTGGGCATCCCCTTGAAGTGACATGCAAATCAACATGGTTGATCTTATGTCTCTATTCTGATTCTTTCTCTTCTTACTGGTCAGAAAAGTTTAGCTCTTGTATCTCAATTAGAGATATGGTTGTCTCTACCTCATGAACAAGATGCTCATGATTTTCTAACTTAGGTTCAGAAAATGAGCCATGCACATGCTCAAAAAAGAAGACTTCCCCATCAAGAAGCTGATATCCCTGTTGGGTAATAAAGAACAGATCTACAATTTGATCTTGCCCATGTTCAGTCTCCTCATTATTTAATGGACAATCCTCTTCCATTAGGGTGCCTAATAACTCATTAAAGCTATCAACTCTTCGAAGGCTCTTAGAAACAGTTGATTCAAGCTCAAATTCCTCATTATTACTCAAAGAAGTGCCCTCCAAATAATGTTTTTTTTCTTCAATAAAGGAAGGACAATGTTCAAACAATGAGGTAGCCTCTTCCAACAAACCTTCATTTGTTATATCATCCTCAATCTCTTCTATACAACAGAATGGAAGTTCCTCCAACCAGGTGAGATCTTGAAAATCAGCTTCATGAAAGGTTTCTTGACTTGAGAGAATGGACTCCTCTTCTTGATTTTGAATTGGTATGAGAGGATTGGCCTTTACAAGGTTTGGTATTTTGTAACCAGGATGCTTGGTCCAAGAAGGTTGCCATGGTAAAGAAGTTTGAGGCTCTTTCATAGATTCACTTTGGTTTGAAGGATGGATCTATTTGAAGCTAGGAATAGGAGAGAAATGTTTTACTTTGAGCTCTTGCACTTGAGAAAGCAACTATTTTATTTGTTTCTCCTTGGCTGCAAGTTGCATGTTCAAGCATTCTTCGTCATACACCCTTCTATTTTCTGCCTCCTACTGATAACAAAAAATATGATAGGACAACTCCTCTTGTTGCATGTTATACTGTGCTTCTCTATCTATATCAGAAATTTGCCTTTCGAAATCCAGTAACAAACTCTTAAGGCTACCAAAATTAGCATCATTTTGGGATTGACTAGGGAGGTTGCACATTTCATTTAGAGTAGAATGGGTTTCACAAGGCTGACTATAGGAAAGAACAGGTTGCAAATAAGGATAAGCAAGAGTGGTTTGAAAATGTTCCTGCTAGTAATGCTAATTATAATGAGACAAAGAGCTATTTGGAGGCCAAAAGTCTAAATTTTCATGAAATGGAGGAGAAAAACCATAGTGGTGTTGATAACTAGACATTGCAAGGGTAAAACATGAAGCATAGGCAAGTCTAGATAACAAATTAGGAATGAATATGGACAACAGGGTCTTGAAACACTAGGATATGTGTTAGAACACCAAATAGAGTGACCAGGTGCTAATAAATACTTTCAAATGATGGAAAACTAACAAGTAGCACCAACCTCATTAGCTACATGTAATCTAGACTACTAAAACCAGCTGATATGTGATTAGAGTTGCCATGGTGTTGTTTGTATGGCCTCCAAAGGTTGGTAATTCTAGGAGAAACACTAAATCTCTTCGTATCTTGATGAGAAGTTCATCAAACTAGTCCCACCAGGCATACCAAAAACTATTGTCATGTAGAATTGCACCCTACTTGGAGAGAGTCCAAGCATTCTAATGACACAATGGGAATGATCTCGAAGTGTGGGACCTTGCGAACTGAAATTAGACCTCCATAGAAGGCCGACTTCCTATTTCTAAGCCTAATGCTTAGAGGAAAACATCTAAACCTAGTGCTAATGCTGTAAGGGAAAAGAGGTAGAAGGAAACATAAATAGAAATTAGGTGATACACTAGGTTGAATCAAAGAACTCTCACAGAACTGAGAAAATGCACAAAATGACTAGATACAACCAATAAACATACATAGATCAAGATGATTTTAATAGAAGCAAGGAGCAAGAGATGATTAGAAGGAATTAAACATTCACAAACATATCATTCTTAGATCACACAGAGTCAAAATAGCATGAAGAGGTAAAATAACCAGCATGTATTTAATCAGAAGGCAAGGTTACGGTAGAGGAATGCTCTGTTTGGAATTAGAAGCATAGATTACTAAATCTTCCAACCCTTTTTACATCTCATGTTTATGGATATATAGCATCTTGCATTTTGACCTAAGTCAGTTACAATCAATTCTCCCCATGGGTTCTATCAGAAAATATCATTCCCAGAAGGGATGTCTACCTGCAAGAAGTTATGGAATAAAATATTTGGAACAGGGCAGGTGGAAGATATTTTGGGCCTTGAATGCGAGCAGCTCAATCATCTATCTTCAATAATGAATACATAAAATATCTGAAGCATGGTAGTTGAGACATCAGATTTGTATTTATGGTAGATGGGATAGATCGCCCCTTGACAAAGCTTTTACAACACTTTAAATCCCTGTTCATTTGAATTTCTACATTTTCATCGATTCTGTGTTTATGGGATCTCTGTAAAACTTAATTTGGCCGCTAAGATGTCTTGTTGCCAAACACATGAAGACCTACCAGCAAGACACATAACCCATATGCATTAAAGAGTGAAGCCATCTTCCATGAATCCAATTGCAAAGCCTACCAACTAGAATAAGTGCAACAATATCAGCCCCTCCATATTGCAAATCGGTCGCTGAAATGTCCAGTCGATCAAGCCTGCAGATTTGCATCAACTTCTGAAAGTGAAGAGATTCTCCTTATCTGAAGGAGATATGGACGATTAAAGCTACAGTCAACTGCATCTTGCATCTATCTATCGCTTTGCGTCTTCTGCACAATTGGGCTCTGTATCCATATAATCAGCATTTGAATTTTCCCTGTTTGACCGAACTTGCATTTTTGGCTTCTGGGTCAGCGACCGTCAATTTTATCCTTGCTACCAAGAGAACCATCATCTATATGCATACAGTCATATAAAAATTGATACACTGTAAAAAACTATGATGACGTCAGCATCATATAGAACTTGGGCAAATAACAGGCCTGGATGACATCATCATGCTATCAGGTCCTTCAAATCCTTCAATTTTGCACTTATGTGATTTCTTCACTTTTTTGCATAATTGTATATCAAATTGCTTTGCATATGTCTTTGAATCTCCCTTTGTATATGCTTTTTTATGTGCAATTGTATATACAATACAATGGCCAACATACAAATGCCGACCTTTACTTTTTGCATCACCTTTTGTATATATGCCCTTACCACGTGTCATCATCTGATTGGCTACTGAGCTGAACCTGGGACCCACCGTTGCATCCTCCTTATCAGCCATTGAAAAGACCTCAAATTGAGCCATCGATATGCATGCCTCACAGAAACTCCCTTGTATGTGACTTTTGTATATGTGATTGTATATGAGATACAATCACATGTACATACAATTGTGGAACTCAATGGATTATCAACCATGTTAGAAGTTTAGAACAGGTCCAGCCCTTGTATCTTTGCCTTTTGTATATGGCATATACATGCAATTCAACATACAACTACGAACCCTGCCACTAAATTTGACAAATTTAATTTTCCAGTCAGGTCCGCATTGTATATCCCTGTTGTATCTAACCTTTGTATATGAAATTGTATATAGGAGATATAATTGCATATACATACAATAGGTGGACCCCAACTTGAAATCTACCACATTTGATTCTTCATTCGTGTCTAGATTATATGCATTCCCCTTTGCGTTACCTTTTGTATATCGCATATACAATGTGAAAATACAAATAAAACTGCGTACAATCGCTTGTACATACAATCATGCATCTGACCTTTGCTTGTACATACAAAGATGCATACAACCGCATTTGCCTTTCTAAACCAAAATTCATATTCTTTCAGATCCGAGATTGTATCTTAGAATTTTATATGCATTGTATATAAGATTGTATGTGCAAAGATACAATCGCATAAACAAAAAAAAAATGGACACACCCCTTGTATCTCTCCCTTGTATATGCGCTTGTATATTGAATTGCATATACAAGGGATAACCAGATTCACTTTTGTATCCTGCCTTGTATATTCCCTTTGCATCTTCCTTTGCATATACAATTGTATATACGATTGTATATGCAGTACAATAGAGATATAAAATGATACATACAAAGGTACATATAAAAATGATTAAGTATAAAACTAAGAATTATTTGCAATGGAAGGCACTTGAAGACAAAGCATTTCTAGATTTTTTCTAGGTTTTCTGCAAGGATTCTCAAGGTGAGATTTTGGGAAGTTTTGCAAGGCACAACATGGGGAAATTGAAGGATTTAAGACCTTCCTCTTTATATTTAGGCTTTCTCTGATCGAAATTCTTTTCTAGAAAGAGGGGGATAGGAATATCTTGGGGCTAGGCAAAATATGACAATAGTTACTTTATGGAAAAGAGGCAAGACTGCCTTTGTCTATTGAGCTACCAACTCTTGATATCATGAATTAGCTGGAGATGTTTGAAGAAGAAGATCCTATGCTATTAGATATGCTCATCTTATGGAGCTTGAAGAGATCAGAGATAAAGCTATGAAAGCTATGGAGTATCATCAATTTAAAAAAAAACATTTTTGATAAGAAAGCCACTCCTGGAAATTTTAGGGAAGGTGATATGGTACTCAAATGGGATGATTTGAAAATCAGGCTGGGGAAGCACTCCAAGTTTTATAGCATGTGGAGTGGCCCATTTATCATTACTGAATGCAAAAAGCATAATGTTTTTTAGTTATCGAACATGGATGGAGAAAATTTGCCTATACTAGTCAATGGGATACATCTGAAGAGGTGTTTTGAGGTATGAGTTACCTTGTGAACATTAGACTAGGTTTCTTGATTTCAATAAGTGCTATCGCACAATAGTTTAGATGCCTTTTTGTTTTCCCTAAGTGCTGATTCAGCACAACTAGATAGGCTACTTTCGGCAATTTTTCCTTTGGTTTGCATTTCCAAGTGTTCTTCATAGTTGTCATGCTGAGTTACAAAAGTCAAAATTATTTTTCAAAAGTGTTTTGAAGTCTCTGAGTGACCCTGTACCCAATGGATAAGGTCTAGGCAGCTGGTCTAATGTTTAGCAGGCAAACATATAGCAGATGTCGCTAGAAATGTTACTCAAATTTTCACTACAGCTCAATTAGGTAGATCCTATTGTTTTAAATAAGGAAGTGAAATTCATTTTATTACTTTCCAATGTTACATTCAATTGTATAAGCAAAAATTAGAAAAGGATTACACAAAGGCTGTAATGGATTATTGCATTGACACAAGTGCATATAATAGAGAAAAGTAATCTTTATTGAGTGAAAAAATATCCATTATCTCACACAAGCCATGAGATTAACTTTCGCTTATTCAATGCAAATTGAGAAAAACATATACATGAATAAGTAATGAAAGTAAATAAAGGGGTATAGAATGAGGGTAACCAGTCATTGCCTAAATGACTGGTTTGTCTGGTTCGTTGTGTTGTTGTCTGGAGCCTCCTTGGTTCATTGTCTCGGTTCCCTGTAAAAGATGAGATAAGGTGTTAGAGTAATACTGTTGTAAGCAATGATTGATTACATTTATTATATACATATTCATTATGCATGTATAGAATTTTAAACAAGATGCAAAAAATTAGTCATGCATACCTTGGATGTACCAAAAAACTATTAAGTTATGTAATGCATCTAGGGTATGCATATGTTTTTTTAACAAGTTTTCTTCATGTGCAGATACAAGTGTAATTATGTTTCTGTTTGATTCATCAGGATATATTATGAGTGGAGGAAATGTGGCTCCCACAAGGGTTGAGCCCAGCTCATAAGAAGTATTTCATATGTATTCATTATAGATGGAAATAGGACAGTTGAGATAGAAGGAAATGTATCTTTGGCAAAGATGATTGCCAAACAATATATAACACAGAGGGACAACTTTGAAGTAATGGCAGTGTACAGTTAAAGGACAACTATCAAGACATTTGTTATAGTAAGATCAATGATGATGAACAGTCAGCCTTGCCATAGATCAATAATAACAATGATGAATAGCCTCACTTGATATCAACTATCACAGTATTCAAGTTATGCAAGAATAATAATCAGGTAAGCATCAAAAAAGAGGAAAGTTGTCACACTGTATTACCATTATAGGATCAATCATCCTCATCAATAGAACAATCAACGATCATCTAAGTAATAAAAAATGACAGTCATAAATGGCACAGTATGGAAGACATGTTTAGTCATCAGTAGAGCTTATCACAAAGAAAGATAAAGCCTACAGGCCAATAGACAATCAACTTTGAGTCAGCTTTGATCAAGTGAGAGGTAACCCTCATGGTATGGCACAATACCCTTATAGTAAATACATGCAAGTTAAAGTAGTAGTCACTTTGAATGTTAGTAAAAGGCATGTTAAAGAGTCATTAGGTTTGATCATAAAGGTATAGGGCCTTTAGGGCTCACTCTTGTGACTCAAAAGAACAACATTTATGCTAGGAAGGAATCTTTAGTCAGGTAATGACTGTTATAAAGACTGAAAAACAGTCTTAAAAGGTTTGCTAGGACAACATGAAGGTCTGCACACAACCACAGAGATCAGGTAGTTAGAGGAACAATTAAGCAGAGTCTGTGATAGTCATAGAATCAACATAGAGGAACAATGCCACAATAATATGTATAGACAATGAGGGAGTCATCCCTATTAAAAGAGCAGTTATTGATCATTTAAGACTGTTAGAGGCACCAAAGTGATGATGGTACACAAAAAAGAGGCCAGTAAGTGATAGTCAATACAATAAGGTTAGTAAGAGCAACATGTAAGGAACAATGTCACCCATGGAACAAGTCAAGCAAACTATTATAGAGATAAAAAGACAAGTTTAAGTGTGCCATTTTAGAAAGGGTACGACAATTGCATAGTGTTGATGAGATCCTATGTAGACGTGAAAGATTGTTGTATAGTCATGAAAGACTAGGTGTAATGGTGATCTTATGAAGGATATCAGAAGCAGTAGAACATCATAAAAGATTAGCTTTTCTCATTCAAGGTGTTTAGAATCTCTTTATTTTATTCATCTCTAAAAGCTACAGTGGCAATGAGAAACCATGACAAACATCTACAGGATGAAGATAAGTCCAAGATGACACAAATTGTTTTATTATGAGTTGCTACTACAGAACAAAAGAGCAATTGATGCTAAGACATTGACCAAGGTAAAAGGTAGCCAAGAAGCTAGTGAGTGCAGTAAAAGGCAACCTAAGAAAGAACAGAGATGTGGAAAACTTGGAGGTGAGTATCATTCTGGAACATACAACATGAAAAGGGAAAGTTGATCCACAGATATAGTGCTAGCAAGTAGTAAAAACATGAAGATGATGGCATGTCAATCACAAAGAGCAAACCTTATAATAGTAAATATAGACATCTCTATTTTGGGTTAGTCATGAGAGAAAAGCTGAATAGAGCAACCAACAATATGGAGAAGTAGTCATCTCCATCAATAGTTAGTCATCTCTATAGCTTACACATAGATGAGTTTGGTGGTGCTCACCTAGGGTTAGGGTTCCGAAATTGAGTTTGCAGGTTTCTATTTTTATCCCTTCAAACCCTTAGTGCCTTAGGTTAGGTTGTTCCTTGACCCACATGCAATGTTTTACCACTTGTTCCTGTAACACTTAAGAAAAATGCTAAGTTTTTATATGTGCAAGTGTAAATGTATGTTGGCAGGCTCAAAACTGCACATCGACTTTCAAAAAATGGTGAAAAAATGAGTCATATGCATTTTGGAATGCATATCAGGTTGCATGTACATGGGAGAATCTATCACAGATTCTCAAGAGTATCCTGCGATGGTATGTTGTGTTTGCTTGTTTAACAGGTTTGTATGTTCAGACATACAAGTGAAAATATACAAGGGTGGCGGACATGCTTTCGCTTCAGTGTGATGTACAAGTGGTCTTGTATATTGAGTAATATACAAAGGGAGCACATATACATTTTCTATAGTGTGGCGGAGATGCATTCAGTGGGGCCCTCAGGTATATACAAGTGAGATTGTATATGATCGGTGTACAAAGTAGATGTGCATTGTTAATGTGCAAAGGAGAAAGACAAAGGAAAGACACAATGCGGATTCCAGGGGATATTCCAATCTAGCAGATGAGGTGTTGAAATCCGCAACTTGCATGTATGTGGCATTGTATATGCCGATATACAAACAAAATAAGATACAAGGCCCAGATTTGAAACTTTTTCAAATCTGATGGATAAAGTGGATGGGGTCCATTGTATGCATATCGCATTTGTATGATGCGATATGCAAGGAAATATACAAGTAAAGAGATACAATTGGATCCGATTTGAATTTCAAAATGCTTCATAGTTATTTGAGGTCCGCAGAATGTATATTGTGATTGTATGTTTGCATATACAAAATGAAGATGCAAAGGTTAAAATGCAAGTTGGACTTCAAAGCGATTGCAATATGCTTCATCATAATCTAAAGTTTGTGGCTTGTATGTAAAAGTGTTGTTTATGCCGAATGTGCAGAGGGGAGATGCATAGAACCTAGACCCAAGTGCAGGTTCAAATTTGTTTTATGATATCTTGGGATTCACCTTGTATGTAAGTGATTGTATGTATATACAATCTCTTTGTTTAACTGCATATACAGGGGTGAGAAGGGCAAAATGGATAGCAGAAAAGTTAGCGATGGATGCATAAGATGCTGATGTGGCAAAATATCATTGGTGAGTGACTTTTCAACATGTTTTGATGCCATTGATCACAACGATGGGGAGGTAGGATCAACGACGGTGTTTCAAACTGTCAGTGATGATTTTTTTTTGAGCATATGCAACCATTTTTGGGCGAGAAAGGTTCTGAGGCTTGCTGGCCGTTGCACTCCAAGAGGCACAGGTAGGTGAACCATTATTGGCTACTTGCAGGGGCACGATGGATTGAGTGACTGGCCACCTACCAATTTTCTAAGGAACATCCCCAAGCAGTAGTGCAAGGCTCTAGACCTCCCTGTTTCTTCCTCTACCTGCTGCATTCAATGTGGGGCGCCATTTTCTGGTGTAGTGTATCTGGCAGGAATTTTGATTTGTCATGTAATTAATTTGCTGGATGTACAGTTTGGCTATATGAGGGGCAAACTGTGTCATTCAGGGTTGTTGAAAACTGGGCAAATTTTGGTGCTGTGATAAGATACAACTTGGTTGGTAGCTCTATTTTGGGTGTCTTGTGAGTTTATGAATCTCATGTTGTATGTCTTATGCATAAATTTACTGGTTTCATGTTGATTTAAATGAGTAATTCTATATTGCATGTATTCTGTTATTTGTCTCCAAATTGAATGTGTTCTTCTTCTGAATCTAAACAACTAAGGGGTGTTTGGGATTCTAGAATATGGGTTTACTATATTGAGTGCTTGATCTTTTACTTCTGCTCAAGGGGTAGATTAAATGTTTCAGGTTAAGTGTTGGGAAGAACATATTGCAGTAAGGATTTTGTAAGCAGAGATAACTGAATACCCAATCTTGGGAAGTATCTGTAAGGCAGATACTAAACAATCCCCTTGAAACCTAGTCATTGATCTAGGTTTATGATAACCATTCACGTGTGTATGTCTATTGACTCCGAGCCCTGAGATAGGCACCGATCCTGTCTTGTATTGAGGTTACATCCAAGGTCCTAGTTTTGCATCCAAATACCAAAAATCAAACTCAAATTTCAAATACAACCTTTAGGAAATTAGAAGTAGTTTTAGGACCAAAATCCTCTGTCTACAACTGAATATAGGCCCAAAGCTAGCCCCTTTGCACTTATTCCACAGTTTTGGTCTGCATAAAAGAGGATTTATCTGCTTTGTATCAACATCCCACTAAGTTAATAAGCACATTTCATGGATGTTGAATAGGGAATACCTCCCTTGGTTCTGCAGAGCCTAAAGAAGAAGAGGAGATATTTATAGAGTCTATATCTTGTACTGTTGGCCCCTAGCCCCGGAATCTTGTTGATCAATGATGGCTACTTTGTAGGGATGACTGGGAACAAGCAACCAGTCTAGGAAAACACCAACAGATTTAGTGACTCCACTAGGGACTTTGTGTAAGAACCCTGATTTAAAAGAAAATAATTCCTATTTGTAGGTGGCCACTTCGAACAAATCTCCCAACCGATAAAGTAAAAATTTCTATGCAAGGGAGAAGATCCTTGCGTAATCCTCTGTTTGAAGAGTTATCCATAAAAATGATGTACAGGAGAAAAGGGACTGTTCAAGCCAGTCAAGAGGGTTCTCCCAGAAGTAATGATAATATTTAGGACAATCCAGGATCTTCAGAGTAGAGAATACCTTATTTTTCAAACACTGAGGCTGAAATCCAAAATGTATATGAAAGACAACAGGGTAGTGGATTGAGAATGAGGTCAGAGGTGTTTCAAGAACGCCCTTTCCTTGATTCCCCTGATAGTTTTGAAGAAGCTGAATCCCCAAGGGATGATAATGATGATCAGAATGTAATGAAACCATCCTCTTCTATGCTTAGGGAGGAGGAATTAGTTGAAGAAATCAAGAACCTGAGAGCAGAATTAGAATATTTGCAAGCAGTAAAAATTAGAGATGACATGAGACAGAAAGTGTAGGCTCTGATAACTACTTAGAATGATTCAGTTCCCACCCTTGAGAATATAAATGTGCTGAGGAACCAGCGCATAAATGAAGTTCAGGATCAGTATAATGATCAAAGACATAATGCAAATAATGCTAGAGTACCATTTAATAAAGTAAGAAATCAGAATGCAAATAGAAATGTAAATGTAAATCAGTTTGATAGATAACCTATGCAGCTGGATAGATTTAGACAACTGGTTTTTGATGGCATTCCTGGTTACCCCAATCCTATTGACAAACATGTGAGGCTGCAAGTACCAAAGTTTTCAGGAAATAATACTGTGTCAGGAGAAGACCACTTAAAAGATTTTTAGAATATCATGGACAACTTTGAGGTTGAGCATGAGGATGTTTTTATGAAATTATTTATGCAATCCTTAGCTGATGAGGCTAGAGAATGGTACAAGGGTCTACCTGACAAGAGTATTTCATCATGGGAGGACTTCAAAAGAATTTTCAAAGAACAATATGGTGACAAAACTAATCCCATTTTCTTCATTAATGAATTCACTGGCATTACCAAAGGATCAAATGAACAGGTTTCTGATTTCAATGCTAGATTCACTAAGGTGTTGAACAAATTCCCACATCACCTGAGGCCTAATGAACCTATGTGCATAGTGTTGTACATAAATTCTTTTGATGCCAAAATAGCCTATGGATTAAAGGATAAAGGTCCTGCTAGCCTCAGAGATGCTTTCAAAATAGCAACAATTATTGAAAATAATAGAAAAGCGTCTGGTAAGACAAACAAAAGAGAGGATATAAATTTTTTGCAAAATCCAAATACTAAATTTCAAAGTGTTCAAGGTAATGCATCTACTTCTGAGGATAAATTAGATAAATTGACAACTATTGTCAAGGACCTGAGTTATAGAATGGCTAAAAATGAAAAGGGGATAGGTCCTGATAGACAGGTTTACCAAAGACAAGAAAGAAGACCATCATTACATGATATGCCATATAACAGTAATTGGCATAATGGTAAACCCATTCTCCCAAGCAACAACACAAATCCAAGGAATCAAAGTGTTAAGGAAACACCTGACCATTTGAAGAAGGTTGTTAATATTGTTAATGACAACCCATGGTGCATAATATGTTAGATGCCTCACCCACAGTCACAATGTATGATTGCTTAGTCTCTATATAATAATGCTATTGCCTGTGATGAATGTAATGAACCACATTGCATGGAAGATGACAATGTCAATATGTTGTCTACAAACAGGGAGTATCCTTCTCATGATGTTGATGCAGGTACAAATAATGAGATTTAGGTTTGTCAACAAGTTTCCTATGATGCGGATAATGAAGACAACTATGCTTATGCTCAAGACTCACACAATTTTTTGAATAACTTGAGGAGGCCTTCTAATGAAGAGATTAGAGCCCTCACAGCTGTAGCAGTGGCTCAAGTCAAAAGCAATTACAATCTTAGAGGTAAGGCTCAGGTAAGTGACCCGCGTCGACTAGAGGATAGTTTGATGAACCAACCAGTGCATAGTCATAAAGGGACTGAAACATAAAGAAGAAGTAATGGAGTAATAATAAGCAAAATTTTAAGCAAAAAATAGGTCATGATTTTCAAGGGTCAGAAAATAGAATCCCCTAGGTTGAGGATCAAAACAAAAAATTTTAGATCAAAGATGATAGTCAGAGAGCCACAAAAATTAAAGATGGATCATACCAAGATAAAAATAAAACTGTAGATCAGGCTACAACTGTTATACAAAATTATGCTCCATTTGACATAACTCAGGTCTTGTCCCAGATAAAGGTTTATGTTCCATTGATGGAGCTGATGAAAGTTGAGGAGTTCAGAAATAAAACATTGTCCCTAATTTCAGGAGTACCCTATCAAGCTAATGAGAATATTGAGACTCAGGGTAAGAAACAATCCATGTGTATTGATGAGGATGAGACTCTTGAAGTATATTTGGGGGTGACCATGAAAAAATGCCCTTCACAGGTTGAACCATTCTATGTCTCCCTTGTCATAAATGGAAAAGTGATTAAGAATTGTATACTTGACTCAGGACCATCAACGAATATCATGCCTTTGGCCATTATGCTGCAAGCTGGGTTAAAGATAGATAAGGCATGTGGGAAATGCTATGCCATGGATGCTAGAGAAGTACCAGTCATTGGAATCATGAAAGATGTGGATTTTAGACTGGCAGCATATCCTAAAAAGACTTACAAAATGAACATAATAGTTGTTGATATCAAGCCACAATATGGCATGTTGTTGTCAAGGAGATGGGCAGTGCTGATTGGTAGAAGTATGCAACTAGATCTATCATATGCTAAGATCCCTATGAATGGCAAGGATGTCAAATTGATTAGAGAAGAAAGGTCACTAGGCACAGTTGAGGATCAGGAGTCAGAGGACCATGTTTGTTTTGTGGACATTGACTATGATAATTTCATAATTGTCTCAGATGATCAAGAGGGGTAAAGGGAGAGATGTTTGCATTCAAGAGCTTGACCAACAGGGTCTATGGACCATGTATTTTGATGGAGCTTGTGCAAAGGAAGGCTCTAATGCTGGAGTTGTGTTTCTATCTCCAACTGGTAAGCTTCTAAAATTCTCTTTCTTGTTGAAGTTTGCTTGTACAAATAATATTACAGAGTATGATGTTCTGTTATTAGGATTGAATGTTGCTTTGAAGCATGAGATCAAGATGCTCAAAGTATTTGGGGATTCTGAGTTAGTTGTTTCCAAGGTTAGAGACAAGTATGCATCAAAGAATAAGAGATTAAAATAGTATAAGCATGTTATTTGGGATACAATTGAATTGTTTGATGCCTTTTCCATAAATTGGATTGAGAGATAAAAAAATGTCAGGGCAGATTTTCTAGCTAATGTAGCCATAAGGCCAGATTACATCACTCTGTTAGATGTTACAAATGTTGAAGTCAAACTTAGACCTGCAATACCAGATAACATATGTAGCTGGTAGGTGTTTGATGATGATAAGGATTTACTGAGATTTCTACATTGTATTGATGAATATGAGAACCAAGAAATGGATTATCAGAGCTTTGTAGAAATTGTGGATGGAAAAGAAATTCTCTTAGGGAAGGAGGTAATTCAACTCAAGACAAATAAAATCCCTAGAGGATTGGTTTCTTTAGAGAGAGCATTTGACAATAGGGACCAATTTCTTACAAAGGCATCTCCAACAAACAAGAATGTCTTGGAGGAGATAAACTTGGGGACATCTCATGCCCCCAAAAAGGTATATATTGGCAAACAACTCAAGCCATATATCAGAACTATGCTGATTGCACTACTGAGAAGATATAAGCATGTTTTGCCTGGTCATATGAGGACCTAAAAGCTTATAGAGAGGATTTATTCTAGCATGAAATCCCTTTGAAGCCTGGAGCTAAACCATTTAGACAAAAACAAAGACCTATCAACTCATCTTTAGCTCCAAAAATGCAAGAAGAGCTTATGGAGCTTAGGGAGGTTGGAATAATTATGCCCATCAGACACTCAACTTGGGTGTCAAACCTTGTCCCAGTTAGAAAAAAGAATGGTGACATAAGACTTTGTGTGGACTTTAGAAATTCAAATGTATCTTCTTTGAAGGACAATTATCCATTGCCAAACATGGAAGCTATGTTGCAGAAGGTGACTGGCTGTGAACTTTTATCCATGATGAATGGATTTTTAGGGTACGATCAAGTGAAAGTAAAAGAATCTGAACAATTCAAGACTGCTTTCACCACTCCATGGGGAACCTATGTATATGTGAGAATTCCATTTGGATTGACAAATGCAGGTGCTACATTTCAGAGGGCTATGGATGTTGCATTCATAGGATTGATTGACTCAATCCTGGCTATATATCAGGATGACTTGATAGCTTATTCAAAAAAGGAGTAACATTGCATGCACTTAGAGTAGATTTTTATTAGAGCATTGGAATATGGCATCTCACTCAACCCAAAGAAATGTACTTTGGGGTATTAGATGGAAAATTGCTTAGACACGTTGTTTCCAAGGATGGAGTCAGGATTGATCCTGAAAGGGTGGCTATAATTGACAAAATTCAAATCCCTAGAACAGTGAAAGGTATTCAGTCCTTCTTTGGGAAAATTAATTTTGTTAGAATATTTGTTCCTAACTTTGCAGAGATCACAAAAGATATCTCCAAAATGTTGAAGAAAGGTGCAATTGTCAAATGGGAAGATGAAGCAACTAAGTCATTTTAGAACATTAAAGAGGCCATAAAAATGGCTCCTGTGCTGAAATCTCCTAATTTTTCTAAGCCATTTTAGTTGTTCTCATTTGCTTCTTTCCACACTATTGCTGCATGTTTATTGCAGAAAAATGTAGAAGGTTTTGAACAACCTATAGCTTTCTTTAGCAGGTCATTGCAAGCTGCTGAGTTGAGGTATGACATCATGGAGAAGAAAGCGTATGCACTGGTTAGAGCAGTCAAAAGTTTCAGGCCATATTCAGTAGGCTCTCAGATAGTTGCATATGTGACTCATGCAGCAGTTAAAGATATCTTTACTCAGCAGGAGGTAACTGGAAGAAGATGCAGATGGATAAACATGTTGCAAGAGTTCAACATTGAAATACAGATCACAAAATTGGTAAGAGGACAAGGTTTGGCAAAATTGATGACACAGTCAAATCTGGAGGCATGGCAAGTGAATGTAGTGTATAATGAAGTTAAAAATATGTCATAATCTGAATGGTATAAGGACATAGTACATTATTTGTAGAATTTGGACTGTCCTTCCCATCTCAGTGATAATCAGAAGAGGACCTTGAAGCTACATGCTATTAAATACATCATTGTTCAAGGAGAGTTGTATTGGAAAAATCCTAATGGTGTGCTACTCAGGTGTGTGGATGAAAATCAAGCCAAAGATATTCTTAGTGACATGCACAATGTAGTGTGTGGTGGACACTATACTGCCTAGGCAACAGCCCACAAAATTCTCAAGGTAGGCTACTGGTGGTCAACTCTCTTCTCAGATGCACAAAGAATGGTAAGAAAATGTGATCCTTGCCAAAGGTTCTTAGGAAAGCTAAAATATGAAGGTGCATTGCCCCTTAGGACTATAACTGTAGAAGCTCCATTTCAGCAATGGGGAATTGATTTTATAGGTGAATTCTCAAAAAAATCAAGTGGAGGACATAGTTGGATTTTGGTTGCTACTGATTACTTCACTAAATGGATTGAGGCCATTCCAACTAAAAAAGATACAAGCAAAGTGGTGATGGATTTATTTTAGAAAATATTGTTATCAGATTTGGAGTACCAGCCAAAGTGATCACAGATAATGCAATGTGCTTCAGGTCTAGTGAATTTATTGATTTTTGCAACAATTATGGAATAAATTTGTTACATGCATCACCATATCATCCACATGGAAATGGTCAAGTAGAGTCAAGCAACAAAAGCCTCATGAAAATTGTCAAAAGGATGGTAGACAAAAACAAAAGGGCTTGGGATTCAAAGCTAAAAATGGCATTATGGGCTGACAGAGTAACAGTGAAGAAATCAACTAGAAGGTCGCCATTTGAACTAGTGTATGGTGCGGTAGCTAAATTGCCTACAAACAACCTCCTACCAGTTTATAAATTCATACAGGAAAATGAGGAGGAGATTGAGGACTCAATGATTAAAAGAATAAATAAGCTAGTTGCACTAGATGAAATGAGATGGGAGGCACAGAAGATAAACATCAAGAGACAACAAAAGGTAAAATATCTATTTGATAAAAGGGCTACAGAAAGAAAGTTTCAGATAGGTGATTTGGTCCTTGTATGGAATGCAAGGAACCAGGATAAGGGCAAGCACGGTAAATTTGAGCCCTTATGGGTAGGCCCGTACCAAATCAGTGACACTCATGGAGAAGATTCCTATTTTCTCTAGGCCCTAAGTGGTGAATTATTGTAATTACTTGTGCACGGTTAGTTCCTAAAGCCCTACTTCTTATAAATGCTTATCTTGTGTTCACACTGTAAACTAGATGTAAATATTTTGTACATGCCTTGTATAGTCAGTCAGGTTTTAAGTTTGGTGTTTTATTTGGTCTGCCTTGGAGTAGTCTAGTTCTCGTTGCAGTCTTGCATCTGCACGTCCTCAGTCGGAGCCATTGGTGGTGCTCACCTAGGGTTAGGGTTCTGAAATTGAGTTTGTAGGTTTTCTATTTTTATACCTTCAAACCCTTAGTGCCTTAGGTTAGGTTGTTCCTCGACCCACATGCAATGTTTTACCGCTTGTTCCTATCACACCTAAGAAAAATGCTAAGTTTTTATATGTGCAAGTGCAAATGTATGTTGGTGGGCTCAAAAGTGCACATCAGATTTCAAAAAATGGTGCAAAAATGAGTCATGCATTTCAGAATGCATATCGGGTTGCATATACATGGGAGAATCTATCACAGATTCCCAGGAATATCCTACGATGGTATGTTGTGTTTGCTTGTTTAACAGGTTTGTATGTTCAGGCATACAAGTGAAAATATACAAGGGTGGCGGACATGCTTTCACTTCAGTGAGATGTACAAGTGGTCTTGTATATCGAGCAGCATACAAAGGGAGTGCATATACATTTGCTACAATACGGCAGAGATGCATTCAGTGGGGCCCTCAGGTATATACAAGTGAGATTGTATATGATTGGCGTACAAAGTAGATGTGCATTGTCAATGTACAAAGGAGAAAGACAAAGGAAAGATACAATGTGGATTTTGGGGGATATTCCAATCTAGCATATGAGGTGTTGAAATCTGCAGCTTGCATGTATGTGGCATTGTATATGCCGATATACAAACAAAATGAGATATAAGGCCTAGATTTGAAACTTTTTCAAATCTGATGGATAAAATGGCTAGGGTCCGTTGTATGTATATCGCATTTGTATGATGTGATATGCAAGAAAATATACAAGTAAAGAGATACAACCGGACCTGATTTGAATTTCAAAATGCTTCATAGTCATTTGAGGTCTGCAGAATGTATATTGCGATTATATGTTTGCATATACAAAATGAAGATGCAAAGGTTAAAATGCAAGTTGGACTTCAAAGTGATTGCAATATGATTCATCATAATCTGAAGTCCATTGCTTGTATGTAAATGTGTTGTATATGCTACAGGTGCAGAGGGGAGATGCATACAACCCAAACCAGAGTGCAGGTTCAAATTTGTTTTATGATATCTTGGGATTTGCCTTTTATGTAAGTGATTGTATGTATATACAATCTCTTTGTTCAATTGCATATACAGGGGCGAGAAGGGCAAAATGGATAGCGGAAAAGTTAGCGATGGATGCATAAGATGTTGACATAGCATGATATCATTGGTGAGCAACATTTCAGCGTGTTTTGAAGCCATTGATCACAGTGATGGGGAGGTAGGATCAACGGCCATGTTTCAAACTGTCAGCGATGGTTTTTTCTAAGCATATGTAGCCGTTTTTAGGTAGGAAAGGTTCTGAGGCTTGCTGGCTATTGCACTCCAAGAGGCACGGGTAGGTGAACCATTATTGGCTACTTGTAGGGGCACGATGGATTGAGTGACTGGCCACCTACCAATTTTATGAGGAATATCCCCAGGTGGTAGTGCAAGGCTCGAGACCTCCCTGTTTCTTCCTCTACCTGCTGCATTCAATATTGGGTGCCATTTTTTGGTGCAGTGTATCTGGCAGGAATTTTGACTTGTCATGTAATTAATTTGCTAGATGTACAGTTTGGCAATATGAGGGGCAAACTGTGTCATTCAAGGTTGTTGAAAACTAGACAAATTTTGGTGCAGTGATAAGATACAACTTCGTTGGTAGCTCTATTTTGGGTGTCTTATGAGTTTATGAATCTCATGTTGTATGTCTTATGCATAAATTTACTAGTTTCATGTTGATTTAGATGAGTAATGCAATATTGCATGTATTCTTTTATTTGTCTCCAAATTGAATGTGATCTTCTTCTAAATCCAAACAGCTAAGGGGTGTTTGGGATTCTAGAATATGGGTTTACTATATTGAGTGCTTGATCTTTTACTTCTGCTCAAGGGGTAGATTAAATGTTTCAAGTTAAGTATTGGGAAGAACATATTGCAGTAAGGATTTTGTAAGAAGAGATAACTGAATACCTAGTCTTGGGAAGTATCTGTAAGGTAGATACTAAACAATCCCCTTGAAACCCAATCATTGATCTAGGTTTATGATAACCATTCACGTGTGTATGTCTATTGACTTCGAGCCCTGAGATAGGCACTGATCCTATCTTGTATTGAGGTTACACCAAGGTCCTAGTTTTGCATCCAAATACCAAAAATCAAACTCAAACTTCAAATACAACCTTTAGGACATTAGAAGTAGTTTTAGGACCAAAATCCTCTATCTACAACTGAATATAGGCCCAAAGCTATCCCCTTTGCACTTATTCCACAATTTTGGTCTGCATAAAAGAGGATTTATCTGCTTTGTATCAACATCCCACTAAGCTAATAAGCACATTTCATGGATGTCGAATACGGAATACCCCCCTTGGTTTTGCAGAGCCTAAAGAAGAAGAGGAGATATTTATAGAGTCTATCTCCTGTACTGTTGGCCCCTGGCCTGGGAATCCTGTTGATCAATGATGGCTACTTTGTAGGGATGACTGGGAACAAGCATCCAGTCTGGGAAAACACCAACAGAGTTCATGCTTAGATCCCATACACTTTGCCCATTTTAAATGCTATAGTGAAATATGTTCTAGGTATACAAAATGTATCGATTCAAATTTGGGTATCTTGCTACAGAAAAATGTGTTCTTCATCTGAAAGTGCCCATAATCAATTTTAAACTATCTTCAGCAGAATATACTAGAAAAAATACTAAAATATGCTGGGATGGCTACTATAGGTAACACAAGAGATAGATGCTGGTAACTTATACATCTTTGTTCATTTGCAATGTGTAGCTACAGTCAAGCATATTGACAGTGTATAGAAGGCAATGGGGTGTCATGAAAATGTACAAAGAATACTATGTAAGAGTATGCCTATAGTTGGGGTTTTCAAACCCTAAGATACAAATATCCAAAGGGACTGCAGTCAATGGAGGCTTCTGGTAAAACCCTAGGTAAAAATCAGAAAAAGGAGTTTCAACTATCATAGAAACAGAACAGTAATATCTATACTCATAATGATGAAAATGAGATGGTGAAGAATATTGTGTATAGAAGTGATAAACTTGCTACTTTTTGTAGCTTATACCTAGAAAGGGTGGTCATATATACTTAAAATGAAGTCCTTCATCGTAGTCAGATGTGATACAAAGACTTTCAGAGAGCAATGATATATCTTGCTACATCATCTTTCACAGTATGAAGAAATGACTCAGAGAAGATAGATTTTCATCATTTTATGTAACCTTTACCTTTAAAATACAACCATTTCATACACGAAAAGGGAAATATCCATCACAGCCATGGACAGAAAAATGAAATATACTGCATATACAGTGAGTAAAAATTACAAAAACATCATGAAATGGCATTTTTTATTCCAGGAAAATGAGATGTTCGTGCTCACCTTCAGCATAGGAGTAGAAAACATTGAACCACAGTGAAAATACCTTCAAGGATGACAGAAATAACCACAAGAAACCCTTGGTAAAAAATCCTCATGGCGACAGCAAAGCAAGATTGCAATATTGTGAAGTGAAAAATGAGCTTAAAAAAAAGTTGTTTTTGTGCTTTAGGGTTTTCAAAACCCTAAAGACCTAGAAGCCTTTGTCTTTTGTTTTTTTTTTCTTTTTCCTTGCATACTATTTGAAAAGCCCATGGTCAATAACATGATCATATGATACCTAGTATTGCACGAGGGTGCCTTGAAACAATGAAGACCTTGTTAAGTCCTTTGGACTTCTTTTTGTATTGTGCCAAATACTTTGGTGCCTTATGCTTTTATTTTTTCCTTGTAAATATGATATAATGTAAAATAATAAACTCTAAATGATGATCATATAAATCATTTAAGATCTGTTGTTGCCTTTTAATGCAAGGGAGAGTAAAGGGGAGTACAGTGGAGATTGTTTGAGAGACTTTATTGCCTTTGAGGAGTTATGGTTGAAAATGTGAAGATGTGGCATACACATACCAAGATTATTTTTCCCTTGCAAATATGATATAATGTAAAACAATAAACTCAAAATGATGATCATATAAATCATTTAAGATCTGTTGTTGCATTTTAATGCAAGGGAGAGTAAAGGGGAGTATAGTGGAGATTGTTTGAGAAACTTTATTGCCTTTGAGGAGTTATGGTTGAAAATGTGAAGATGTGGCATTTTGTTTTGCCAAGGAAGAGAGGAGTTTGACTGAGTCATGTTGGCAGTTAGTAATTGTCTTGACTACTTGGAGAGCATCTAGGAGGATTTTTTGCCTTTTAGAGTCCTTTTTAGATTTGTTTTCATGAGCCATTATGTTTGGCTAGGTCCTAATGGACTTTTTCTTGTAGTTTGGGCATTTTTGGAGAGGATTTAGGCACTATATTTTAGGCTTTTTAGGTGCATCCGACCCCAGTCAGTTAGAGATTCCTTTTATGGTGGAACCACTTGGATAGTGGTGGATATAGTCACTTTTGTGACTCTTTTGTAGTTAGTTCTTATTATACAAAATATTTTTTAGGAGATTGTGACTAATACAGTCCTTTATTATCGTATTGTGCATCTTTTGTAAGTCATCATTTTTGGAGTATGGAATACAGATTTTACCTTGGAGATTATTGAAGAATCTTGTTACCTTCTTGTTCTTGCAAGCATTGTGCATTACCAGGTGATTGACTGAGCTATTTGTGAGATTACTTTTTTCTCCTTTAGTTTTGTCTCATTTTATGCCTTTTTTGCAAACGTAGGAATTTGCAGGTTATAAATTGTGTCTTAGTATTGCATAGAAACCTCTAGTTTGTGAAAGTTGTCTTTCCTTCTTGAAAGTATATGTAGGACATACCTAGTTATGAAACACTTATGTAGAAACTTATAGTAACATGTGTATTTTCAATGTTCATCATAAATAACCAAGTGTATGTCAGTCTTAGTATCTCATAGCTCTTATTAGTTTGGTGTATCACCCATTTTCACTTCATTTTCACCACTTTTTGTTTAAAATAAGCATATTCTTACCCTTTTCCTCATCAAGGTAGTAGTTTAGGTGATATCCATAAGAAGCTGGCCTTCTCCGGAGGTTGACCTGTGCTCATAGAGTAACCCACAACTTTAGAGGTCCTCCCATGTTTCATCAAATAGACTAATTTCTGCAAATTAGTCTAGGTGCATATTTAGGTGATAACAGTATCCGACCTTATAGATTCCATATCCATCCATAGAGTTTTACGTCATCTAGTCTTCTTCCCATGAATTTTCCCATGAGAGGAAAATCATCATGCTAAAAGGACATTTTAGTTAGATGATCATCAAGAAGAGAAACATCTGAAAGGGTGACTTCCATATCATAGAAAAAAATCTAAAAACCCTAGATTGATCTACAAGCTTGTCACTTGGGCATTTTAAGCCAAGATGACCCTAATTAAGAAAAACCAAACCCCATTTTAACAACAGAGCATATTGAATACTCTTCAAAACACACCAAGACTAGTATTAATAACCAATATTTCAACACAATAATGACTATTCAGGGGACTAAATTGCGATAGGGCTAACATAAATTAAAATGGATACTAAGCAATATAAGATTATTTGTTGTTTTGTTTTAAAAATGTTTGCAAGGTTGAGGTAGTTCTTCTATAATTAGGTGAAACCCTAATCCTTCACAACTAATCTTTGAACTTTGTGCATCCTTAATAAGAGTGGGGTATTGTTTGAGTATTAATAGTCAACAGATTGACTTAGATTTTGATGTCTGTATTTATAGCATCTGACAAATGGGCATAACTGAAACAAAGTACCAAACACAACAAAAAATTATGCTTTAGAAAATGCATAAATACTAGACCTGCTAGTAAGGTTCCTCAGTAATTTAATGCAATGCATCTGGCCATGCGCTTTTCTAGAAACTCTTCTATCACTTCTGGGAAATCCCCCTGAAATGGGCCTGCCCAATACAGAATTTAACAAAATACAATAAAACTAACATCTTTAAGCATTTGTGTTCCAATTCATCAATACAAAAAGAGGGACATCAATGAGCCTTGCCTATTTTTGAGTGTGAATTCAACCCTTGTATAGTGCATCCAACGCATGAACAATGTCTTGCGCTTAGAGGTGGTCAGGTTTCTTTTGTTTGAATTATTTTTCATGGAAAAAAATTCCCTCTCTAAATTTCCCTCTTTCCAATTCAATTTTTTTTAATTTCCGTCTCTTTCTAATTTTTATTTTTGTGACTAATTATTTAGTCATTTATAGCTGTGTTTTTTACCCACCATCAAATTAGTCATTTATTTAGTGATTTATAGCTCTGTTGCAAAAAATGACTAGAATTTAATCATTTTTAGTTGTCATGACTAAAAGTTTTAGTCAAGTAGTCATTTATTTGCCAAAATTCTACTAGTGGTGTAAAGGCCGTATCAAAAAGACCTACTTGCAATCAATCCACCAAATTTAGTATAAAAAAACATACCATCTTTTATTGTTCATGTTTTTTTTTTTTTTTTACCACAATGGCTTGAATATGTAGAAAAATATTGGTAGAGGAGTCATCCATTTCAATATAATGTTGACAATGATCACAAGATAGATTTTCCAAACTATATGCTAGACAATTCCCTTCTCTATAGCAATGATGAACTTCAAAAAAATTAAGTTGTCATAGAATCTGCCAAATATCTTGTAGTATATATTGAATCTTCCAACTACTTTTCACTTTGTTTTTATAGCATTAAGTATTCCATTTGTTATCATGTGATATTTTAGATGACCAACATTTAGTGGATAATTAGGGTTATGTGGATTTAGAATGGGTACATGATGTCAATAGTATAAGGTCTACTAATGTCTATGTGTTTAGCTAAATTTGGTGGTATAGTGAGTTGGATGAGTAAGTGATAGGATATAGTTTCCTTGTCCACAATAAAGGTAGAGTGCATGGTTGATACTCATGCCTATATGAATTCCATTTGTCTTCTAAGATCTCATTTGGATGTTGGGCTAACACAAAGAGAAGTTAGCATTTATTGTGATAGTTATAGTGTCATTAGTTTGGAAAAGAACCTAACTTTTCATGTGTGGATGAAGCATATTGATGTATACTATCATTTTTTTGTCACATGGTGGAATATGGGAGGGTGTTGTTGGCAAAAGTTGATACTTTGGAAAATATTGTGGATGGCTTGACATATTCAATTAGCACAAGAAGTTCAAGTGATCCAATAAGGTTGTGGGCCTCTTGGCCCCTACTAGATACTTGATAGTGTCAGTACACCTTTTTCTTTTGAAAAGTGTTTGTCAAGTGAGAGCATGTTAGGAAATGTATCTCAACCTTGTATTTTAATATTAAGAACACTAAAATGCAATTTCTAGGCTATAAAGATCATTTTTGGCTCTAAACATTATTGAAACAAGATTTAACTAGCTAAAGTAGGTGTAGAGTAAAAACTCTACACTTTGAATATTATATGGTTCGTGGTGTGATTCCTTTTTGTTTCCATGGGAAGAATCATCAAAGGCATCAATAGAAACAATGATCAATAGATGGTATCATGAAGATGGTGTCGTAGACACATATATATACCTATGTTTTAGCTTATACAAGTTTTTTTTTGTTTCGGGGGGTGTTGTGTTTTCTTTTGTAGTCAGCATAGGGATTTCATGTGTCTAAATGTTGTTGCTCTGAGATAGTAATGGTTTCACCATCTTATTGTTATGATCCTAATATGATATATTCCTAATTCTAATAAGTTAAGCACTTGTGGCATGCTTAACCTTAATAGATTCATTTATTAGTCTTAGTAATTCCTTAAGATAACATAGTAGGGTGAAGGGGTGCTTCTGTACATAGTTATGCATATAAATAAGGAGAGATAGGCTCTCCCAAACTATCATATCATCTAATATTGAATTCACATATTATTTTTTGATTATTGGAGGTCACCCCCTCAAAGTTGTCTTCTATTTTCCTAATTTCTACATTTACTTCCAGGAAATATCATAACAAGTGGTACCAGAGATAAGATTTGGGCCAAGATTTTTGTTTCCACCATAACTTTCAAAACATTGTGAATTTGGACTTGATTATTTCTAGGTTTTGAGGTATGTGGTAGGTAAGCTTCCAGGTAAAAATTCAAATTTCTATCATACATTTTACACAAGTTATTTTAATTTTGGTTTTTTCATTATTTAGCTCTACAGGTCACAAATTTCAGATTTTTTTAAAAAAAATTACATTTTTGGAAAGCTTATGAAAAATTAGGCTAGGTCAATTCTTTGAATTGTATTATTAAAGATAAAATATAGTTAGTAGTTTAGTGGTCAAAGTTAGGTCAAAATATTGTATTATTCTTCTTTATATGCCATAATTTTTGAAAATTTTGGATTTTTTTTAATTAGCAAAGTTTATTTATTTATAAATTATTATTTAAAAAAATCCATAATTTAGTGGTCAAAATTTGGGTAAAAAGACAAACATCAAATTTAGTCATAGGCCATGTTCTAAAATTTTATGGTTACAAATCGCACTAGATTCTATCCTCCATTACTTAATAAAGAAAAATCTAGCGTTCATGATACAAACACATTAGAAACCATGTCATCTTTAGGATCAGAGATTTTTTTTGAATCTAAAGAATATTATCCACCGCCTAAAATCATGGAAGCAATTCCACTAGGATGTGAAACATTAGTAAATTATATTAAGGATAATTTATTTGACCCACTTGTAACATCCTTAAATGAGGGTTTTCAGAAGTTTAAAGAAGACATTGTTACAATTAAAGCCCCAACAAAACCATCAAGGTCACTAAAACCCTAGTAGACAAAATCAAGAGATAGGACAACCTTTTCAAAGTCTAAAATTAAACCTACCCAAAATAGATATATGTAAGTTTGATGGTATAGATGTAACTTCATGGATAAGTCTCATGGAACAATATTTTAAACTCCATAATATAGCAGACAATGCGATGGTTGACATAGCCTCACTACATTTAGAATCTAAAACTTACCAATGTTACCAATGGATTATGAGTGAAAAGCAAGGGAAAACACTTAATTGGAAAGAATTTACAAATGACTTAGTAGCCCATTATGAGCAACCATGGAAGGGAAGCTATTTTACCCAACTAACAAATTTAAACCAAATAGGGTCTATAACTGATTATAATGCTAAGTATATGAGATTAGCAATTTGAACTAATGATGTGACACCTTATCAGAGGATACAACTATATTTCAATGGACTTAATGACCAAATTAAACGTGATGTTCGTTTATTGGAACCTCTTATAGTTAGAAAGTTTATGCAACAAGCATTACACATTGAGCAATGAAACCTCACCACCAAAAAATCCACAAAGGATCAAACTATAAATGTGACTAATCCTATTACCAAAAATGGGGAAACTTCCTTAACCCAAGACAAGTTACTAATCTCTCACCTAAACAAGAGGAAAAGAAAAGAGAAAAAGATCTATGTTGGCATTATGATAGTAAATGGTCTAGGGGTCACAAGTGTGGTAACAATGAGAAGAGATAATTAATAATTATTGAGAATAAGGTTGAAGAAGAAGGAGAAGTAGCTATAGAGGAACCAAATAGGGAACTTAATCATACAAATTTAGAAGAGGAAGAAAGTGCTATTGTCTCGCTACATGCATTGAATGGAACAAGCAAACCACAAACAGTCAAGGTATTTGGGTATATAAAAAAGAGAAAGGTGACAGTGTTGGTTGATATAGGTAGTAAACACAACTTTATTGATAGAAGATTGGATAATGAACTCAATTGTTTTGTGTTTCCAATCTCTAATTTTCAGGTTATGATGGTAGATAGGAAACAACTCTCTTTTGGTGGTAAATGCCATCATATAAAACTCTCAATGGGAGATTATTAGCTAGATTCAAAAATGTTTGCTATCCCAATTGGAATAGATACATTTTTAGGAGTGTAATGGCTTAAACAGTTGGGAACAATGTCCTTTAACTTTCAAAAACTATTCATGACCTTTAGTGTAAAAGGACAAAAATATAAACTTATAGGGATATAGTCACCACCAAATCAAATTATTAGCTCCCATAGGATGGAGAAATTACTTAAGAAAGGTTATTATAACATAGGGGCACAACTACATGTTTTAGAAGCACAAGATGTGAAAACTCAAGATCAATCAAAGATTCAAGAAATCATTAAACAACAATATCAACATGCATTTCAAAAACCCAAGGGTCTACCAATAGTCAAAGACTATGATTGTTCCATTGAATTAATACCAAAAAGTATTGTTCATCCCAAAACAGGTTCCTATTCATCCCTAATGATTATGGTTAACAAGAAGGATGAACCATGGAAAATGTGCCCACATTACAGGGAGCTCAACAAGCTCACTCTTAAAGATAAGCTTCATATTCCAAATATTGATGAATTGGTAGATGAATCTAATAATTTAGTTCTCTTTACTAAGTTAGATTTACATTTAGACTATCATGAAATTCAAATAAAGGAAGACGATATAAATAAGACTACATTGAGAACCACGGGGATCATTATAAATTATTTTTTATGTCATTTTGATGCAGTGCTAGGAGGACAAAATTACAACTTCTCAATTACTCAAGGCAATGTTCATAAAATTCATGATATTTGGCATTCTTGGAAGCATACTTGCAACAACCTATTTGGAGAATCAACAAAAAAATGTCTTATTTGATACTTGGTGGACCCTTCACAAGTTGATAATAACATATACATTCAAATAAAACCCTTCAAGCAACTCATCCTCTTCAACAATAAGATCTTTCTTTGTAGACTGTCCCAATTCCTTGTAGCCCTCCTCAAAGGATTTTTTGAGCATAACTTGCAAAATTATTCTCCAAACCACAAAAGGATTGGCTTTCTAGATACCCATTATGAAGTTCTTCAACATATCAGGAAATTGGATATGGTTGTTCTGAAACATCTCAGCCTAAAATTGACTGTCTCATTGCTAAAAAGGGGCAAGTAGCCCTATTTTCCAAAGAATGTGCACTCTAAACTCCTTATCAACCTTGAATTTCCATTGAGATTCCTTTACTAGACTCCAAAACCTCTAAATCAACAACTTTTAGGGATTGGAACACTCACTAAAGCCCCAACTTACAAAACCCTTGCTTTAGGCCTTTCTAGGCTTGAACCTATGAAGGTTTTTTGAAAGTTCACACTCCACACACCCTATGACCTTTCCAATACCTCAAACATGTTTTAATATGTCTTCCTATGCTTCACAAACCTTCACAAATCACTAACTCATGCATTTTATGCAAATTTCAACTTGGAGACATCATTTTTCAAGTTAAAAAAAACTCAGAAAATACAACTGGGACAACATCATAAACTCCATCCAACTCTACTACTTGTCCTTAATTATTTCTTTAACATTGAAACCTACCTAAGGCCCTCCATTTCACCAATAATTAAATAGACCCACTAGAGGAAATGATAACAAATGTATTTTCTTGTGCCTCAAACCCCAAAATAGGGTTACAAACCCGTTATCAGCAAATTCTCCATAAAAGTCTCAAAAATTTATAAAATTCAATCAAACCAAATGAAAATTAATGATGCCTCATTACTTCATTGATTCCAATAGTTTTTAGAGCATAAACCTTTTGTATGGGGCTGTATAGTAGACTATAACAACAAATTTGCAGAAAAAGACAGAATTTACTATATAAACAGGGGTTTTCTTATTGCTTTTCTTCATATACAATCCCTCTCCTCATTCCTTGAGGTTCTACAAGCATATTTAAACATGTTTTAACCAAACCCAATGGCTACAATTAACTTTTGAATGCCTTGACTAATCAACTTCCCACATTTTGCATTTTTGTACTTTACACATGACAACAATTCAAAGATATTGACAACTTAAGTAAAACGCTTCTCTTAAGATCCTAGTTACATTCTAGGTGGTCTATTTAGACCTTAGTGAGTGAAAAAAAAATACACAAACAACCAAACCTATCACAAGACCAAAATTGACCATATTTACAAAATAACCTTGGTACCCCTACACCACATTTAGTGTCACTGATACTAAATCAACTTTTCAAAGCCTCATATACTAAATGTTCCACCGATTTCTTCAAAAATTGGTGTTGGAATTTTCTGATGATGTTTTCATGTATAGTAAAACATGGAATGATAAACAATTCATAGAAAAGATTCTAGAGTTTCTAAGTGTTGAGGGCAACACTTTTCTAAAGGGGATGGGAATGTTATGATCCTAATATGATATATTCCTAATTATAAATAGTCAAGCACATGTGGCATGCTTAACCTTACTAGATTCATTTATTAGTCTTAGTTATTCATTAAGATAACTTAGTAGGATGAAGGGGTGTGTACCTACATAGTTATGCATATAAATAAGGAGAGATAGACTCTCCCAAACCATCATATCATCTAATATTGAATTCACATATTATTTTCTGATTATTGGAGGTCACCCCCTCGAAGTGGTCTACTATTTTCCTAATTTTTACATTTACTTCCAAGAAATATCATAGCATTCATCCTATTGTTCCATTGGCCAAGAGATCCACATGTCACTTCTATGCACATTTTGGGAGCCTTTAGCTCTGACACCTTCATTTTGTTGTGCCATTGGTTGGAAAATCTACACAGTATATTTTCACATTGGCAAGGCCCATGGCAATGACATAGTATCCGTAGTTGCATCATTTGCCAAGGGAAAGTTGGTGGAAGCTACATGTTTCCACCATGCACATTTTATGAAGTTTTAAGTCTACCATCTTCTTCTTGTTGTGCCATTGGCTCAAAGATCCACATGCGCCTCCACACACTTTTTGAGTCATTAGTTTTGACAACTCCTTTATGGTGCACCATTGGATAGTTGTGATACATGGCACTTCCATGCTGCATATATGATTCTTATAAGAGGAGTGACATAAAAGGTGGTGGGTCCTAGTAGATACAGATAAGGATGGACACTTGGCAAAGCCATGCTTTTTGCAACCACAATTTTTCTGACAGTTGCATTCTATTATGCTATTGGCCAGTTCATCTACGTGGCACATTTTCCTTCATGTAGAGAATCATATGGAGTTTTGTGGCTTTTGGCAGGTAGTTTGCAATGTAACATGAGTTTTCTATGCTTTTTTCTTTAGTTAGTTGTTCTTTTTCTAGTTTTCCTCCGCTCAATAGCTTATTTAAGACCGTGAGATTTTATGCTGTAGACATTGGAATTTATTAAAAATATAGTAGAGAAGAGACTTAAGCCTTGGTGGGTGTTTCTCAAATAGGATTCTAAACATTGAGTATCTGTGCACTAATTTTAATCCTTATATACTCTGTTCTCCTTTCACCAATGAAGAGAAATGACATTTTGTGTTGATTTCTGAGTCTTTTATCTATTTGGTTGGTAATATTGTGATTCATTTAATTTTGTTGTTGAGTAATGAGAGCATTTTGGCTATGAAATCATGCATTTATGCTCTAGGAATGATTATGATTATTTTTGTTAGTTATCACTAGTCAGAGATTAGTGAATCTTTTCCTTCGAATTAAATCTGAATCTGATCTGGCATATCACCTTAGTATAGTTTTAATTATTAAGAACTACTATTTATTTTTTCTTACCCCTTTTCTGAAACCAGGAAGAAACAAAGAAGAGCTAGCTTCTCTAAAATTAGAGGTTGTCTCAGAAGCATGTCCCACATTTTGAAATTTCCCATTGTTGTGAATGAAACGTAAAATTTACCATCAATAGTTTTTGGCACACTCGGTGGGACATTGTAAAACACTTGATCAAGAGATTTGTTTGCATGCATCAAGGGCTTGTAACAAGGAGTCACTTGGTAGGTAACCTAGGGTTGTTAGTTCCACCGTTAGTATTGGTAGCTCATAGAAGAATCATCGCAAGCACATCAACAACAGAGATGGCTCAACTAGTAGCTCCAGGAAACTTTGTCGATTGGCACAATGGAAGTCCATTAATCCCTCCAACACCACTAGATACTTGGGATCCTATCCCAATGAATGTTTCAAAAGAACTTCCAAAGTTTACTGGGGAAGAGTTCAAGATTCCCAAAGAACACTTGTGGGATGTATCAGATTTATGCATGGTGCACTATGTGATAGACCAAAGTGTAGCCCTGTAATTACTGGTGGCATCATTTAATGGAAAGGCCTTAGATTGGCATTAGTCTCTTAGATTGAATTCAATCAACACATGGGATCAACTAAGGGAGTTGTTCTTTGCTAGATTTAATGAGAAAGGAGACAGGTCTTCCTTATTACAGCATTTAGTTACCATTAGAAGGGATCCTCAGGAAGCAATAACATATTTGAATACCAGGTTCTAGAAAATATGGTAGAGGATGCCAGTGATAGCTCGTCCCCCAATAGGAATGGCTATTGTGTACTATTTAAAATCTTTTAATTCAGATATAGGTGTAATGATTCAATCACTAGGAGGATAAACCCTTCCTGATGCATATGATTTAGCCATTCTGGCAGAGAATAATCTAATAGATGCTGGGCAACTCCCTCCGAGACCTCCTCTACCTATGTTCCCATAGTTTTCTATACCCATTCAGATGGAACTGCCTAATCCTCCATAGCCTAATCCTTCCATGTATGTCTACCCAATAACCTTGGTCTCACCTACCCCTACTCAAGTACTGCAAGCATCTAAAATTGAAGATGTGAAAAGCATCTTACAAAGTTTTTCAAATGAGATTATAAATCTCAGGAGACAACAAAATAGCTACCCTAGGGCCCCTTATCAAGGTTTTCAAGGAAATAAATAGCATTATCAGCCTAATCACCACCAAGGGTACCAATCTAATTAGTATCAAGGGAATCAAAGACCAAGCCTGGCACAACCGTCAAATCAAATTGTCCTAGTCCTAACTCCATTGCAAATAGTCACACCCAATCCTTATCGTGAGTTGGTAGCTAGCCAAAATAATCTAGCTAAGGAGCCAAATACCTAGTGTTTTCCATGTAATAATGCCCACATGCCTAAAGATTTTTCAAGAGGGAATCTATGGCAAAGAGTGGCTGAACAAAGAAGGCAAACACTACAAATAAAGACTCAACAAGGGCAATACCAATATCAGTCACCTAGTATGCAAAATGTGGTCTTGGTGGCTCAGATGCAAGAGATGTCTATTGAACAGGAGGCAGAGCTTGCTCCTAAACATGCACTTTTCTCAAGGGTAGAAGAAGAGGAGATAATATTTGTGATTGAGGCATCCACTTCATGGATCCCTCAAGTATAGTATGACTATTATACTTGTTTGAAGAGAAGAGTTGCTGAGGATCTAGTAAACATGCCACAACCTAAAATTACTTTCCAAAAAAATATGGTGTTTCTAGTGACTTAGCCACCAATACAGAAACAAAATGTCAACTCCATCATGGTGCTTAATAATGGTGCTACAACTCAACTGGTTGAAAAGGAAAGGTTCCCTAGACCATACCAAAGATTGTTAGTGTTGGTCCCGTTAAATGTGGTAGAGCAATTAAAAAAGGCTCCAGTCAATGTTTCTCTTTGGCACATGCTGTTGATTCCTGAGAAAGACTTTGCTACAAAATGCATTAAATGCACTAGAGATACCTATAGATTCACCCATCTTGAAAGATACTGGTGCAAAGAACAAGGTGACATTTGTAAAACCCCCTCAACAAGATCCCAAGATATCCTTGGTGATTCTGAGGGTAGAAGGAGGCCAAACAAAACCTACCCCATTCTATTTGACTTTGATAATAGGCAACAAGTTGTTGCATAATTCCATGATAGACTCAGGCACAAGTGCCACTGTAATACCAAAAAAAATAGTTGATCCTGTCCAGCTTAAATACAAGCACATGGAGGAAGTGATGATGTAACTAGATGGGAAGAAAGTACAAATTGTGGGATTCCTTAAGGAACTTCCTCTCATGTTATACAAAAGCCCAAATTTCAATGTAAAACAAGATGTTTTTGTCATAGACATTTCACCTATTTTTGGCCTCTATCTAAGGATTTCATAGCCAAAATTGGAGGGTACCTCTCCTTAGATTGGTTGCACTTGATTCTATGAACTAAGTATGGTTCTAAAATAAAAGTGTTGTTAGAACCGTTACACAAGGAACACATTTTAGAGGAAGCAATGACCAATTTTGAGGCAACACATACTATAGTCACTCTTGAGATGAAAGACTCAACTTGGAAATGCTTGATGGAGAAGGCATCTTGAGCAACAGAAGTGAAGAAGAAGAAGCACTTTTGTTGGAAGCTTCCCAGAATGATTCTTTTGGGAACTATGATTCTACTGAGCTAGGAACATATGTAATCATTGAAGATGATTTTGTGATCCCAGAGATCACAAAGACGCTTAGAGATATCAAACAAACTACAGAAAAAAAACTCTCTCTAGACTCTGCACTTTGATGGTGCTAAATGCATAAAGTGTTTGGGAGCGGGAATATGTCTTGAGTCACCAAAGGGGGAGTAAATGCTCAGAGCCTTCCACTTCAAGTTTAGTTGTACAAACAATGATGCAAAGTATGAGGCTCTGGTGCATGCGCTTATCTTGGTTGAAAATATGGGAATCAAACAGTTACAAGTTTTTGCAGACTTCAAGTTGGTAATAAATCAGCTCTGGGAAAAGGCAACTAAAAAAATGCAAGAATACGATCTTACCACCATAGGGTATGGGATCAAAGAGAGAGCTTCACTATCTTTAAAATTCAAGTGGTTCCAAGGGGTGAAACACTGAAGCAGATAGAATGGCACAAATTGGCACATAGTTCAACCCAATAAAAGATTTGTGGCTAAACAAAAAATATGGTGAAACTTGTCATCTGACTAGCTATCCCAGATAATGGGAGTCACTAACAGGTTTTTGATAGCAATGATCAGATCGCCTTGCTCCTATAGCAATTTGGTGAGTTTACTGACCATCTCTAGCCTAAGATAGAAGAAGCTTATGGAGACCAGATAGTGTAGTTAAAGACAAATAAGCTTCCAAAAGGTCTAATAACCTTAGAAAGTTTATTTCATTCTAATGATGACAAAATAGACAGAAGAAAGTTCATGGCCAACAAGGATAATTATTCTGAGCTAGAAGTTAGTGATGGGAAAAGAATCAAGATAGGGAATGTTACTACCCAAGAAGAAAAAGAGTGATTGATCTCTTTGTGAAATAAATGGTTAAGTGAAAAAAGTTGGGGGGCCAAAAAGTGGCCAATTTTTTTTCAAAAAATGTTAAGACATAACATGAGCGTGTTATAATGTGCTCACGCTATGGTTTGGTAATGATGAGCCTAAGGCTTGGCAAAACCAAACCATAATGCACTCACATTATAACATGAGAGCGTTATGTTTAATTTTATATATATATATATATATATATATATATATATATATCCACTGGTGTAGAGAAAAAAAAGAAATCAAATGAGTAGAATTCTTTATATATATTTATATATATAAAGAATTCTACTCATTTGATTTCTTTTTTTTCTCTACACTAGCAGCCTGCAAACCCTAAGGAGCGTGCTCATGTTTTTGAAGACCCAATTCGACACCAAAATCTCACCAATTCATCACCAAAACGCTGCCACAATGTCGACCAGGCCAAAGGAGTGAGTTTTATTTATTTATTTGTTTGAATTTGTTTCTAAATAGGTAGGTTTGAGTTGATTTTTGATGTAAATTTCCTTAATTGTCAGCAAATGTTAATGCACCTCCTCCTCCTCCACCTCAAAATCCACCAAATCCTAAAGAGGAAATACCTGCTAAAGAACAACCTGAACAACAAACTCCTCCATCCATTCCTTGACATGCCCCTAGAACACAAGAAAATCTAATGAGGCAAATTGAAAACAATAAAAAAGAAATTGAAGACATAATTGCAAGGTTGAAAGAACCTGCAACTTCAACCTTGCATAGATCCATGCTTGCTCAATCCCTTGAATCTATGTTATCAAATGTAGATTCAATAAGCAAGTAAATCACTAGTTGGACAGAAAAGACGAGAGAATTTAGAGAGTATTATGCTGACAAGTTGTCATATGAACAAGTTAAAAAGGAACAAATTACAAAACTTGACTTGTATTCTATTTTCATAGACCCATGAACAAATGAATCTCTACTCATTACATGCAAGAGGTTCCCTTTGTATTGGTATAATAACCAAGTGATAAGGGACAATATTACACAGAGGTGGTGGATGGTTTTTGACCATCCTCCATGCAACAATAATGAGGTCCTACAATATTTTTTGAGGAAACTCTACTGCAAGTTTGTCAAAAATAAAGAGCCAAATTATTTTGATATGCAAGAGTTCCAGGGTAGAGGTAGGGGGTCAGCACAAGATAGACCAGGGGCACATGTTGACCCACAACAGCTAGCAAGACAAGCACTTACCAGACTGGCCCATGAGCACATTTCTATCCCTTCCATTGTGAAGGAGAGTGTCGAGGACGAGGCACTTCAGTCCATTAGTGCCTTGACCTAGAGCATCTTATAGCATGCTAGTCCTACAACACAACGTGGGCCGAGGGAGAGTTTGAGTATGGTTTGACCCCATACTTGTCAGACTTGCAGGTCAGCATGTGGTTATGACCCCATGGATAGTCATGACATAGGTGCATAGGCTACATCTGCAACTGAGCAGATGGTGATGACAAATGCCCTCTTGAGTGAGACTCTCAGACTTGATACTCAGGCAAATCTTAGCAAGTTCATTGAATTTAATTTATTAAATTTCATTTTTGAAATGCAAGATTAACTAATTTAGTTTGATGATTTTAATAAAATTTCAGGGTCATAGCGTTGATACAATTTTTAGTGGTTCTCCACTTGCATATTACACTACATCATCTACTGTCGGGGTATGTAACTAGTAAACAATTATAAATATTACATGTGAATAGCATTATTATATGAATGGTATTCTAATATTTGATTTTGGATGTTGAATAGGTTAATATTGGAGATTTCATGGCAACACCTACTAGTGGTGGTGGACTTCAAAGCTTCACGAAGGTAATAAAATAAATAGTTTAATGGTTGAACTGTACTTACTAGATTTTTGTATGTGACTTGTGTGCTTTATTGTGTAGACTTCCATGTTTAGGTGAATGTGTGTGTATGTTAGGAGCCACAATTTGAGTTTTTCACCACTTTCTTCTGTTTCAATGTTAAATTGAATAACACTCAAATATAATTAGTAACGACAATACCATTAACCAATCTATAATGTTAAATTCCTAAAATTAAATCACAATTAACATTGCAACACTACACAAATTGAAACTTGAATAGATATATATCAAATTTGATGTGAAAACTATGTTATTTCCTCCTTATCAAGTTGGAAAAGTAGAAAAGGTGGTGGAAAGATCATGCAAAGGTGGTAGAATGTGTAAAATGTGTATGTGAACTTCCCAACAACATGAAAGCACTTCTTTTTTGTCAAAACATGTGCATAATTAGCATGAAAATAGAGCATGTGGGCTTGGATCATGGGGGTCTAGGCTTTTTTACCATTTCTATAGAAGGACAAAATGTGAGCATGTTATAATGCACTTGTGTTTTATCCTGGTATAGATTGATCCATAAATATTTGTGCCTATCTCACCTTTAATAGAACCTTTACAATATCTCACCTCTAGTTCCATTAGCTCATGTTCTATCTCTCACCTCTCTATATCTCACTTATCTCTCCCCCTCACCTCTCTACCTCTCCCCTCTCTATGTCTCTCAGTCGCTCCTTGTCTACCTCTCCATCCATCCTTAGCCATCTAGGTCTCACTTAATCCTAAACCCTAAAGCCTCAACCCTCAACCCTTAAACCTTAAATCCTAAACCCTAAATGCTATCCCTATTCCTAAACCCTCAATGGGCTCAATACTATACCTTAAACCCTAATCCCTCAACCCTGAACCCTAAATCATATCCCTAAACCCTAATCCCTAAACCATTGACCCTAATCGCTCAACCCTAATCCCTCATCCCTAAACCCTAAATCCTATCCCTAATACTAAATCCTCAACGGGCTTGATTCTATACCTTAAACCCTAATCCCTTATCCTTAAACCCTCCAACCCTATCCCTAATCCTTATACCCTTGACACTCTACTTTAACACTAATCCCTCGACCCTCAACTCTATCCCTAAACCCTCAACCCTCTAACCTCAACCCTAAAGCCTCAACATCAAACCCTAATCCATCAACCCTTAACTCTAATCCCTCGACCCTCAACCCTATCCCTAAACCCTCAACCCTAAAACCTCAACCCTCAACCCTCAACATCAAACCCTAATCCCTTAACCATTAACTTGAATCCCTCAACCCTAAACCCTATCCCTAAACCCTCAACACTATACCTTAAACCCTAATCCTTCAACCCTAAACCCTAAACCTTATCCCTAAACCCTAATCCCTCAACCCTTAACCCTAATCCCTCATCCCTAAACCCTAAATGCTATCCCTATTCCTAAACCCTCAACGGGCTCTATACTATACCTTAAACCCTAATCCCTTATCCCTAAACCCTCCAACCCTATCCCTAATCCTTATACCCTCGACAATCTACTTTAACTCTAATCCCTTGACCATTAATCCTATCCCTAAACCCTCAACCCTCAAACATCAACCCTCAACCCTCAACGTCAAACCCTAATCCCTCAACCCTTAACTCTACTCCCTCAACCCTCAACCCTATCCCTAAACTCTCAACCCTAATCCCTAAACCTTATTCCTAAACCCTAATCCCTCAACCCTAATCCCTGAACCCTGAACCCTGAACCCTAATCCCTAATCCCTAAACCCTAAACTCTATCCCTATTCCTAAACCCTCAATAACCTCGATACTATACCTTAAACCCTAATCCCTTATCCCTAAACCCTCCAACCCTATCCCTAATCCTTGTACCCTTGACACTCTACTTTAACCCTAATCCCTCGACCCTTGACACTCTACTTTTACCCTAATCCCTTGACCCTCAACCCTATCCCTAAACCCTCAATGTCAAACCCTAATCCCTCAACCCTCAACCCTATCCCTAGATCATCAACCCTAAAACCTCAACCCTTAACCCTCAACGTCAAACCCTAATCCCTCAACCCTAAACCCTCAAAACTATACTTTAAACCCTAATCCCTAAACCCTAAACCCTATCCCTAAACCCTAATCCCTCAACCCTCAACCCTAATCCATTATCCCTAAATCCTAAATGCTATCCCTAATCCTGAACCCTCAACAGGCTCGATACTATACCTTAAACCCTAATCCCTTTACTAAACCCTCCAACCCTATCCCTAATCCTTATACACTCGACACTCTACTTTAACCCTAATTGCTCGACCCTCAACCCTATCCCTAAACCCTCAACCCTCGAACCTCAACCCTCAACCCTCAATGTCAAACCCTATACTTTATACTTAAACCCTAAAACCTATCCCTACACCCTCGACACTTGACACTATATCTTAAACTCTAATCCCTTAACGCTCATCCCTAGAGCCTTAACCCTAAATCCTTAAACCTTAAACCTTCAACCCTATCCCTAATATCTCTACCCTCGACACTCTACTTTAACCCTAATCCCTTGACCCTCAACCCTATCACTAAACCCTCAACCCTCGAACCTCAACCCTCAACCCTCAACGTCAAACCCTAATCCATCAACCCTTAACTCTAATCCCTTGACCCTCAACCCTATCCCTAAACCCTCAACCCTAAAACCTTAACAATCAACCCTTAACGTCAAAACTTGATCCCTCAACTCTTAACTCTAATCCCTCAACCCTACACCCTATCCCTAAACTATAAACACTATACCGTAAACCCTAATCCCTCAATCCTAAACCCTAAACCCTATCCCTAAACCCTAATCCCTCAACTCTCAAGCCTAATCCCTCAACCCTCAACCCTAATCCCTCATCCCTAAACCCTAAACGCTATCCCTATTCCTAAACCCTCAATGGGCTCGATACTGTCACTCAACCCTTAACCCTTAAAACTTGAACCCTAAAACCTATCCCTACACCCTCAACACTCAACACTATATCTTAAACCCTAATCCCTTAACCCTCATCCCTAAAGCCTCAACCCTAAATCCTTAAACCTTCAACCCTATCCCTAATCCCTCTACCCTCGACACACTACTTTAAACCTAATCCCTTTACCATCAACCCTATCCCTAAACCCTCAACCCTCAACCCTCAACCATCAACTCTCAACATTAAACCCTAATCTGTCAACCCTAAACCCTAATCCCTCAAACCTAAACCCTATCCATAAACCCTCAACCCTCAACACTATACCTTAAACCCTAATCCTTATCCCTCAACCCTTAAGCCTTAAAACTTAAACCCTATCGCTACACCCTCAACACTCGACACTATATCTTAAGCCTTAAACCCTCATCCATAAAGCCTCGACCCTCAATCCTTAAACCTTCAACCCTAAACCCTATCCCTAATCCCTCTACCCTTGACACTCTAACCCTAAATCCTTGACCATCAACCCTATCCCTAAACCCTCAACCCTCAACTCTCAACATTAAATGCTAATTTGTTAACCCTAAACCCTAATCCCTCAACCCTAAACCCTATCCCTAAACCCTCAACCCTCAACACTATACCTTAAACCCTAATCCATCATCCCTAAAACCTAATCCCTCAACCCTCAACCCTAAACCTTATCACTAAACCTTCAACCCTCAACACTATACCTTAAACCCTAATCCCTCAACCCTCAACCCTAATCCCTCATCTCTAAACCCTAAACACTATCCCTATTCCTAAACCCTCAACCCTTGACACTATACCTTAAACCCTAATCCCGTATCCCTAAACCCTAAACCATATCCCCCAACCCTTAATCCTTAAAACTTAAACCCTACAACCTATCCCTAAACCCTTAATACTCAACACTATATCTTAAACTGCAATCCCTTAACCCTCAGCCCTAAAGCCTCAACCCTCAATCATTAAACCTTCAACCCTAAAATCTATCCCTAATCCCTCTACCCTCAACACTCTAATTTAAACCTAATCTCTTGACCATCAACCCTATCCCTAAACCCTCAACCCTCAACTCTCAACATTAAACCCTAATTCGTCAACCCTAAACCTTAAACCCTAATCCCTTATCCCTAAACCCTAAACCCTATCCCTCAACCCTTAACCCTTAAAACTTAAACCCTAAATCCTATCCCTTAACCCTTGACACTTAACACTATATCTTAAACCCCAATCCCTTAACCCTCAGACCTAAATCCTCAACCCTCAATAGTTAAACCTTCAACCCTAAACCCTATCCCTAATCCCTCTACCCTCAACACTCTAATTTAACCCTAGTCCCTTGACCATCAACCCTATCCCTAAACCCTCAACCCTCAACCCTCAACTCTCAACATTAAACCCTAATTCGTCAACCCTAAACCCTAATCCCTCAACCCTAAACCCTATTCCTAAACCCTCAACCCTAAACCCTATTCCTTCAACCCTAATCCATAAACCCTAAACCCTAATCCCTCAACCCTAAACCCTATCCCTAAACCCTCAACCCTCAACACTATTCCTTAAACCCTAATCCCTCAACTCTAAACCCTAATCCCTCAACCCTAAACCTAAACCCTATCCCTAAACACTCAACCCTCAGCAAGTTATACCTTAAACCTTAATCCCTCAACCCTTAACCCTCAACCCTAATCCCTCATCCCTAAACCCTAAATGATATCCCTATTCCTAAACCCTCAACCCAAGACACTATACCTTAAACCCTACTCCCTTACCCCTAAACCTTAAACCCTATCTCTCCATCCTTAACCCTTAAACCCTAAAACCTATCCCTAAACCCTCAACCCTATACCCTCAACAATATACTTAAGCCCTAATCCCTCAATCATCAACCCTATACCTTAAACCTAAAGCCTACACCCTCAAACCCTCATCCCTAGACCATATAACCTTACCCTTATATCTCGAACCTCAAATATTCTGCCTCAACCCTATACTTAAATTAAACCTAAACCATACGTGCTCTCAACCCAAGTCACCCTATGCGTTATATAGCCTAAATCCATATTGTAAACCCTAAATCCAATATCCTAAACCCTAATCCCCGTGCCTTACACACTTAAGCTTATACACTCAACAACCTAAATATTAACACTCAACTGTAACCCTCAACCCTTTAATCTCTACCCTCTACCTATTACTTAAGCCCTAATCCCTCAACCCTAAACCCTCAAAACTATACAGGGTTAGGTCCTTATATACACTAAACCCAAAACACTTACATACATACATATAAAGATGCATACATGTACATACATACAAGCATGCATACATACCTACAAGCATAGATATAAACATCCATAAAACATACTTATGAAACTTGAACATAACTCATTCAAAGGAAGACATAACACGAGCATATTATAACGTGCTCATGTTATGTCAAACTGAGAAAACACTGACAAACATGCGAAAAGGAAAAAAGCACAACATAACGCGAGTGTGTTATAACATGCTCACGTTATAACACGCTCGTGTTATATTGTGCTTTGGGAATCCCAAGCCTTAGGATTGGGATTTTCTTTGGATTTCCAACCCAAAGGCTTGGAGTGCCTTTTCAACATCCACAGACGTGTTTTTACAAATTCTACAAGATTTCACATAATTTTGTTCATGCTAACCCTCAGATTTGAACGTGTTTCAAGGTTGAACAAATCAAACACCTAGGTAATGTTAGGCTTTCTCTTAGCTATTTAACGATGTAATTTTTTTCACATTTTTACAATGTTAAGCCTTTCATCTTTAATTTCTTTTATTTGTGTTTATGGTTTTGGTCAAAAACCACTGTTTGGTCTTTTTTTCATTGTAAATTAACCATTCATTGAAATTTCAAAAAAATTACATATTTAGAAACTAGACTCCATTCTACACATATTTTAAAAAAATAATTTTCAATTAGTTTTCAAAATTTATAGGGGTAGTATGACCAAAATTATGTTTCTTCGGATGTGTCCACTTTGAAAATTAGTAAAAGATCAAATATTCATCAAAAAATCATCAGAAAAATCAGGCATAAACTACATGTTGTTACCTAATTTCTCACCGACGTAATTTAAAAAATACCAAAAAAAGTTAACCTTTTGAGGGAGCCACAAAACATGCTATGTTATGTTTTTTTGACAAAAATAACACCAATTTCTTTGGCTCCCTCTTTTGAACCCCTTAATATATACCATTTTCCAAAAAAAATAGTAGTTTACAAAGTAGACTCAGAGCACTACAAAGATTGTTGTGGTTGCATCTCCAAATTTTGAGTGTAACTATGCTCAATTTCTCATCCAAGCCTAGCATTTTCTGATTTCAGAAAAAAAAGTGGCCACTTAAGACCTCTTTTGGGCCCCCCATCTTCTTGCACTTACCCAAATATGATCAAGTGATAGCCTAGAAACATGAGGACCTATGGGGATACAATAGAGGAATAGTCCAACACACTATTAAACTACTGGAAGGGGCAAAATTGGTTCGTCAAAAGAAAAGGCCAATAAATCCAAGGATCGAGACCATAATGATGCAGGAATTGAAGAAGTTGATCAAATCCAAAATCATTTCCCCTATCAAACATTTAACTTGGGTATCTAATTTGGGTATCACCATCCTTTCCCCTCTATGGAACAGATTCTATAGATAGTGGCTGGAGCAAAAAAAGTTTCTCTCCTTGATGGGTTCTTAGGATATAATCAAATATGGTTAAAGGAGGAGGACAAACATAAGACCACTTTTACTACAAAGTGGGGAACATTTGCTTATGTGAAGATGCCTTTTAGCCTGTCCAAAGCTAGAGCCACTTTCTAGTGCGTCGGACATTACTTTCAGCGAGTTGATGAATAAGATTATTCTAGTTTATCTAGATGATCTCATTGTGTTCACTAGGGCTGGTGAGGATCACTTTGACCATGTGGAGAAAGTATGTCAAAAGTGTTAGGAGTTTGGAAATTCTATGAATCCTAAGAAGTGCATCTTCAATGTTCGCCAAGAGAAATTGAATAAACATATTGTATCAAAAGAAGGGATCTCTATAGATCCAAAAAGAGTTAAAGCTATCTTGAACCTGCCTCTACTGGTTAATAAGAAGGGAGTGCAGTCTTTCTTAGGAATGATTAACTTTGTGAGCTGTTTTATTGTAGATTTTGTAGGGTTGGTCAGACCCATTACTTCAATGCTTCAAAAAAAGTTGAATTTCAAGTGGACTCGAGAAGGCTGAAGAGATTCTGAATGCATTAAAATGACCATTTCTACCACTCCCATGTTATTAAATCTAGATTTTACTAAATATTTCTTTATGTATGTATACATCGAGGAGCATAGTGTATTTGTGGTTCTGACTCAGAAAGGGTATATTCAGTCTAAAGAACACCCGATTTCTTTTTATTCAAAGACTCTGTGAGGGTATGACTCCAATTACAACTTTGTAGAAAACAAGGCTTACGCAGTAGTCAAGGGTCTGAAAAAGTTTTGGCACCTAATAATCAGAAATAAAGTAATAATCCTGGTGGCAAATGCAAGTGTGTGGGAGTATATCATGGAAAGAAAAATCATAGAAAAAAAAGCTAGTTGGATCACCAAGATGATGGAGTATAATGTGGAAATGAGGCCAACAAAGTTGGTTAGAGGAAGAGGAATTTGTGAATATATTACCCAGAGTATGGATGCTGCTACAGATCAAGAGGAAAATTTAGAAATAGTATTGATAAATTAAAATGTCAACATAGACTCTTGGGTGTCGAATAGGTTATGTTTCATGGAAATAGGGAAATACCCAAGTCATCTACCTCCTCATAAGAGACGTTTCTACAGAATGCAGAATCTCAATTACTCCTTGGTTGATGGCTTCCTTTTCAGAAGAAATTTCAATAGGATTATGCTGAGATGTATGGAAAAAGGTGAAGCTAATAGAATCCTACATGAGTTGCATTATGGCTTGTCTAGGGAACATTTCTTGGCTAGGACTACTATGGCCAAGATTCTGTGTGAAAGATGTTATTGGTTGACCCTATTTTCTAATTGTTTTGAAATGGTGAAACGGTGTTAGCAATGCCAATATTTTGCAGGAAGGTAGAGGAATGTTGTGATGCCTCTCATTCAAGTTATGGTGGAAGAGCCATTTTCTTAGTGGGGTTTAGATTTCATAGGAATGATCAACCTAGTTTCTAGTGTTGATCACAAGTGGATCCTCATGGTGACTAATTATTTCACTAGGTGGAGTGAAGCAGTGCCCCTGAAAGAAGCTACTGAAAATGTCATCTTGAGTTTTCTTGAAGACATTGTTACGAGATTCGAAGCCCCAAAATGATCAAATTCGATAACGCTAAGGCATTCTTGGGATGCAATTTTTTTGAGTTCACCTTACAAAATGATATTTTCTTAAAGACATCTTCAAACTACTATCTGCAAGGAAATGACCTGGCCGAATCAACAAACAAAAACTTGATTTAGTTGATGAAAAGGATGGGTGAAGATCACCAAAAAGAATGGCATAAGAATCTAAAAGTCACATTATGGATAGATCACATCACCCTAAAACAAGTCATCAAGACTTCTCCTTATGATCTCGTGAATGAGAAGAGAGCTGTGATACCCATGGTAGTTGAGATTCCAGCATTACAACTCCTGAAGCAATTGCAAATTGAAGAAAATGAAGTGATGCAAGTAAGTCTCACTAAATTGATGGAGCTTTAGGAGAAAAGAGAATCCACTTATAATGATATGCACAGCCGTCAATCTATTGTCAAGAAATGGTTTGATCAGGGGACCATTGATTTAGGTTTTAGAGGAGGGGATTCAGTCCTAAAATGGGAAGAAAGAGCTGTGAAACCTGGCCTACATGAAAAGTTTGAGTCCCTGTGTAAAGGACTATTTAAGATAGTGGCTTGCAAGCCAAGTAATTCACTTGACCTAGAAGATGAAAATGGAGAAGTGACAAAGATTTCAGTGAATGAGATCTTTTTGAAATTCTATAATTGAATTAGGTTGTGTCACTTATACATAGTTCGTTAGTTGTTGTTTCCAGAGAGGTTGAGTTTCCTGCTTCTTTTTGAATTTCCTGCTTCTTTTTGAATAAGTGTCTATGACACAGTTTGTGTTTTCAATAAATCCATTGGCATTTTTCCACGTGTCTAGTTCTCATAGTTTCTTAGTTACAACCGCAAAAATTGCCAAACTACTGGAGATTTTCAATCATTGATTTGTAGGGTATCATTAATTAATATATCCTTATGGAGATTTGCTAACAGATCATTGACAAGACTTCAATATGCGTGGAATTAAGGTGGCTACAAGGGCGCTCTAATAAAAAAGAAAGAGACATTAAATACACATGAATGGAGCGGCTATATAGGTTGGTTTGAAGCTTGATGTGATTTGTTTGTGATAGCAGATTCAAAGTTTCAGCCAAAGCAAATATAGCTTCCCTCGCAGTTGTAGCACTTTCAAATTTCTAAGTTAGTTTTAGTTCTTTTGAAGACTCAGAAGTGGTCCAAGGAACATAGTGGTAATAACCTAAGATGCAATGGAGGTGGGAATTAGTGGGGTTTCTAAAAGAAAGAGGTCTTCTACAACAAAGGTGACTGTGGAGTTGCCCATAGAGTTGGAAAACAATAAATTTTATGCCTCAGCACCAACACAACGCAAGGAAAAGCTCCCTTAGATTAGAGAGCACAAAAGAGGTAGGTGGCAAGATCCCACTCTTGTAATAGACCTCATTGATTATATCTTTGCCCTTGTTTTATCAAAATATACCAAGAATCTCAGAGAAGGAGCGCATGCATGCATGATAGCGAGGGTTAAAGCAGGGGAAATGGAGACCTTTGGGATAAGGCTCTAGATTTCTCAATTGGCTCAATTTTTAGTGCCTCAAGTTTTTCCTAACCTTGAGCTTGTTGATAGCTGTATCCAATGTTATGACAAGGACACCCACGCTATTGTGGGTCAAAATATCAAAGCGACAATTTATTCTCAGGCTATGAGGGATATGTTGGGTATTCAATATGATGCTTCCATGGACTTCTATAGTCTGATCAAGTGGCAAAAAATTTGGGATACACGAGAAAACCAGTCAGCTTTCTTGAACCATGAGCTCTATTAGACCCTAACAATACAATTCTACCTTCTTTGCCAATTGGGATAGCTAGTTTTAATAGAGATGTGCAAGATGCATGTTCAATGTTTGGTTTCATATGTGGTGTTGATAATGATGTAAATGTGTATGATTATCAACTTGGTGCAATTTTTTTCTAAAGACAATCTCCCGACAATAGACTTACAAGATGGATCTTTCAGAGATCATAGTGGATAGGTTGAACTACCAGTTGGGCAACTTCCATCATCAACATTATTTCAGGTACACATAATTCTTAGCACATTTGATGCTTTTATAGAACCCCCATTTCTTTTTGCCCCACATGCAACTCACAATGGCCGAAGGGATGGGCGATGGGCAAAGGTTGGTCCTTGTGTCTGCCTAGACTCACATCTTATAAATCACTTCTAATTTTTATGAGTACTATAAGTGTTTCATGACTCCAGCTCTAATAGACCTCAACTCAGATGCAATTTATTTTCAGGTGAGTGACAAATAGAGAGCCTTGTTGTCTAGTATTCTCTTCCTTGTGATTGGTTTTTTGGTGCTTGTTTCACTATGTTGCATGTACATGGTTTCAAGGAGGAACCATTTAGATTGCCCAAATTTCTCACTGACAGAGTTCTAGTGTTAGAGATGGTCAACGAACTTGATGTCATTGATTTTGAATTTGGGGTGGGGAAGAAAAGGGAGGCCTTCTACTATATCCCTCTCTCCAAAGGGGGAGGCATTACAGTACTAAAGTGACAACCAAACCATTTTCTTATGATGAAACTAGTTCAGATGGGTCTTGATCAGATAATGGACAAATGGTAATATGACCCTAATGGTCCTATAAAAAGGTGGCTATCTGCATCAAAGTCTCCAATGGATTTTGAGCATCAGATTTTCCCTTCTATGGAATCCATGCGGTCACCGCTCAATGACACAAATGATGATTATATTGATTTGGAGCAGATTCTAGATGAATCTAGGCCTCCGTGGGAGGTGTTTTACCAAATCCTCAAGCCTTATGATCTAGTGAAACAAATGGGGCTTGGCCTAAGAAATGTTTTGTTGAAAGATGATTGGCCTATGGAAAAAATTAATGCCTACTAGAAATATAGGCAAGAAATATTTGAATGGGAAAATAATTCTAGGGAGATAGAAATAGACGAGAAGTGGGTGTTGGGATAAGTTGCCATTAACTTGCAATCCTAACCAATTAATGTGTCTCCAAATTTCTGGGAATGTGTTCCCCAATAGATTAGGACTTTGAGAGATTAATTATTTATTAATTATGCTGATAAGATGTCTTACAGTGGCATCTGGGGGTGAAATCCCATAAACAAAAAACCCTATAATTTAAATTTGAAAAAAATCAGAAAAAATATGTAAATAAAAAAATTGGTGATTATTTACGTGGGCGGCGATAAACTCACACTTTCTTATTTCGTACGCTTATCTATTATCCTCAAATACTTTAGTAAAAATAGGTCTATCGCATGTTTAGCCCAAAGTCCACTTAAATGAGCATATTAAGTTAAAAAGCTCATGTATATTGGCTAATGTATTTACTTTTTTAACCATATCCTATTTTTTTTTTAGTGTTTGAATGGTTATATGGAGCTTTATAACAATTGGGGTTTGGGGATTCATTAATTAAAATATATATAATACTATATATAGTTAATTATATATATATATATATATATATATATATATATATATATATATATATATATAACAAAAGATTTATTTATGTATTATATTATTTATAATACTATACTTATATATAATAATATAGTATTTTATAAATTTATATTAAATATTAAAATCAATCGGTCTTGTTAAGTTTAAATTTTTAAGTTGATTGTAATGAATATTAAATGTATTTGGGTGTTTGAAAAAATATAAATCAATAATTATATTTATAATAAGAATATAATATTGTCGAGTGGGTGTGGTCTAGTGGTTAAGACCACTTGGTCCTTATCGCGGAGACCAAGGTTCAAATCCCCCCAAAGACATCTTGGCTTTTAAATGGTTGTGGCTCTATGTAGGTGACACATGGCACTCCGTGAATTCTGGTGTTCTCTGGACCTCCGCTAAAGTGGGCCAGCCTAAAAATCCCTCACTTACCAAACAAAAAAAAATAAAAATATAATATTAATATTATTTAACTTATTATAAAAATATAAATAATATTTATAATATTAATTAATTAAATATAAATTGTATAAATTATAGAATATACATAAATTATTATTTAATATATACATAAATTATAATATTAATTAATGATATACTATTTAATATAATATACATAAAAGTAAATAATAATATATATTTATATATAAATATAATATTTATTAATTAAATATTAAATTATTTTTTAGACTGCAAGAATCGGTTAGCCCTCCTATAAACTATAGTGTGCATGGTAAACTTTTTTTAGGTGACCGGTGACGCCCCCCTATAAACTATAGTGTGCACTGTAAACTTTTTTCAGGTGACCGGTGACGTTGCCACGACACGCCCTCTGGTACTAGTACCACGGTGATAGCTAGCATGACACGCCCTCCGGTACCAATACCATGGTGACAACTGGCACGACACGCCCTCTGGTACTGGTACCATGGTGACAGCTGGCTTGACACGCCCTCCAGTACCACGGGGACGGGGGGACCTTGTGACCTTCTCAGGGCCCATCCAAAGCTTAATTACATAATAATTAATTATTATTAATATAATAATAATAATAATTAATTATTATTAATATTATAATAATAATTTATTAATAATAATATATCAAGTAATTAATAATTAATTAATATATAATTATGCCCAGAAGCGAAGCCTAGAGGTGTTTACAATGGCAGCACAAGGATGTGTGTACATTTTTATTCTCCTGAATTAATTTGACGTCTACTAACCTATCCAAGAAGACAATTTGAAAACTAATTTAGTTTAATATATTATAATAATAATAGTTTTACATTCAAATCAAAACAAAACAATCAATTTATTATGCTCAGATAAATGGAGAATTCTGATCAAATCAAAGGTTACAACTTATGAGCTTACACTATGCTCGACAATTTTCTTCCATAACTGAGAGAATTGGGGTGTCGTGGTAGGAGACAATAATGGCATGGTGGGCAGTTACTCACCATTATCACATTTCTAGTTTCCACTTTCAACTTGCAAGTTTTGAGGCCACCGTGAACAATTTCCAACTTTCAAGTTTCAAGTTGCAAGTTCTTCTGGTGAGCTTGAACAGAAATTGAAGGAATCCCCTTCGGCTTCCTACGTCTCTAAGAATCCATTACAGGTATTTGGATGAGTTAAAAATAAACATATGTTTGCTGCAATTTCATTAGGCGTTTCATTGTTACACTTTCATTGTTGAACATTATACTTTCATTGTTGAACATTAGTGTAGGTTAAATTGGTATTCTCCTTTAAGTTGAAAGGCTTGCAGGAGGATAATGGTGGACTATTGTGTAGTTCTTTCTTCTGAAATCCCTTCTTTTTGTAATCCCAACGAGCTTGGCAAAGAGAGCTGGATTGAATCCAAGAAGCTCTGGTACATAACTGGGCCTACAATATTCATAGCCATTTGCCAATATTCTCTTGGAGCCATTACCCAGACTTTCACCAGCCATTTGGACACCATTGAGCTTGCTGCAGCGGCTATCGAGAATTCTGTCATAGCTGGACTGGCTTTCCAAACTATAGTAAAAAAATAAAAAATAGACTCTGATCTGTGTGTAAATTGGCTTGCATTCTCTCCTGCTTTCTATTTCCTCAAGGTAATGAGTTCGAATCCCCCTGCCGTACTTTTCTATTTCTGTTCTTTATTGCTTAGTATTTGTGTAATAAGTTGCTCTGCTTTGGCTTCTAATGCAGGATCAACACCTGCATGAAGATGACGATGGGAATTCAATCGTTAGCGTGTGTTCATGTTTACGTTTGCAGTGGTGATATCGACGAAGAACCCTAATTGGTAATGGCTTCAGAGCCATCCACCCGGACTGGATTACACCCCAATTTCTATCGCACTTCATGCCCGCAGGCAGAAGAGATTGTCAAGGACACAATTAACTAGCTGTCCAGGAATTCCCTAGGCATCTCTCCTACCCTTATACGATTGGCCTTCCATGACTATTTTGTTGAGGTAATGATAACAGAATTGAACCCCTTTTGTTACTTCAGCTTAGTTGGAATTTCAAAATTTTGGAGCAAATTGATCTTTGGTATCATAATACACAGGGATGTGATGCATCTGTCATATTGGATTCAGTTGAGGGAGCCTTTACAACTGAGAAAAATTCGATCTCAAATATCAATTCTCTGAAGGGATTCGACATAATTGATGCGGTAAGCAAAGATTGGAAGAAGTCTGCCCTAAAACTATTTCTTGCGCAGACATCATTGTGCTTAGCGCAAGACATGCCGTGATTATGGTATGTGACATACACTGAATCCTATTCTTGATTTCTTTCCACAGTCTTGTGTTCTTCTCCATCCTTATTTTGAAGTATGAGAATCTTTTACTTTTTTCTCCATATGATCCTTTACCAGGGGAGTATTTTGAAGTTGAAATTTGTGATTTTGTGTTGCAGATGAAAGGGCCTTTCATTTCTTTACACAGTCTTGTGTTCTTCTCCATCCTTATTTTGAATTATGAGAATCTATTAGTTCTGATCTTTTACCAGGTGAGTATTTTGAAGCTGAAATTTGCGATTTGTTTTGTAGACCAAAGGGCCTTTCATTCCTGTTAAAATAGGGTGCAAGGACAGCACGACCTCATTTTCCGAGCTGTCAGAGAACCATCTACCTTCACCAAATGATGGAATCCAAACCATGATCTGCACATTTGGGGTCAAAGGGTTTTTGGGAAAGGAAATGGTGAGTCTGTTGGGAGCCCACATAGTCAGAAAAGCCAACTGCCACTTTTTCCAGGGAAGGCCGATAAACTTTAACGGCAGTGGGAGAGCTAATCCCACCATTGACAGGAACTTCCACTGCCATCTGAGCTCCCTTTGCGCTGGTCGGGCAGATCCAACAGTGCAACGCTTGTCAAGGTATATGTGCTTTTTGCATTGTTATCCTGATATTTAGTTTTGTACATAAATTCTCCATGGTTTTTTTTTATTTCCATGATTTAGAATTTCAGTGCATTGGGCTTTAACTACTGTAGTTGTAGGTTTATTCTACTAAGTGGTGGAGCTTATGGATTCTTGGAAAGGCCTCTTGTAATGGGTCCATTTCTCATTTTACTGAACAGTTTGTATCAGTTTCTTTCTTTTGTCATCACCACTTTCTCAAGCTGTGGGTATTTACTATTGTCTGAATGATACAGTATCAATGTATTCTTTGTTTTGTTATCACTATCCTCTTCCTGATGAGGGATCACACTATCTGAAACTTGGATAAAAAAAACACACAGTCAAATCTAGAATCACTCTTAGAAGTTAGAATTGTGGAAAACTAATGCCTACTGTCATGACTTTCTCATGTTGAATATTAGTTATTATTTGAATAATTTGTATTAGTTGATTCTTTGTTTTGTTGTCATGGTTTTCTCAATTTGGGTATTAGCTATTCCTTAAATATTATTGCAAGCTATGTTAAAGAAGAATATATCTCTTTATACTAGGAGAATTTGATTTAAATCCTTTTAGTCCAAGTTTCTGTTAAGCACATATTGAAATTGATCTACTTTTTCATATGATCATTTCAAAGGAACTACTACTGTGTATCCCATGAAACTTACGAATTCTCTAAAGGTCAGGTTTCTCTTTAAACACTTGTTGAAATTTATTTCTTTATTTATTTTATTGTTCAAATGATTATCATTATATAATGTGTTTCTAGGGCTGTCAAGATTTAAAATAAAAATTCATTTAGTTGTCTGATATAAGATTTGTGTATAACAACCTCTTCAAAGTTGTTCCTGATGCAACAATTTTTTTTCCCATTTTAACTCAACTCATTTTTTTCTGTGTTTTTTGGGTGGATTCAAATTGTACCCACATCTTTGAATGAATGTTGTTATGGATAACTACTATCTAATGTTTGGATGATTGTTTAAAGGGGTGATAAAGTTTCCAAACTTTGTGTGAATCTCTATTTTATATTATGCTTGAAAGTATCTATGTGGCCTTTTTTTCGTCTTTTGCATTTTTCTAGAATCTTTTTCAGGCATTTTTTCTGATGGACAAAACTGTTGTGAACATTAATTTTCATATTTATTTTTGATGATTTGTTTGCATTAATTGGTGAATTTGTTTACTTGATAATTGAGTTTGTTATAAATTATTGTAATTTACAACATTAGGTGGCAAACATAAAATTCTTTGGTCTGTTTTGAAATTGTTAGTAATGATATTAGGAAAAATGCATTACCATGACGTTTGGTAGTAATCCTGTTAAGAAAAATGCATCTTAGATACATCTTTGTTATGAAATTGAGGAGGCAGACGAGACTTGTCAAAAAAAATTTAACTACCAACAATGACAAATCCTAGAATTTGATCATGCTAGATATGAAAGTAATAGTTATCAGCTTCAGTTATTAACTTCAATAATTTTTCATCAATAATTTCAACCAAGATATTTTGATCATATATACAGGCTAGTTTTCCCATATGGTGCATTTTAATAGTTAACTAGTTAATAATTTTTTTAACAAATATATCATACATTTACAAATCTTAAATGACTAACCATAAAAACCTTCTCTTGAATATCTTTTATATATAGTTACATCCACAAAGTGATTGATTTATTAGTTCAAAATGCTCTTTAATTAAAATTTTAATGAATAACACCGAGTATAAAATATTGCATCTAATCTTTTTACCCCATGTATTTAGCATGAGCCTCTAAATTTAGTCAATATAAAGTATAAAATGAGTCCATTGTGAAGATCTATATGATAATACATGTTTAAACTACTATATCTATATTTAAAAGGTATAGCTGTCATAAACTATGTTTTTTTATTTTTAAAAATTTCTTTCAATTCTTTTTTTTGCAAATATTATGAACAATAGAAAAACAAATATGGTGGATTCATTCAATTCTTATAAGGAAAACACAACTAAAAAATCCTAAGTTGTGTCCTAGAAAGTTGAATTTTCCTTATTTATCATTTCGAAATAATCATTCAATATTTTCTCCAAACTGCATTTCAAAATCCTACATATTTTCACAAACTTGATAAACTTGATAACTTCTTCAAAAGAGGATCAATTTTTTTAAATGTTAGTTCAATTTAATTTTATGTTGATTTTTTTAGTTTATAAATATTGACATAGTTAATAGAAATTAATAACAAATAGATTATAAAAATTTCATGTATTATTATAGAAATTTAATTTTTTATATTTATCTTTTTAGAATATAAATACTGACATAACTAATAGAAAATTAATAACAAAAGATTAAACATATAGTATCTATATAGTATGTTGTGATTTTAACTTATTAAAATAATATTGATAAATATATTTGTAAGTAAAATAATAAAGTTTTTGAAATTATAGGTCAAAAATAAAGTGACAATTTGAATATAGAATATTTTATTAGGTTAACAATAAATATAAATAAAAAATTATTACAAAATAAAATAATATAAATATATTATAATAATTAAAAATAAATAGTAAAAAATAATTTTTAAAAATAATGTAAAATTGTGAAGAAAGATTAATATCAACATAATTTTAAATATTTGGTTTTTGTAGTACTATGTGCTATTTTTAAATATTAAATGGTTTATTAGTTAAAAGTTGCCAATAAAAATAAAACAATGATTATTTACCACTTTTATGTATAGATGAATATTTGAATGTTGAAGTGTTTGATATTTAAATTATAATAAGCAATATAACAATGTGTATGTGTTTTAAAAAATATAACAATTTATTACCATTTTTCTCACCATTCATCCATCTTATTAGAAAATATTTAAAAGATGTTTGTGTGTCTTGATTTCTTTTGAATTATAATCATTACTAATTCTAAGGAAATTAAAGCCCCTTATATAAATATCTGGGGTAAATTAATCAAACCATGATTAAACATCTAACTTTGCATATATTAGCTAAGATAACAACACTAAGAAAATATAAAATAAAAGTTAAAATTAATAAAAAGAATGAAAGAATGGGGTATTTAGTATTAATTAGTATTAATAACTTCTTATCATAATAATTATTATAATCTTGATTATTTTTACATTATTATAAAATAATTATGATTTAAAATAATTAGGGTTAAGTTAGGGTTAGGGTTAGAATTAGATTTAGGACTAGCATTACATTTAGGATTATGATTACATTTAGGAATAGAGTTATGACTTAAAATTAGGGTTATTGTTAGAGTTAGGGTTATGGTTATGGTTATAATTATTAGGGTTATGACTATAGTTAGAATTAGCTAGCATAAAGCCTTCCCTTTCTCCAATCACTACTCTATGTGGTCACCTGAAGATAGATGTAGTGCTCGACCCCTTGACCCCCTCTCTATTAGCGACTCACTCCAGATAGACTATGGGTTGGGGGGCCTATGATCTCAAAGTTGGGATGGGAGTTGGTTCGAATATGGTCATTTCATTCATGCACCTCCTCCCTTATAGATCTATAGGCACCCTAGATGAGTTGAGGATCTAAAGGGACCGACCCATATCCCAGAGTCCAGAGTGGGAATGGAGTAGGATCTGTGGTCTATTCAATGTAGTGTAGTTTATGATCATAGCTCCAACTAGAACTATTGGATCGGATCAGAATGATGTGGGGACAGTAGATTAGAACCAAACTAAACTAAACTAGCAGAATATAACCCCCCTCCCATCCCCACACACAAAAACTTCCCACCCAGGGGTTTAGTATTAGGATTACGATAAGAATTAGGGATACAGGTAGGGTTAGTTTAGGGTAAGAATTAGATTTCAAATTATAATTGTGGTTAAGGATAGAATTTGCATTAAAATTAAAATAGAGTTAATAATTATGTTTATGGTTACAATTATGTTTATGGTTAGAATTGGAGTTAGGTTAGGGTTAGGGTTAGAATTAGTGTTATGTTTAGGGTTATAATTAGGTATACAATTAGGGTTAGAGTTAGAATTACGAATATAAGTAGATAGATAATTAGAGCTAGGGCTACAATTACGGTAAGGCTTAGAATTAGGATTAAGTAGACTTAGGGTTAAAGTATACAATAATTACAATTATAATTTAAAATAAATTTATTAAAAGCTGCCTAGAGATGGATACTTCTCGGCGTACTTTAGATATATTTTTTAAATATAGCTATACTAGTTAATATCCAACCCTACCATACATTGATCCAACTTGATTTTGAGAAGGATATCTCTAAATATATAATTACTATTTTTTTATTATGTCACTATAATTAGTTTAAATATTTAATTATATTATATTATATATTTATTAACTATATATAGTATACAAACATATTAATACAAATATATATATATATATATATATATATATATATATATATATATATATATATATTTGATAGATAAGTGCTACCATAGGGGGTAGCTCCCTTTCATTAATAAAAATGGAGATACAAAAACCTGCTCCTCGGAGTAGCATAGAGGTGCCATAGCTAGCTAGTACATTTAGGAGTGCCATAGCACTCTTAGTCCATCTATTACTTCGTCGGCCCTTTCCACTTGCTATGGTGATAGGAGGTCGCCATACTGGCCTATGAAATAGGCGAAGGTTTCCATATTGTTTCGCATGATCCCTTCACGGAGGAGGAACAAGGCTTGGGCAGAGACGGTCCGTGGATCCTGGTCATTGTTGACTGCAGCCGCCCTGAAGATGCCTCCAATCGATCCCCTGGTTGGCCATTTGTTGAAGGCAGTGATGGCTGCGTAGGTAGCTTCTTTCATATCTTCCTTTACCAGTGAGTTGACTAGAATGCATCCCCTTGTCTTCCTCCCAAGGATGAGCACACAGGTGGACAAAAATTCCTTGTAGAAAACTGCATCATGAATGTGGCCTTCAGGCAGATTTGCTTCGCCTATCACCTTGAGGATTACTTCAGCAATGGCGTCGTCAGCTAAGAAGAGTCATTTGACCTGGGCGATTCTTGATTCCTCCTGCGGCTCATCATCTCCCTCCACTGCTTCTTCCACATCACCCTCGGCATTCTCTAGGCTCCCTGCTTTCTTCTGCCAAATGCACTTGCATTCGATCTCCATCTTTTGGATGGATTAGGTTTCAACGTGCCTTAAATAAACGGTCTTCATGATTTACTTTGAGTTGGGACGCTGCCATTTTCAGAAGCTAGTACGCCACCATCACAAGAAAAGGATTTGCAAGATCTTGATCATGCAAATCTGCTATCCAAATTGGCTATCATGGGTCATTCTAATGGCAGTCCAGGCCAGGGAGCACATGAGTCTACCACAATCTCATCCTGATCCTGTACGCAGGCCCAATTTGCTAAGAAGTCTATAGCTTTATTCACTTCTCGGTAGGTGTGGGCGAAAGACACATTCCCCATCTTTTCCAAGCATTCCCAAATGGCCTCCGCCAAGTATTTCAATCTCCAGCTTGAAGTGTTTTTGGTGGTAATTGCCCTTATGCAAAGGAGGGAGTCGCCTTGTACTTCTAAATCCGCAATGTGGTGGTCTTTGCAAAGGTGAAGGCCTGCTAGCAAGGCTGCAAATTCTACTTTGTTATTTGTTTCGTTGGGTAGCTTCTTTGAGAGACCCCAAATCAACTGTCCCTGGTGATCACAGATGATGACTCATGCTCCAGAAGTGCCCGAGTTACCCTTTGCAGCCTCATCGAAGTTCAGTTTCAACCTTCCCGGGGGCAGGGCTAACCATTTAGTGAGAGCTCATTTTCTTTTCCTTTCCTCCGTCTTCTTTGTGTCCTGGCAATGGTTCAGAATTGTAAGGTCTGGCCATCTCTTCCTTGCTTCCCCGTCCCATGCAAAAATGGTGTCAGGGGAGACTCCATTATTCTTGCGTTAATGATCTCTGTGATGCCAAGTTCTAATTTTCACAAGACACCATCTAGAGTAGATGATGTGTCTCTAAAGATCCTTTGGTTTCTTTCGCGCCAGATGTGCCAAATGAGGAGCGAGGGATTGGCTTCCCACAATCCACGCTACAAGGCTTTTGGCCCTGTTGGCCATCCTTTTATTAGACCTGTTAGCTCGTTTGGGAGGGAACTGCACCAATCAAGCTTGCCTCATAGCCAATCCCAGCATTGCACAGCAAATGGGCAGGAAACTACTAAATGGTCTAGAGTTTCTTCCACCTTGTAGCACAAAACACAGCGAAATGGGCCCGCAATTCCCAGATGGTTCAACCTATCCCCAGTTAGTATCCTCTGATGGAAAACTGTCCATAAGAAAGCACCCACTTTTAGGAGAGTCCATTTACCCCAACATAAGTTCATAGGCCACTCTGGATGTGGTTGACAGTTTTGCATTTTGTATCTAAATTTAATTGCACAACTCCCAGATTTTGAGCCGGTCCAAATCAATTCAGTGTCTCTGTTTGAAGTGATTATCTTCCTTGCTAAGAGTGCTTCTTTTAGTTTCGCCTTGACTTCACTATTTATTAGGAGAGCAGAAATTTTATCCCAGTTCCAGTACATGCCACTGATGTAATCCGCTGCCCAATATCCAAAGGAGTCCGCGAGCCTTTTCTAGTGGTCTATTAAGCAAGGGATATCAGCCAAAGGATGGAGGCCATTTATCGAATCCTACCATATTTTTGCTTTAGAATCGTTGTGGAGAGTCCAGGAGATGTGATCTGATATGAGCCATTTGCAGCTTTGTAAGAAGTTCTAGATGTGTGATCCTCTTGGGGGGTTAGGGGTGGTCAGAATCCGCTCTGATTCCTCTGAGTCCAAGTATTTTTTCCCCAAGATTTTGCACCATCTTGCGTTGGGCTCCTTATAAATTAGCCAGACCAGCTTCGCCCCTAGAGCGATATTTTATTTTTCAAGGTTTTTGATGCCAGCTCCACCATCTTGCTTCTCCTTATGGGCTATTTGCCAGCCAATTAGAGGAATTCTCTTTCCTTCATTTACCCCTTCCCATAGGAAATTTTTGAGGATTCCATCTAAAATGCCACTAGCCTTTTTACTTATTTGGTTGTTGCTCAGGTGGTACATAGGAATTGCTGAGAGGACTACCTTGATCATTTGGATTTTGCCTGAGAGGGTGAGCCCCTTCCCTTTCCAAGAAGAGGCCTTGGATCAACACTTCTGAATTGTGTCTTCCCAGAGGCTAGATCGCATGGCCCCTTTGAAGAGGGGGACTCCCAAATATTTACTTGGCAATTCAACCTTCTCAAAACAGAGAATAGACAAAATATGGTGTTGCATTCTCTTGCATGTATTGAAAGAGAAGATGTTGGATTTGGAAAGATTGATTACCTAGCCTGAGGCTTTAGAGTAGTGATCTAGCAAGGAGGTGATCTCTTGTGCCTCCTAGATTTGGGAGGCTGCAAAGAGGAGAGTATCATCAGCAAATTACTGATGCGAAGCTTGAGGAAGCCCATCCGCGATTTGCACACCTCTCCAATAGTTCTTTTGGACTAAATGTTGGATGCCTCACCTCAAAGCTTCAGCCATTATCACAAAGAGGAAAGGTGATAGTGGGTCTCCCTGACGAAGGCCCCTGGAAGGCTTAAAGAAACCACATGGGCTTCCATTTACTAGAACTGAATAACTAGCCGTTGATATACAGTTGAAGATCCAATCGATCCACTGTTTGCAAAAGCCAAATCTTTCCATTATTTTCATCAGGAAAAGCCAGTTAACTCGGTCATAGGCCTTACTGATGTCGAGCTTCAATATCATGCTGCTTTGGTTGTTTGAGGTGATGGAGTGCACTATCTCATGAGCTGCTATGATGCTATCAACGATATTCCACCCCGGGGTGAAGCTGCTTTGCTCCTCAGAGATTATGGAGGGAAGGATGTGTTTAAGCATGTTTGCCAAGATTTTTGTCACAATTTTGTAAATGATGTTGCATAGGGAGATGGGTTGGAAGTCGTTGAAAGAGAGGAAATCTACTTTTTTTGGGATTAGGGCCAAAAAGGTGTTGTTTATGTCCTTGATCATTTTTTTGGAAGTTCTTAAGCTTCCACCGCTTTCCAGATGTCATCTTCTAAGATGTCCCAAAATTCTTGGTACAATCTCGCTGGGAAGCCATCTGGGCCCGGGGCTTTATGTAATGCCATCTGGAACAATACAAATTTGAATTCCTATTTGGTGATAGGTCCTAGAAGCATTTCGTTGTCTTCCTCTAAGATTATGGATGGGATGTGAGCTAGGAACAGTTCTTGGAGCTGGACAGAGGAGACCTCCTCTATTAGGAGTGACTGGAGAAAGGAAACCGCTTCTTTTTGAATTGCCGCTGGTTCAGACAGATCAACACCCTCTACGTTCGAGATTTTAGTGATCCGATTGAAATTTCTTCTCTGCCTTGTGGAGTTATGGAAGAATTTAGTGTTGAGGTCACCTTCTTTCAGCCAAGTTTCCTAGGATTTGGATCTCCAGTAAACTTCTTCTCTAGCTAGGAGTTCACCATGGATCTTTGTTAGTTCTTTTTCTTTTTCAAACTCCTCCCCCATCATACCTTTAGACATTATGACTGAGTTTAAATCTTCTAGCTCAACTTCTATTCTTTCCTCCTCTTTAAAGATGTTCTTAAAGGAAGTTTCGTTCCATATTTTTAGATGGCCTTTGATTGCTATCAATTTTTTTGCTATCATGAACATCTTTGAACCTTTCTGAACTTTGGTTTCCTTCCACCAGGTGCTGATTAAGTCCTTCAAGGAAGGGTCCCTTAGCCACATTTTCTCAAATTTGAATGGACATCTCAGGGGAGGTGAGTCCTCATGGAGGCACAGTAGAACTGAGAAGTGGTCGGAGCTTGAGACTAGTAGGATGAGAGAATCTGACACAACTTCAAACAAGAAGTTAGAGGAAATAAGGAAATGATCCAGCTGCTCTGCAATGTTGGTGAAACCTTTCCTTTTGTTCATCCAAGTAAAAACTCCATTCTTTGGTGCAATGTCCACTAAGTTGATTTCTTCTAAGAAAAAGTTAAAATCTTTTTGGCTTTGGCTGATGTGGCATAGCCTCCCTCTTTTTTCCTTGACTGAAAGAACCGTGCTGAAATCACCTCCCAGTACCTAGAAATCTTCTTTGTGGTTCTCCATGAATGCTGAGATTGAGGACCAGGTTGCTAGTTTATCTGGTGTTTTGACCGGTCCATAGATATTCTACAGGATGAAATGAGAGTGGGGTTGGACGTCGCTGACCGTCATAGCCATCCAGTTGTTTGTCTGTCCCAATATTGCCAAATTTACAGATCTAGGGTTCCAGAGAGCACACATACCTCCTGAGGCACCTTGGGCCGGGACAAAAAAGCCTTCCCAGCCCCTACATGATCTGCAGAAAGCATCGCTCTCATCTTTGGAGAGTTTAGTTTGTTGGAGGACAATAGCTACACCGAAGGTCTGTAAACGACACTTTAACAAGCGTCGTTTGTCAGCAGCATTTAGGCATCGTTTGTCAGGGGCATTTAGGCCCCTAACATTCCAGCTCAAAATCTTCATTGCTTCCCAAGGGAGGTATCTCCTCCCTTGGTACTATTTATGAAATTCTTTAGGGTAGCTTGACCACCCCTGGCCGCTTCCTCCTCTCTTAGAATTTTGTTTGGTTTTCGGCCTTTCTTCTTCCCTTTAACATTTAGATTTGGTTTTAGGATTTTGGTTGCATCTTGACTGACCGATTGGATATTTGCTTCTCTGTACTCATCCTCTTCCATGGAATCATATCAATCGGATATGTCCTCTGTGACTGAGAGATTAGGGTTATCCTAAGCAACCAGGTTGGTGGGCATTGGAACTTCTGCTTCCGTCACTGAAAGGGAAGGATTTGCTGTCGGGGTAGCCAACCTAGGGTCTTCTTGACGAGCTTCGGTGGTCCTTGGCGTGACATCTTCCAAAGGTGGCATAGAAGAGGTGGCCTCCGGGGTATTGATCGAGTTTCTACGAATCAACTCTTTTTTCCTCCATTCCTTCTTTGTGTTTTTAGGGTAACTCTTGGATCCGTGATTTCTACTTCCACAGAAGAGGCAAAATAATTTCATCTTTTCTTGCTCAATTTTAACCACCTTTTCGCCAAAAGATGATGAGATCTTAATGGTTTCTGGCCATGAATCAATGGTGGCAACCCTAATTCACGCGTAGATGAAGGAATCGCTGTCAAGAATTTCCTTGTCAATCTCAACCGTTACTCCAAACGAATCTCCAATTTTCTTTAAACAATTTTTAGACTGAAATTATGTAGGAAGGTTGTATAGCCTGAACCAGAGAGGGTTTTCTACCAGCCTGGCTTTACAGGGATCAAAAAAGGGCTCCATTTTGGATGAAGAGGAATGAGTCTTCAATTTGCCATTGGTTGAAGGAGAGGATTAGGTCGCGCTCCTCCTGACTGTGCATAAGGAGCATGAAAAAAATCTTTGGTAAGAATTTGATCGTGCATGGCCATTTCCAATTATCCAGCACCCAACTTGTGATTTCTTTTTTGGATAGCTTCTGCCCTAGAGGTCTCCCAATTATCGCCTGGTTGCCAAGGACCTCTCTGTCTTTTCTGGATTCATTATCTAGATTAATTTGTAGTTGTCTGTTAATGCCTTCGATTGGAGTTTCTGTGCATGGTGTTTCCTTCCTCCATTTCGCCTATCAAAAATTTGTAGATTTATTTTTTCGTGCCATATATATATTCATATATATTTTAATATATATACTTTATAAATATTATATTATATGAAAACTTATAGGTTTATTAATATGAATGAATTAATATTATTTGAGTTGAGACGCCATGTGAAAGACCTAAAAAAAACATAAAGTAGGTATATATAGTTTTTGGTTTTAATAGCTCTAAGTATTTGTGGGAGACATTTTCTAAAATAAATAAATAATAACCAAAATCAAAATTAATTTTAAGTACAAACATATTAGTAGATTAATTAAACCTTAATAATATATATACTAAAATATATAAATAATGAAAATATAATTATATAAATAGAAACTCCATCCATAACAAATATAATATTAACACCCTTGAAATGAAATAAAAAATAACTATATTAAAGGGTTTTAGTAATAAAAATATTGTCTATTATGTTACTATATGTTACTTAAAGAGCTATTCTTAACAAGTGCCACATAGTGGCCAGTACCTGCCTTGTAGTGTTGTTATTATAGTAATTGTTTAGTTGTAATTTTTTTTTGTTGATTAGCTATTGGTTGTATATAGTATTTATTTAGTAGTAATTTTTTTGTTGATTAGGTATTGATTGTATAGAAAAAATTGAAAAATTAATTTGAAGAGTGTTGAAATGTTTTGGGTAAATAAAATTGAAATCTCAAAAATAATCTAATTTGGTAAAAATAAAATAGGATTAAAATATTTCCTAACTATAAAATTAAACTTTATAAAGTCTATTAAACAACACAAATATTTCCTTAAAATGTAATAATACTAATACTTTTATAATTAAAAATGCATTAAAATATTGTAAGTTTGAAGAATAAAAAAAAACTAAACTTTATAAAGTCTATTAAATAACTCAAATATTTCCTTAAAATGTAATAATACTAATACTTTTATAATTTAAAATGCATTAAAATATTGTAAGTTTGAAGAATTAAAAAAAAAAAACTAAACTTTATAAAGTCTATTAAATAACACAAATATTTCCTTAAAATGTAATAATACTAATACTTTTATAATTTAAAATGCATTAAAATATTGTAAGTTTGAAAAATAAAATAAAAAATGTAATAACATGGGGAAATATTTTTTGTCATACTGTAGATTTTTAACTTTTGATGAAATAAAATTGAAATCCTATATTTTTAACTCTTACTAAATAAAATTGAAATCCCAAAAATAATTTAATTTAATAAAATAATTACATCACTACAGTATATCTTAGTCACTTAATTTTTTTTTTTAAAGTAAATTATAGTTATAAAAAAAATTTAAACCCTAATAATTTTTTTATAAAATAGATGAAAAGAAATCAATAAATAAAAATATGTATGCTTTTTAAAGAAAAATTTTAGTGTCATTTTATATTACGAAATTATGTTATTTTTTGGATTTTAATTTTTTTTACTCAAGAGTTAAAAATCTAGTGTCATGAAAAATACTTTTATTTTGGGGATTTCAATTTTATTTACTCTAACAGTTAAATGTGATGGAAAATATTTAAATGAAGTGATGCCATGTTCTGAAATATAGTTAGTAAAATCTTAAAAATATAATGCACTTGCTTATCCTATACTTTTCCCTTTTTTATTTGATTTGATAAAACCCTAATAAATGGATGTGCATTAATCTAAAGAAAAACAATTTTTTAATTTGTTATAATATTTGCATCTATACAATAGCAATAGCTAAATATTTTTTAAATAGAAAAACTATTTCAGTTCTCAGTTGCAAAAAAAATTATTAATAACTAGTTAAGAATAGACATGCTTATAGTTTCCTTGGCACAAACTCATTACCTTGAATTTGTTTTATGGGGTGAGAAAATTTTCTAAGCACTATAATGTTCACATACAAAAGAATATTTTGTTATTTGAAGCATTCAAAAACCCTAAAGATTTAAATTTCAAGATTAAAAACAAAAACCAAGGCCATCAAATATTAAAGTTTGATATTTTAAAATAAACAACACAAAGTAACAACCCATGGATTGAAGATTTAATGATAAGAAACTGTTGACCCAATGAAGTAAATAACAACCACTGCACCAACCCAAATCAATTGAAAAACATGCACAAATACAAGGGAATAGATAAAATCTAATTTAATATACTATGAACTGTCAAAGAGTTATAGAAGATAATGATACTGCTGGATAAAAGGCCCGTGAACTAAAAAATAATTTTAAAAAAAAAACAATTTTTTTAGTAAACTGAGATATCTTCATAAATGTACCAAAACTTGCATAACTTGGTAGATTGTCCTATCATAATTTTAATTTGGGAAATGTAGGGTATTTATAAAATTTTGGGGAAAAACTGGTTTGGATAGTTGAACGGTAGTAGGTGAACTGCACTGGTTTTTAATATTTTCAATTTGTTACGAATAAGTTTTGATTTAGGTTTTTAAGTTTGTAAATAATAAATTAAATTCATTAATTTCAATTTATTATTTATAGTGGAAAGATTTAATGAAGTTGTTTCCTATGTATTAAATATTCAATGTTCATATTTTCACTTAAAATTTAAATATAAATTTTCAAAATTAAATATTAAATATTTAAATAATATAATAATGATTATAATGATTAAAGAATTAATTAATGTAATAATATTAATACTTTTATAATTTAAAATGCATTAAAATATTGTAAGTTTGAAGAATAAAATAAAAAATGTAATAAATTTCATGATAGTGTAGATTTTAAAGTTTTGACTAAATAAAATTGAAATCCAAGATTTTTAATGATTTTTTGAGCGAATGACAATACAAATAAATCATTTTTCAATAATTTTTTGTTAAAAATTTATCATGTTGACATTGGAAAAGTACAATTTAAATCAATTTTTCTTGACAAGAAAAATAATCCTATCTTTTGATTGGTATACAATCAATAGATTAACAACTAGATAAGTGCGAACTCATTGCAATAGTGGGGGTTACATTATTGTTAAACATAATTACGCCGAGAGGCGTTGCTACATTCACAGCACAATGGAGCTGAAAAATTCTGGAATTTCTATGTAAACTTATAAGATTCCAATCTAGAATCTTTATTAAAAAATCAACTAGACACTCCACAAATTAAAAAAACCCCCAAAAAAAGGTGAAAGGAATAAAAAAAGAAAATACATGTTGGATGTAAAGAAAGGTGGATAGCAGTTTTAAAGAAGCCATCACTATGCACTAAGATGAAAGAAAGAAATGTTAGGAATGGCATATGAAAAGACACACATTCAATCCATTTATATTGACTCCTTAATATTTTTCACATGTAGAATGAACATATCAAATTGTAGGTCTAACATTTTGAATTTTCAAAATTCTATGTGTGGGACTTTTCAAAACTATAGAGGTAGGAATGGTGGCGTCTTGGACAGGCTGCAGTCTAGGCAGCAGAGTTGTAGTCCTAAGTGTAGTAGGTTTGAGGATTATGTGGAACACTGGAGTACCACATCACCCCCTCATCAGATGGACGACCGAGATGACAGGTTGGCACATCATTAGAATTACAAGCATTAGGACTAGGAGCTATCTGGAGATTGGGTATAACTGGTTAAAAAGGATGCCATGTAGTCAGTTTGATGGGTTATGGAGGACCGATTGGATGGTTTTTCAAATGGGCGATTAAATATTTGGTTAATGTTCGCGGTGGGTGACGTATGTTTTCACATGAGGTGGCGGCCGAGTCCTCTCCCCAAGAAGATGTTTTTAGGTGGCAAAGATGTGGTGTATCTCCTCATTAATTACGCCCACAATTATTATCTTTTTGCTGTGGCTTGATCATTTTAACGGGCTTTCTCATCTTAACAAGCAGCTTGCTAATAATCAAGCTGCCTTAATAACTATAAGCTCACTTGCCTCTGTAACTTTCAAGTTGTCACGATGGGTGGATATATTGTCAAGATCAAACCTAATTTTGTGGAGGAATTCAAACAGGACCCTATAGTGTGGCATATCATCCATGAGGGGGAGGTGGTTCCTTTTCTAGAAGGGATGATTGGCCATGATGAGAATCTCTAGCGCCAATTTGCGGAGTCTTGGGATGATGATACCAGAGAAGTCAAGATTGGTGACATAAGCTTTCAGGTGTCTAAAGAAGTGATCGGGCAAGCTATTGGGCTTCCTATTAGAGGGAAACAACACTTGAGACATAGCAAGATGGCCGACCCTGAACATATGGCCCTTTTCTTCAGAGAGGGGGAGGCACCTATAAAGTTGCACAGAGGGTTTGAAAGAGAAAAGCTATTGGAGCCATGGGGACAAATCTGCCTCATGATTATGAAATTCTTCACGTTGGAGGGAAAATTCAAGCTTTTTTATCACTACCACTTTGTGCTCCTTAACCATTTTAGGAATAAACTAGAAATTAGTTTTCCTTTTTTTCTCCTTTCTTCTCTAGATAACTCTATCAAGTTGGTTCAGGAGATTAGAGCTAAAAACACTAGCCACCCACTTGTTCCCATCCATCAAGGCCTCATCCTTTACCACTTTCACCTCGCTCTGTGTCCCCCGAAACAAATTAAAGTCAAGTTTTTTGAGGACCCACAACTGAGTGTTTCTCCTGATTCTATAAGAAAGGTAAAGACCTGTGTTGGGACCCCTAGGATTGCCCTTAAAACCCCTAAGGGTGACCCTCATACCAAGTATGATACCCCTGTAACCTCTAAGAAGAAACCCCAGCAAGGCTCCGCTTAGGCGACTAGGAAAAGGCTGACAAAAAAAGACTGAATAGAGACTGAGGATAAGGGGATGACTACTGAGAAGAAATCTAAGAACGGTAAGGAGCCTGTGACTATGGTGAAGCATGAGGATGAAGGGGCTTCTACTGAGAAAAAAGATAAAAAGGGTAAGGATGTTGTGTCTTTGGAGGAGCTTGTGAAAATTGTCGAGCTAGATTCTGAGCCTAAGATTGCTGGTAGTGGGGAAGGTGCGGAGGCTATTAACCCTAGGGTTCATCGGTCTACTCACATTGCTGGTAAACCTTCTGCATCTCCTCAGTGGGTGGAGATATCTAATGAGTTAGAGTTTGTCAAAGAAACTATGGAGGGAGGGGAAGAAACCCCCACGAAATCGGTGCATGAATTGGAGGGGACTAGTCACTTTGCCTCCATGAAAAAATCCAGTTTAGATGATGTGAGTGAAGCTGCTAGGGTGTTAGGGGGACAAGACGACAAGGGAAGTTGCTCTCTGTGTGTGAAGACTACCGAGGACCTAAGGCACCTCCAGGAAAAGATGGTGGGAATGCACAAGAAGTGGAAAGTGATGGCTGAGTTTGCTACTAAGGCCTTGCATAGGGCATTGTCAATCTTCGTGGTTGTCAAGGATTTGGATGATAAGGTCAAGCAAGTGGGGCTCAATAGCCTGGGGGATTACCAAGATATGGTGGAATTCCTAGCTAAGCACAAGATGACTGGCAGTCCCTAGTTTCTTATTGTTTCTACTGCTTTTACTATTTTTGATTAGGTGTTTTTTGTCTACTGTTCATGAGTTGTTAATGTCTTATTTTTGGCTTATTAATGGTCTATAGCCTATGGGGCCATTTTGTACAGGGTTCTGGGCTCTCTTTTCTAGCTAAACTAATCCAAAACATATCAAATTGTAGGATTTGAGGTGAACTGAAAGGGAGTGCGTAAATTGATAAAAAAAATAGGTGCTTGAGAAAGATATCTCTCGGTGTACTTTAGATATATATTTTTAAATATAGATATACTAGTAGATACTATAATATGAATGAGTTACATAAATTTATTTTACATATTTCTATTTAACAATGGGGTTCTTGTATTTACAATTCATTTCAAGGATCTATGTTACTATATGTTAAATAAAGTTATTTTAGCTGTTATTTTTATTATGTAAATGGGGTTATTTTTTATTGGTTCCTTATATCTCTTTACGTAACTATATGTGAAACTCCAACAAATAGCAATATTTAGCCAACATAAACATTTAAGTTGAACATTTCTAATTTCTCACTTCAATAAATAGACATTTTGATATACAAGAGTTAATTATTTAATTCAATTTCAATTTAATTTTTTTAAAATTATTGTTTTCTTTAAAAAGATGATAAAGTAGGTATATATATATTTTTAGTTTTAATAGCTGTAGTATTTGTGGGAGTCATTTTTGAATATATTGATGAGTTGAAATTATTAAAACAATTGGTATAATTAGAATAATTAATATTGCAATATAGATTTGTAGAAAGTTTATTGGGTTCAAGTTTTATTGAATATATTTAAAAGATTCTAATAAAAAATCCCCCAGCCACTTAGAATGAAAGAGTTATATAAAGTTATTTTACATATTTATGTTTTGGGGTTTTCTATATTTACAATTCATTTCAAGGTTCTATGTTACTATATGTTACATAAAGTTATTTTAGCAGTTATTTTTATTATCTAAATGAGGTTTTATTATCTAAATGAGGTTATTTTTTATTGGCTCCTTTTAACTTTTTAAGTAACCATATGTGAAACTCCAACATATAGCAATATTTAACCAACATAATTTTTATGTTGAACATTTCTAAAAATTATTTCCTTTGTCTTTTTAAATGTTCTAATATCCTTTTGACATTTCTAATTAATAATTGTTCTCACTTCAATAAATAGACATTTTGATATACAAGAGTTAATTATTTAATTCAATCTTATGAGTGTGAGAAATAAGTAGTATTATTTAGAATAAAGTAATGTAATTACATGTCTTTATTTGTAAATGTTTAAAATACTTATTTTATTTTTAATTTAGAATAATATTTCATTAAAATTCTCTAGGATTTTAAAAAAATTTAAGTTGAACATTTCTAAAAATTATTTACTTTGTCTTTTTAAATGTTGTAGTATCTTTTAACATTTCTAATTAATAATTGTTCTCAACATTTTGATATACAAGAGTTAATTATTTAATTCAATTTTAATTTATTTTTTTCCTAAATTATTATTTTCTTTAAAAAGATGATATTTGTTTTTGATTATATAAGGCGGCTAAAACAAGGGACCGAACCCTTACATTACAGCAAAAAGAAACCCCAGAGGCAACGACACAAAAGAGCCTTGAAATAGTTACAACATAACCTACTTAACTAGCATAAACAACATAGATAGCATAACTAGCCTAACGACAGTAAAAATAAAGTAACAGAGTCTAAACAGCATAAAGGAAACCAGAACTAAGGAGAAAGATTCTCCCATCTTTTAGTTAGAGATTCAATAAATTCATCCAACTTATTGAAATTCTTTTCTTTGTCATCAGCAGGAGCAGTCCCAAGATCTTGCAATAGAGAAAGATTAAGAAAAATAGAACGCCTAAGCATATTGCTGATTAACTGTTCCAGCTTCTCCACATGACCCCTTAGGACAACAATGTCATGCTTGTAATCAACACCTTCCTCCATCTCATCAGCAACTTCCTCCACAAATATCTTTCCCCCTTCGACAACATTGTCCTCAGAGTCACCGACAGCACCTTCCGAACCATTAGTCAGTTTATTCACATTCTTACCCTCAGCATCTTCAGAAATCTCCTAAACATCAAGAACCTTAGCATCATCCCCTTGAGTGGAAGCATCAGAGGCACTCTCTGAATAATCAATAAGTTTAGGTTTCAGTGCAAGCTTTCCAGCAATCCTACCCGATCTCCTCACCCCAGAAGAAAAACCCTCCTTCTTATCCTTAGCAGACAGATTAGTTTTACTGCCAAGTCCCACAGGAGTACTCCTAATATTTTTAGGGGTCCCCACAGCATCCCCCATAGTTTCCTCTTCCATCTCCCTTATTTGCCTCTTCTTGCTCTTCACACTTCCTTTAGAGGCTGGGGTGTGAGTAACGGGCACCATGGTAGTCTCCTAATTGGACAGAGAAAAAGAAACCCCTTTCAATATATGATCACTAGGGGAAGGACAAGGCTCTTCAGATATGGCAGTATCATCAGGGTTGGCAGAAATTTCACCGCTATGAGTTTGGATAGGCTTAGGTAGCTCCAAAGCATGGTGGAAATTATATAAGTAGAGGATAAGACCTTGGTGTAGGGGAATGGGTTTCTTGGAAGGTTTCTTAGCTGACTTAGCTGTAGCCCTAAAAACTGAATGCTCAAGGGAAGACATTAAAAAGATGATATTTGTTATTTGTTCATAAATGTTGTAGTATCCTTTTGACATTTCTAATTAATAATTGTTCTCAAAATTTTGATATACAAGAGTTAATTATGTAATTCAATTTCAATTTATTTTTTTCCTAAATTATTTTTTTCTTTAAAAAGATGATATTTGTTATTTGTTCATAGGTATTAAATTGTAGATTAAAATTGAGTTCAAATTTACAAATTGTAGGTTAAATCTTATGAATGTGAGAAATAAGTAGTATTATTTACAACAAAGTAATGTAATTACATATCTTTATTTGTAATTGTTTATAATACTTTTTTTTTTAATTTAGAAAAATATTCCATTAAAATTCTCTAGAATTTTAAATTATATACTTTTATTGTTTTCATTATAATTGAGTATAACATTGTGCATTCCTATAGAATATTTTTTTGGTACTTGAGATATATGATCAAATAGTATACATAATATATTTGATTTGACTTGTACATAATCTTTTGTAGTAATTGACATATATGTCTTATCCATAATGCAACCCTACCATACATAGATCCAACTTGGTTTTGAGAAGGATATCTCTTGGCGTACTTTAGATATATACTTTTCTTAAAATATAAATATGCTAGTTATATCACTATGACTTTGGCAATTAAGTTCTAATGGATAATGTCAAACTTGAGCGCCCACTTCAAAATGGGAGCCATGAAGACCTTGTTGACTTCTCCTAAGTCTAAATTTAGAGTTTGATAACTCCTAGTTAGTGGGAGTTAGACTTGGGCATCCCCTTTTTTATGGGACTTATATTTAGACTTGGAGTTGTGTTTTTTACATACATGAGTGGATAATGTTGAGACACCTTGTATAGATATAATGTTGGAGTTAACTATAGTGTTTTAGTCGCATGAATTGGATACTGCTTGCATGTGGTCAAAATAACTTGCATGTTTTTGCATGTTACTTGCATGTACTTGCATGTTGTTGCATGTTGCTTGCATGTACTTGCATGTTGTTGCAAATTTCTCCTATGGACTTGCATGCTATTGCATGTCACTCCTATGGACTTGTATGACCTTGCATGTTGTTGCATGTCAGTTATATGACCTTGCATGTAGTTGCATGTCAATTTTGTGAGTTTACTTGTAGAACACTCCAACTCCAGAAACTTGCAAGATGGTACATCTCAGTGATTCAAGAAATGGGTATCAGTTGCATGTCCATTTTAAGATATTACTTGCAAGACACTCCAACTCTTGAAAGTTACATGATGGTACATATCAGTGTTTTAGGTAATGGGTATCAGTCACATGTTGAATCCTATGTCTGCATGTCACTTACATGTACATAACAAGATAATTCTAGGATAACCTTGGGGAGATCAATCTTGTGCATTGTTTGCATGAAATTGATGTGTGTTGATCACTTCAGTCAATAGAAAGTCATTGGGCAAATATGGACGCCCAATTGAAAGAATTTTTGTTGTTTCTTTTATTTGGAGATATGTTTGATGTTTACACAACTATTTTTAACCATCTTGGGCATCCACATCATGAAGAGGTAGTTAACTCAAAGCTTAGACATTGTTTGAGTTTAGTCTTCTCAATTTAGAGTGCTTAGTTTTTGCATGAGCTTTGGAAGCTATGTTAACAACTACAATTTATTGTATTTTGAGTTTCAAGCTTTTGAATTAGGAAGATCTTGAATTTGATTAAGAGCCCCATACATTTTCCAGAGAGTTGAATTGAGAAAAAAGACTTAGAAGAAAAAAGAGAAAGTTTTTTGTAAAGACTTAGAGAAAAAAAAACAAGAAGCTTTTTTTTGTGAAGTGTATCAATGACTTAGAGAAATTTTAGTATTGAATGTAATCTTTTCCAAAGAGATTTAATACAAGCAGGAAACATCTTTGAGTGTAGAGTTTTTCGTGAAAGGGTTTCTCCACGTAAATACTTTGCAAGCTTCTTATCTTTTATTCTCTTTTCTTCTTCATTGGATTGAAAGTGCAAATCACTTGTTCATTAATAGTTACAAATTAATCATTATTTCTGCTTTGCATACACAAAATTTTAAAGCTTATAGCAGCATTTCTACCTTCATTTTCAACATTTGGTATCAAAGCTAACGGTTGTGTAGAGTGAGGGATGACTTTCTCTTAAAGTATTGAAGGTTTTTCAGCTGCAGTGGGAGCTTTGTTTTTGTAGGCTTTATAGATCTGTGAAGGAGATTGTATACAATGGGTTCAACCTCTTGCATGGATATTGAGAAACTGAATGGAATAGGCTACGAGATGTGGAAATTCAAAATGGAAGATCTCTTGGAAGAAAGAGAACAATAGGTTGATGTTTCAAATGAAAAGAATCTCTCTACAACTATCAAAGATGAAGAATGGTTGAAACATGATCAAAAAGCATGAGGAGCCATAAGGTTGTGCCTTACAGATGCCATCCTCTTGAATGTTTCTTCTGAAGCTACTGCATATAAGCTATGGAAGAGGATAGGTAATATTTATCAAACCAAAAGTTTAACAAATAAGTTATACCTCAAAGATAGTTGTATTCATTAAAAATGAAGAATGGAGATACTGTTGCAAACCATTTGAATGCATTTAATTTGATTATAAGTCATCTTGCATCTGTAGATGTTAATCTTGATGAAGAGGAGAAATGTATCTTATTATTATGTTCTTTGCCAGAATCTTGGGAAAATCTAATTGTTGCTATCAGTGGTAGTGGTGCAGATCCAAAGATGGAAATTATCATTGCTACTCTTCTTTCAAAAGAAATGATAAGAAAGTCAAAAAATAGTGGATCCCAAGATGCTTTAAGTGTAAGGGGTAGGACAAACGAAAAGACACCCAACTGGGATAAGAAGAAGGGTAAGTCTAAAGGTCATTCTAAAACCCATTAGGTAAGAGCAAGGTAAAATATTGGAACTGTGGCAAATGGGGACATGTGAAGAAAGATTATAAGAGCAAGAAAAAGAGTTCTGATTATTTCACTAAGAAATCCTCAAAGGATGGTGACAATGATGCACTAATTATTTCATCTAAGATAATAAGTAATGATTCTTGGCTTATTGTTTTAGGTTGCTCCTATCATATGACTCCCAATAAGGAGTGGTTCTCAAAATATTCAACATATGATGGAGGTGAAGTTTTCCTTACTGACAATAGTACAAAACAGATAATTGGCAAAGGAGAGGTAAAGTTGTATTTCAGTGATGGAAGGGTTGAAACCCTTCATGATGTTTTGCATATTCCAAGACTAGCAAGAAACTTATTTTTGGTATCAAAGTTAAATGATTCCAGAATGAATGTGACATTTGATAAGTTTGGTTATAGGTTGGTGAGAGGGAATTAGGTGGTTGCTAAAGGATCTCGGATGGGAAACATGTTTAGATTAAATACATCTACTTTGAATAATTCAGCCAATGTAACCAACATTGAAAATACATGTATGTTGCGGAACCATAGATTCGGCCACATCAGTGAAAAAGGTCTTAGGACCATTATTAATAAAAAAAATGGTTGACGGTATTTCAGATTACTCTCTTGGTAAAAATGATTTCTGTGAGCATTGTGTGTTTGCTAAACAAAGTAGATATTCATTTCCTAGTGGAAAAAATAATGCAAAGAGTATATTAGAGATTCATACATTCAGATGTCTTTGGACTAGTAGATGTTGACTCTTTTGCAAAATCTTGATATTATGTCACATTCATTGATGATGCATCAAGATACACTTGGATTTGTTTTATGAATGTAAAATCTAAAGTTTTCACTAAGTTTAAAGAATTTAAGGCCTTAGTTGAGAAGCAAACATATTATAAAATAAAGGTGTTGAGATCAGATAATGGTGGTGATCATTGTTCTAAGGAATTTGATGAATTTTATAAGCATGCAGGTATTGTGAGACAAAAAGCAACACCTTATACACCCCAACAAAATGGGATAGCAAAAAGAATGAACCAAACCTTAATGAAAAGAGCTAGGAGCATGTTAAGTAGTGCTAAGCTAGATTAGTGTTTTTGGGTGGAGGCTGTAAGTACTTCTTGTTACTTAATTAATAGATTTCCTTGCTCTAGTATTGAAGATAAAACTCCTTATGAAATGTGGTTAAAAATAAAACCTTATGTTTCACATTCAAGGATATTTGGTTGTGAGGCTTTTATTCATGTGCCTAAAGAGAAAATAACTAAACTGGATCCAAAAGCTAAAAAATGCATCTTTGTAGGTTATGGTGAGAATGTAAAAGGTTACAAACTCTGGAACCCTCTAACCAAGAAAATGATTTTATTAAGAGATGTTATTTTTAGAGAGTTTAGAGCTTATGAAGGTGAAGAGAAACCAAAGGAACAAGAAAAGGGTAAAATGGTGCATTTTGAAATACATACAAATAAGCAAGAAGATGCACATGTTGAAGAACAACTAGATGGGTTTGGGAATGGAGAAGAAGAAGAGAGTTCAGATAATGATGTTCAAGATAAGCATATAAAAGAACATATAGAGCCTCTTACTCCTACTATAAGAAAATCCACAAGGCCCAATGGAATCTAATTGACAGGTATAGCCCTCCTGATTTTTGTTTCATATTTGCTTTATTGAGTACTAATGATGAACCTAGATCTTTTAGGGAGGCTCTTTCTTCAGAAGAAAGTGAGTCTTGGTTGCAAGATATGCATGAGGAAATTAATTCCTTTGACACTTGTGACACTTGGAATCTTGTTCATTTTCCCAAAGGAAGAAAGTCCATTGGTTGTAAGTGGATTTATAAAAAGAAGAATGGTGTAGATGGTAATATAGAAAGGTACAAGGCTAGATTGGTAGCCAAGGGCTACTCCCAGAGAGAGGGTGTTGATTTTAATGAAATTTTTTCTCCAATTGCTAAATTAACTTCTATTAGATTCCTTTTGTCTATTGCTGTAAATTTTGATTTTGAGATAGAGCAAATGGATGTTAAAACTAATTTCTTGCATGGGGATCTTGAAGAAGAGATTTAGATGAGGCAACCTGATGGTTTTGTTGTTAAAGGGAAGGAAGACTTGGTTTGAAAATTGAAAATATCTTTGTACGGTTTGAAACAGTAACCTAGAATGTGGTATCAGAAGTTTGATGCTTTTGCATTGAATGTTGGTTTTGTTAGAAGTGAAGAAAATCATTGTGTTTATCTTAAGATTATTGATGATTAGATTCAAATTATTGTCTTGTATGTTGATGACATGTTGGTTATTGGAAATAGCAAGGAAATGATTAGAGAGCTTAAAACTTAGCTTTCTAAATATTTTAATATGAAGGATTTAGGGGCTGCAAAATACATTCTTGGAATGGAGATCAATAGAGATGATGTTCATAGAAAACTATGGTTAAGTCAGAGTAAGTATGTTGATACAATTTTGCAAAGATTTACTATGCATGATTGCAAACTAGTTAGCATTCCTTTTCTTGTTGGTACTAAGATGAAATTAGACATGTGTCCTACCACTGATGATGCTTTTGTAGAGATGTCTAATGTTCCTTATCCTAGTGTTGTTGGTAGTTTAATGTATGAAATGTTTTACACTAGACCAGATATTGTACAAGTAGTGGGAGTTTTAAGTAGATTTTTATCTAACCCTAGTAAAGAACATTGGAGTTATGTTAAGAGGGTGTTTAGATATTTGTGAGGAACTTTTGATTATTGCTTGGTTTATCATGTTATTGATAGTGTTGATAAATCATTGGACATACAGGGTTTTGTTGATTCTGATTGGGCATGTGACTTGGATAGTTGATGTAGACACCTAAAATTGTCTCAGATTGAATTAAGTAAATATTCTGATATTTATCTTAATTCTTATTTTCTTCTGTCAATTAAATAAATATTCAAAGTTTATTTGATTGGTTCATTATCCTACAATTAAATAAAATAATTTTATTTAATTAAAATCCCTAAATTCTTCTAATGGCTCAAATCCTAAATCCACCTCACAAAATCCACCTCATCTTTCCATATCATCTCTTCAACCTCACCATGTTGCACATATAATTAAATATTCTTAATATTTAATTAGCTAATATCCACTATTGTCCAAAATTGAATATTTAATCCAATGTTCCCCACTATTCTCCACCAATTGAATTTTCAATTCAATTGTTCCCCATTATCCTCCACCAATTGAATTTTTAATTCAATTGTTCCTTATTATCTTCCACCATGAATCAAATTGTGTCTCATATCCGTATCCATATCCATATCCATATCCATATCCATATCCATACCGTACCCAATTGCAAGTCTATCCTTAATCCATGCCAATCAAGTCAAGTCAATCTTGTCAAATGATCCAATCACAATCAGTGGTCTTGATCCTTGTCCGGTCATAAACCAACTCAATCAATCAATCAATCAATTGTCTTAGATAGGATGTTGCATTGTTGAAACTAGACCAACACACGCGTCTTACACGACATGCTTCATTTCCTGAAACCAGACACTATCCTTCATGTTGTTCTAGGGATATATTGTTCCCTGCCATGACAACACTATCATATCAAATGTCTTAGAAAGGATGTTATATTGTTGAAACCAGACCAACACACGAGTCTTATACGACATATTTCATTCCTAAAACTAGACATCATCGATCCATATCATTGGTTTACCGCTCAACAGGGGCAATACCTTGTTTGTGCTTGTGTCATTTGTGCATACTTGCTTACTTGCTTGGGTGTGTTATCATTCTTATCTTGCATTCCATATCATTCATCCCTTTCTTCTACATTCAACCATTTCATTCTTGTCAACATATCTTATCGTGAGATTGTCCGTCTCATGCCTACCACCTTCTCCCCGTCCAATCTCCTGAGGGGGCATCCTATCGTCATAACTTGTACCAGGGCCAAACTGGGGGATGTATCATTATCAGACTATTCTTATTCTTTGAAACAACATGATAAAACACATTGCTTCAAAGAGGGGTAAAATGTAGACACCTAAAATTGTCTTAGACTGAATTAAGTAAATATTCTGATATTTATCTTAATTCTTATTTTCTTCTGTCAATTAAATAAATATTCAAAGTTTATTTGATTGGTTCATTATCCTACAATTAAATAAAATAATTTTATTTAATTAAAATCCTTAAATTCTTCTAATGTCTCAAATCCTAAATCCACCTCACAAAATCCACCTCATCAATCCACCTCGTCAATCCAACTCATCTTTCCACATCATCTCTTCCACCTCACCATGTTGCACATATAATTAAATATTCTTAATATTTAATTAGCTAATATCCACTATTGTCCAAAACTGAATATTTAATCCAATGTTCCCCACTATTCTCCACCAATTGAATTTTCAATTCAATTGTTCCCCATTATCCTCCACCAATTGAATTTTCAATTCAATTGTTCCCCATTATCTTCCACCATGAATTCTTAATTCAATTGTCATAATCCACTATCCTCCACTCTGAATTTTTAACTCATCCACTATCCTCCACTCTAAATTTTTAATTCATCCATTATGAATTAAAGATTCACAAAAAATGAGGGCCATTAATCTCATTTTTTTATCCTCACCCTCCATTCTATTTTCAGAAAATCTATAAATAGAACTCTTCTCTAAGCAATTGGAGAGACTTCTTCTGGCATCCTTACTATGCCCAAATTCCTCTATTATCCTATCTTCTTCTCAATTCTCTTCTTCTTACCATCGTAATGCAGGAATCATTCTAGCCATTTCTACTTGTCATCTTGAGGAATCGAAGCAAGGAAGCAAGCTCCCTGAGGGCCCATTTTCATCATTCAAGATCAAGAAAGAATAGGCGAGCAATGGAAGCCACAGGGTAACAGGTTTTGTTGTTTTTATACTTCATTTGTTTATTCCTGTTATTTTCATATTTCCATTGATGTATTGGGTTTGTATTTATCATTATTGATAGTTTCCTAATTTTTCCAAACACAGTGTGAAAGATTTTCATCTCCTTGAGAGCTACACCTTCAAGGTGATATCTATTTGTGATTCAATCTATCTACTTTATCATTGTTTTTGCCTCTATCCACCAAGGACATACAATCTCTATCTAATAATAGTGTTGGAAGGCTTGAATGCCATTCTGGGGCTTGACCGAGGCAAACTCCTAAACACCACAACCCCCAACCCCTCTCTTGTGATTAAAGGTGACAGGTGTCGGATCTCACGAAGAGGAGTTGTAGGAGAAATATAGTAGAATATAAAGATCCTAGATCTAAATAAAATGATAGGAAATATCCTTAATTGGACAAGGAGGCCTACTCTTTTGTCCTCCAGTTTAGCGTTGTTAGAAATCTTTGAGCAAGTTATAATCTGAAGCACATTTTGGTTCCAATCCCTCAAAAAAAGTACCACCTTGGACACTATTGCCTAATCCTTCATCCCCAAAGTTTTCTCTTTCCAAAATTCAAATCCTGGTATGTTTCTAATCTACATTTAGTGCCTTCCTATGCAACCATTTGTCAGGATTCATCTATTTGCTTACAATTTTGCATAATTAGGGTTTTAACAAGTAATCAACAAATTCTAAATTTCCTTATCATTCCAAGTGACACCAAACTTGTAGGTAAGTCCTCTTACAAAATGTATGATTCAACTCAGTTTAATGTCCTTGACTACATGTAGTGAAAGGAGGATCTAATTAAACTACCATTAAACATCAACAAAACCTCATCCCCCTTTTTCATACATTACATTTTGGTGACTTTTGTTTTTCCAAATATTGCATCTTTCAAAGTCTTTTAAATCATATTTTCATTCATACATTTCATATTCATCATTCTACTTTAAAAATGTAGCAAAAAAATTGAAAATTTTGAAAAAATCAAGCATCCTAGGCTTTCATTTAGGCATTGTTTGCACTATTTTCCTTGCATATCATTTAAATATTTTAAATCTTTGATATTTATATCAGATCTAAGATAAATTACAACAATTCATCATTCTATAATCATTTACTTTGCATTTACATACTTTACTTGCTAGGTTTTGCTTGAAATTGTGCATTTTTCATATAACCTAGTATTTGCAAAAGCTAGGGTTTGTAGTTAAAATCTTTTTTCAGATTTTACTACTCCTTTGAAAACTCTTTCAAATTTTATTTTGGACTATAGTGTTGCTGCATTGTAAATTTATGCATTTAAATTGGCATTATTGGGACATTTGCATTGAAAAAAGGGAAAAAATAAGTATTTTAGGTCATAAACAAGCATAGTTTTGCATTTGCTTCCTTGCATATGTTCTAAAAATCTTTCAAATCAGATCTTGCATCCATTTTTTAGCACACATTTATTGCTTATCTAAAAATTTGGCATCATTTCACACTCTTACTTGAAAATTTACATGTTTTTAATTACACATTGTGTATATCAACGCTAAAGCTTGTATACACTTTCTTCAAAAAAACTTAAAAATCACTCATATTGCCTTGTTGTGTTGCATTATTTAATTCTACCCACTTTGTTTGTTGTGGACCCTATGTGTCTTTTAGTACCTATTTCCCTCAAACAAGTGCTTAGGTGTGAAATAGTCTCATATCTAGGGTAAAACTTTGCATGAGTTGTCTTACACCTCATCCTAATAAGAACATCCTTGTAAGGAGAAGTCTTAGATTAATGGGTTCTAGTGCTCCTGATAGAAATGGTGTACCAACATCAGAAAATCCATTAAACACCTATTTTAGAAAAGGAGAAACACAAAATTTGCAAGATATCATACCTTCTTCAACCACAATGGAAGAACAAACATTTCGTGATTTTGAAGATACTATTGAGGTCATAACACATGTACCTGATGAACAAATAAGAAAACTTGATAAAGAGCTAGCAGATTTTCAACCATTTGTGGAAAAAGAAAGGATAGCAAAAGAAGTGCCTATTGTTCATAATCTAAGAGAATTGTTAAAAGTAGGACAAGATAGTGTTAATATGCTCTGTGGCCTAGTACATATAGTGAATCATAATATTATGCCTATGACCAAATGTGCGAATGTGATCAACAATATGTCATCATTGATTCATACACAAGTATCAGCACCTAGACTGACTATCGGAGTGTCTACTTTCACATCAATAATTCTCACTACTAATGCACCAACTTGTAGTAATGCTACCACTAGTATTGGAGTATCTAATGGCAACAATTCATAGAATTACAAGGCTATAGGATACAACTATCAAAACTTAGCACCTAGGGTGACTTTTTATATGAATAGTCACTCTCAACCACCTCTCCATTCCACCTATTCTCAACCATGTTTCACTTACAATTGTTCCCAACCACCTTTTGTTACCACTCATAACCAATCACCTCAAAACATCGTGACCACAACTTCTAATTCTTCTAAAAAACAAACTACATATCCTAATGATGCCCTCTTAAATCAACTCTTGCAAGGCATAACATCTTTACAGTAGAAAGTAACAAACTTGACCAATGCCTCTTCTTAGCCTAGCACACAAGCATACCATGCTCATAATCCTCCATCTTATGCAATCTTAAGAACTCCTATGCCCAATAAATTTGAGACTCCTAGCTTTGAAAAATACAACGGTAAGGTGATCCTAATAATCATGTGGCAGCATTCACATCTATGTGTAGTGATTTCTTCTTTGAAGAGGACTTGTTAGTAAAACTCTTTCCGTGATCCCTCAAAGATATTGTTTTGGACTACTTTTTCTCCTTACCTCCAAATTCAATAAATTCTTTCTCTCAACTAGTCGATTAATTCTTACAACACTTTCAAGCAAATACTAGACCATCAGTCTCATTGATTGATTTAGTTCATTGTAAACAAGGTTCGAAAGAGAAGTTAATTAATTATATCAGTCGATATCAAGCTCTCTTCACACAAATCCAATACTCTATTATAAATGGGGATGTTCAAAAGATATTCATTATGAATTTACAACCTAACATTTGTGATAAAATCCTCTTGATGAAGTATACCTCTTTTCAACATTTATGCACAGCTCTTCATGATTACCAACTTTCGTCTAGTCAGTATGAAAATCAAAACTCATCGGCTCAAGTTGGTCAATCCATGGCTGGACCCTCACAAAAAACATTAAAAGGAACAACAAGAGTTTCATCAAGTTTAATAGACATCATTCAAATAATTTTCAATCACAAGTGTCCGCTATTAGTAATCCCAAACGACAACCTTTTCAACAACAGCAATATCGAGAGTTTACTCCATTATCTGAATCTCTTCAATCAATCATGAATCAAGCAATAAGAAATAATCTTTCAAAGATTCTTCCTATGAAACTAATTGATAGTAATAGAATACAAGGACCTAATTTTGATGCTAATACTTTCTGTTAGTATCACTGATGAACAGGACATGACACTAAATGATGTATGTGCCTAAAACATGAAATTCAAGACCTCATTAACTCTAATATAATACAAGTAGCTAGAGTGAATGATAATGGCAATAAGTCAGTTGCCCCTCTGAATTAGAATCTACAAATCTATACAAATCCATTTCCTAAGCATAACGACAACAATATGGTAGAGCAAAATACAATAGAATAGGAAGATGATTATCTTGACTATGACGAAATAATTGGCATGCTAGAAGTGGATAATGAGAAAATTAAAGATTCACCTTGTCCATGGGGAAAATGTATTTATTCTGAGGTTCCTCCACTGTTTTACCTTCAAGGATTGGGATTTAACCAAAACGCACTAGATATACAAGGTGAACAGCCATGACAAGATATTATGATACAAGAAAAGGTTGCCACTGTGGAAAATATTTTATTCCACCACAAAAGGTTTATTTATCGAATTAAGAAAGAAAAGGATCAGAAGAGAACATGATGACTATCATCAGTGAGAAATAACACTAATTCCCTTACTCACAAGAAACAAAAAAAATCAAATATTTGGGGATTTGACAAACAAGCACCACATGACCATCCTAGAAATAAGAATCAATTAGGTATGAACTACTCAAACTTTGTACAAAACTTGATGGAGAACTTTTCTAAGATGCTCACAAGTCCAACATCCCCTTAGGATAACAGGTAAGTATTTCTAACCTTGGTGGCTACCTTTGTCATAGCATAGTTTACTCATTTACATGGCCTCCCCTCTTGTGTTGTGTTCCCCCGTGATGTGTTATGTGTTGTTTAGGTCTCCTTGGATGACCCTTGATACTCATGTAAGGCCAAGGATACCGGGAGACTACCTATGTTATGACCATTCTTCTATTTGTATCATCATTATAATATTAGTCCTCTCATCTATTTTATTGTTGTGCACTGTGCCTTAGGGGCATTGCAGTGCAAAGGGTATTTTGGGGGCATCCTCCTATGTGGCATTCCTAAGTCACTTGTTCTCCTCTCACTCATTTTATTGTTTACCTTCTTCTAGTGATTCTACCTAGTTAGTGGATGATGAAAACAAACAACTAACTAATATAGACCATGTGTCCCTTCAGCAAGCAAGCAAAAATGGACTTAGTCCATATATGAAGATGGGGTTGATTTATATATCTGATGCATGACTAGTGGAATCACTCCATGTGATGTATCATGTTGTCTTATCTTTTCTAACAAACCATTACAACACATCTACTCCATGAACTTTATTTTGTCTTGTATCTCACCTTGTTGTTACACTCAGTTTTGAGGTGCCTACAGTATAAGCCCAATAGCTATACTCAGATTCAAACCTGTAAGTATAGCCTTGGCTTCTTGGATATGATTTATTACATGATCTATTGTGTTTATCTTAGCATATCTTATCAATCTATTTGTGGGAACATTTGGCAATCATGGCACATATCACCTTTGGGAACATGGGCTTTTTGAGAGCCCTTGTTCTCTTGCATGTTTTCCCTCTACCTTAATGTGCTTGATATTAGTAAGCCACATCAAACACCTTAAGGTGGGGGCATATATAATGCTATATGTCTACTTGTTTTTGTACTAACGAAGCATGCTTGTAAGCCCTCTCTGTGAGGCACGATGTTGTATCTCCAATGCGAGTGCACATCTTTATATCAATTGCAATAAAAACTCCCTCCCTGTGAGGTGGAATAATGTATCTCTTGAGCTAGTGCATATCATTTTATACAAAATCCCTCATCACGAGGCGAGAGAGTGTATCTCTTGAGCTAGTGCACATGATTTTATACAAAGTCCTCATCAGGAGGTGGGGTTGGATCTTGAGCTATTCTCCCTTGAGCGTGTTTTTGGTGGTTGTTGTGGCATAAGCCCAACCATCAGGTGTGCTTATGGCATGTTTGAGATGGTGGGTCTTAGCAATAAGCTCCTACCATCACCCTTGTTTGTCATGTTTTACACATATAGCATGTCTATGGCATGCTATACGTTGCTCATGTATTTCATATGTCTTCCATGTGTATTCCCTTGGGTGTGGTTTCAAGGGTGTAGCAATGAGATCCTCCCACACTCAAGCTTTGTATGGCATGTTTTCTCCCTCGTGTAGTGTCAAGGGTGTAGTGATGAGCTCTTCCTACACTTTGGGTCTTGTATGTCATGCTTTCCCTTGTGTGTGGTTTCAAGGGTGTAGTGATGAGCTCCTCCCACACTTAGTTTTTGTATGGCATGTTTTCCCTCTAGTGTAGTTTCAAGGGTGTAGCATGACCTCCTCCTACATTTTGGAATTTTGTGTTGCAATTTTATTTTCCATATGAAAATGTTATATCAATGTATTCATTGTGTTCTACATGACTGCTCTCATGACTTCATCATGTTTTGCAAGTCTTCAATATTGTCTTCTTCATGTTTTGTGTGCCTATTACTATATTGCGTGTCTTCAATGTTTTGTCTAATGCTTACCTAAGACTGGGGGCTAGAAATAGTTCCTGAATCTTAGTGTATGCCTTAGCTTCATGTACTTTGCATGTTTGATGTGTTTTCAACCATACTGTAATACATGTATGGGTCATAAGATCATACATACATTAAAATGGGGGCTAAATGTTATGTCGTAAAATGCCCCTCTAGGACTTTTACCTCATAGTTTATCTCCTAGGTCCCCTCATTTTACTTATTGATGAGTGCCAAGTTGCACCCATGAAATACATCCTCTTACCTCTCTTTTTCTCCTTCCTGATTCCATCTTTCCTAATGTCTACACCCAAATAAGCTAGAAAGATCATTCTATTTTATGATTAATTGAGATAGAATACTTAAGATTATAATTTCTGATTGAGTGACTAATGTGCATGGAATTGATGGAAAAATGTAAAAAAATTTCTCTTTTTGAATCAACAGGTGTAGATGCCAGGAATAGAAATTTTGTGCATCTTTGGAGATAGTTTTCAATGATCTCTAGAGACAATACCAGAGGACCATGCCACCTGAAGTTTTGAAGGAACGAGGAAAGACTCTCTAGAGCTCTGCGGGAGTCTGGAGCATCTCCGAAGCTAAACAAAGAAAGCTACAGTATCTCTAGAGCTACAGACATATCTCTAGAGCTATAGACATATCTCCAGAGCTATAGACAGGAATAGTTATCTCTGGCACCTCCTGAGAGCAGGGCATATTTCCAGTATAAGCTGCCGAACATGCACTCTCAATAGTGATCTTAATACCCCTCATTTCACTCAAATCATCACCTGAGTGGTGAACGGTCATCTTTAGTTAAACTACTGGAGTTTTATCTTTTCAAAGTTTTTGCATGAGATATGGATGGAACTAATTCAATATCCACATTTTCAAGGCCTCGCTGCCCAAATGTATTAAGACTCAAACTTAGATTCTGAGTGGACTTCTGTTCCACTCAAGTCTACTTTTATTGCATGATTTTCTTTCATAAGTTAAATAGCTAGTGTAATAAAGAGATGGATGTCATCTCATAGAAGAACTGATAGATAAGATAAGTGATATATCATTAATCTTTTGATACATACTTGTAGAAACAATAGAAGAAATATACAATTATTGAATTATTCTAATTCTCGGTAATCTCAGTTCTGTGTTAGCAATATTCTTCATGAATGTAGAGTGAATGAATTGGATTGGATCTAGTTGTGATCTTCTTTTGTGTTGATTCCCTACTGTAGTCTTCAGCCCTAAGGGTGTGGAGCAAGGGCCCACTCTCACCACTAAGGCAGGAGGCTAGTACCACTATTTTATTACTTCATCTTTTTGTTATGAAAAGTATTTATTGATTTTGATAGGTAGATGCATGTTACTGTTTTAAGATTGCTTTGAGTAAATTTCCTGTTTTATTCTATTTTCAGCATTCCTTAAATTCATTCAGCAAGTAGATAGATTAATCTCTTCAAATTTGTAGAAGCTATTAAGATTAGCTAGAAATTGGTAACTGTAGAATCCCTAGTTGTAGACAGTTGAGGACATAGCCCCTAGATTTTTGACATCTTAAAATAGATTAAATGATGAGGTACAATGATACCTTGTCATTTTTGGCACCGTTGCCGAGGAAATCTTGTGTTAGTTAGGGAAACTAGGTTAAAATAGTTTTTAGGATAGATCTGTATGGTTAGAGCTAGAGATTTGAAAGGAAGATATATCAAGCAGACACCCCAACAACAAGCCATATGGGAAAGTAGTGGGGTGGCACAAGATTTTGTTGAGGAGAGAAACCTAAAGCCTACTTTGGAAGTTGCACCTCAGAACAATAATCCCTTAGATCCTCCAAATATTCCACTTTATGATTATATCCAGGAATTACAACAAAAGTTTAGGCTGATCCTTTAATAGAACCTAATTTCCTAGAACCTCAGGGAGAAGAACTAGTACTAAACGTGGAAAATGATAATCATGAGGAAGAGGAAAATCAGGCTCCAAGAACCTTCTCATATCCTATTGTTTTGGCTACTAGAGACAATGCTCCTATGAAGAATATCTCACCATCACACTTGCCAAACTTTAGAGGACTTTCTTCTAAGGATCCAAATCAGTTCTTGTTTGAATTAAAAGTAGTCTGCCAAACTTACGATTATGGGTCAGATAACTAGAAACTCAAACTGTTCCCTTTAACTCTGAAAGATTCTACGATGAGATAGTTTATGGGTTTACCCCAAAATTCTATCCGTTCTTGGGATCAAATGGAAATAGAGTTTTTGGAAAAATACCAAGATTACTACAGATCCAGTAATAAAAATGAAGAATTGTTTAAAATTAGGCAAGGGGAGGAAGAATCCTTAGAGGACTATGTGGATAGGTTTAATTTTTCCTTGAGAAGGTATGGTAACCCAGTAGATCACTCCTTAGCCAAAACCCTGTTTGTAAAAGGATTGGATAAAGAATCAAAACAGGCATTGGACCTAATGGGAAAAGGGAACATCAACAAAATAGAAATACCTGATATAGAAGAACTCTGCAGGAACTATTCGAGAACCCAAAATGGAGTGAGATCATCCAAAACTTTTAAAGGGAAGAATGAAATAGGACAGTTGATGGAGGAGATTACAAATCTAAAAACATACATTTTGGTCTAATTAAATACCACATTAGATGGGATTCAGGCAAAAACTAGAACAACTGATCAAAACAAAGCAACTAAACCACTCTCCATCTATTGTCCTAGGTATAGAAACAAACATCTATTGAGAGAATGCCCTTTGGACAAATCAGAGATTTGTCAGATTTGTGATAAGGAACATCCTACCAATCAATGTAGTCAACTTCTAGCCTTGAAAAGATTAAGTAAGAAGAATGCTGTAATAGACGAGGAATTGAACTATGTGGGACAAAAACAAGCTGGGAATTTCCCTTATAATTAGTATCCAAACCAGCCTTCTTACAAGGGTCCTTCTAATTGGGGAAATAATGAGTGGAATCCAACTTGGCATGGGCCTCAAAATAATCCTCCTTGGGGACAGCAGGATTGACCAAATCAACATTGGCAAAATCAGCCTTGGGGAAATCAACAGTGGCCACCACAGTTTGGATCACAAAACATGCAACCTCAATGGGGTTCTCAACAAGGATATAATCAACAATACTAGGGACAACCTAGACGTTTCCAACCTCAACAACAATATTTACTAACTGGACCCTCCAACACACAAGGTCAAGCACTAAATGAACCAGTTAGCCAACCACCTTTACCAGCTCAGCCTATACCAAACCCACGGAATAAATGAGTAGCTGTTTACATGATAGAGCAAGAAAATCTAGCTAGAATTAATTCTATATAGTCAAATAATCTCTCACTACATTCTGGGAAAGCATTCCCAAGACCATCTCCTCCAACTATAGTTGAAGTAACCAATGATGAGGAACCTAAAAATTCATCCACTCAACCCTCAGAGGAGATTACTAATGAAAAGGTTCTATAAGAATCATCCTTGGACAACTTCAGAGTTGCTCCTAAAAGACTGACTCTGAAGAACATTCCTGAACACAATTTTGACAAGAGCTCCTGAGATGGAAAAACTAGCACCATACCCAGAACAGCTTAAATGGAATGTTCCCCAGAAAAAGATTTTACAAAAACAAATCCAAACTAACTTGGAATCAGAACTTTTACAAGAAATTAAGCAACTAAACATTGAAATTCCTCTCCTCTAGGCAATCAAAGATGTACCAGAACTAAATCAATTCATTAAACAGTATTGCATCAAAACACAGGGCAGGAAGAAAAATTTGCCCTCCACAATACAGGTGGAAGGAAAAGTAGTAGATCTATTGATGGGAGAAATTCTCCTCCCAAAATATGGAGACCCTGGAGATCCTGTCATAACTATTTTCATCTGAGGGGTAGAAATTTCAAATGTTCTAGTTGATCTGGGAGCAACAATTAATGTGATGATAGTTCACACAATGAACTAATTAGCTCTATCAGGTATCTAATCAAAAACTACAATTCTTCAACTTGCTGACCAATTAGTAGCTATTCCAAAAGGAGTAATCACTGATGTACCAGTTGTGATAGATTCATGGGAATTCGCAGTGGACTTCCTGATACTAGAACCTAGAAACTAGAGAAATGCTTATCCACTGATTTTAGAAAGACCATGGCTGGCTACAGTAACAACATCTATTGATTGTCAAACTAGAGATATGGTCATTTCTAATGGGATAGATTTAAAGAAAATATCTTTGTATCCTCTTGCTAAACCATCAATACATTATACTGGAAGAGTATGGGTGGATGAACCAGAGAACAATGGCAATAGTGCCTCAGTAGCTATGGTAACCATCAAGGAACATCTGGGAGAGTTAGAAGAAGAAATCTACTATGATACAATAGAGAACTCGCCCAAGACTCTAAGAGAGAACTTCTTACTTCTTCTCATTGTACCCTCGCCCACATCATTTCTTGTGGGGAAACCTTTTATAGAGACTTAGCCACTTTCCATATGTTGCTTCCACATTCTTGTCCTCTCAATACTATGACTCCAGTGTATGGATTAACTACATCTATGGATCAAATCACAAAAAAGGTCATGATTTTACTAGGGAAAACACTTAATATCAATACTTAGTTAACAGCCAATTAGGAAGAAAAACTCATCCAACTTCTGATTTCCCATTTAGCATCTTTTGCTTGGGAATACCAAGATATGAAAGGAATACCTCTTGAGACCTATACCCATCATATATACACTGAGGATATTAAACCTGTCAGACAACCCCAGAGAAGATTGAATCCTACTTTAAAGGACATTGTAAAAAATGAAATAGAAAAATTACTTCAAGCAGGGTTCATATATCTAATCTCAGACAGTCAATGGGTCTCACCCCTTGTCATAGTGCCTAAAAAGAATGGGAAATGGAAGGTGTGTATTGATTATAGAGAACTCAACAAGGCCAAAAAAAAGACTACTTTCCCTTACCATTCATTGACCAAGTTCTGGACAACCTTGCTAAGAGAAAGTATTTCTCTTTTCTAGATGGATTCAATGGGTATAATCAAATTCAAGTAGCACCTGAAGATCAGGACAAAACTACCTTCACCTACTCTTGGGGAACTTTTGCTTACAAATTTCTTCCCTTTGGACTATGCAATGCCCCAGCTACATTTCAGAGACTTGTTTTAGCTATTTTTGCTGAACTAGCTAATGAATGCATGGAGGTATATATGGATGACTTTACTATGTATGGGGATAATTTTGAGGAAGCCCTCACAAACCTTGAGAAAGTACTGAAATGCTATATGAAAAAACAATTATCCCTTAGCCATGAAAAGTGCTTTATGATGGTAGAGGAAGGAATTGTTTTAGGACACCACATCTTAGCAAAGGGGATCAAAGTGGATCAAAACAAAATAGAAGTGATTACACAACTACCTTCACCTAAAAATCATACAGATGTTCAAAGTTTTCTAGGACATGCAGGCTATTATAGGAGATTCATAAAAAATTTCAGCAGAATAGCAGCCCCCCTATTTACCCTACTTAACAAAGACACAGAATTTCTATGGACAGAAGAATGTCAATCAGCATTTGAAACCTTGAAGGAGAAGCTTACTATCACACCAATTTTAAGAGGACCTAATTGGACTTTACCATTTCACATATAGACTGATGCTTCAAATGAGTCCATTGGGGTAGTTTTAGGACAACAAGAAAAAGGAGAAAGTATGCATGTCATTTATTACATCAACAAAAACCTTACCTCTGTAGAAAGAAATTACACAACTGAAAAAGAATTCTTGGCAGTCATTTATGCTATAAACAAATTTAGACATTATATCATTAGATACAAGATATTTGTGCACACTGATCATGTAACCATTAAGTACCTAATGAATAAACCAGTAGTGGGTGCAAGGATCATCAGGTGGTTATTGTTATTCCAGGAATTTGATATTACCATAGTTGATAATCTAGGAAAGTTTTATTTGGTTGCTAATTTTTTGTCAAGATTGCATATAGGAGGAGAAAACGAACCAATGGAGGACAAGTTCCCAGATGAACATCTTTTTGCTACATCCTCTACTGCACCTTGGTTTGTTGACATAGCTAATCTTTTAGCTACAAGCTTGTATCCATCCCATTTTACTTCAAAACAAAGAAAAAATTTGGTTAAAGAAAGTTTATCTTACAAATGGTTGAATGGTTTACTATTTAAATGTGGTCTTGATTTCATTCTACGTAGGTGTCTAAAACCTGATGAGATCTTTGATGTGTTGAGAGCATGTCGTGATGAACCATCTGGTGGCCATTACTCTTTCCACAGGACAGTCGACAAGATCCTTGGAGCTGGTTACTATTGGCCCTCTCTTCATAAAGATACAAAGAAGTATGTGGAACATTGTGACCAGTGCCAAAGGATGGGACAGCCAACCTTTACCTAGGAGATGTTACTGCATCATCAAGTCATGATGGAACCATTTGAGTAGTGGGGTCTAGACTTTGTGGGACCAATTTCCCCACCATCATCAGGCAAGGAGTACATTCTAGTATGTACAGACTATGTTACAAAATGGGCTGAGGTTCAAGCATTACAATTTGCAAGAGAAGAAAAAGTTGTTGATTTCCTCTACAATAAAATTTTCTTAAGATTTGGAGCCCCAAGATTAATAGTTTCAAACAGAGGACCTCAGTTTACTTCACAGGTAATCAAAGCATTCACAGTTTTATATCAAGTCAAGCACATAAAATCTTCACCTTACCATCCTCAAGTGAATGGATAGGTAGAAGTAACCAATAGGGAACTTGAAAATATTCTGACAAGGACAGTAGCAATGAATAGAAAAGATTGGGCTAGTAGATTACCTGAAGCGGTTTGGGCTTACAACACCACTTGGAAGTCCACAACAAAGCTCTCACCATATGAATTAGTTTATGGGAAAAAGCCTATTTGTCTATAGAATTTGAACTCCAGACACTTAAAACTGCATTAGATATTGGTCTACCATTGTCTATAGCTCAAGAGAACAGAATTCTTCAGCTCAATGAGTTGGATGAAATTCAAACAGAGGCCATTCAACAAACATAACTGGTTTAGTATCAGAGGAAACAATGGCATGACCAACACATCAAAAGGAAGATATTTCAACAAGGTGATTGTGTTCTTCTTTATGATTCTAAATTCAAGGAGTTCAAAGGGAAATTACAAACTCACTGGATGGGTCCTTATCAAATCAAGGAAGTTTTTGAAATGGAATAGTATCATTGCAACCTATTGATGGAAGCACAAACACATTTCTCATAAATGGTCACCGAATCAGGCTCTACAAAAGACCATCTACCAAAGAGGAGTTTCTTAATGATTTGTGTTTTGATATAAGGGATACCTCCTCTATCACAGTGTTGGATTGAAAAAAAAAAAGGAAGGTTGAATACCAACAAATCACTTCCTTCTAAAAAAAAAAGAAGAAAAAGGAAGGTTGAAAACCAACAAATGGCGGCTCTAAAAAAAAACGTAGAGAAAGATGGAAAACCAATAAATGGTTGTCTTTCTCGACCAAGGGAGTTGAAAACCAGTAAATGGTGGTTCCCTTTTTCAGGATAGTTGAAAACAATAAATCTTTGGAGATGATCAAGTGCTAGGAGTTAGTCAAATGCACCTCTGGCACTTCTCAAACCAAATACATCTCTGGCGCTTTTCAAACTAGGAGTACCTCCGGTGCTTCTCAAACTAGGAGCACCTCTGCCACTCTGTCAATAAAGGAGTCAATTTCAATAATAGGGGAGGGGACCCACCTCTCTAAATAGTAAAGTAGACACATCACATGATGAGGTCATCATGACTCATCCTCTACTTTATCACAAAATAATAAATTCAATTGGCACGAATATAATTTAAAGGGGTATTCACAAAGTCGGCACTGCATCACCCAAGGGACATGGATTCTTGAACCACTCAGTGCAATGATTGCAGGTCGCATGCCATTCAAGTAGTGGATGTCATCTCCAGCCACCAAAAGTTGCACATGTGCCACGACGCATGCAGTCTCCAACAATGATGCAGCATCTCTGCCGTGTACATCACCCTCATCATTAAAAGTGATCCAGGTAATTCTATCTTTAATTAATCATTAATAACAGTTGTCTTGTCTTTCTATTTTTGGGTGCCTCCTGCCATCATTTCCTTTCTAAAACTCACACATGTCGCCATCTGTGTTGTACTGCCACCTTGCCTCCGGAGTGTCCTGGCATTCTGTCACATTTATGATTGCCTTGGTACTCTAATTAATCTGCATAAGCCTAAGCTGAGAAACATAACATTCCTCATTCAAACCTTTGAAGTACCCTGAAGAATAGAGTAACTTAATCAGTCCTCTGGTGCCTACAGAGTGAATTGAACAGTCCTCCGAAGCCTACAGAGATAAGACGAAAGGATAAATTGCAGATTGAAGAGGTGAGGAATTAAGAATAGAAGGTGGAACTAATTCAGCAATGGGGGTCAAGAAGAAGTCTGAGCCAGAAAGTGCTGCGGGTCTTCTGCAGGATGAAGCTGCAGCAAACATTCTAAGAGCTGCAGGATAGTTAGACTTCCTAGAAAAATTTGAAGGGTTTCAGGAAGAGGTTGTGGATGAATTCCTCAAAAATTTAAGGGACAATCAGACAGCTATCAGAGGAGTACAACTCAATTTCTCCTCAGCCACTATCAGCCACATTTCTAGACTTCCCAAACAAGGTGAGAGGTTTTACTGCTTGAAAACCTTATACACTGATTTGATTAAAAATTTCTCTATTCATGGTGAACCTGCTATTCAATTGCATTCAAATAAAAATAAAGTCAAAGGAATTCTAAGGTCCACACTCCCAAACCCTTGGGTATCTATTGCCAGCTGGTTAATGAAATACTTTACTTGTGATGGTCAATTCTCTCTAGTTTTAGGGCCAATCATGAAAATGCTAATTTTTCTAAGACATGGAAATAGACACCCTGAGTATAACATAAACATTCCCAATTCCTATATTCTGCCATGAGGGCAACTGCAAAGAAATATTAGTAGAATAAGGGTCCCATGAAACATCATGGCCTCATCTTTCTAGTATTTAAACACCACTTCCTATCTCAGGCCAATGGGGTGGAATTATGGCAACACTTTCTTGAGTAGAATCATCAGAACAAAGCACTAAAGATGGCATAGCCAGGAGGTGAGAGTTCTCCTACCCACCAAGAAGAGGAAACTGAGCCTTCATCCTCCTCCATAGCTGTTCAAAAAGGAAAGAAAGCCTCATAGGAGGCAACTTCATCTGCAGCCCTTGTTCTTGATAAAAGGAGGAAAGGCAAGGAAATTGTAGAACCTGCTCCTAAACAAACCCTATATATGACTTGATCAATTAGGAGAAAGCTGACTCTAACTGAGGAATCTTGCCCTAAGGAATTAACATAGGGAAGGTCAGGATAGAGAATAGAGGAAACCTAGTGGGCTGAAGAACCATATCATGATTCAGATGAGATCCCTTTGTTCATGAAGAGAAAACAAAGAGAAATTTCCCCAGCACCATCTGTTCATCTAGAGTCAAGTCCAATTTTAGAACCATCATGTGCTCCAGAGGCAGAACACATACAAACTTTTACTATGTCCTTAGATTCTGAAGGAGAGAGACCTGCTCTGGAGGCACCTACCCCACCTTTGCTCCAGAGAAGCAAAAGGAAGAGACAACTCTCATAGGCTGAAAAAGATACTGCCCTGCTCGTTGAGGTACTCCTAGGTTTTAGTGCATGTGAGGATAAAGCTGGGCCTTCATCGGTACCAGCAGAAGCATAGGAACACCAAGAGGACCCTCAGGACAGGAAGTTTGAAGAAGAAGAAGAAACAAGGCAAATGGGTACAGTTGGCAGTACAGGGCAGATGGCCATGGAAAAGCCTGATGATCAGCTAACAGCCATAGAAACAGCAATAGAAGAAAAAGCAAAAACCCTTTCTCATCCCTCTGATCAAGAGGATGTAGAAATTTCAAAAGAATAGCAATTGATGGAAGAAATTGAAAATTTAAATAGATTACTCTTGGGGAAGAATCTGATTATTATTGACCTCAAGAAGATTAGAGTAGAGGTGGAAATGGAGCAAAAAAAAATTATTGCAAATCTATAAACATAACTCCAAAGCAAAGACAAGATCATCTAGGAGAAAGAGGCAGAATTAGAGGCCCAAAGAATTGAGAAAGAGGTAGAGTTGGAGGCAAAGAAAATTGAGGCAGCCAAACTGTTGGAAGAAAAAGAGAAAGAGGTAGCACAAAGTGTTTCTAAGCTCACCAGGGCTAGAGACAATAGCCTCACAATAATGGTAGCATTGATTGAGAAAGTACAAAGCCAGGATAGACAGTTAACTTAGGCCAATAATAGACTAGATGACCAGGAGGAATATATTCAAGAATTGGTTGGCCCAAGGGCAACCAATGAGCAAGAAATATAAACAGATGCCTATGTGGGTCCAATCCCCATTGACATTCCTAAAGCCCTGTTCCATTGGGAGAAGAGGTGTAGAGAATATTAGGCTTCCAAGCCTATGTTACAAATACAAAGGGTAGTCACTGCCAAAATAGAAAGAATAGAAACTTTGGAAGGCAAAATCATTGAAATGGCCTCCCTTTATTCAAAAATTCTATCTTGTAGACCTCCAAGTGCCAGCTATTCTATGTTCTTACAGGAAAGGGTACTGCAAAGGAAACTCTCTTTGGTCATATCTGACATGGTTGAGGATACTAAGACAACAGAAGGATTCATGATAGCATACATAAGGAGTAATGATGAGGACAAGAACTTCCTATGTGAATTATACCTGCATGGGTTATGTGTTAACGATATAACTTTCATTCTTAATCATTTTGTGGGGGAATGCCAGGTTAAGGCATTTATGTTCCTAATGAGGAATCATCAGATCTGGAATGAAAGGATGGAGGATCATCTGAAGAAAGATTTAAAAATAGATCTCTTCATTAGGAAGGAATGTCCCAATCCAAATGCTTTCAAGATTCAATTCAGGTCCCTTATCTATCATCCTGATAATAAGAAAAGAATTTTGCCATTATAAATGAAAAGTTTGCAAAAATGCTCCATCAATTTTGGTCTTTTCATGATCAAATCAGCAAATCTAGTACTTGATGTAGCAAAGAAGAGATGGAATATTTTGACCCCGGAGCAGAAAATGAGAGAGGTGGTCACCCCTGCAAACTTAAGATTATTCATGAGAAAAGCAAAGTTGATATCCAAAATGATGGATAACCATAAGCAGGAATGGATAGGTGGACGGTTTAGGCCCCCTCTAATAATTGAACCACTCCCTATCTAAGAAAAATAGATGGAAGATGAGAAATTGTAGGACTGGATGAAGCAGGTTGATGAATATAGAGGCAATGGTAATATCAATCGCACAACTTGGACCACCTATGCACATGATTATAGCTTGACTAACAAGTTGCTTCACCAAAATAAGTCTAGAATGTGAGAAGCAAGAGGCCCTGCCAAACCTTAGGTATGGGGGGATGATGAGTGCCAAGTTGCACCCATGAAATACATCTTCTTACCTCTCTTTTTCTCCTTCTTAATTCCATCTTTCCTAATGTCTGCACCCAAATAAGCTAGCAAGATCATTCTATTTTATGATTAATTGAGATAGATTACTTAAGATTATAATTTCTGATTGAGTGACTAATGTGCATGGAATTGATGGAAAAATGTAGAAACTTCTCTCTTTTTGAATCAACAGGTGTAGATGCTAGGAACAATAATTTTGTGCATCTCTGGAGATAGTTTTCAATGATCTCCAGAGACAATACTAGAGGACCATGCCACCTAAAGTTTTGAAGGAATGAGGAAAGACTCTCCGGAACTCTGTGGGAGTCTGGAGCATCTCTGAAGCTGAATAGAGAAAGTTATAGTATCTCTAGAGCTACAAACATATCTCTGAAGCTATAGACAAAACCAGTTATCTCTGGTGTCTCCTAAGAGCAGGGCATATTTCCAGCATAAGCTGCCGAATAGGCACTCTCAGCAGTGATATTAATACTCCTCACTTCACTCAAATCATCACCTGAGTGGTGAACGATCATCTTTAGTTAAACTGCTGGAGTTTTATCTTTTCAAAGTTTCTGCATGAGTTACGGATGGAACTGATTCAATATCGACATTTTTAGGGCCTCGCTGCCCAAATGTATTAAGACTCAAACTTAGATTCTGAGTGGACTTCTATTCCACTCAAGTCATCACTCTTCTGATATGTCATAAGTGATATGTCATCACTCTTCTGATGTATACTTGTAGAAATAGTAGAAGAAATATACAATGATTGAATTATTCTAATTCTCGGTAATCTCAGTTCTGTGTTAGCAATATTTTTCATGAATGCAGAGTAAATGAATTAGATTGGATCTAGTTGTGATCTTGTTTTGTACTGATTCCCTACTGTAGCCTTCAGCCCTAAGGGTGTGGAGCAAGGGCCCACTCTCTCAACTAAGGCAGGAGGCTAGTACCATTGTTTTATTACTTCAACTTTTTGTTATGAAAAGTATTTACTAATTTTGATAGGTAGATGCATGTTACTGCTTTAAGATTGCTTTGAGTAAATTTCCTATTTTATTCTATTTTTAGCATTCCTTAAATTCATTCAGCAAGTAGATAGATTAATCTCTTCAAATTTGTAGAAGCTATTAAGATTAGCTAGAAATTGGTAATTGTAGAATCCCTGGTTTTAAACAGCCAAGGACATAGCCCTTGGATTTTTGACATCTAAAAATAGATTAAATGATGACTTAAATTCATCTCGGAGCAAAATCCCCCGAAACCCATGACAAATGGGGCCTAGGGGTGAACCTTAAGCATAATCTAGAACCAAAATAGGCCCTTGGACTTAGGCACCCATGCCCTAGTCCAACCCTATTTTGTTGGGGTCCCAAATTTGAATGTCGTCTTGTGACCGTTAAAAAGGTTTCACTTGTTGGCATCTTAAGTTTGAATTATGAATGTTTAGTGGGAATGCATATATAAACATGATTAGGAATTCATTTTAAACTAGAAGATGGTTTTGAGATTAAGGGAAACTTATGATCATTGAGCATCCAAGGCATTCATTGTGTTGTAGAGAAGAGTTATGTCATTATTGTGTTTGTTGTTGTAGATTCGGCTTCATCTTCTCATGGTGCGAAAGATCTTCATCTCCTTGAGACCTACACCTCCGAGGTGATATCTATTTGTGATTCAATCAATCTACTTTACCATTTTTTTTGCCTCTATCCACCAAGGACACACACTCTCTATCTAACAACGATGTTGGAAGGATTGAATGCCATTATAGGGGTTGACCAAGGCAAGCTCCTAAAAACCACAACCCCCAACCCCTCTCTTGTGATTGCAAGTGACAAGAGTTGGATCTTGTGAAGAGGAGTTGCAAGAGAATAGAGAAGAGCATAAAGATCCTAGATCTAAAGAAAACAACACGAAATATCCCTAATTGGACAAGGGTGCCCACTCTTTTGTCCTCCAATTTAGCGTTCTTACAAATATCTAAGCAGGTTATAGTCTGAAGCACATTTTGGTTCCAAGCCCTTAGAAAAAGTACCAGCGTCGACAATAGTGCCCTCTCTTTTATCCCTAAAGTTTCTGCTTTCCAAAATTTAAATCCTGGTATGTTTCTAATCTGCATTTAGGGCCTTTTGTGCAAACATTTGTCAAGTATGTCTATTTGCTTGTATGATTTTGCATAATTAGGGTTTTAGGACTAATCGGACTAGGGTTTTAACAAGTAATCAATAAATTATGCATTTCCTTATCGTTCCAAGTGACACCAAACCTGTAACTAAGTTCTCTTGCAAAAGTTGTGATTCAACTCAGTTTAATTTCCTTGAATGTATGTAGTGAAAGGAGGATCTAATTAAACTATCATTCAACCTCAACAAAACCTCATACCCTTTTTCATACATTATAGTCAACATAGGGATTTCATGTGTCTAAATGACATTACTCTGAGGTAGTAATAGTTTTGCCATTTTCATCATGTTGTGCCATTGGCCGAGAGATCCTTGTGTCACTTTTGCACACATTTTGGGAGCCTTCAACTCTAAAACCTTCATTCTATTGCACCATTGGTTGAAAAATCTGTGCAGTACATTTTTGCATTGGCAAGGCCCATGGCGAAGACATAGTATCTATGGTTGCATCATTTGCTGAGGAAAAGTTAGTGGAAGATACGTGTCACCACCATGCACATTTTATGAAGTTTAAAGTCTTCCATCTTCTTCTTGTTGCACCATTGGATAAGAGATCCACGTGTCTCCTGCATGCACTTTTTGAGAGCCTTTAGTTCTAATAGCTCCTTTCTGGTGCACCATTGGATAGTTGTGATACATGGCACTTCTACACTACATATAAGATTCATAGAAGAGGAGTGACATAAAAGGTCATGGGTTCCAATAGATACAGATAAGGATGAACACTTGACAAATCCATGCTTTTTGCAAAAAAAAATTGACAGTTGCATTCTATTGTGTTATTGGCTAGTTTGTCTACATGGCAGCTTTTCCCTCATGTAGAGAATCATGTGGAGTTTTGTGGCTTTTGACAAACAGTCTACGATGTAACTTGATTTTTCTATGTTTTTTGCTTTAGTTAGTTGTTTGTTCACTAGTTTGCCTCCGCTCAATAGCTTGAGCTCTTATGTTGTAGAGGTTGGAATGTATTAAAAATATAATAGAGAAGAGACTTAAGCCTTGGTGGGTGTTTCTCAGAAAGAATTCTGAATATTGTGTATATATGCATTGATCTGAAGCCTTATATACTTGGTTCTCCTTTCACCAATGAAGAGAAATGACATTTTGTGCTGATTTTTGAGTCTTTTATCTATTTTGTTGGTAATATTGTGATTCATTTAATTTGATTGTTGAGTAATGAGATGCAGTCAACTTTGAAATCATGCATCTATGCTCTTGGAATGGTTATGATTGTTTCTATTAGTTATCAATAGTCAGAGATTAGTGAATATTTTCCTTCACATTAAATCTAAATTTGATCTAGCATATTGCCTTAGTATATCTTGAATTTTTAAGCATTTCTATTTAGTTTTTCTTACCCCTTTTCTCAAACTAGGAAGAAACAAAGAAGAGTCAACTTCTCTAAAACTAGAGTTTGTCTCAAAAGCACATCCCACATTTTGAGATTTCCCATTGTTGTGAGTGAAATGCAAAATTTATCATCAATAGTAGGTTACCGTGACACGGACCTCTCTAAGATCTTTATTTTTTTAAAGAAGGTCAATGAGCTTCAAGGATCAAAATTTATGGCCCCCACAAGTTAGGCTCTCTACATTAGAAATGTAAGAGCATCTATTATGCATAAGAGTGTTGTAAGAGGGATTTTATACATGTTAACTAGGAACATTCACCAACTTATGACATGTCATTATGAGTTTCATAAAGCACTACTAAAACATTTATATAAGAAAAATTAGAGCACCCAAGTTGGGAGGATAACTATGATATGTTATCACTAATTTTTATTACAAGTGTAAGGAATATGCTATATTTAGCATGAAGACTCCTCTTAGGATTTAAGAATTAGAACTTAACTTAGGGATTTGGGTGCCACTTTTAGGTGGTATTGGCTCATGTTTTTGTGATTCCCCCTTGGTGGTTTCACGTTTTGATTTCTCTATTTATTGGGTGCTTGGGATAAAGTTTACATAGTGTGTCTTGTAGGTTATGTTGCTGGTGTTACTCTAGATTTGAGTGTTGGTGTTATCTCCTATGAAGGTTTCTTGGATTGTATTGTAACTAATATTCTTGTTAATTAGTACATTGGTCTAGAGTTTGGAGGCTAGGTTTTCTTTGAAAGGGTTTCCCTAGGATACATCATTTATTATAATGAATAATTATATTATGTTATCTCTTTCCTACAAATTAGTTTAGATCATATTTTTTCTTCAACTTTCCTCTTAGATTGGTGTAGGAAGCATTTCTAATCAATAGATTCCTTTTGTGCTTTATCCACTACAAACACATAGTATATAGTAACTATGCATGCCTATAAGGAGGCTATTTGACTTCAACTACTATGTCTACATGTTGGGCTAAGTTAGAGAGCAATTAGAGTTAATTTTGATAGACAAAGTGCCATCAAAGTAGTAAAAAGTCCAACCTTTCATGTGTAAACAAAGAAAATTAATGTATACTATTATTTTTTTAGGACATGGTGGAGGATAAGAGGGTGCTACTAGATAAGGTTAATACTATGGAAAATATTAAAAACACGTTGACAAAGTTGGTGAGCACAAAGAATTTTAGATGGTGTAGTGAGTCCATAGGCCTCATTACACCTAACATCTAGTTTACATTTTAATGCAATTTCCCTTTTTCTCTTGCAAAGTATATGACAAGTGGGAGAATGTTGGGATAGGTGTTACACACCTTGCAATCCAAATGTCTAAATTTATTTAATTTTTTGTATTTATTTTTTATACCCCATATTTAGGGTGTCCCACTTTGAGTGGAACTATGTGTCACTAGAACTTTAAATTTAACAATTCTAAGTCTCACTTAGTGCAATGGAAGTTGCTAAATGTAGCTATGACAACTTATAAGGTGTGTAAGAGTTGTTTTTATAGTAAGAGAATGATGAGAGGGAGATAATTATGGACGTAGAGAAAATCATTAGTTAACTAAGACTCTCATGAGCATGTTTTCAAAATGGAGGATAATACCAAATGGAGCACACGAGTTGGTGATAGTACTTTCTATTTTACCATCAATTAACTCAACTTGTTTTAAGGAGTTATATTTTTGCATGGATGTGGGTCTCTAATTTATCCCATGGTTTTTAGAAATGGTTTATGATTTTAGGTTCTCCTATACATTGAGTGCTTGGGTTGGAAGTATTATGATATTAAATTGTAGGTACTATTATTGTAGCAACCCAAACTGAAAGCATGAAACCAAATATACTACTTGATGTAGAACATTTTTAAAAAAAAATTACCAATGTAATTAGGTGTTAAGATTTTACAATTAACAATGATGGGTTTAATCCTCACATACTCTTGGTACCGTAGCATTGGGAACATACTTCATTTCCCAGACTACCTACATACTCTGTATCCACAGGATCAAGGTACACAAGGATTCATTATTTAACGATATGTAGTTTTGGTTGTTCTATGTTTATGTAACTGTTGTCACATAGAATTGCACCCATCTTGGAGAGAGTCAAAGCATTCTAATGACACAATGGGAATGATCTCAAGGTGTGGGACCTTGCAAGTTGAGATCAAACCTCTAGAGAAGGCTGGTTCCTCATTCTAAGCCTAATGCTTAGAGAAAACTATCTAAACCTAGGGCTAATACTATAGGGGAAAAGGGGTAGGAAGGAACTGAATAGAAATAGAGGTGATGCACTAGATTTAATGAGTAGTTGTAAGCCTTGAAAAGATACAACAATGATCTCAATCACAAAGGGAGGTTCACATAGACTTATAGGGCTGATTGATGCTTTGGAATGAAGACCTAACCTATAGAGGAGCTGTTTTACTCATAGAATAGATCATAACTTCAATTAAAACATAGAAATCAGAGCATAAGAGAGGCAAGATATTGTGCATATAATGATCATGAAAGTCAGAACTATTATAATGCAAAACAAATCATAGCAAAAAAGGACATAGTATAGTTAATTACAATCATGGGTGGATTAACAAGAAGATAGCAGAGGCCAACCTACAGGCACAATGAGTCAAATTTTGATAATCCTGCAATTACACTAAGATGTCCAACTACAAAGAATTTGGTAGCATAACAACCTAGAAATTACTATCTCCTACTTCTACTTAAGATTACAATGTTTATATATCAAATTCTTGTGCAGAGAACATTGAGGTAGGCCCATGGGATCCAAGAACACTAATATAGACATCAATGCAGAGCCAAGAATAGACGGTGATGAGGACAGGACCCATGCCTTTAGCAGACCTACAACCCAAGGAATGGTTTCCCATATGCAAGAGAGGACAAAGCATTGAAGGGGAAAGCCAAAAGGTTATAGCCGATCACAGAAAGATCTACCATCGAGCCACCTAAGTCCCTTTGCATTGAAGAACTAAGCCATCCCCTTTAAATTTCATCTATAAAGCTCACCAACTTGATTCAATGCCTTTGGTGCCACCAAAACGTTCAAAAGATCTAAATTTGAATTGGAACTATTGGATGGACAAACAATTATAAGATCGATGGCTCCACGGTCCTTTACATAATATTTCTCTTTTAAGTCTGTGTTGAGGCTTAAGGCTTGGTCTACATGGCACAATCTGAATGGATGAGTCATTTTATTTTAATATTTTTTGGAAGATAAGGGCCCACTTGTAAGATCCTAAAAAGCAAGCACGAGCCCACCACATGTAAACAACTCACAGCTGTGCACTGAATCTTTCTTGCAAAGAAGATTCACCTGCAACACTACATTACCATGTGATCTTTAATGCTACGGACCCACCCTTTCATCTCGTCCTTCAACACTTGGTGGTATCTCCACCATCTGATGGAGTCAAAGACCCTATGGCCATGGGCCATGACAAACTTTACAACTGTCCTTATTTTGCAGCCATGCAGAAATAATGTGACATCAGCCTTAGGCATTTTGTAAACTCGTGAGATACTACCATGTGGTAACCTCGGGCCCAGGGGACTTTAAGACTTAAGGAATGAAGTTCAAGGGTGATAAAAGGTAAACCTTAGGACTCAGGGCCAGTGACTTTATGACATAAAGGGCTTAGGTCATATCTTAAGTGACTGGCAACCTAGGCTAGGCAGTCAACGATGGATTATAATGTGCAAGAAAATGACTATAAAGCCTAGGGGTTTAAGAGGAAGGAAAACACTTAGGATTTTAAGAGTTTGAACTATTTGGTTGGGAAGATAAATAGGCCAACATTTTGGTGACTTCTCAGGGAGTGTTTTCTAGCCTAGAAACATGGAAACTAGTAGTCTTATCAATCCATTATGCGTAGGGTCAAAAGAGACTACAACAACAGAGGAGCTAGAACAACCAAGATGAGTTACCAAGGCAAAACAAAACAACAAACAAGCATGTATCCTCCTAATGAGATTGCAACAGAGTGCAAGGGCACTTAATAAAAGAAAACATAAAACATAAAACAAAACTAACCTAAACCTAAGATAACCAGCCATAACCGACCTTAAACAAAACCTTTAACTGGTTCTTCAAAATAACTACCCTTTCTCAACAATTTACAATGCTTTTCCAGCTTATGGTGAGTTAATAGGAGGCGGGGAAGGAGTCGACATATGCCAAATTGATGGAGCACTCCCCTAAGAATGGGGATAAATTCACCTATCGACCCAAATAGATTGTTGATGCTGCTACCAAGAGGTGAATAAATGGGTCGATCCCACTCATTTTGATGCTTAACTTAATGCTTAGAGGCAAGCATGAAAAGTGGTGACTCCTTTTGATGTGTCTCTAGTAGGGTTAGATGCCTAATATGGCATCCCCTTGAGATGATATGCAAATCAACAGAGTTGATCTAATGCCTCTGCTCTAATTCTTTCTCCTCTCACTAGTCTAAACACTCTGGCTCCTGTGGCTCAACTAGAAATATCGTTGCCTCCATCCTATGAACAAGATGCTCATGATTTTCTAGATCAAGCTCAAGAAATGAGCCCTGCACATGGTCAATGCAGAAATCTTCCTCATCAAGAAGTTGATATCCCCATCAGATAACAAAGAACAAATATTCAATTTGTTCTTGCCCATGCTTGATCTCTACATCATTATCTTTAATAAAAGATGGCTCAGGCTCCTCAAATAGGTCCACATCATCAACCTCTGCATCTTCTAGCAAAGGGCAACATGCTTGTCCTTCTTTCTAGTTTGGATCCTCACTATCCTATTCCGCCTCACATTCCAGTAACAAGCCATTATTTTTAATGTCCCTGTCCTACTAGTCTGTCATCAAATTTGACATCTCCTTGCCTTCTTCATCCCTAATGTAACTAGATAGTTCACGAAATAAAGTGGCATCATCCACTTTTGGAGTAAACTTTGTAACAAACCTCTCCACAGTGCCCTCATTGTTCAGTTGCAGCTCCACTAGATTTTTCTTAAGCTATCTTTGCAACAAGAATTCTTCACTAAGCCTCCTCTACATTTGGATTTCATTCATCTTGTTCATAGCATGGGAAAATTCCTCAAATCAGCCAAAGTTTAGAGGGCTCAACCTGTGCTAGAATCAACACTATCCTTATGCTCAATGCACTATTACTCTATTAGATTTGGCTTAACTTCTTCTTGTAGCGAGTTTGAAATTTTAATTGTAATAGTGCACAAGGACTCATTATTTGCAAGTGGCTCCTCCCTTGTTACAGGGACTTGAAGGGCTTCTTGAGAGAGTCATTCCTAAGGAGTGATAGGCTAAATTTGTATAGGAACAGGCTCCTGTGAAGGCTGAGGGCCTCTAAAACTTGGGATTTTAAATTTGGAAAGTGGATTTAGAGTCCCAGAGGGATTATCCTACCTGAGGCTTGGGATCTTAAATTTTAGGATTGCCTCAAAAGTAGATTGAACCTTGTGTGGAAGGGAGGGGTTGCCTAAAAATCAAAATAGAGGGGATTGATTGGGCTTCTAATTACTGGGCTTTGGCCAGTAGATGCCTCATCTATTCTTTTTTAGATACAATTTGCAAATCCAGGCTCTCTTGATAAGCCCTTTCCTATGCCTCCATCTGTTATTGGTTAAGATGAGCCTTATAGTCAAGCTCATCCTGTTGTTGGTTATACTCTACCACTCCTTGAATTTCCTATTGGAAACAATGTAGATAACTAAGAGGGGGGATGAATTAGTTATCTTATATCTTTTCTATTTTTCTTTTCTTTTCTTAACTTATCATTTAACGTTATACCAAAGTAAGGTAATCATAAGAACTAAAAAAGAAATTAACACATAACACAAGGATTTTTACGTGGAAACCCTATTAAGGGAAAAACCATGGGGTGACTAACCTAAGATTGTATTCTTTATTAAAAGAATAAAGAGTACAAATTTGGCACTTGCCAATTAGGGCTCACTGTCTAAGCACACTACTCACAAAAGGACCACTACCTACAAGAGACTTACAGTCTACAAATGCTTACAGATGATACCAACGTGTTTGAACTAATGAACAACATCTATACATGTAGGATTCTAGTTTTGGTTAGGTACAGTTTACTGATCTGGCACATTTCATCCTTCCTCTGCTCAATATTACTTTCCTGTCACATTCCCGGCTTGAATTACTGCCTTCGCTCTTGTCTCTACTTTTGTTTGCACTTAATCATACACACTATCACTTCCACACCCTTACAAATTTGAATGCATCGGGTATATATATCCACAACAAGGATTTCCAACAATTTCTTAGTTGGCAACAAGAACACTTGAGATATTTGTAAGTTGTTCATTTGTTGGCTGAATCCATGCTTGATTAGTGATACGCATCAAAGACATAGTCATAGAAGTCATTAATCATGTCATCCAACACTGTATAATGTCACAAATTGCTTGATCAACACCTTTTGCACATCTAGATTGAGATTTGATACTCTGTTGGTCAGTTCTTCTTTTGTTTGCTCTGCCTACCTGGAACCCAACACTCAGATGCTCATATATTTTTCATTCTTTATCACCGGAAGCTAAATATCTAGAATATGATACTCATAATGCCCCTCTTGACTTGTCCAAGTCCACAACTTACTGAGTTACACCATCTGAGAGATCTAGACCTGATTGTCAGACATTGTTACATACTCTGTTCTTTGTTCACCGGATCAAAACCATCTTCAATCTGACTTCTGGTATAGGCATATTATGTACTACGGATGTGTGGGATAGACTTTGTTTCCATCAATGACAACACTTATGAAGCCACACAGTGTCTCTTGCCAACAATCTCCCCCTTTGGCATTGATGGTAACACTTAGTAAAGAATGGCTAAGTGTCGCAGTAACTCCCCCTCAGCTGGTGCTCTGTCTCTTGCAGCACTATTTTATCAGAGCTCCCCCTTTGTTGGATTCCACATTTTTCACAACTCTTCACTCCCCCTTTAACATCAATAGAAAAAGGTAGAATCCACGTACTAAAATTTTGCAAAAATTATTCTATACATGGCCGCATAAGTATATATAAATCATATGTTATACTTACATATACTTAAGTATATCCGCAAAGGTTATCTTCAACTGGATGATTTTTGTGGCCCAACTCCTCTTCATTCTATCCAAAATGGAGATGTGTCCACTTAACAAGAACACATATGCGTCTGCCTTCTTTAAGTCTAATGGATCACTGGTCCGGACTGTATTTTGTGCCTCTGTCAAGGCATCATGCATTGCCTCTAACTTAGGGATGATTATCCCTCTGAGCTCACCCATTCTATCCATTATGTTCTTTTTCTCCTTAACCAATTCTTTAATTTCATTTATTATAGCAATAGCTTGACATTCATGATTCACCAGAGAGGTAGTGAGGGGATCAAAATTCTGAGATAAACTTGACAGTTTTTCTTCTTGTTCTTTCACTTTCTTCTCAATGTCCTCTGTCACTTTGGGCCAAGTTAAACAAAATTTGTATACATCCCCACCATCTTTAAGAGCATTTTCAAGGCTCTTTATGCCAATACCTATGTTTCTTCTATCATTACTAAATAGCCCTTGTACCTCACTAAACATCTTTCCCAAGAACTCCTTCCGGACCTTAGTTTCTACCAATTTCTCTAAGGATTCAAAATGAGAGTTAACAGAATTGACTAGATTTTTTAGATTACCAAATGAGGAGGCAGAAGGATCCTTTTGATAGGTTGGCATAATATTCTCCAGCATCTGAGATGCAATCTCCAACAACTCACAATCCTCCATGTGGGATTTTAGAAGTTTCTCTTTCTCTTTGGCCTAAGCAAAATATGCTACCTTCATTATCTAAACAGGAGATAGAGAGTCAAAGTCTAGTGGCCCTTGAATTAGCTCAAGTTCATCTAGGTCCATTATTTCTTTGTCCAAGAAATTTTGAACTATCTCTACAGTGTCTCTTGCAGACTCTACTTCCTTCCTTTTAGGGACATCTGGATTTACTTGCTTATTGATCTTTATTTCTTCTACCTATCCTTCCTTTTCTGGAATAGAGGAGTCTAGTGCCTTAGATGGCTCTTCATCATTTTTCTTTAATCCTTCGACATCCTTGTCAGACAATGTTTCTTCTTTCCACCCTTCCTCTTCGAGAAGAGAGGAATCTAATGCCTTTGATGATTCTTCATTATTTTTCTTTAATCCTTCAACATCCATGGTAGAGGGCTCTTTATTTGTTTCCTCTACAATAGGAAGATTAAATCTCTTCAAGGCCTTCAGGAGAATTTCTTTTTTTTCATTAACTATTTGATTAGTTTCTCCAATCATAAGTTTGTTCATCCAGGACTTGCTCCAAAAATCATCTTTACAATCCTTGAACACCATGTTCATTTGTTTTGCAGTCATAGAGGGACACAGTTGTATTACTATCTGTTCCCAGATCTCTAAGTCTTTTGCCTTTGCATTCTCTTTTCTTTGCTCCAATACTTCTTTTAGGTTCTTAGGAATTAAGGAAATTATTTCAATGAATGCTTTGTTATAGACACTCAAATACCTTACAGTAGCTTCCTCTAGAATTCTCTTGTCGGCATCATTGTATTCATCATAGAACTCTGTCACCAGCTGCAGGTTCCCATCCACAGTAACTGCCTTAATGATGTCATCAATGGAAAGAGTGGGCTTTTCAACAAATTCCTCTGCCTTCTCTTCCTCATTTCTACTAGAAGAGAACTTCTCGGATGTTCTTTTCTTCTTCATTTTTATGATTCCCTCATTTGATTCTATTTCTTCATCCTTATGGCTTGTATATGTTCTTGTGGCTTTGGTCTTCATCCTCTTTTCTCTTTTTCTAGACGACTTGACTTCTGGTTCGGTAGATTTTGAGCTTTTAGAGGCGACAGGAGCAGAGCTCTTGGAGGATCTAGTCCTAGAGGAGGTTTGTGCAGGAGCACTTTCTTTCTTTGCTTCTTGTCTTTCTTTCTCTACCTTCTCCATTTTCTCTCTATTATCATCTAGAGCCTCCTTTGATATGCCAAATCTTTTGGAAAATTCTTCAACTTCCTTTCTTACTTTTCTCTTTATCTCCAGTTGTCTTAACTCAACATGGATTTTTATGCTTAGCTCTTCAAAGGTGCCAAACCTTTTTGCTTCAGTGTCCTTAGGCTAGCTCAGCAGGTGTTGAACATGCAGCTCTAGGATTTTTTCATTGACCTCATAACCCATAGGCATTATCTATATAGTTCTTCGCTCAAGTGCCTCCATTAGGCATTGATCAGTGTCAACCATGAAGCACACTGTATCTTTGTATTTATCAACTATTGTTTGTGGTATCCTTTCTCTGGCATGCATCATGCTTTAGAAATTCTTAAAGTAACCCCAGAGGGTTGTGTTTTGGGCTTGAGCATCACCAAGTCCATTCATGTAATCTCTGGTCTAAATTGCAACGGGTTTGTCACTTTACTAGACCCAACCACTTGATCCAGGTAGCTCATTCATGTAATAGAAAAATAGACACATTATTAAACTACCATATTTGAAGGAGTTTTTCTTGTCCCTTTTGATCTTCTACAAGTTCTCCATTAGTTGATTTAGTAGAAGCTCACACAGATCATAATTAGCTTCTTCCCTCAACATCTAATATGCATCATAGATTATTGTGCCAGACACAGAATTCTCCCTGCTTGAGAGGTATATTCTATAGCCAATTATCATTGAAGCAAACTTGACATCTGGATCTGTGATGTCATCTAGTCATTGCTCTTTTGTCAAATTTTAATCTGGTGGCTTCAGTTATTGTTTGATTCTTTACAGATTTAAGTGTGGGTACCCCACCAGATGAATACAATCCAGTCACTGCCCTAATGGCATCTTTAGTTATCTTGAATGGCCTCATTAGCCACATAAAATTATCATACATCCTACTTAGAACATACCATACCTAATCATCTTCTACAAAACATGGAAAATGTATGCAATGTTTGAAGTGTTTGTCCCAGACGGTCTTGAAGTCAGGTTTGAGTTCAAAATTCTCATCTATTAACTATTTGTAATAAATGTCGATCAACTTTGAGCCTCCAAATTCTTCAATGTTTGCATGGATATAAACCCTAACATCTTCTACATGCAAGACTCCGTGCAGAATACTACAAAATGCACCCAAGGGATCAACTTCTAGAGATTTGTAAGGATGTTTCTTGAATTTTTGTCTTAGCCTATCATAAATATTGACAGCCATTGGAGTAGCCATTTTGCAAAAGATCTAGAGGGAGTTTTCAAATGGGAAGTACCTTTTCACACGTTAGGTTTTGGAGCAGAAGTCAGAGTGATTTTCTAGTTGAATTTGGTCTTAAGTTTGAATTTTGAGTGAACTGTAGAATCTTCTTCTCAGAGCTCTTCTTTTCTTCTTTGAGAGTACAAGTGTGGAGATAATGATTGAAAATAACCCTTTTATCTTTGCGTAAACCCTAATTTCCTTTTGCAATAAATGTACAAGGTTTAAGTCATCTGGTTACCCTACTTCTCAAATAAGTTTTTCTTGGATTGTCTTGTGGATATTCAAATCATTGTCTATGAGGATTGACAACACATCTTCACCTTTTTCAAACATGCCCTAGGTCTGCAAATTAAAAAATTTCAATTCTAGATCATACCGGATCTATCTATGAAATTATGCTTTAATGGATAGTTGTCGATATAGGATCTCCTCATAACTTGTTCAAATCTAAATGCAAATTTGTCAAATTTAGACAGGATGACCTTCAAGAGAGTTTCCTCAAACCCTTTAAACTGTAACCTCTTATTTTGACTCAAAGTGCCAAATTCAGGCACTCACTTGGTTGGCTGGGGGAAAGGGATCTTCTCTATAGCTCCCCCTAAGCTAGAGCTTACTTTTTAGTTTCCGGAAGGAATATTACATCAGATTCCAGTGCGGATCCATCCCCAATATTCATTGAACTCATTTTTACCCAAATCTTGCTCATATCCTTTTGAACTTCATCCGCATTTACTTTACCTTTGTCTTTATCTTGTTTTTGATCATGTTCCACCAGACCTTTTCTATCCTGATTTCTGCTTCTGTAGAATTTGGCAAAATGACTAGGTCTATTACAATTGTAACACACAACATTTCTTTGCTTATTTGAATGATATCCTCTTGATCTGTACTCATTAGCCATATGTCCAATTCTATTGCATATAAAGCATTTACCATTGAAAGAATTGTTCTTTTGCATATTTCTACATTCATGAGATTTGTGACCATACCTTTTACAATTGAAACATTGACCAGAGAAGGATGGATTGATTTGATTCATTCTATTTCTACACTGGGTTGCTTTATGACCGAACTTGTTGCAATTGAAGCAGTATCCATTGAAGGATCGATATCTTTGAGTGTTTGGTTGTCTTATCGGAGCTCTTCTAGGCTTGTTTCTTTGATTTCCTGATCCAAAGTTCTTCTAACTAGATCTAGAGATTTCACCTTTCTCATATCCCAAGCCACACTTATCATCTACCCTCGTTTGACTTTCAAGAAGAACTTCAAGTTGGGCAGAGCTTATCTTCAATTTTTCTTTGTATTCATTTGCAGTTTGAAGATCTTGTTTAAGAGTGTCTATCTAATTCTCAAGTTGTTCTTCATTGTCTCTAGCTTCTTCAACATCAGATTCAAGATGCCTGATTATTCTGTCCATTTTGTGGCAATCCTCTATTTTCTCCTTGCGAAATTTTTTTAGATTGTTTTCAATCTTTCTCTTTTCTTCAATTTCTTGAGTGAATCTCATAACCCCTGATTCCATTTCATACCTTACCATAATGACTTCTTTTGACAGCTTCTCACATAGCTTATTTTTCTCAATCAAATTTTCATCAGTATCATTGACTTCACTCTGACTTGCTAATTTCTGGAGTAGTTCCTTTCTCTTTTTCATAGAAATACTAAGTTTTTCTTTTAGCTCATTTAAGAAATCATCAGTTTGTTTGAGTCTTTCTCTCAAATTGTTGACTTCAGAGTGGGATTGTTCAAGATCATCTAGGGCAGACTAAAGTTGTTCCTTCATACCATATACATCCATTGAGATTCCCAGATCTTCCTCAAGCTGTTAGGATTTGTTTAGAGGAACTTAGCTCTGATACCAATAGTTGGAAACAATGTAGATAACTAAGAGGGGGGTGAATCAGTTATCTTATATCTTTTCTATTTTTATTTTCTTTTCTTAACTTATCATTTAATGTTATACCAAAGCAAGGTAATCATAAGAGTGAAAAAAGAAATTAACACATTACACAAGGATTTTTATGTGAAAACCTATTAAGGGAAAAACCATGAGGTGACTAACCCAAGATTGTATACTCTGTTAAAAGAATAAAGAGTACAAATTTGGCACTTGCCAATTAGGGCTCATTGCCTGAGCACATTGCTCACAAAAGGCCCACTGCCTACAAGAGACTTACAGTCTACAAATGCTTACAAATGATACCAAAGTGTTTGAACTAATGAACAACATCTGTACATGCAGGATTCTAGTTTTGGTTAGGTACAATATACTGATCTGGCACATTTCATCCTTCCTCTGCTCAATATTACTTTCCTGTCACATTCCAGGCTTGAATTATTGTCTTCGCTCTTGTATCTACTTTTCTTTGCACTTAATCATACACACTATCACTTTCACACCATTACAAACTTGAATCCATCAGGTATATATATCCACAACAAGGATTTCCAAAAATTTCTTAGTTGGCAACAAGAACACTTGAGATATTTGCAAGTTATTGATTTGTCATCTGAATCCATGCTTGATTAGTAATGCGCATCAAAGACATAGGCATAGAAGTCATTAATCATGTCAACCAACACTATATAATGCCACAAATTGCTTGATCAAAACCTTTTGCACATCCAGATTGAGATCTGATACTCTGCCAGTCAGTTCTTCCTCTGTCTTCTCTGCCTGCCTAGAACCCAACACTCAGATGGTCATATCTTTTTCATGCTTTATCACTGGAGGCTAAATCTCTAGAATACAATAGTCATGATACCCCTCTTGACATGTCCAAGTCCTAAACTTATTGAGTTACACCATCTGAGAGATCCAGACTTGATTGTCAGACCTTGTTACATACTCTATTCTTTATTCATCGAATCAAAACCATCTTCAATCTGACTTCCCATTTAGGCTTATTATGTATTGCAGATGTGTGGGATAGATTTTTTTGCCATCAATAACAACACTTATGAATCCACACAGTGTCTCTTTCCAACATTTCCTCCAACCTCCTTTGTAGGTCCATCATTATATCCATGAGACTCGTATTGTTAAAATTGTAGTTCACTTGAGGTGGGATAGGAGTGCAATCATACTGATTAGGGATGAAGTGCCTTTCTTGGGGTTGGAAATAAGTATCATTAGGTTGTCAAGAAAACTAAGTAGGGGTGGGTGGGAGGTAAGCATAATGAGGATGCTAATATTCTGCTATAGAAGGTGCGTATGGCATAAAGCCAAAGGTGTTTGGGGCTTGGTATTGCTGGCATGGGGGCCAATAGCCTACCTTTTGGTTGGGCAGAGGGGGATAGCCATAATTTCCATAAAATTTTGACATTTTATAGCATCTAAATGCTAGATAATCATAAAAATGTTTGAATTAGAGAAAAACAAATCTGCAACCAGAGAGAAACTAGATACATACCCAGAAAGAGTCGTCAGGTGATTGAAGATGCTTCCAAAAGTAGCTATATCAAGAATACCACTAAAATCTTGATGCTTGGAGTTATTTAAACACTTGGACTAGCTGCACCAGTAGATTTATTCAGCATAGTCACCATGGTGTTTAAAGACTCCCTAAATGACAAGATGCATTGAAGAACACCCCAGATCCTCCAATAGATGATAGAGCTCATCAAGATGGTCCCACCGGGTGTGCCAGAAATTGTTGTCACATAGAATTGCACCTAACTTGGAGAGAGTTAAAGCATTCTAATGACACAATGGAAATTATCTCATGGTGTGGGACCTTGCAAGTTAAGATCAAATCTCCAGAGAAGGCCGGTTCCTCATTGCCGAATATTTAGAGAAAACTATCTAAACCTAGTGCTAATACTGCAAGGGAAAAGGGGTAGGAAGGAACTGAATGGAAATAGAGGTGATGTACCATATTTAATGAGTAGTAGTAAGCCTTGAAAAGACACAACAATGATCTCAATCCCAAAGGGAGGTTCACACATACTTATAGGGCTAATTAAGGCTTTGGGATGAAGACCTAACCTATAGAGGAGCTATTTTACTCATAGAATAGATCACAACTTCAATTAAAACATAAATCAAAGCATAAGAGAGGCACGATATTGTGCATATATTTATCATGAAGGCTAGAACTATTATAATGTAAAACAACTCATAGGAGAAAAGAACACAGTATAGTTAATTACAATCATGGGTGGATTAACTAGAAGACAACAGAGGCCAAGCTACAAGTATAGTGAATCAAATTCTGATAATCCTAGAATTACACTAAGAGGTCTGACTACAAGGAATTTGGCAACATAACAGCCTAGAAATTACTAACTCCTACTTCTACTAAAGATTACAATGCTTATATATCAAATTCTTATGTAGAGAACATTTAGGTAGGCCCATGGGATCTAAGAACACTAATACAGACATCAATGTAGAGCCATGAATAGATGGTGATGAGGACAGGACCCATGCCTTTGGCAGGCTTACAACTGGAGGAATGGTTGCCCATATGCAAGAGATGATAGAACATTGAAGGGGAGAGCCAAAGGTCATGGTCAACCATAGAAAGATCTGCCACTAAGCCACCAAAGTCCCTTCACATTGAAGAATCAAGCCATCCCCTTTGAATTGTGTCTACGGAGCTCACCAACTAGATTGAATGCCTTTGGCACAACTAGAACACTCAAAAGATCTAAATTTGAGTTGGAGCTATTAGATGGACAAATGGTTATAAGATCATCAGCTCTGCAGTCCTTTACATAATACTTTTCTTTAATTCTGTACTGAGGATTAAGGCTTGGTCTACGTGGTGCAATCTGAATGGGTGAGTCATTTTCTTTTAGTAGCTATTGGCAGATAAGGGCCCACCTAGAAGATCCTAAAAAGAAAGCGTGAGCCTACCACGTGTCAATATCTCATGGTTGTGCATTGAATCTTTCTTGGAGACAATATTCACCTATGACATTGCGCTACCATTTGATCTTCAACGCTGTGGCCCCACCCTTTCATCTCGTCCTTCGACACTTGGTGCTATCTCCACCATCTAACAAAGTCAAATATCTTGTGGCCATTGGCCATGACAAACTTTACAACTGTCCTCATTTTGTAGCCGCATGGAAGGAATATGACGTCAGCCTTAGGCAGTCAGCAGACTCTTGAAATACTGCCATGTGTCACCCTTTGGCCGAGGGGATTTTAAGACTTAAGGAATGAATTTGACAGGTGATAAAAGGTAAACCTTAGGACTCAGGGCTGGTGACTTCATGACATAAAGGCCTCAAGTTCATAACTTAAGTGACTAGCAACCTAGGCTAGGTAGTCAACAATGGATTATAATGTGCAGGAAGATGACCTTAAAGCCTAGGGATTTAAGAGGAAGGAAAACAATTAGGGTTTTAAGGGTTTGGACTATTTGGCTCAGAAGATAAATAGGCCAACAGTAACTATTTGAGTGGGTATGCAACCCTTTCTCGGGTCCAATCTCCCTAGATAGTTCTTCATCAACTGCCACCCACTCAGGTGAAACTAGGACGAAATTAATAAAAAAGAAAATCAAACACCTAAAGTGGGTGTTTAATGTTTAATTTTTTTGTTTATATGAATGGTTTACCTAAGATTCACATGTTTGAGAAAGAGTTATTGTTCTCTTGGACTTAATATTTTTGGGTTAAGAGAACTCTTACTTTTTTCTATGTTGCCGAGATCCTGAAGGTGGGGTGACAGTATACGTCACGAATATTCTTGATCCTATTGCTCCCAAACATTTTTATCCTAAAACTATATAGTTACCAAAGTTAATAGGTGACCCTTCAATCACCCAAGAATAATTACTCCCCGTCATAATGCCAAAGTTTTCCCCATTTACTAAAATTTAACTATGATAGAATAGAACTAAAATTTTAGATAACATTTCCATATGCTTTAATACAATTATATCTCATCATTAGTCCTAAGATTTAATCTTTTTGCATATGTACAACCAAATTTGACCAACAAGAAACATTGGAAGACATGGTTAAGCATTATATGATTGATAGAATCCCTTATAACTTGGATAGAGATTTATTGGTGTGTTTCATCTATTTATGATAGTACCATGAAAATGTCTTATCCAACATTTATAAAACACAACCCCGTCTATCAAGTGAGAATGCCTTCATCAATGTACTAGAAGATTTATAATCATAATTATAACATGAAATGTTACCTAATAATGAATCAATTCTATTATCCTGCTTTTTCCCTTTTCAAGAAAGATGTTTTTGAAAGCAATAAAGCTTCAAGGTGAATCTAAAATTCCTTATAAACCAAAAGCTAGGAGGTGTTTTCTAAATTGGATTAATTTGATTAAAATCTTATTAGTTTGGTGTCTGCAGGAGATTACCCATCCCTCAGACTCAACATCATGATGATCCTTATTGCTCCCTGACGTTTTATATGATGATGTCACATATGTCATTGTTGCAGCTATGTTCTAGGTGATAGGTGCAATAGTTCAAATGCGATGACATTAACTGTAAACATGAATTAGAGGTACCATGAAAACCAAACATTGTGATTTAGTTTTTGGGTTTCCTCTTGATTAAGTTGTTTATTTAAAACAAGAAAATGACAAGAATCTAGTTAAGTAAACTTATTAAAGCCAAATATCCCTTAGGTTAAATCCATTCCATCAAATGCTACTAGAATGATTATTTGTAAAATATTTGAAAAAAGTAATTATAAATTGCTCACATCAAATAAATTTTCTAAGTAAAGATAACTCTGTAAATAACTTAATGATTTCAATGTAAAGAGAATTTAATTTTAAGAAACAACTTAGTATTTTGTAGATTGAATTAACATCTTAAATGAGTTCCTTTTTATATGTAGTTTTGTTATATCTATATGCTTAAGTATATCTTAATTTTGATTGTAATCAATTTGATGTCAACTTCATCCCTCATGTCTTTCTAAAACCCCATCATCAAGTTTATTATAGATTGATGTATGGCATTATCATGAACACCTAATAGTTTTCACTAATTAAAACAATTCAAAATGATTATCTAATAACCCTAAAAGGAAGGGTACATTACTTACTTTGTGTTATAAAAAGTTCTCATTTAATTGAACCACTTAAATTTAACTAACTTATTTATTTAGCCATACTTAATTTAAGAAACTTTCGATTTGTTTACTTAAGTAAGCAATTAAGATTCTTTTGTAACTAATTGAACAAATTAGAATTGACTATCATTTTAGAAATAACTATCTAATTATCTATTCTAAAATTTAGGCATAGCCAACTAACTATTATACTAATTACGAATTCATCCATTAATAGGTTACTTACATATCTACTAAATTGACTATTCTAATATAGTTTACTTTCCAATTAGAGTAATTCATCTATTGTTAGCAATTTGTGAATTAATTAATATAACTCAATTTAACTAACCATGTTGAAATAAATTCAAAAATAAATAACTAACTAATTGATCATATTATAACCCATGAATTAACTAATAAATAGACAAATCATAAATCTAACTGAATCATTTTCAAAATGACTAAATTAGCATTTATAACTTAGTTTGCTTCCATCTATAAAACCCCCTTATAAATGGTAAACAACTAACTAATCAAATTACTTAATTGAAAAACTAACTATCTGTAATTCTAATTGCTCCTAAATAATTTTATTTATAAATTCATTATCAATTCTAAAGAAGTAAAATTAACTTTCATATAATAATAATAATAATAATAAATTATTTTAACTAAAATAAAATTAGAAATATTAACAATGTTAAAACCCCTAAAAGAATAAAATTTGAATAGCATATATATATATATATATATATATATATATATATATGATTTTTAAAACCCTAATAAAAAATAATGTTGAAAATGTAATTAAAAAAATCTCATTTGGGTTGGGGCTGAAGCCCCTGGTGACCTACATATGCAAGTGCCAAGAGGCAGCCTCCACACGTAGGTAGCCAAGGGCTTTGGCCTGCATGGCAAGTCGTGACCCCTCTTAAAGGAGGCAACCTGCCACGCAGGTCATAGCCCCCATAAGGGGATGACCTGCATGCACAGGCCGAGCCTGTCATGTGGGTTCCCAATACATATAAAATATTCTTTTTCGTTACATTTTTTCTTTTGAAATCTATTTTTGATACTTTAAAATTATATATATATATAGTAAATATGGAAAATTCTGGCATTATTACGAGGAGTAATTATTCTTGGGTAATTAAAGGGTTGGCTATTAACTTTGGTAACTATAGTTTTAGGATAAAAAATGTTTGGGAGCAATAGGATCAAGAATATTCTTAACGTATACTTTCATCTCACCTTCAAGGATCTTGGTAACACAGGAAACGATAAGAGTTCTCTCAACCCAAAACCATTAAGTCCATGCAAACAAGAACTCTTTCTTGGACATGTGAATCTTAGGTAAACCATTCATATAAACAAAAAAAACATCAAACACCCACTTTAGGTGTTTCTTTTCTTTTTTATTAATTTTATCCCTATTTCACCTAAATGGGTGGTAGTTGATGAAGAACTGTCTGGGGAGACTGCAACCTAGAAAGGGTTGTGTACCCACTTAAATAGTTACATAAACATACAACAACTAGAACTACATATCACTAAATAATGAATCCTTGTGTACCTTGATCCCGTGGACACAGGGTGGGTAAAAGCACAAACCTGTGTCACACTTTATAAAGGAATTGACCAACATAAAAAAAAAAAATCTCAACTTCGACCACATAAAAGTGGTCTTTATGTTTTGAATCTCAAAATGATGTAAACTAAGAAAATGTAGATCTCTTGTTGAAGTTTATTAGTCTAATATTTTAGGATTTTTTAAAAATTGCATTGATTTTTTTTTTATCAATTTAAGAGCATATTTTGAAATGCTAAAAATTTGAAGAAAAAGTGATGTTCAGTTGACGTTAATAAAAAAATAGAAAAAAAATGCATTTTGCCCTAATTTTTTTCCCCAAATAGGTGATGTCATTATGTAGGGCATGGAAAAAAAAAAGAATTTTTGGTCTATATTTTTCTCGTAATAACATTTTAAAGTCAAACTTACCCGGTTTTGATAGTTTTCAGTTGACGTCAACTATTGTTTTTTTTTCATTTTCAAAAAACAAATTATACCCTTTTGAAGAGGATTGTCTTTTCTAGTGCATCATATATTTGCCAAATTTTAAAATCATGTTTACTATTTTTTTTTAGTTTCAAATTAGCCTCTTTTTGAACTTAAACAACCTACTTGGATTATTTTCAAATATTTATATCCTAAAATTACTCAAAATATAAAAATATATATATTTCCACATTCAGCAGTTCGAGCTCTACAAAAGGGTATTTTTCTTTTTAAAAAAAATTAATTTTGATTGCAAAAATATTGAGCGGAAGTTGGAAGTTTGAGAAAGTTTGAGAAAATGGTGACTTGGCTGTCTAATAGGATGCCACATAGACAAATTTGATGAATGGGATTCTACCTAATAGTATTTGGCCAAATCCCATTCGGTTGAATCTACTCTGTTTTTTTTTTTTAAGAATTTGTGGCTTTTTTTTAATTACTGAATTACAATAAATTAAAAAAAAAAAGATTTTGAAGGGAAGAGTCATATTGAAAAGCACAATGATGTGAAAGTGTTTGTTTAATGCCTTCTTTAGCTTTTTTAAATTAATATTCAACAACCACTGATTTCAACAACGGCAAAGTCATATTCAAAAACACAATGATCAGAAAGTGTTTTTTAATGTCTTTTTTGGCTTTTTTAACTTTTTTTAGTTTTTTGGGTTTTTTTAAATTATTAAATTATAGAAATTTGGAGAAAAAAGAACCACTGATTTCAACAAGGGTAGAGTTGTATTCTTAGGTACCATGATCTAAAACATGTAATTGATTAAAATCATTGATTTATTGAATGTAGACCTAGATCTTCAAAAAATAGAGGTTAAAATATTTGTACATGTATTATTTTTGCATGCAGGTGAATTCAAATTTGATCAATTTTTGATGGGCAATAAAAATACAAGAAAAAGGTTGTATGATCGAAGAAGAGATACTACAAATGTCGATGAAAGAACATCTACTCAAGAACAACCCATGGAAATTGTTGATGACCAAGGAGTACAGGTACCAGAAAAAATTGAAGATGGTGATAGAAATTGTTTCCTTGGTATGGAAAATCTGATGGAGATGGTGAGGATTCTCTTTTCAAAAATATTTCATCTAAAGATATGGTACTTGAAAGCACAGTAAAATTACACTCTAAATAAATATGGGATGATTTTTTAGAAAATAAGTCTATAATTGGAATAGCACAGTTATTTGCAAAGTTATTTAGGAAGAAAGAGATGACCCCTATTTTGGAGTTGTTAGGGGTTGATAATAAGAAAAAGTCATCAGATTCATTAAAGAAAATAATGGTTGAAAACCTACAAGAAGCATTGAATTCTATTGAAAGCAAGAGTCGAGCTATTGATTTAAGTGTTGCACGTAGAGCATTAATGACTGCAATTTCTAGTAAGAAATTATCACATAGAAGACAAGTTCAAGAAATTTCTCAATTACTCAATGTTTCTAGGAGAATTGTTTAAAGATATATTGCAAGGAGAAATAGATTGAATGGAAATGTTGAGAATAAATAGGTAAATATTTGCAGGGTTCCCTGAAAAGATAGAATTTCAGAAGATGTAAAGGAACAGGTGATTGAATATTGGACCAGACACTCTCGTGTTTCTTCCAATAGAAGGGACACTATACAGATAAAAGGTGAAGATGGTAGACAAATTTCACATCCAAAACATTTTATAGATACAACACAAAGTGAACTTTTTGAAGCATTCAAGCAAGAATTTTTAGATGTGAAGATTTGTCAAAGGATGTTTGAGAGACTATGAGCAAGTTTTGTACATATAAATAAGGTATGTGAAATTTGTTGTTGTCAAAATCATGTTGAATTTCATCTTCACCTACAGTCATATTAAAAAGCTATGGCAGTAATTAATCCAAATATAGTCATCCCTGGAAGTACAACACAATTTGAGAAAACTCTTCTATGTGAAAAATCAGAAGATTCAAATGAATTCAAAGTGTAGTGTATAAAAAATATATGTAATGACTGTGGAAATTTGAAAAATCTTGTATAGGTTGACAATATTGATCATTTGATGCAAGTTATGTGGAAGGGATTTGAATATGAGAAGTACTCAACAAAGTCAGGAGTTGAGAGCAGAAAAATTGTTCTCAAAGAGAGTGAATTGAGTTTATGAAAAAATTTTACAATATCATATATCCACATATTGAACATTATCATGGTGCTAGATGGCAAGCTAAGCAATTTTGTGACTCAAAGAATTGATTTCCACAAGATTGTATTCTGTCTATTATTGATTTCTCTGAGAACTATACATTTAGTCCTCAAAGTGAGATTCAAAGTCAATATTATCATTCAGAGCAAGTTGCAATATTTGTACAAGTTTGTTATAGGCATGCTGAAGAACATGTGGATGGTGTACAAAATAGCAAATATGAATGAATTATCATCAAAGAGGTGAACTTTTATATCAGTGATGATACAGGTCATGATAGAAGCTATATAGCCCATTATTTTGCAATGTTTTTTTGAAGACCTAAGACGACGTCAAATAGATGCTTCACAACATTGGATATGGTTCAAGATGGATGTGCTGGTAAGTGTTGATTTAATTATTTTTTAAAATTATATTATTTTTATTTGTGTAATTAACTTGTAGACTTGAATTGTTCAGTTGCTTAAATGTGTTGTACCTATATGTATATAGTTTTTTTTTTAAATTTTGGTTTTAAATTTGAAATTGGTTGTAACTGCACAGGACAATTTAAGTCTACAAAATCTTTTAATTGGTTAAGCCAACAACATATTAAATGGAACATGTAATTTTTGTGGAATTTCTATGAGAGCGGACTTGGAAAAGGAGAGCATGATGGAGCTAGAGCATGTGTGAAGCATGCACTTCGACAACATGAACTTGCAGGTAATACAATATGGAATACAAATTTAAATTCTTAAATATATTTTAAATAAATTTAAACCTGTTAGGAAAAAAGTGTAGATCTCAATATATTGCATGTGTTCAGAAGTGGAAGCTTAAGCCATTATGCAATTTAATGGTTTTGATATATATCCAATATTGCAGATTTTCAATAATTATCCTGTTGGATTTTTAAAAAATCTAATTATGTTTTTTGAGATTGTTTTTTCCTTTCAACTAGAAAACCTCTTAACCTGACATTTCACCAACATGAACTTGTAGGTAATGCCATAAGGAATGCAAATGAAATTGTTGAATGGTGCAAAAGTCATTTTTCTGTCTATGACTCAATATACAACACACTATTTTTGGGAAGTTAAAGCTACACAAATATTTTGTTTTGAATTTCAATGTGTGTACATGAATTGAATTTTTAATTTTATACACTTTTTAATTGGATGATTGAAATTTAAATAGATATTGATCGATCAACTCTTACTAATTGTCAAATAATTAGTGGTATTAGAAGTTTGCATCAAATCATGACAATAGGACATAGCAGGCCTCCTATAATTCAAGTGAGAAAAATCATGTTTTTCTGTTGATTGCATTGAGAACAATGCAAATACTCTACAATGTGAGAATATTAGAGATGGGTATGTTTCAGAATGGGAAATAAAACAATTAGTTGCCACTTCAAACCCTTTTGAAGATAATAATATTGTAGATGTCTATGATCCTTTGTATTCAGTTAATTACGAACGTGTATCAGATTTAGTTGTTATAGGTAAATTTTTAATTTTTAAATTGAATTTTAACTTGTACATTTGATTTATAATATATTCTATTTAAGTTGAGCATGGTTTACTACATGGTGTGTACATGAGATATTTTTGTTGTTCTTGCAAATCCTGACAATACAGATGGTGTAGATTACTATCTAATAAGATGTATGCAACCAAAATGCAAATTGTCAGAATCAATGATAGATGGTGATGGACAAGAGTAACCAACTGGATCAGTGGTTGTTGAAGGCACATACTATCAACAAACAAAGATAGATACAAATGGTATTATATTTATTGATTATATGCCAAGTTAGAAGGTTCTAAATTATAGTCACTTAGTTATAGCAACATGAATAAATCTTGAAACTTTATTAAAAAGAGGACGTGTCAAACAAAGGTGGAGCTTGCCTATTGAAGACTATGAAAAGATTTTAGAGATAATAAAAGATAGAGAGGATCTAGATTATATGTACCAAAAACTTTAAGTTATATTTGTACATGTATATATTTTCTATGACAATTTATTTTATGTTGAATTCAAATAATTTTATTCAATGTGGTGATACATTACTTTTTTCTTAATCATCAAAATAGACAGGTCATCAATTAATTGCAGCCCACATGTTTCTTTTTCCTACATTTTGGTGTTCAGATCTTACCTGATATTCAGGTCATCCTAAGATATTGTGATTTGATGAAATTATCTGGGCTATCCTCTATGGCTTGTAAATTCTAGATGTCATGGATGTCAGGACAAAGTTATTGGCTATCTTATTTTATCTTAATGTAGCTTAATTCAATTGAGTTATTTTTGGATGTCATGATAAAGTTTAGTTTTTAAGGCCTAATAAACTTATTTATAGGTTCAAAAATTCTACATGATTGAGTATGATGCATGTGTGGAGTCATTTATGTGTTCACCAAGTTATTTGTTAAATCAACATGTTGGTGATCTGAGCTATTTTCTAATGACTCTATGGTATAAGCTTAGTTCTTGATGGTAGGGAATGCCAATCTCAAGACCAATTTAGTTAAATAGCTTACAATTAGGCAAAGGATAGTTCAAGGCCAATGCTTAAGGCAAGGTTAAAACTCATCTCTTTAAGATAGATAAGGCCAATTTAGTTTCTTCTATATTTCTTATTTCTCAAGAAATCCCTATATATTTTTCTAGATTCCAATCTAGATGAAAAAAGAAAAGTCTCAATGAAGATTTTGAGTTCGTCTAATTATTTTTCTATGATCATATAATATCAATTTGAATTTATAATTGTTACATGGACTTTATAAATAACTACTTTGTTCAATGGTTTCTTATTGAATAGGAAAGATCAAACTCAAACTGGTGCATATCACCTCTTTGACAAATAAGAATCTACATCTATTATAAAATCCAAATGAAATGTTTTGTATAATATTCTCATGATGTGATCCTACCTAAAGATTCTTAGGAAGTTTGAAAATAACTATGTACATGACAAAAGTTCACTATCCAAACACAATCTGTTATTTCTAAAATAAATGCAATCCAATCACTTCAATCTTCAAACTTGTATAATTTCCATTCTAGATTGAAAATGCAATTTAGCATCTTACAAAAATTCTCTTTCTTTTTAATCCAAGTATAATTTCACTTTTACTTCACAAATCTAATCAAGTAGAAATAAATCTTAGTTAATAATATTTAAGTATTAATTTTTTAGTGATAATAAATTAAATTTACTCTTTTTTATTCATGTATTTTACTTAGAAAACATCTATTAATAAAATATTAGCTTTTCTAATTTATTTATTATTTAATTCATACATAACTCAAGAAATAATTATAAATATCCAAACTCAATGTAATTGTGTCTATACAAGTGAATGAAATTTTATTGAGTTTGTTATGGATGGCATGGAGTTGGCCTTTGCTTCACATTTTCTTTCTTTTGGAGTAGTACATTGCATGATCCAATTGTTATCATGTACTTATTATCATTTTAGATATAAGAGACATGTAAAAAATGAAAAATAGGAATTTGTAATATGGTAAATGCACTATAATAGATATTACAAATAAGTACATTACAAGGCTAAGTAAATGCATGTCTACTCTAATTAGTAGCATGGGATTAAGTTCCAATTTATATCTCACTAGAAAACTAGTATACCAAACTAGTCACAACTTTCAAACAAGAGATAAACTCATCAAATTTTGTTGGTAGAACTCATTTGCCAACTAAAACTTCCAAATTACGATATCAATTAAGAATTTCATTATACAAAAATATCTCATGTTCTAGAAAGTTAAAAAGTAAAAAAAGACCCTAAAATTTCCATTCCCAACCCAACTATGAAAATATACTATTAAAAATCCAAGAAAACAAGAATACTAGACATATAGTCTATAAGGTGGAACAAATATTATAAGGGAATGCACTAAGTGGCATAGCTAATCAAGTATTTATGCTAGTTAAGATTTCCTCATTTAGTTATCCAAGGGATGTAGATTTACTTGAGGTGCATATATGTCCCTAGGAAATCTAAAAAAAATCCTATACTTAGGTGTTAAGGCTACCTAATTCCCCTTATAAACTTAGCATTTGAAGATGAAGACATAGAAATGAAAAATAACAAAAAGAAGGTTTCACATGCTTCAAAAGAAAAAGAATCTTGCTGTAGATCTTAGACCCAAAATTCTACCAAACCTTCTTACTAACCTCAAGTAGACTTAGCAACATTGATTTTGATAACTGGTGAAATGAAAATCTTGATTTTATTTTCCTAATGAAGCTGGTTTGACACTTTTAGGAGGTTCCTAGAAGCACCTATTTCATTTAATCTTACAAAAAAACATAAAACCAATTCCCAAAATCAATAGTATACATTTTATAAAACCATAGAAACATTAAAGACTTCATTCCATGTTATAATTTTATCATATTCTCTTTCCTAAGGTCATAGATAGAATATTAGGGTTTTGTATTAATCTCCCCACAATATGAATCCTATGGTTTTGGTTTCAAATTGACACATTCAAATTTAAGTCACAAAAATTGAATTATGTAGATTTGAATTCATTCAATTTCAATTTTACAAGAATTTCAATTTTCCCTATATTGAATTCACTAGATTTTCCAAGGTTTGCATTCTCTAAAATACTTGTTCACTTAATCGATTCAAACATAATTTTGATACAAAATAACTCACAAATAGATTCATGGATTCATAAATATCTAATTATTTTTAATTTTAAAATGAAGCACTTGATCTGAATAATTCCATGTTAAGATGTCAAGCTCTTCAACACCTAATTTGATAACCTTGTTTATAGATGCTAAACCCTTAAATCCTTCAACAAGCATTGAAAATATTCTCAATCTCTAATCTAATCCTTTGTGAGTGTTTGAATATCATAAGGAATGTGTGTTCTATTAATTTCTTATCTTTTATAAAATATCTCTTTCTAGAAAGCTCCCAAAACCATAATTTCAAGCCCTAGTTAAAGATAATCATAAATCTATTCTCATACTTAAGAATACACAATTAAAATATTATCGTGGTTTGACATCCACATTTTAGGGTTTCAAAATAGATGTATAGTGTTTCAAATAGATTTTTTAGGGTTTCAAAATTCATGTATTAGGGTTTCAAATTGATATTTTAGGGTTTCAAAATTCATGTATTAGGGTTTCAAATTGATGTTTTAGGGTTTTAATTTGACATCTTAGGGTTTTAATTTGACATTTTAGGGTTTCAATTTGACATTTTATGGTTTCATATTAACATTTTAGGGTTTAATCTATCCAAAATTTGTTTATAAAACATTAAAAATATAGTGCATTTACCATATTACAAATTCCTATTTGGAATATCTATTATAAAACATTGGCCTCTATTATATTACAAATAAGCAAATGAATGTCTAGTCTAATTTGGAAGCATATATCATCCATTTTTCATTTTTTATTATTTTAGATATTACAAATTCATGTTTCTAGTGATATTTGAATCCCTATGATCAAGAATACAATGAATGTCTTACAAGGCTAGCTATGAGCCACAAACATGAACTAAATTTGCAAAAGACATGAATTGGAATCACAAAGCACATAACAATTATTGAGAAAAAGATTTGTTAACTATTTTTAGAACAATAATTTTATCTTTTCCAATTATTTATTTAAATCTAATGTATTTCTTGGCATGCAAGGATTAAACAAGAATCATTTATGATTTGCTCATGAATCATTTATTATTTATTCAAATCCTAATGTAGTGATGTCTAATTAGAGTAGTGATTCCCTATTTGCTTCCAAATTGCACCAATTAGATCTTGTTGTAGTAGAGACTATTATTACATACTTTCATTCAAACTATCCTTTGTATTTTTAAATATAATACAATTCAAGGAGAATGTCTTGATATGAGAAAAAATTAAAAAAAGGTTGTTTAAAGAGGACTTATATACAACCAATTTGAAATGAAAATCCTTGAGAGACTAAGTAACTATAGAATTGAATGTTACCACATTGCCAAAATATTCAATGTATATAATATAAAATGTATATAATGTACAAAACATAATATAAAATGTCAAACCATAATATAAAATGTCAAACCATAAAGTCAAATGTCAAACCATAATATAAAATGTCAAACCATAATGTCAAATGTCAAACCATAATGTCAAACATAATAAGATAGATCAATCTCCTGATCCATGTGTGGATCTATATCTTGATCTCTCTCTGGATCCTAATCCATGTGTGGATCCATCTCTCAATCTCTCTCTAGGACCTGATCCATGTCCTGATGTACCTCCCTGCACAAGAAAGTACATAATTTAATTTAATGTACATGTGTATATATATGTAAAATCATCTTAAAGTTTTGTACTTTCAACATGTGTGAATTTATCAAGTAATTTATATATATTATAAATGTACCTCAAATGTATTGTGCACAGGATCCTCTGCATGCTCTAGATCTCTGAAGCGCAAAAAATTATCCCCTTGTTGCTATAAATAATCAAATACAAGATTTCAATGAATAGTGAGAACTACTTTTAAGTCAAGTTTATTTAATATATACACGTGAATTTGTAGAATGCAAAATATAGAAATTATTCAAGTACCTGCACATCCTGGAGCACTCTACCAATCCCACTAATCTCAGATGAATGAATGGTAACATTAGGAACACCTATATCTGAAGGTAAAGGACTAGTGCCAAAGAGAAGTGTGCTATCTGTGCCATGTACATTAGGTGAAACCTAATGCTGTGTGGGGGCTATAGGCTGATCTAGAATATTTTGGTCCTCTGAAGCTACCTTACCCTGACCCGACTGTCTACCAGTATGTCATCTAATATAAGTCGATACAGCATCTAAAGGAATACCATACTCATTAATGATAAACTAGAATACTAATAATAAATCAAGAATGGAAGCTGAAGCAACATTACGTACAATGATGTCACTCATATGGGTCACATCTGATGGGGATGGCAGATCTGCACGAATGTAGGGGTCATAATTCGTGGATGTAGCCTCAGTGGGAGGAAGGCCAATCTATGGACATATTAAGTATCTCCCTACACGATCGGATGACATCTGATCAACTTGAGTAGCAATGGTGGTCATCCTATCAAAAAGCCTGGATCTAGTCGGTGTGATTATTGCATCTCCTGTTGCTGCTAATTCCAAACATTTTGGAAGAACCAAAAGGTTTGGACCAACCAATGCCCTCTTGTTTTTGGGCAATGGCAAATTTGGACGTCTAAATTCAGGTTTATTTGCAAACCTCACGTTGCCCTGTCTAGCATGTGCAGGCATAGATGTATAATCCATAGATAATCCTAAATAGAACTTAGCATATAATTGTTTCCAAAAATATAGTGGCAACTCATCATTATGAGGCCATCTATGATTGGCTACCAAAAATTTGGGATATATAAATGGACTAACTAGTGGATCTGTACACCTAGTAGTAGTATAAGCTCTAACTTTGTTTTTCCCAGTATAAAAAGGGAACATAGTATGCACATTATGTAATGAAACTCTATCAGAAATAGTTTTGATATTCTCAGTGTCAGTAATAGTCCTAGCAAGGGACCTATAAAACTCCTCGGTGCTAATATCATCGTATGGATTGTATGATTTTATTGTCTCAATCATATGTCTAATCTCACACCAAATATTAACTAATCTATCTCTATTAGCCAAATTTTGGGGGTTCTATATAGTTTGGTCCAAATATTTCAAAGCATTATCTAATCTAGAAATGCTATCATTATAAAAAATATTCCTAGCCTCAGCTTTGCACTGAGATTGCATGGAACGATGAGATCCCTGATCATTAGCCATATCTAGATAAAACAATGTAAAGAGGTCTACATTTAATTAAAACAAAAAAATTAAATATGTACAAGCATTTTTCTTCTAAGCATACAAAACTATAAAAATGCAACATGTAGATCATCTAAATAAACACAAAGTTTAGATTTGCATGAAAAGGAAAAGGATTCAAAGATAAGCTTGGACAATCTACAAGATTCAATTTTTCATAAGTATATAATGGTTTTCATAACTATAATGGAATGAATCTAATTAATGTATTATCAAATAAAGAGAATTGAAGTTACCAACAATTATGTTCATTGACATTTCATAGATTGAAATTTGGAATTATACTTACACTTGTCAAATTGTAAGGCTTCGACCTTGTGACTTGGGGACAACTCAAAAGTAAATTGTACCTACAATTTAGTTTGTGGATACTTGTGAACCATATGATGTTGTCTCTTATCTATGTCTAGTTTAATAATTACTCACCTTAAGTAGTTCTTATAAATTGTAAGAAAAATGTATTCTAGCGAGGTGCTTTAAGGGCTTTGTTGTGAAAGCATTGAAGCATGAAACCTTCTTAGATCCATGTCAAACACCTTTTTAATTCCATACGTTTGAAGATACAAAGAGAGATGAAGAAGAATGCATAAGTGTAGAATTTTTAGCCTAATACAATCCAATATGCTCTAATTTACTTTAAAATCACTTTGATTATGTTTGATCTTTTTACTTAGTCTCCCATACAGAGAGATGATGAAGAATGCATAAGTGTAGCATTTTTAACACAATCCCATATCCTCTAATTTGCTCTCATTTTGATAATGTTTGATCTTTTTACTTAGTCTCCCTTGAATAATCCCCCTTGTAATGTCCTAGGGATTTCCTTAACTTTAGAATCATAGGTGTTCATATAAAAATATTAAGCATGGAAGTCAATAAAAAACAAAATGAATTTCTAACAATAGAAACAAATCTGTTCACTAACAAGACCTTGGGTACTTATTAGTTTGTAATAAAACTATAGAACCAAAACTCAAAATAAAAGAATACTTGGACAGCAAGTGTTATGTATTCTAAGTTCGGTTTTTTATTATTTTTTCTTATACTTTTAAAAGTTTGTGCATGTAAGGTATAGCACTCTGAATTGCAGATTTGATCAAAGTTTAAGTGAGACAATTTATGTCAAACCCTAGAGTGAGCAATCTGCATACCATGTGCTGAATATTAATAATTCTTAGGACAGTTTTATCTATAGCCAAAATTATCCAATATTTGACAAAACTGAGAGTCCATGGGATCAAGAGACGTTGGAGTAGTTAGAATTCAAAAGTTTCAAGTTCTAAAAATTGTTCAGCTTCTCTTTAAACAATTTTTGCACTCTTGAAATGAAAAGACCCCTTGAGGGTTTATAAATTTATAATGATTGATTGATTTGTCTAGGCTATATTTTATCTTGGAAACATAGATAGAAATTCATTTAAATTAGCAAGACACAAAGTACATACACAATCATGTCTAAAAGATAGAATCATACCTATAATCACATTTGAAATGCATAGATGGATGTTATAAGATTTGATCTAGATTAAAGAAGTTTCTTTTTTTTATATTGGAATAAGAAAATACAAATACATAAATGCCAGTTCATGAAATTGTACACAACAGATATTGCAGTCATAAAGTGATAGAAGAAATAGTTTCAAGGTTATGTCTCTTTAAAATAGACTGATAAAAGATGTAATGCCCCCTCATTTTTGGCTTGTGTTAGTATTAGTTCTACATTACTTTTTCTTTGATCTAAGACATTTGTTAGTTCTTCCATTGCATCCAGACAGTTCTGAGAAATTTGAGATATTGAGTCTATGGTTTATGTTTATTTTTTATCGTGATAGACTATGTTCGACTGATTTAGTTCTGACATGTGGTATGAGTTTATGATGATATTATTGTTATTTTAGTTATGATGAGATGGACATGAGTAGTGATGGTTTTATATTATCATGTTTTATGTGACTTATTGATATCTAATTTTAAATATAAATGGTTATAGTTTTGTTTCAGATCAGGGATGGTGTAGTACTACTCGGCTTGAGCACCCTACTACGCCGTGATTCTCTGACTCTGTTTGTGTTTGATATTTATGCAGTTGTTCGTATACAACCTTTTGTTCTTAAGCAGGTTGTACGTACCGGGCCTCGACTCCACCTGACCTAATAGGTCTGAGCGGGCCCTACACCATGGATAATGTTGATGGAGATAACATGAGGTTTATTCCCTAGGTCAATTCAACCTTATGTTTGATGGTTGTCAAGTGGTTTGTAAGTTTATTATCAGGTCATTGTTAGGTTAGCCTGTGTGTAGTCTTGTATGCATAGATGATCTTTAATATCATAATGTTTTATTGTTAAATGTTATAGTATTTTGTTGTGTCATAAAATTGGAATATTCTTGGAGGAAGCTAATTAAATAAATTATAATGCAAAATCAAGTAACTATTCTTATGTTGTAAATATTTTTATGTGGGTCAAAGTTTCATTTTAACTCATTATTATTCATAGTTAAGTATTGTATTTTCTGGGGATTAATAAAAAGGCGGTTAGTGGTCATTTATGATTCCAGAGTGGGGAATCTCCATGAATAGTAAAAATTTAAAAATTTTGGTGAGAGGATTCACAGGAGAGGATTTGGTGTGAGTGGGTATTTATGACTAGGGTTACTTTGTTCTAAAGGGAAAATTTTTTTGAAGGCATGTTTCAGAGGATTGTTTTGGAGGAAGGAGGAGAAGTTTTGAAAGAGGATTCGATCTTTGGAGAGTGACTAGTATGGGTATGTCTGGTGAATTTTTTTATTTTTGTCTCTGTTATGCTCTGAGGAATTAAATTTCTTTGATGTCTAGTTGTTCTTGCATGAAAATAATCTGTTATCCACCCTTGTCACCTTTGTAAACTCCTTGCTTCTTGTTGGTTGCTCTTTGGAAAGTCTTGGCAAAACATTTAGCCTGCAAATCATCTCTACAACTCTAAACTTCTTCCTCAAATGGATTAACTATAATCTTTACCTATAGATCAATTTGATTTTTTCCTAAATTGTGACATTTCTCTCATCTGACTTAATCGATGAGCTTTTAAATCATTTCTTGCATTATTCTTCAAATTCTGTTATCACTGTTTTATCATATCTTCCTCCAACCAATAGTTCCAATTTCAACTTCTTAGTGATGATATTCTATAGCAACCCACATCAAATTTGTTGAGGCACATTCAATCTTTATGGCAGAGCTTATTTAGTCTCAGTCTGCAATCAATGTAACTCCTGGAAGGAACCACGGTGTGGAAAAATTATATGCACCTTCGATTTAATCAAATCAAATTCCACTTACTTCACTTTGGTCAATGTCCTTGGAGTCTAAATTCTCTTGGCCTCAATTTTCTTGTATCTCTTCTCACTGTCACAATAGTTCCTTTCTTCACGCACAAACCAGTGTTCCAAGGTTTCAATGAAGTCATTATTGTTTATATTAGTTATTACCTTGTCAAAATCATCTAAGGTAGATGCAATAGCCATATGATTGCCTTTTTTTTTCTCTACAGGTTCATTATTTCTCTCTGAAACACCTTGCAATTTTTTCATGATTTTCAAACTCTTGCATCACTTGTATTCCTTATAGAGGTACCCACTCATAATATTCAATAGACCCCGTAGGTGTTTCTAATCATTATACTCTATTTACTTGGATATTTTAGATTCAGTGTTGCATGTTTTAGACTTCTTTGGTAGGTCAAATTTCTAGTGTCGCAATCACCTTTGCACCAACTAAACTTGTGTGTTGTTCCCTTGAGATTTTTGTTCTCTTTAAACCCTTGTCTCTTTCGTGCTTTTTCGGCTGTGCTTTCAATGCCCCTGCAATGCATTTTCTTTCAACCTCTACTTCTTTGGGACCCTTGCGATCTGCTGTTGACAAGTCATCCCTTCATTCTCTATACTATTGAAACTGAGGGCATGATCTTGTATCTACAGACCCAGACGTTAGATTCAACCGTGACCTTGTTTTGCTTTTCCCTCGAATCTATTGTTGTCTCTATTCTCAGACTTGGAATCATTTAGCTTTGAGTGCTATTGATAGGGTCAGCTTGTGGAGGAATGAATGTATCTATTTTATAACAATTTCATACTATTCTAACTTGTGTCAGATTTGGAAGGCAGTGCGTTGATTTAGAATCTGGCTCTATTTTGTTTTAAGTTATAGAACCTTGCGTATTTTGGTTTTGGGATGATTGGTCTAGGATTGCTAGGAGAGTGGCTTTCATGGTGTGGCTAGTGCCATAGCGGCCACCTCGGTAACCCCATGGAAGTTGTAAGCAAGTGATAACTTAATAACTTATTTAGGAGGGTTGGGGTAGTAAATCACATAACAAGATAAGTATGATACCTCACCCATGCCTTGAGTGCTCTCGCAGGCTGGGGATGGGATGAGAAAGCTTGGTTGGCAAGGCCAACCTCCTTGTCTCCATGAGAGGACATGTTGGATCCGCATGTGTCACCCTATGGGGTCGGTGCCTAGAGAGAGGCTGCCAGGGTAACTATAGATGGGGGCCAGCTTCTAGTGAGAGATAGCCTAGGTAACCCATGCTAGGACCATGCGATGACACTCTCCTTGCACAGTTTAGTTACTTCCTCTTTATCTTGTGTTGTTACCTCTGGAGTGCAGACTTGTCTTTATGGTTGAACTTAGCTTGATGTTTTGATTTGTCTTGTTTTGGCAAGTACTGTCATGTCTGTACAGTCTTGTTATCCTGTTTGTCTGCATGGAGTCTGGATCTTGTTATTGTGTTCATGATTGTAACCTTGACCTAGTGGAACCTCATTGTTATCTCCTAGCTCAGAGGGGTGGACCTCAGGGTTCCACATCGTTGGGAGGCAGAGCTATCCATTGGTCTTCTCAGATGTTCGGTTTGAGATTATAGCAGAAGTGTTCTAGTTCCAGTTTGTTCTACACCTTCAAGTTACTATATACATTCATAATTGTATTATCTGTAAACTAATGTAGTTGGACTTGTAATCTTGGATTGAAACTTGTAATTATTCATCTCTATTAATGTATAATGTATTATTATTTTGTTGCATTGCGATGCATATTACTTGTATAGTTTTAATTTTATCTGATGCGGTTATGTTCCCTAGAAGTGTTAGCTGATCATTTCATTTAATGTTGATATTAGTGCAGTTATATTTAATGTATAATGCATTTCCTTGTTTCAAAAAAATATATATATTTCAGTAATATTGTCACTTGTTAGTCTAGCACTCTAGGGTTGCATGGTGGGGCATCACATTTGGTATCAAAGCCCAGCTTAAACACTGGGTAATCTGGTTATAACTGAGCCCATTATGTGACCTAGTGCTTAAACTCTGTAGATTTACTTCATCCCTGTTGTTTTCCTTTCTGTGTATAAGAAATCATCTTTTGTTGTTGTAGGTAGATGCCTAGAGTAGGGGTCATGTGAGAGGTGGTGTTAGTACATCTCCCCCTAGTTCTCCTCATGAGAGTGCCCATGAAGGCAGGGGTCAGAATATGGAGGGTCAGGGCCAGCCTGAGGGAGTCCAGTTACGACAGTTACTTGAGGAGGCTCTTGCTTGATTAGGCCCTAGGCAGGAGGGTGAGCAGCCTAGAGGGGGTCAGAAGGTAGACCAGCTGGAGCCTCAGGAAAGAGAGAGACCACCCAGGCAGAGAGAATTGTCATCTTAGTAGGAGGCCACACTAGCCAGCCATATGAGAGATCTTCTGAGGGCACGCCCTCCCATCTTTGATGGACCTAGTAGAGGTCTAGAGGCAGAGACTTGGTTATTGGATTTAGGTAGGTGTTTTTCCATGCATCCTTATGGAAGAAAAACCAAAGCTAGATGTGCTATTTCACATCTCTGAGGGTTTGCTTCGACTTGGTGGTGGTTAGAGGAGCAGAAGCTACATTTGGACATTAGCACTGTGTCTTAGGAGTTGTTCTTAGAGAGATTCAGAGCCTATTTTTTATCTGATCATTGGAGGCAGCGTCGTGCAGATGAGTTCCATGAGTTGAGGTAGATGTCCATGTCAATTAAGTAGTATGAGCACAAATTCTATGAGCTCAACCAGAATGCCGGTATCAGAGATGACGAGTCTATGTTGGTCCAACATTTTATAAGGGGCCTGAATGCCAGGATCAGTGGAGGGGTTCATGGATTTGAACCTAAGTCTATGGAGGTAGTAATGGAGAAAGCTCAATTAGTGGAGGAGAATTTGGCTATGGCTCTCAGTGGGCCTACAGGTGTGCATATTGGCAATGCACCTTCTTCAACTTTTGGTTTGTGTGGTGGACATACTTAGGTATCAGGATCTCTTGCACCCTCAAAGGGTGGATGGCAGCAGCACTCTCAGGCCAAACCAAAGAACTATCAGCTGCAGCAAGGTAATAGATTTCAGTCTAAGAAAGTCCAGTCTTAGTAGCGCAATAAGTGCAATCACTTTGCTCAACCATCTTAGAGTACATAGTCTGTAGTGAGCAGAGGTAGTTTCCAGTAGTCTAGTGCTTTTCAGGGTGGCGGTGTTTTTGATAGAGGCACCGGATGCTTCTCTTGTGGCCAATAGGGATATTTCTAGACAGTGTCCTCAGAGGAGTACTTCAGGGTTTGGACATCAACCAACGGCTTCAGAGCCAATGGTTGGTGATGTAGGAAGATCACATAGAGTCTTTACAATGGTTGATAACCATCAGGCAGAGAATTAGGGCACCGTGGTGGAGACTTCTAGTTTCATGAAAGGTATTGATTTTTGTAGTCTTTTTTATTCTGGTGCATCTGATTCGTTCATATCTCCTTCTCTTGTGGAGCGTTGTGGCTTAGTGGCAACAAAGTAGGATGATAGGTGGCAGGTTGAGTTAGCTTCTAGGGCTAAGATTGCAGTTGAGTCTCTAGTTCTTAGGTGTGAGTTGAGGATTGGCTCTCTATCTACTACTGTAGACCTTCACATCCTACCCCTTGGTTCATATGATATAGTTTTGGGGATGGATTGGTTAGAGGCCCATCGAGCTATGATCTATTGTCAATATAAGTCTATTAGATGTGTGGATGATTCTAGTGTAGAGGTGGAGGTTGTAGGAGTTCAAAGACATATTTCCCTACATATGATTTCCACTATGTAGCTTAAGAGATGCATGCGTCAGGGATGTTAGCTTTTTGCATTTTTTGTTAGTGACTTGGAGATGGAGGAGATTTGAGTGGCATCTCTTGACTATCATCCTCTATTGAGGGATTATGTTGATGTTTTTCCTTCTGAGATTCTAGGGATGCCACCAAAGCATGACATCAACTTCAAAACTGATCTTGTTCCCGATGTAGAGCCCATCTCACGAGCTCCATACAAGATGACCACTCTAGAGATTAAGGAGATCTAACTGCAGTTGGAGGAGTTGTTAGCCAAGGGATTCATTTGACCTAGTGTCTCTCCTTGGGGAGCACCTGTGATCTTTGTGAAAAAGAAGGATGGATCTCTGCAGCTGTTTATCAATTATTGCCAGCTCAATAAGGTGACAGTAAGGAATAGATACCCCTTGCCTCGGATTGATGATTTGTTTGATCAAATTAACGGAGCTAAGGTGTTCTCTAAAGTTGACCTTAAGTCAGGATATCATCAGTTGTGGATATTTAAGGGAGATATTCACAAAATGGCATTTCCTACCCATTATAGGCATTATGAGAACTTTCACAGTAGTACCATTTGGGTTGATGAATGCACCTTCATTTTTCATGAGCCTAATGAATGGTGTTTTTCACACTTATCTCGACAAGTTTGTCCTTGTATTTCTAGATGATATATTGATCTATTCGAGGACTATGGAGGAGCATGAGGAGCAATTGCATCAGGTGTTGCAGTGTCTGAGAGAAAATCAGCTTTATGCTAATTTGTCGAAGTGTGAATTCTTTCAGATAGAGGTGAAGTATTTAGTTCATGTCATCTCTGGAGAGGGTATTGCGGTGGATCCTTCGAAGATCCAAGCTATTATGGATTGGCCTGCACCTATGAATGTTTCGGAGGTCCGCAGTTTTATGGGTTTGGTAGGCTACTATCATCGTTTTGTTATGGGGTTTTCGTGGATTGCTCATTCTATTACTTCTCTTCAGAGGAAAGGGAAGAAGTTTGTTTGGTTGAAGTAGTGTCAGACAACTTTTCAGACCCTTAAGGAGCAGTTGACTAGTGCACCTATTTTAGCAGTTCCTAATCCTACCAAGGACTTTGTTGTTTGTATAGATGCTTCTTTGGAGGGTTTAGGAGCAGTTCTAATGCAAGATAGTCAAGTGATTGCCTATGAGTCTCGCAAACTCAAGGATCACGAATTGAACTATCCCACTTATGATCTAGAGTTAGCCGTAGTTGTGCATGCCTTGGTGAGGTGGAGGCATTTTCTCTTAGGGCATCAGTTTGAGCTACATAGTTATCATCGTAGATTGCAGTATATTTTCACGTAGCCAAACTTGAATGCGAGGTAGAGGCATTGGATGGAGTTCTTGTGTAAGTATGACTTTGAGGTCAAGTATATTCAGGGCAAAGAGAATGTAGTAGTAGATGCTCTTAGTCGTCGGCGACATGAGATCTTAGTGGTCTCTCTCACAATTGACTTGAGAGGTCAGATTCTCGTAGCACTTCCTACTAACAATTGGTGCCAGGAGGTGAGATCCAAGATTGAGTCTAGTAGACCTTTAGAGGGTAGATTCTTCAGTTACTCTCTTGAGTCAGATGGTCTTTTGTGACATTTGGGTCATATCTATGTTCCTAGTTCTGAGGGTCTTCGTACCCTAGTGTTGTCAAAGGTGCATCAGGCACCTTATTCTACTCATCTAGGTGTCAAGAAGATGCATGCAGATCTGCGTCAGCTGTACTTTTGGAGTGACATGAAGTGGGATATTACTGATTTTGTGTTGAGGTGTCTTGAGTGTCAGAGGGTGAAGGTGGAGCATCATCACCCTACAGGACTTTTGCAGCCCCATTTGATTCTAGAGTGGAAGTGGGACATCATTTCGATAGACTTCATTGCTGGTTTGTCAGTATCCTCTCGTTGACATGATGCTATTATGGTCACTGTGGATAGGTTGATGAAGGTAGCTCACTTCTCTCCTATCTATCCTTCTTACAATGTGACTACGGTAGCCAGAGTGTTCATGGAGGACATCGTTAGACTTCATGGGATTCCTCGTAGGATCATCTCTGATAGGGATCCAGTGTTCACTTCCACCCTTTGGACTTCTTTACAGTATGCCTTGGGGACACAACTAAACTTTAGTTAAGCCTACCATCATGAGACCAATAGTCAGACTAAGAGGGTTAATCAGGTTCTCAAGGATATGCTTAGGATGTATGTGATGGATTGACAAAGCGGTTGGGAGGACTATCTATACTTAGTGGAGTTTTCTTATAATAATGGGTATCATAGTTCTATCGGTATGACTCCATTTCAAGATTTGTATGGTCATCCTTGCAAGACCCCTCTGAGTTGCGATCATCTCAAGGATAGAGTTCTTCTTGGTCCAGATATGCCTAGGGATATGGAGCAGCAGGTCGAGAGGATTAGAGAGCATTTGGTGGTAGTTCACGACAGATAGAAGAAGTACGCAGATGCTCATAGGATCAATCAACAGTTTTTAGTTAGTGATCAGGTGTTCTTGCATGTGCATCTGTGAAAGAGTCTGATCCATTACAGAAAGGGCTCTAAGCTAGCACCACGCTTTGTTGGACCTTTCGAGGTGTTGGAGAGGATTGGTCCTATTGCTTATCATCTTGCTTTACCACCTAGTCTTTCACGCATCCATGATGTGTTTCATGTTTTTGTACTTAGACCTTACTTTCCAAATATTGCTCATGTTGTTGATTGGACTGCTCTTTAGGTAGAGGACGGGCAGCTGGCTTTGGAGCCCGTAGGCATTCTACAGCACAAGAGACTTTCTCTCAGGGACAAAGATGTGGAGTAGGTTAGGGTCTAGTGGGATCCTAATGATGAGACTTCTGCCACCTGGGAGGATGCTTCTAGGATGAGAGAGTTATACCCTTACTTGTTTGTAGGCTTCCAAAAGTAAGCCTGACTTTAGGGGGTAGGATGTAATGCCCCATCATTTTTGGCTTGTGTTGCTATTAGTTCTACATTACTCTTTGTTTGATCTGAGATAGTTATTAGTTCTTCCATTGTATCCAGACAGTTCTGAGACATTTGAGCTATTGAGTCTATGGTTTATGTTTATTTTTTATCATGATAGACTATGTTCAACTGATTTAGTTCTAACATGTGGTATGAGTATATGATGACATTATTGTTATTTCAATTATGATGAGATGGACATGAGTAGTGATGGTTTTATATTATCATGTTTTATGTGACTTATTGATATCTGATTTTAAATATAAATGGTTATAGTTTTGTTTCAGAGCAGGGACGGTGTAGTACTACTTGGTTTGAGCACCCTACTACACCGTGATTCTCTGACTCTGTGTGTGTTCGATATTTATGCAAGTGTTCATATACAACCTATTGTTCTTATGCATGTTGTAGGTACCGAGCCTCGAATCCACCTAACTTAGTAGTTCTGAGTGGGCCCTACACCATGGATAATGTTGATAGAGATAACATGAGGTTTATTCCCTAGGTCAATTCAACCTTTTGTTTGATGGTTGTGAGGTGGTTTGTAAGTTTATTGCTGGGTCATTGTTAGGTCAGCCTGTGTGTAGTCTTGTATGCATAAATGATCTTTAATATTATAATGTTTTATTGTTAGATGTTATAGTATTTTGTTTTGTCGTAAAATTAGAATATTCTTGGAGGAAGCTAATTAAATAAATTATAATGCAAAATCAAGTAACTATTCGTATGTTGTAAATATTGTTATGTGGGTCAAAGTTTCATTTTAACTCATTATTATTCGTAGTTAAGTATTGTATTTTTTGAGGATTAATAAAAAGGCGGTTAGTGGTCATTTATGATTCTAGAGTGGGGAATCTCTGTGAATAGTAAAAATTTAAAAATTCTGGTGAGAGGATTCACGGCAGAGGATTTGGTGTGAGTGGGTATTTATGACTGGGCTTAGTTTGTTCTGAAGGAATTTTTTTTTTGAAGGCATGTTTCAGAGGAAGGAGGAGAAGTTCTGGAAGAGGATTCAATCCTTGGAGCATGACTAGTACAGGTATGTCTAGTGAATTTCTGTATTTTTGTCTCTATTATGCTCTGAGGAATTAAATTTCTTTGTTGTCTAGTTGTTCTTACATGAAAATGATCTATTATCCACCCTTGTCACCTTTGTAAACTCCTTGCTTCTTGTTGGTTGCTCTTTGGAAACTCTTGGCAAAACTTTTATCCTGCAAATCATCTCTACAACTCTAAACTTCTTCCTCAAATGGATTAACTGTAATCTTCAACTATAGATCAATTTGAATTTTTCCTAAATTGCGACATTTCTCTCCTCTGACTTAATCGATGAGCTTTTAAATCATTTCCTACATTATTCTTCAAATTCCATTATCACTGTTTTATCATATCTTCCTCCAACCAGCAATTCCAATTTAAACTTCTTAGTGATGATCTTCTGTAGCAGCCCACATCAAATTTGTTGAGGCACATGCAATCTTTATGGCAGAGCTTATTTAGTCTTAGTTTGCAATCAATGTAACTCCTGGAAGGAACCACGGTGTGGCAAAATTATATGCACCTTTGATTTAATCAAACCAAATTCCACTTACCTCACTTTGGTCAATGTCCTTGGAGTCAAAATTCTCTTGGCCTCAATTTTCTTGTATCTCTGCTCACTGTCACAATAGTTCCTTTCTTCAAGAACAAACCAGTGTTCCAAGGTTTCAATGAAGTCATTATTCTTTATATTAGTTATTACCTTGTCAAAATCATCTAAGGTAGATGCAATAGCCATATGATTGCCTTTTCTTTTCTCTGCAGGTTCATCATTTCTCTCTAAAACACCTTACAATTTTTTCATGATTTTCAAACTCATGCATCACTTGTATTCCTTATAGAGGCACCCACTCATAATATTCAATAGAATCTGTAGGTGTTTCTAATCATTATACTCTATTTACTCAGATATTTTAGATTCAGTGTTGCATGTTTCAGACTTCTTTGGTAGCTCAAATTTCTAGTGTGGCAATCACCTTTGCACCAACTAAACTAGTGTATTTTTCCCTTGAGATTTTTGTTCTCTTTAAACCCTTGTCTCTTTCGTGCTTTTCTGGCTGTGATTTCAACGACCCTACAATGCATTTTATTTCAACCTCTGCTTCTTTCAGACCTTTACGATCTGTCATTGACAAGTCGTCCCTTCATTCTCTGGACTGTTGAAACCAAGGGTATGATCTTGTATCTGCAGACCCAGACGTTAGATTCAACCATGACCTTGTTTTCCTTTTCCCTCGAATCCACTATTGTCTCTATTCTTATACTTGGAATCATTTAGCTTTGCATGCTTTTGATAGGGTCAGCTTGTGGAGGAATGAATGTATCTTTTTTATAACAATTTCATACTATTTTGACTTGTGTCAGATTTGGAAGGCAGCAAGTCGATTTAGAATCTTGCTCTATTTTGTTTTAAGTTGTAAAATTTGATAGGAGTTGTGGTGTAGCTTTCTAACTTTAAACCCATCTCTTATTGGAAGATACACGGCTCTTGCATTATTAATAGTAATTTCCCTTACATTTTAATCTTTTGCAAATTTATTGAAGTTAGTCATTTACCATTATGTAAGATTTACTCGAACTTGATCCTCTTTTAATTATGTTTGGGATAGGTCAGATTCTAGTAATTTATATCTTTTGAGGATGCTTAGTCTCCTATTATTTTGTAGAATAATGTAGTATTAATGTTTAGGTTTAAAACTCATCCTTCGATGAATGTGTAAGTTCTATTTTCGAAGAAGTCTTAAATGGGAATCCAACTTCGGTCAAGCCTAGCCTAGAGGTTGTAACTTAAGTCCCCATTTCTTTAATGCTTGTTATCTTTGTGGAAGTCTTACGACTCTAGGTTTATGTTTGAGATAGTTATAACTTAAAAGTCTTGTTTTCACTCTTATTTCAAACAAAAATTGTAACCTTACCCATGCATGGTATAATGCCTATTTGAGACTTAGTATTCCATTTAGAATGATCTCTTGATTTTAAACAATGGGTATTTAAATATGTTTTGAATGCTTCTCTATAATTATATTTTGATAATTAGAGTCCATAAATACTTCTAACCCTTTTGTAGTAAGTGTTATTATTCGTGATTACTAGCGTATTGTTAATAATGATATAGTAAATAACTTCTATTTTTCATGCCAAGTTGTTAAGACATAATCACTTATTTTTTATGATTGTGATTAGGAATAGAAATAATAGGGGTTGGGAATAATAGTTTTTAGACCTTGAAGTTGAGTAGAAAATTGTTGAAATCTTTCTTTTTTATCCATGTTAGTTTAGATATTTTCTCATTAAGCTTGTATTAAATAGAAAGTAAGAATTAAGCATATTATTGAATTTTGTCTTATTTAGTCCCTTATATTATCATCGTTTCAATCTATGAACATGCAAAAAGTATTCTTCTTGAGTAGGTTTTGTGTCTTGAAAGGTTTGGAGTTCTTTCTGTCATTAATGCATGGAAGTATGAATATTTTGGTTATGGGTTGTAATATTGTATTTACCTTTTTATTGTAATGATTTAATTTTGCAAACCTTGTCCGATATTAGAAGTCATCCTTGGGACAAAATTGGTTATTTTATTAACTTGTATTACAGATGGTATTGAGTTAGCTTTTCTTTCTCTTTATCCCTTGTTGACCTTATATTATTGTCTTGGTCATTGAAACCTAGTTTCCCTATTGGGAAAGGTGTTGTAACCAGGTAAAGAATTCAATTACCGACTCCAAAGGCCTAACCATTTGGGTATTCAAATTGATACTTGTGTCATACTATTTCATGATGTATTGTTTGAGTTTGAGGAGGATAATGGGAATTATATTGTTGTGGTCAAATGAATGGCATATATATTGGATCAGAATCTATTGTAACCCTTGTCCTTGCGTATTTTGGTTTTGGGATGATTGGTCTAGGATTGCTAGGAGAGTGGCTTTCATGGTGGGGCCGGTACCAAAGTGGCCACCTGGGTAACCCCATGGAAGTTATAAGCAAGTGATAACTTAATAACTTATTTAGGAGGGTTGGGTTAGTAAATCACATAACAAGATAACTAAGATACCTCACCCATGCCTTGAGTGCTCTCACAAGCTTAGGATGGGATGAGAAGGCCTGGTTGGCAAGGCTGACCTCCTTGTCTCCATGAGAGGACATGTCAGCTTTGCATGTGTCACCCTATGGGGCCAGTGCCTAGAGAGAGGCTACCAGGGTAACCATAGATGGGGGTCAGCTTCTAGTGAGAGATAGCCTAGGTAACCCATGCTAGGACCATGTGATGACACTCTCCTTACATAGTTCAGTTACTTCCTCTTTATCTTGTATTGTTACCTCTGGAGTGTAGACTTGTCTTTATGGTTGAATTTAGCTTGATGTTTTGATTTGTCTTGTTTTGGTGAGCACTGTCATGTCTGTGCAGTCTTGTTATCCTATTTGTCTGCATGGAGTCTGGATCTTGTTATTGTGTTCATGATTGTAACCTTGACCTAGTGGAACCTCATTGTTATCTCCTAGCTCGAAGGGGTGGACCTTAGGGTTCCACATGGTTGGGAGGCAAAGCTATCCATTGGTCTTCTCAGATGTTCGGTTTGAAATCAGAGAAGAAGTGTTCCAGTTCTAGTTTGCTCTACACCTTCAAGTTGTTGTATACATTCATAATTGTATTATCTATAAACTAATGTAATCAGACTTGTAATCTTGGATTGAAACTTGTAATTATTCATCTCTATTAATGTATAATGTATTATTATTCTGTTGCATTGAGATGCAGATTACTTGTATGGTTTTAATTTTATCTAATGCGGTTATGTTCCCTAGAAATGTTAGCTGATCATTTCATTTAATGTATAATGCATTTCCTTGTTTCAAAATAAAAATTTAAGTAATATTGTCACTTGTTAGTGTAGCACTCTAGGGTTGCATGGCGGGGCATCACAAAAGAAGAATTTTAAATTTATGTCATCTTATATGTAAAATAAAAGCAAATCAAATACCATTATAGATTAAAGAAGTTAAAATAAAGTGATAGTTTAGAAATATTTTCAAGTTTATGTCTCTTTAAATTAGAGTGATAAAAGAAAAAATTCAAGAAAATACAATATACAAGCAGCCTAAACTAATTCCTTTCATAAACACTAGTTGAATCCTCTTCAATGGTGAATAACAACATTGCTTAAATTGATCTTTGGATCGTTGTTTTGTTTTGCTGGGCGCACATTTGGAAGGGATTCTACCTGCAGATCATGCCCTTATTGCAGCTCAACATTCTCTTAACAATCTTCATAACTAGCGTAGAAATAATAGATATCTCATTGATGGAGTTTGGTGCTTCCTCTGAAGGTCAACGCAGCAATGTAATCAGCTAAGCTCACACAGCAAACAACGGGTTGAAATCTGTAGAGAGTTTGTAATCTGCACACAAAAAAATAAAATAAAATAAAAAGAGACAATGGAGACTAGAGCTACATTATTTTTTGTCAGTAATAAAACATGATCTGTAGTCACTCTGTCCATGTTTGGAAATCTGCACAGCAATAAGAAATGTTACCCAGACAGAGCTTTGGAAAACATAGATAGTTTATTCAACAAACCTATTGTTTTTGTCTTCGGTGAGATATTTCACTTTTAATTGAGACGCCTTATATAAGATGTTCAAAAAATTAGATTTGTTAGTTAAATAAACCTTCAACACTACTACAGAAAATTATTACATTTTATACAAAATCTAGATTGTAATAGTAAATTTAATAAGTAAATTAACGATACATATATTTATTTATTCTCGGATGGAAGATATTTGCTATCCAATGACTCATAGTATTGACTATTATTGTTTTGTCATTATAATTATTATTATTATTATTGGCTCAAACAAAAAAAAAATTATAGTTAAATGTTCAAACTAATTAACAAAACATTATTATTGTAATTCTATAATGGGGTTGGTTAAATTATATGATAGGTTAATTAGATTGAATATTTATATCTTGTATGAGAGTAATGTTTAAGGTTAAATATGAATTCAATATTATAGGAAGTTGAGTGATTCTTTTAGAATGAATTATTGAAATTCATTTAGTTAAACCTAGTAATTTATCTATAGTTGAAAGGAATAAAATGATGAGAATTTAGATGATCTAGGTTGCAATGTATTAATATAATTGTTGCATTTAATTTAAAATCATTTGGTTTGGTTAAAGAGTTAATGTAATCCGCTATTGATTTTAGTACAAAGTTATTTACAAGAAGGAAGTTTAGTGTAACTCTAGAACTTGAATTGAATTGTATGAATTAAGAATTCTTGTTGTTGTAATATGGTAAAGTGTTAATGGTCAAAATTCCAGAGGCATAGTACATTGTGTTTTTAGTACAACCAACATGTGGTTAGGTGTTCTAGTGTTGTGGTGTTTTAAACATGTGATTCTAATTAAGTATGAAGTACAATTTGTTACGAATGAAGAATTGTTGAAAGTTGTTAATGTATTGTGTGGATATAATATTCTCGGGATGAGATATCAAACCACTTGTGATTTTATTGTATCCATTTTGTCAAAAATGTCATATGGAGAGACTTGGAATCTGTAACGAGTAAAGTGTTGTAATGTTATAAGCAATGGATAACAATTGGTGTTATGATTCTGTTTGTAATGCAAGAGGGTTTATGCCTTGCAGGGAACATGTATGTGTATTGTTATAATGCCTTGTATGATGGTTAAGGTTTACTAGGTGTTAGGAAGGAGAGTGGCTTTCAACGTGGGGCCGGCGTCCAAAGTGGAAGTCAGGATAACCCATTGAAAGTAGATTAATCAAGTGATAACCTAAAATGAACTAGGGGGTTAAGGGTAGATTTCACATTAAACAAGATTAATGGATTCCTCTCCCATGGCCTGTAGTGCTTGTTTAGACTAAGGATGGGTAGAGAAGGCCTGGTCGGCATGATTGACTTCCTTGTCCTCATGAAAGGAAGGTCGATTCCGCATGTGTCACCCTATGGGGCCGGCGCCTAGTGAGAGGCTATCAGGATAACCATAGATGGGGGCCGGCGCCTAGTGAGAGGCTGTCAGGATAACCCATGATAGGACCGTGTGATGACATTCTCCCTACTACAACCTAGCATTCCTTGTATGGTCTCTCCACATATGTTAAGTATTGCCTCTGGAAGTTGTGTTGAGTTGTTAATGTTATTGCCATGTGTTGTATTGGAGTTTGGTCATCCTTTGTTCATGTTAGTCTTTGTCTACCTGACTGCTGTTGTTTCGGACCTCATGTTAACTCCTAGCTCGGGGGGTGGACCTTAGGGTTCCACATGGTCGGGTGGAATAGCTTTATTATCCATTGGTTATTCTTGTCGAAGTTCATGTGCAGAAAAGATTTATCTCAGTTTATAGACAATTGTACTTGTACTAGTTGATGATGATGATGTGTGTATAATCTTGTACCAGACTTGTGTAACCGATCGTTCATAATGTATGTAATTTTGATGTAGTCTGAAAATGGCAATGTAATGATGTAATGATGTACTTATGTGTAAGGAAAGTATTTCAGTTATGTATTTGATCATGTAGATTATATTATTTGACGACATGCAATGAATATGAATAAGTTATTTAATTGTGCATTGGATTTAGATCAGTTACTGATGTATGTGAAATTATGTTAGTTGAATTGTTAAGTAATGCAGCCTTGAAACCTTGGAGAACATGTCGTAAGTTTAATGGTGTAATTAGTTATGTTAACATTACTTGTTATCTTAATCATTTTTTAAAAAAAAAATTCCTATGTTCATATAGCATAAATATCAATTTATTTAAGGTGTTCAAGGCGGGGCATTACAGTTCCACATGGTTGGGAGGCAGAGCTATCCATTGGTCTTCTCAGATGTTCGGTTCAAGATTAGAGAAGAAGTGTTCCAGTTCTAGTTTGCTCTACACCTTCAAGTTGTTGTATACATTCATAATTGTATTATCTATAAACTGATGTAATCAGACTTGTAATCTTGGATTGAAACTTGTAATTGTTCATCTCTATTAATGTATAATGTATTATTATTCTATTGCATTGAGATGCAGATTACTTGTATGGTTTTAATTTTATCTAATGCAGTTATGTTCCCTAGAAATGTTAGCTAATCATTTCATTTAATGTTGGTATTAGTGCAGTTATATTTAATGTATAATGCATTTCCTTGTTTCAAAAAAATAAATTATGTAATATTGTCACTTGTTAGTGTAGCACTCTAGGGTTGCATGGCGGGGCATCACAAAAGAACAATTTCAAATTTATGTCATCTTATATGTAAAATAAAAGAAAATCAAATACCATTATAGATTAAAGAAGTTAAAATAAAGTGATAGTTCAGAAATATTTTCAAGTTTATGTCTCTTTAAATTAGAGTGATAAAAGAAAAAATTCAAGAAAATACAATATACAACCAGCCTAAACTAATTCCCTTCATAAACACTAGTTGAATCCTCTTCAATGGTGAATAACAACATTGCTTAAATTGATCTAGCATTGCCAAAGTCACAAATCTTGAATACTAAGGCAGGAAAAGAATTTAGGAGTAGTGGGCTTAAGGTAGTTGGAACAATTCAGGTTCCCATATCATAGTGCTCATCAGTAAGATAATTGTAAAAAAATTTAGTAATTTACTATATGTTTTAACAGCCATAGTGAATAAACATGACATCCTTTTTGGATTTGAATAACTAATTCTTTGATTCAGACTCTATTCATACCTTTGTTTTGTAAGCATTTATATACTCTCCTTGATTAGCTTGGATTTTAAATACAAATAGTTTAGACTACAAACAAAACAAATTGTTTAAGTTATGATATCAATTTGTTTTCTTATTTATGATAACTATATAGTATAATTTACAAATTGTTTAATGTATGATAAATTGTTTAATTAAATATCAATTTGTTAAATCTTATAAAGTGATACTTGCTGATGCAAATTTGATGACTACATGGTACCCACATAAGCCTTCGCATACTTCTCCTATATATTTGTAATTAAAAGTATTAACTCCAAATTTGGAATGACTATTTTGAGAGTTCTCATTGACATTTCATTTTCCTCTCACATGGAGTTGTTTGTGATCATGTGGTGTAGCCTCAATAAGATGCCTTTGGATTTAAGGTAATTGAAAGAATTTAAAGTGCTTGAAAGTTGTAGCAAAAACTTTGAGGAAAATGCAACTGGTGGTGTTACAAAACAAGATTCTACAACCTTTGGTAGTGTTCTCCTAGCCTGTGCCCAAATGGGGACTTTAGTACAGGGTATGGACAGGGTAAGACTAGATATATATATGCCTTTGAAAGTTGTATAGAGTTGTATAAATAGGATTACATAAATGATTACTTGGTCAAATCAATAAGGTGTCTAGGAGACATTTAAAGAAATCCCCTAACATACACTATCTTCTAACTTAGGAGGCAATATAAGAGGTTACATACGATGGGGTTCATACTATACCCCAAAACATCAAACAAAGTATTAAAAATGAAGCAAGAAAATATCTAACCCCATGCCATCATACCTCAAGCTGGGAGAGTCTGTCACACAAATGATATTAAGAGAAAGTATAGAAAGCATAATGACAATGCACTTCAACATGAAGGATGGCCAAAGAACAATTATGAAAAGATCGAGCCTAGTAGAAATCAAACATCCATGCATTGGGTCGTGGCGAAGACTCTTGACATTTGACTAATTTGAACCTTGAACTACCATACAGGTCAGTCAATAGAGCTAGAATTATGCCCGATTGAATTGATGAGGATAAAGATGTCTACCTGTCAAAGTGTTTGCAATAATGTTATTGTTTGGAATTTATTGAGGAGAGGGGGCCTCACTACATTCATAGAAGCCATAAATGGGTATGACCCAGTGTTGTCCTAGGAATTCTCCACCTCTTGGAAAAGTAGCATAGTGTATGTTAGGGGATTTCTTTCAATGTCTCTGAAGAACTCAACCAAGGTGACCCACTATAATGTTTGTCCCCACTGAATGTCTATGTCACTAGAAGCAAAATCATAACACACTAGAGAATTGACGGCTTGTATTTTGCATTAAAGAATACAACCCAAATAATCTTCCATTAGATTTGAGAGGCCTAATTTTAAATAGTGTTTTAGTGTGAAGAAAACTCTGCCCTAATCATGGCCTGGCTAGGGTTTTAAAAAAAATTCCATTCCAATATAAATAGTGTTTTACTGTGAAAGAATGTACCCTAATCATAGCCCAACTAGGGTTTTAAAAAAATTTAATTAAAACATCAAATCTGTTCATGAACACATACACAGTGCTTCACAAAAACAATAAAAGCACTTAACATGTATAACATTCAAATTTACATTATATTTCAACAAACAAACAATAAAAATTGCATGATGAAAATTAAAAAATGCACATGATGAAAATAAATGAAAAATGGAGCACAAAAAATGAAATAAATAACAACCTGTGTTATGAGAGAAAAATGGAGTTTTATGTGGCCTATGTAGGCTGGGTATTCGGTAGAGTAGCATCCAAATGCAACGAACTTGGCTGAAAATGCAACAATTGACTACTACAGCTATGTTTTTTGTTTTTTTATATTTAATTGATTCAATCAAAAGGGACTCGGCCCATAACCACTCGACTGAATAAATTAAGCCACATCAGTGCCAAATATACGTCACATCAGTGCCAAGTTGATTTGGTCAAATCCCACTCGGCCGATTCGTATTGGACCTAAACCTACTCGATCAAAATTATTATTTTAGCTCAAAGTGTGACACTACTTTGTACTTTTACCTGGGTAAGTAGGCAGTCTGGGAAACAAAGTATGTTCCTAGTACACAGGTACGGAGATTATGTGAGGAATAAAGCCTTCATTGTTAATTGTAAATTCTTAACATCTAATTACTTTGGTAAATTTTAAAAAAAAATTGTTCTACATCAAGTACTTTATTTGGTTTCATGTTTTCGATTCAAGTCACTACATATGTTATCAGAGCTCAAGTTGAACACTTGGGCCTATGAGCCTACTTATAAGAAGTTGTTAGAAATAGATGACATTATGTTTATAAAACCTAATCTTGTTGTGATGTTCTTGAATGCAGAAATAGAAAAGTGAAAAACAAATAAAAAGTGTAGAAAGGCAAAGAAAACTAAATGACCTCAAACCCTAAATAATACATAAGAAAAATTGAGTTATGAAGGAGAAGCTTGGCTCTCCAATTTTGAGAATTTTCCTGCTGCTCTTGACCAAATTAAACTAGAAAAAGACAAACATTTGAAAACTCCAATTACTGAGATATCAATAAGTTTAAAGGTAAAACTGTGTAAACCCTTGGTGAACTGTGTCATGCCCTTTGGATGTGGATGAAATGCACATGTAATGAGTAAAGAGATGATAGAGCAATACCTAAGCATACATCCCACTGCTATGTTTGTGCTATTAAACTCAGATGTGGAAGAGGAACCTAAAGAAATCCCTCTATCTGATAGTGACTTATAAATCTACAAACCTAGTAAGCATTAAATAAGGATGTATAAATCCACTACTATATAGTCATATTTTATTAATCATGAGTGATGATTTCTTGAGGAAAATCTTTTGGAACTCCTAAACCTTGGTGCATGCTTGATTGTCTTTCATTCTTGCCATTATATCCACATTTTGTGTACTTATGTAAGTAATTCATTATTTCTATGATGAATCTTACACATATGATTGATTTGAGTAGAAATTATGTAGGTTATCTTTCAAACTTAAATTTTGTTTTGATTTTTTCTAAAAATTGGAATTGTTTTATAATTCGTGAATGTCTTTCCCTAGTAAATTTTAACGAATGATAAAACAATTCCAATTGTTAGAAAAAAATCACAACAAAATTTAAGTTTGAAACATAACCTACATAATTTCTACTCAAATCAATCATGTGTAAACATCATATAAATAATGCATTACTTACATAAGTAAATAAAATGTGGGTATAATGGCAAGAATGAAAGGCAATCAAGCATGCACCACAGTTTAGGAGTTCCAAAAGATTATCCTCAAGAAATCATCCCTCATGATTAATAAAACATGACTGATATAGCAGTGGATTTGTACATCCTTATTTAATGCTTACTAGGTTTGTAGATTTATGTCACTATCAGATAGAAGAATTTCTTCGAGTTCCTCTTCCCAATTTGAGTCTAATAACACAAACTTAGGGGTGGGATGTACGTATAGGTACTCCTCTTCTCTTTACTCATAACAAGCATATTTCATCCACACCCAAAGGGTATGACACGGTTCGCCGAGGGTTTATGTAGTTTAACCTCAAAAGTTATTATCTCATTAATTGGAGTTTTTGAATGTTTCTTCTTTTCTAGTTTAATTTGCTCAAGAGTAGCAACAGAAGTTTCAGAATCAGAGAGCCAAGTCCTTCTTCATAACTCATTTTTTCTTTTATATTATTCAGGGTTTGAGGTTGTTTAGTTTTCTTTGTCTTTCTACACTTTTTTTTTTTTACTTTCCCATTTCGACATTCAAGAACATCATCACAAGATTAGGTTTTGTAGACATGATATTTCCATAGTCCATATTGATGATTTAGTAGTGCTTCTGGAAAAACTGTGTATTGCTTTTTTTGCCTCAAGATTTAGAAGGCAAAAAAAGCAATACACAATTTTTCCAGAAGCACTACTAAATCAAGATTAGGTTTGATAAACACAATGTCATCTATTTTTAACAACTTCTTATAGGGAATCTCATAGGCCCAAGTGTTCAACTTAAGCTCTGATACCATATGTAGCAACCCAAACTAAAAACATGAAACCAAATATAGTACTTGATGTAGAACAATTTTTTTTTAAATTTACCAAAGTAATTTGTGTTAATATATTACAATTAACAATGATGGTTTTAGTCTTCACATAATCCTAGTACCTTTAGGAACATACTTCATTTCCTAGATTGCTTACATACCCTGTATCCACAGGATCAAGGGAGACAAGGATTTGTTATTTAGAGATATGTAGTTCTGGTTGTTCTATGTTTATGTAACTGTTTGAGTGGATATGCAACCCTTTCTAAGGTCCAGTATCCCTAGATAGTTCTTCATCAGCTGCCACCAACTTAGGTGAAATAGTGACTAAATTAATAAAAAAGAAAAAAAACACCTAAAGTAGGTGTTTGACATTTAATTTTTTGTTTATATGAATGGTTTACCTAAGATTCCCATGTCCAAGAAAGAGTTCTTGTTTGCTTGGACTTAATGGCCTTGTGTTGCCAAGATCTTCAAAGGTGATGTGAAAGTATACATCAGGAATATTCTTGATCCTATTGCTCCCAAAAAAATTTGATCCTAAAAACATAGTTACCAAAGATAATAGGTGACCCTTTAATCACCCAAGAATAATTACTCCTTGTAATAATGCCAAAATTTTCCATATCTGCTAAAATATAACTATGCTAGAATAGAACTAAAATTTTAGATAACATTTCCATAGGTGTTAATACAATTATATCCGATCATTAGTCCCAAGATTTAAACTTTTTGCATATGCACATACAAATTTGACCAACTAACAAGAAACATTGGAAGACATGGGTAAGCATTATTTGATTGATGGAATTCTCTATAAATTTAACAGAGATATATTGGTGCGTTTCATCTATTTATGACAATACCACTAAAATGTCTATTGTTGTGTTTTTCTTTTGATATCTATTTTTGATACTTTAAAATAATATATATACTCTTGGTTATATATTAATATATGCATATATATATTTATATATATGTGCATATATTAATATATCCTCTCATCTATATATCGCAGATTCAAATCGTGAAATCTGCAAGTTGCAAATTTCTCGATTTGAATCTACAATATATAGATGAGAGGATATATTAATATATGCACACATACACACACAAAAATCGTGAAATCTGCAAGTTGCAGATTTCATGATTTGAATCTGTGATATATAGATGAGAGGATATATTAATATATGCACACACACACACAAACACACACACACACACACACACACACACATATATCACAATTTCAGCTAACTTATCAGCACAAGTGAATTTAAGTATTTCTAACTAAAAATCAATTTTGGTCAAACATATGATCTTGTAAGATTCATTCTAGTTAAGTTAGATATGTCCACAACTTTTGCAACTAAAATTGTTGGCTAAATGCATATGTAGCACCACTATGAGGCCAATTTACCAAAAAAAAAATTATTTGATAAACATGATATTTCAACAACTTCTACTCGTGTAAATAACATTTTTTTAAAAATATAAAAATACCCTTTTGTAGACGTATAAGTTTAGTTTTCAAAAATATATATTTAATAGTTTAATTATTATTTATATTTTCCTTTCTATTTTTACTAAAAGTAGGTTATCAGCACAAAAGATTAAGTCGATTACCATGTTGAGGAAAAATAGTAAAACTTATTAAAACAAATTGAAAAAAATATGATGCACTAGATAAAAGAATCTATATCAAGATGGTATAATTTTTTTTTCTATTTTAGATAAGTAGTTAAAATGAAAGTTGACGTCAAATAGAAACAACTACATTTTAATACACACACATTTTATTATTTTTTAAAAAATATATATATTTATCAAAATTGCAAAAAAAAATATCCATGCACTAAAGTTTCAAGTTGTAAATACAAAAAAAAATTGAAGAAAAAATAAATAAAATTTACTATATAAAGATTGACGCCTCATGTAACTTCATTTTTCAGCATTTTATCAGCAACTAAATTATAGTGTCAAATTATTAAAAACTATATTCAAATAATTTTTTAGTTTTTTTGAAAAATACAAACATAAAATATACTAAAAAATAAATATTTTATTAGTTTACATCAATTCAAAATTCAAAACATATATGTCACTTTTTAGTGATTCAAGTTTAAAAGTTGGATCAGCATTGGCCATTTCCTTTATAAAAGTGTGACATAGCTTTGTGCTTTTACCCATATATATACTCAGACATGCAAACAAATATAAATACATTTTTTTAAAATCCAAACCCTATAGGAATGGAGATTCACATTTTCCCAGTGATTTTTGTTGAGACATGGACCAGCTAGGACTCAAACCTAGGACCTTCCATACGCTGCTGGAGTGCTCTACCACTGAGCTACTAGCACCTCTTAGACCAGTCCATCATCGGTCTAGGTGTGGCTTATTTCCAACACCAACACCCCCCCTTAAGCCACACCCCTCATGTGCTTGGGGCTCCTAGCCTTTGCCTGGCTCTGATACCATGTTAGTTTTAAGATCAAAAATGCAATAAGCAGAAATACAACAACACACAAACAATAGAACACAACATATATCCTGGGAAAACCCTCCTGCTTGAGGGAGAAAAACCCAGCAAGATATTCTCTTATATATCATAATAATAAGTGCAGGCACTCACAATCAAGCCCTAGAAGGGCAGAATCTTACACAATAAATCTGCACCTGAAAATAGTGTAATTCCCTTGTATAAACAATAAGAATGATGCTTCTCCTATAGATCTGTTGCTCCAGAAAAAGGGTGAACCTGCTTCTGCTCTGAATTAATTGCGTTGGAATTGAATTGTGTTGAAGTGTGGAGACTATCTCCTATATATAGCAGATTAGGCAAATCTCTGCTAGGCTGACCAGGTCTTAGAGAAGAATATCTTATATAAAAAATTAGCTCCCGCAGCTACAAAACACTAACACTCCCTCTTAGCTAGGGAGGTATTTTTCTAGATATTCATGTCATGGAGTCTCAACATGACACCATCAATGACTACACCCATTTGAGAAAAAGTATTTATCATGGAATCATTCAACATGATATCGTCATGGAGTCACTCAACATGATGTCCACCATGGCTACTCCCATGTGTGGAAAGAACCACATCTCTGTCTCAGAGATGGACAAGGGCTTACACCTCATGTTTCTCCGTCTCAGAGAAACATACACTACAAGGTCTTTCACCTCATATTTCTCTGTCTCAGAGAAACATACACTACAAGGACTTTCACCTCATATTTCTCCATCTTAGAGAAATATACACTACAAGGGCTTTCACCTCATATTTCTCCGTCTCAGAGAAATATACACTACAAGGGCTTTCACCTCATATTTCTCCATCTCAGAGAAATATACACTACAAGGGCTTTCACCTCATATTTCTCCATCTCAGAGAAATATACACTACAAGGGCTTTCACCTCATATTTCTCCATCTCAGAGAAATATACACTACAAGGGCTTTCACCTCATATTTCTCTGTCTCAAAGAAATATACACTACAAGGGCTTTCACCTCATATTTCTCCATCTCAGAGAAACTGATCGACTTTAGAAAAAGAAAACTTCTGAATCGACTTTCGAGCTTCGCTCCTTCTGAGATGTCCCCATGGCAATTTCCGCAGTAGAAACAAGTTGAGTAGACCTTAATTTACAATCTCGAGTGAAGTGACCATACTTGTCACACCTGAAACACTGAATGTGAGAGAGATCCTTCTTCTTCTTTAGTTCTAGGGCAAAATCTGATTCTCTATCTCTATTCATCTTTCTTCCTTTTCCTCTTTCTCTAGAAGTATGTGTAGCAAGAACTTGATTTTCTACATCATGATAGTTTCGCTCAATTCCTCTTGCTACCAATTTGGACTCTTCTTGAATACAATCAGCTCGAAGATGATCAAACTTGGGCAACTTAGATCTCCCACTGATGCTTTGGATAAAGGGCTCCCAAGATTGGGGAAGACCATTTAGTGTCAACATAACAAGATCTCTGTCTGTAATTATGTCCCTAATAGCGCTCAATCGATCTCTTAAATCAACGATCTTCATAAAGAATGAGATAACTGAATCTTCTTTATCCATTTTTACATGGTGAAGCTAATGTCTCAAAGCAAGGGCTCTGCTGGTATTGTTGATCTCATACAATCCTTTTAGAGTATCAAACATTTCTTTAGCTGACTTCAACTTAGAGATGATCGGTACTAGGTGATTCATCACAGAGTCTATCATGATCTTTCTAGCCTTCGTGCCCTTTTTCTTCCACTAGATTTTCTCAATATCATCGTAAGGCTCAAGCATATTACTTTCCATGAAATCAAGAAGATCATTTTCCTCTAATGCGATGAGTACCTTGGGTTTCCAAGAGTTGAAGTTTGAGGCTCCATCAAGCATATCTTCTACATTGACACCGTTAACCATCTTCTTTTTCTGCACAAATTCTCCTACAAAGATCTGCCCTTAGGTCTAAAATAATTTGCAACCTTAGATCTGCAATACTTTGCCTTCAAGATCTGCCCTAGATGAAAAATTGACTTGACTACTTAAACAAATCTGATCAGATATTTTCTTAGACCCACTCTGATACCATGTTGAGACATGGACCAGCTAGGACTCGAACCTAGGACCTTCCATATGCTACTGGAGTGCTCTACCACTAAGCTACTAGCCCCTCTTGGACCAGTCCATCGTCGGTTTGGGTGTGGCTTATTTCCAACACCAACAATTTTGTGCACCCTTCCAAAGATTTGATCAAAACAGATTGGAGAGGAAATGATGTAATATAAAAATAAAATAAAATTGATTGCATAAAACCAAATGATACCTCTCAAAACCTTTCTGCCAATGGAGATTTTCTAGGCAGATCTCTTAATCCTCCCCCAATTTCCAAGAGAATGAAAATAAATCCAATCCCCCTCTATACTCTCTTTCCTTCCCCATTTTATAACCCACTTCCCTCAGTTTCTCCATTGACTCTGCCAGAAAACATCCTCCATCCAAGCATTTAATGGAGGCTAAATAAAAGCATTTGTTAAATAAACAAAATTGTCTTTCCTTAATCTACTCTTCTTGCTATTTACATAATTAATTTTAATTCTAATTCATTTTAATATGAATTAATTATTAACTTAATTAATTTAACTCTTTTTATTTGAAACCAAAAAGAATAAATTTAATTAGGAATTTGTTTAACTTATTTTCTTTTAAATGAAAATTGACTTAATTGGTTTAACTCAAGGAATCTATGATTTTAATTATTTATTTGTTTGTTATTATTTAATACTTATCACTAAATTCTTTTATTGCTTAATTAATACTTATTACCTATTTAATATATTATCAAGAGTGTTTAGTCTACATTAAGATGCAAAACTCTCTCTATACCATTTAAATCAAATAAATAAATTATCGCAAATATATAAGAATTATTTTAATATCGAATAAGGGTTGTGACAATTATGGTACAAAAATATCTCCAAAATTGTATGATTGCGTTTTCATATTTGTATTCTTTCAAAATAGTATATTACTCATAGGTTTTTTCATTGCCACATCATACTTATAGAGTTATCTTATCATATTAGATGGTATCATGCCTTCCTAGTGTCACTATCGATTGGTCACATGACCTACAATATTCCTTATATCATGTATCTAAGAACTATCTTATCACATTAGAGGCATCATACCTTCCCTAACGTATTGTGTGCTTGCACGCTTTATCATGTACCTAAGAGCCACATTGAGGACATCTTTCCTTCCTCGTCTAATATATACACACATGCTCCTTATATTACCACTAGGCTAATACTTTTTCATTTACCTATACTAAGGGCAAACACAAACTACTTGATGATTATCTCTAATCTATATTATTTCCTCTCTTATCATTCAATATGTCTTACTTGTTTGTTGCATAATGTTATCTTTGGCATTTATTAATTTACATAATTTATGTTCTTATTTGTTCATATTACCTTTACTATTCATGTATCAATTTCCCTATCCTCCACTTCTTGCATCTAATGGATGCAACAAATTGAAGGGGCCATATATATGCCCACTAACACTCGTATCTTGAGATTGCAAATAGTTATTAACTCCTATATAGATATTAATCAACATATAAAGATGAGTTCTGATCACATTACATGGTAATGCCTAAAGTGTCATATCATATTATTGATGTTACACTAGCCAAAGTATTTTAGTACCACTTTCCATATATGGAGAATTTATAACCCTACCCTCTAGGTCTCTTCTCATTTTTGCAGATAGTTGAGTCAACTTGTAGTTGTGCTTATTTCTACTGGCACATGATAGAAGCTACTAATTGCACATATTTCCCTTACCTCACAAGTTCGTTTGGAGCACTTAGACAAGGGAGAGGAACACAAAATAATTTAAGATCAGTCCATTACCTTATATGGATGCAATTTTCTTTCTGTGTTTGAACATTTACTTTTCATGTAAGGTTGAGAATGTGCATATACTTTGAAATACATGCTCATTTTACAATTCACATGAACCTCAAAGTGGGAGTAAAATGTAATGGAAAAATTTACATACCCATGTTAATTTTCCATTTATTTTTGGCCCCATTTTGATGGAATCTCTTAATACAATTTTATACAACAAGTGGCACACAGTTGTGCTAGGTTTGGTTCCTTCCTTGATCCTTATCCATTCCCCATCTACTCTCACATTCATACATTTACACTCCATTTACACCTATTAGTTGCATGTTTGACATTTTAAGGGCTTAGTCTAAGGCACTCAGTCTAATCCTAGCCAATCCCAATTTTGGTCTTGCATATTATTATTCAATTGGTTAAATTGTCTAGTCCAATTGTATCATATATAGGTTTATGTAATTTATTTATTTTGGGAGAATGTGTTAAAACACATATATATCAACAAAGGACAAAATCTTGTGAGAAGTTGGGCACAATCCTCTAACCGCTTATATATCGTCATTCACACACATCCCCATACATGCATATATTTTAGAGATCAATCCCATGTTATTCCAGATTGCAGAGCTTTAACACGTCATGCAAGGGTGCAAAACTAGGTGATAACAAGGACAACATTCAACATCTTAACAATAGGCTATTCACTTAGACCTTGCATTAATTATATCCATTTCCATGTGCCAAGTCATTTCTATGGATGATGTGACAACCTCACAGTGACATATTTGACCCCTAAAATTTTAAAATTCAAATTCAAATTTTGGTAAATCTTGCCCTTTATGCTTGTATTTAATGGAACTCATTTTTATTCATTTTACATCATCTCACATTCTATCATCCTCTCTCACTCTAGAAGTATTAAAGGAGTAATCCATTGTAGCACTATTCAGTACAAATATGCATGCTCATTCTATAGAATTTCTTGCTACATGTTGATCTTTACCACACATTTTTGAGGGTCAACTGACAAGAACATGTCCCCTTATGACATACTATCAATCCCTAAAGGCATTTCTAAATATTTCCAGTCTTCATAAAAAAGGAGATACTAGAGTAGACAAGGGTGAATTCAACGAACTAGAGTACAATAGTACATAATCATAGATATGAGATTTGTGTCGTAGAAGGACAAATCCACTATACATGGAAAAGACCCTAAGGCATGGACTTGATCTAGACTACAACTAGGTGAAGCGTATAAATTGTGGTAGTATATATATAGAGAGGACTTATTTCGAGGTAGTGATAGAGCAAATTCTAGAATCTTTAGCAAAGGCAATCATTCTTTCCTCATAAAATTAAGTACATCTACCCTATTTGCATTTATTTTTCTTAATTTAGAATTTAATTCATAATTGTCCACATATGTAGCTCACAATTACTAGTCTAGGTTGATTTGCACTGATTTGTAAGCATTTTATTTGATTAGCCTAGAGTAAGATTAATGAAAGTTTATTTTCCTTTACATTTTGGTGAGCCCAATTAATCCTACATGATTTAATCTTTCTCTTAGATTTTTTCCCTTCATATTAGGTTTTTCTATATTTACAATTTCATAATTTTCAAACCTTATTTTCAAATTTTATTAGATACTTTTCCTAGTGCGCTTCATTACATTTACATTGTTACATCTTTTTCATGAAGGTTTTGAGTTTTATTGTGACATCTTTTCTACCCATCTTGCTGACCCTTGGCTACCATATTAAGGATTCACTTTCAACTTTGATATACCACTCTTATTTCTAATCTTCCAATTTTAAAGTTCACTTTTGAACTCTATATATCCATGTTTGGTTTATTTCATGAGTGAATTGTTGTACTACTCTTTATTGAGGAGTACTCATTTAAATGCTCACATGTTTGCCCAACCTAGTGACAATGAGACTTATTTTGATGCTCATGTAGAGAACAACCAAGATTATTATCACATGATGATCATATGGCTAACCAAGATTTTGTAAATGAATTAGGTAGTTTGGCTAAAAATGTAAATCCAACACAACCAATTGATATGTTCCACAACATGTTTACCACTAAACTACATGGTTTATGAGTCTTGCAAGCTCTAACGGTCAAGATTGCTTCATCTACATTTTTGTTTAGTGCATCCACTTCCCCCCCTCCTTCAAGTGGCCCATCCTCTATCATTACTCCTTCCACTACCCTTACTCATCATACCACCATTATTTCTAATAGTGTTCAATCACATAGTTTTTACCCTTTCTTAACCTATCACCTCCTTGTAACTTAGTGATGCAGGAGCATCTAGAAGTGTAAGAGCAATCTTGCATCACCCAAAAAAATGTTGTTTCAAAATTGTTGATGATGTTTCCATTTGTTTTCAAAATTAGTATTTCTAGTTCCATAATCACTTGAATAATGATGTGGAACTTTCAGTTTTTCCAAACTGCTAAAAATAGCAAACTGATATTTTTGGAAAGTTTGCATTTGGGCATAGATTGAAGTGAAAATTTTTAGGAAGCTTTGTAAATGAAAGATAAGACCTTTGGCAAAGGAATCACGCAAAGATCATTTGTGAACTAAAAGATATTAAAGTTTCTCTTGCCTAAAAAATGCCTAAAAATTATTCAAATTTAAGTTTGAGGCACTAAATGGCCCTATACGGGCCTAAAAATGGGTGGAATTGGTAGAGCTAGTCTGTAGAACATAGAGCACTCTACAAGCTTTTTGGTGCTTTAAATAGTTCATCAATTGGACACCCAGATCAAAAGTTATGGCTCCCGGAAGTTGACCTATTTTTGGAGGGGGATGCAAATTTCAAATTTTGGTTGTTGGCCGCCAAAAAGGGCTATTAATAACCATTTTTGGGAACCCTTGGTAGTAGTAGAGATAAGGGGGAAAGTGTAGAGTCAAGAAAAGACAAGAAAATAGAAACCTTAGCTAATTTTGGGTTATAGAAGTCAAAAGATTCTAGAGTCTTGAGATAAGTAGCTATAATGTGATGCAGTCCATGGAGGATTGACTACTCTAATTGTATTTGAGCTTTTGTAATGTAATGAGTTGTCGAAATCAATAAAACAATATTCTGTTTTTTGTGTGCAATTTTTGTTATTGTTTGTTTTTTCATTTACCCCCTTCATCAAGTTATATCAGAGCAAGGGTTCCTGTGTGTCTAGACAACTCGCTGACCATAAGGTAGTTTGCACTAGGACCTTAGGTTGTGGGTTTTCTGTGAAGATCAAGATGCCTCCATGAAGAAACCATGTTGGGAGAAATGCTTTGATGGAAGAGGGTTTTAGAGCCCTACAAAGACAAATTGATGCATTAGAGGAGTTGCGAAGAGGGTTTGAGCTGAGAACAAGAGAAGAAAGAGAAGATGAAGCTAAAGAAGATCTATCTGAGGAAGAACAAGAAGTTGTAGGAGATCCTACAGAAGTTAGGTTGTTGAGGGCCATTTCAAAGATTGGAAAGAGGCCCATGATCAAAGTTTCTACCTATTCTAGAGATTTGAATCTAGAACATCTTATTGATTGGATCAATGACATGGAGGAATATTTCAAGTATGAAGATGCAGAAGATCCAGATCAGGTCAAGTTTGCAAACACAAAGTTGAAGGGCCATGCCAATATTTTGTGGAAGGAGGTCCAATTAGAGAGAAATAGAAGAGGCAAAGGAAAGATTACTAGATGGGATCAGATGGTGGAGAAACTAAATAAATGGTTCATTCTTGTAGACAATGAGATGGAGTTATCGAAGAAGCTTCAAGGATTGAAGCAAGGTAACAAGTCCATTAAGGAGTATACAGAAGATTTTTATAAGATTACTATCAAGACAGGCCATGTAGAGACCAGCAAGGAGAAGGTAGCCTGTTACATTAATGGCTTAAGGCCAAGTATTCAAGAGGAGATAGGTCTGGTCAGAATGAGCACCATACAAGATGCATACTAGTTTTCCCTAAAGATGGAAGAGAAGCTAAATAAAAGATTTGAAAGAAAGAAAAGAGGAAGAGGGCAAGGTAGAAGGACTAGTGGAAGATCATATAGAGGCCAAAATGAAGATCAAAAGAGAAGTGAAGAAGATAGCACTAATCGAAATCAGAGAGGAGATAATTCCTACTGCCCTCATGACTAGAAAAATGGTGAGCAAAGAGGAAGATGAAGAGGTTGATCTAGGCAAGGACCTGGAAGAGGAGGTTTCAAAGGAACCTGTTTCCAATGTGGAGAAGAAGGGCATCGAGCATACAAGTGTCTGCAACATCAAGGAAAAATAGACTACCTAAAGGTAATGCAGGAGTTGCACATGTAGATGAAGATGCACAGTCTGAGCATTCTGAAGATGTTGAAAGGGGAGAAACCTTAGTTGTCAGAAGAACCTTGTTGAATGAGGAGAAAGAACCACATTAGAGGAATAGTTTTTTCTGCACAAGGTGCAAATGTGAAGGTAAGTGTTGTAATATTATTATTGATAGTAGAAGCACTGACAACCTTGTTTTAGAGGAGATGGTTAACAAGCTGAAGTTGACAAGAAGAAGGCATCCACATCCATATCAGATCTCATGGTTGTAGAAGGACCATAGAACTTTGGTCAATGAATAGTGTTTAGTTAAGTTCAAGATTGGTGACTACCATGATGAGGTTCTATGTGACATCATACTGATGGATACATGTCATATGTTACTAGGAAGGCCATGGCAATATAATAGGTGTACTATCCATGATGGCAATGCAAACACATATTCTCTGCCAAAGGGTGGAGTTTGTCATAAGCTGAAGTCATTGAAAGAGGTCAAAGAAAAGGTATGTAGTACTGCCAGAATTTTCTTGGTAGATGGTAGGAAATTTTTGGAGGGTATGAAGCATGAGTGTAATTGCTTTGCATTGATTCCTGTAACATTGGAAAATGTCCCCTTGGGGGCTTTTCCCTCATAAGGTTGAGCTCCTAGGTCTTTAGAGTGCATTTAGGACATTTTAGTTCATACTTTAGCATCTCGATCGATGAGGCCTAAGTCCCATGGCAAATAGGACCTAGGTTGACTCCTTGAGCTATACCCTACCCAAAATAGGGGGGAGGACTTGGGCACCCACACCCTAGTCTTGCCCTATTTTGGGGGAGCCCTAATTTTTAGGTGTCAGTTTATGACCATTAGGAGGTTATTTTTCTAACACAGTAAAGTTAGATTTTTAATATCTTGGTGGGAATGCTTGTAGATGCATATCTAACCATGTGTAGGCACTCACTTGTAAACTAGATTTCAATTAGATAGCAAGTGTGATGTTCAAGTGTTCTAAAGGTGATTCAAGGCTTCTATTATGTTGCAAGAGTAGACTTGTAGGTTTTATGTGTTGATATTTGTAGATTTGAGCTTCAATCTCCTCATGGCATGAAGAGTATCTTCCTCTATGAAAGATTCACTACAAGGTGACATATCATTGTATTTTTATCATTGATTCCTTTATTTTTGGCCTCTTCCTCACAAGAGCACACCCTCGTTATCAAATGACAACAATGTTTGGAGACTTAAGTGTCCTTCGAGGTTTAACTGAGGCAAACCTATAAACACCACAACCCCCAAACCAAGTCTTGTGATTGCAGGTTACAGGTGTCACATCTTGAAGAAGTGGAGTTGTAGGAAGGAGTGGCAGGCATCAAGGATTCAGGATCTAAAGAAAAGTTAGACAAAGGAGCACTTCTAAGACTAGGGCACCTGCAAAAGTGTCCTCTGTAAATAGATTTTAGAAAATAGAAGTTAGAGGGCTAATCAGTGTCGGAAGGAGGTCCAGATTCCCTGAAAAAGAAGGTACCTTGGACTTGCGTGCCCGCACCAGTGTCCCTGACTATTCCACCTTGGAACCCCAAAAATAGGTATTCTATAATTTGTTATTTTACTCCCGTCTGTAAGAGCTTTTTCTGTCTTTCGTTAATTTGTTTCCTTATTTGCATAATTAGGATTTTAATGGTTAATTAGACACAAGAGAAGGAAAATTAATAATTAAATTCTCTAATCCAAGATTCCCCTCATTTGCAAGTGACCTAGGATATGATAGTTCTCATCACTCGACTCTAGATCCTTCAATGTTAGGGTGAAAGGAGGATTCAAACATCTAAACAACAAAGATTAACAAAATCCAATTTTACCCTAAACATTTTGGTGAACTCATGTTTTCGGACTTAAATTGCAAATTTCTAAGTGTTTGTATTTAGATTTGGATTGATTTTATTCATTCATTTGATCATTTACTTTATTGCATTGAGACAAAAAAAATTTTAAAAATGAAAATTTGGAAAAATACAAAAAAATTGCATTGTTTAGCTTACTAAATTGCATTAATTCTTTCTAAATTTTCCTAATACATGATTTTTATATTAGATCTGATATAAACTATAGAAAAATACAAAAAATCAAAATTTTTCCTTGCATTGTCATCATTTAATTGCCAGGGTTTTGTGGAAATCTTGACAATTTTTTATAGCCTAGTAATTCTAAAATCTAGGGTTTGTACGCAAAATCTTTTATCAGATTTTTCTACTAGTTTTAGAGGCTCATTAAAATTTGAATTTGGCTGTATTCTTTCATTTTAGTGTGAATTTGCATTTATATTTAAAATATTTGCATTTTTACATAGAAAATTTCAACAAAAACTAGCAATTTTGGTGTATTTTCATTAAATTTGCATGGGCATTTTGCATGTTAAGGCTTGAAAATTATTCTAAGATCTGAGAGTAAGTCAATTTCATCATAAATCAGACTTCATATCATTTTCATAGTATTTTTTGTCAAGATTTCAAACCTAGGGCTTCAAAAACAACATTTTTTACTAAAATCAGCCTTATCGACTCTCTAAAATTGCATTATAGGTGTGTTGTGAAGTATATTTTTGCATTAATTTTATGATATTAGGGTAATAATTTTCTTACCCTCATAAAAATTTTCACAACACCCTTTTAACGGGCACTTGTAGTGAAAATTTGGCAAAAAACTACACATTTTGACCATTTTTGCCCTAGGGTTTGACCTAGTTTGCACTCCAAGTGTGTTGTGATCAATTTTATGGATTGAGTTGACTGATATTATTTATGTTCTTCACTATACCTCCTAAAATTCCTTAGAACACCTCCTTTTCTCGGTCTTGGAGTTGAAAAACTGTGAAAAATTGCATATTTTGCTATATTTTCACTAGGGTATTACCTTAAGTGGCACTACAATCATGTTGTGTTGGGTATTTTTGCATCAAGTGGCTGTTATTTCTGATATTATTTTCTTTCCATCATCATTTTCCTCACAAAACCCTTTGTTATGCTCTTTTGCATTGGATTTTGGTGAAACAAATGCTCATTTTGACATATTTTCACTATATTTTGACTTAGCATTATCTTGGATTTGCATCAAGAGTGTGTTGAGAGTGATTAGATTACTGTTTTGGAATGATATCGGACATATAAATTTCTATCCACGATCAAAAATCTTACAGCATCCTTTGTTTCTATAGTGCCCCCTCATTGTTAGCTTGTGATGGTGGTAGTTCTGCATTGCCCTCTGTCAGTCAGAGACAGTTGTTAATCGTTCATTTCATTGATTCAGTTTTGAGACAGTTGATTAGTAGGTTATGATCTATGTTTATTTGATGAATGATCTTTGACTGCTATATTTAGACATCTATTATGAGTTATGATGACATTATGAGTACTTCAGTTATGATGTGTGGAGTAAGTTTAGTAATGGATTATTATTTACATGTTTCGTAGATATCTGTTTTCGAATGTTATGATTATAATCTTATCCAAGAGTAGGGACGGTGTAGCATTACTCATTTTGAGTACCCTGTTGTGCCATGATTCTCTGATTCTCGGTGTGTTGACATATACATACTTGATCGTATTTAATCAGTGGTTTGGATGCAAGCTGTAGGTACCGAACCTCCACTCCACCTGATATAGCAGGTTTGAGCAGGTTTTTTCACCAATGGATATTAGTGATAGGAGATAACATGAGGTCTAATCCACTAGGTTGGTCCTTGTCTTCTATTGTGGTCTCGAGTCATGTTGGGACACTTGGTCTTTGCCTTGTTATGTTTGGTTATCCCATGTTTTCCTTTTTGCTTTCTTTATCCGTCTATGAGAAGTTAGATAAGGTAGTTTTATGGTTGCATTTCTTCTTTCCTTTTGGGTAAATACTAAATAGATCACAAGTTATATGAGAGAGTCTTATTGTGTAGATCAGAAGTAAAGTCAATGGAGCAAGATAAATTGAAGTAACCTTATCCCTGAAAATATATAGTTGTTGTACCCCTGTTCATAGTTGTATAATTGTATTGCTTCATTGGTTTTGGGTAATTAGACCCCAAGTTATTTCAGAGTCTAATTGTGTAGATCTGAAGTAAAATCACTAGAGCAGCATAAGTTTAAAGTAACCCCATCCCTAACTATGTAGTTGTTGTACCCTTGATTGGTGTGATGTGGGTATTGTGGAACTAGATTGCTTACACAATTTGATGAAAGCACTTTGCTACTGTAAACTAGATTTATTATAAGAGATTAATGATAATAAATTTTACTTATGATATGTTACTCTACATAAATACATACTACAGCCTCATAATAATATTTGGCCACCAAGGGGTTGTACTTGGTGTAGAACAGAGTTTTATATCTAGCAATTCATCACCACTATATGTCAGTAACAGTCAGCAAAGAGAACTTTAACAGGATTGATAATCCAATCCACTCTAATGTTCCAACTCCCAAGAGCTATCTTGAACTAACAATCAAATACATTCAAAAGAAATGGTACAATGTTAAACACCCCTTCATGCACATTCTATCTTTCTAACATAAAATTCTTGTACCAGATATTCATAATCTCTTTTTAGCTTAAGGTGAATAAAATGGTCAAAAGCAAAAGTACCTTTTAGACTACTTTTTGTCGCACCTATAGCTATTTACTTTAGCTAACTATGGCTGTAATGAACCCAAAACATTTCACAGGCAAATACTGCTTGTGAATAAAGCATGAGTATTAGCCATGTAGATAAGAACAAAGGATATTAGTGATAATATCTACATGCACATCAACGTGCATCTAGTTTGCATGTTACTGAAATTGGATTTGTTTTGGCTAAGTAAGGTGCATTTCACAAAAGATCGGATGCTCTTATCTTTTCCAAAGTAAGAGATAGGGTTCAGTTTATTTGAGAACAATTTAGGATAGTACAATAAAATAAATTAGAAATATGATAGCATGCAAAGACTAGCTTAGGGGAAGTATTATTTGAAGGAGCTTTATCATTAAGAGTGTGTCAAGTCTAGGAGATGACTTTCTTCTCTCTCTACATATGAAGACATTGTAAAAGGAAACATTTGAAAAATCTATAAGTTAGTCAAGTATATCAAATTGCAATATTCGAGGTCGGGTCACCTGAAGGCTCTCTGTCAAATGGACCACGTACCTCATCAATGTTACCAGAAAATGCATGGAGGGGCATTCTTTTAGAGGAGGTTTTTGGGGGGGCTCATTTTCTCACACTCGGACCTATGATGTGGGAAGCTCTCTCTCTCTCTCTCTGTTTGGCTGCCATGGCTTGGGTTTGGAGACTTTGTTGTGAAGATTAGGGATTTGAGGGGGTGGGAAGCATGCTGAGCATTCTCTGGCTGCACCTTCCGTCTGAGATTCTGATTGTGGGCTGTGAGCTGTTACCCTACGTTCTCTCCCATCGTCCCGATAACAGCATCACCAACGACAATTGTCCCGAATCCAACCCCGTTGATGGTTACTACTTGAGATTTCAATGGTGAGCAACTTGAAATATTTGATCCATTGTGTTCTTTTGAAACGCATTTGATAATTATGCGTGCCCATGGAATTTGTTTATGCTGTTGCCACAGATTTTTAGGTAAATTTTGCAAGGAAGTTAAAACTGTAATCCGTTGTCTTCTTTGGAAACCCCTTTTGAGTTATGATTAACCATGTAATTTGTTTTTGAAATTTTTGATGGGGAAAAAGTCAAACATTAATCCACTATTTTTTTTCTTGGAAACCCCTTTTGAAATTTTGTGTGCCCATGAAGTTGTGTTTGGTGTTGCCACAATTTTTTTTATGTGCTCATGTAATTTGGTTTTGCTGTTGCCACTAAATTTTTTATGTTTAGGGGGTCAAACTGGAATCCATTGGTTTCTGTGGAAAAACTTATTAAAATTACGTGTAGCCACGTAATCAGTCTATGCTGCTGGAATAAACATGTAGGAAATTTTGTAAAGAGAAGGTTTAACTCTAATCCATTATTTCTTTTGGAAACCTTTTTGAGATCATGTATTCCTAGTAATTTGTTTTTTTTTCTCTTGCCTCGTATTGTGATGGGAACAGTACCATAAACTTTAATCTATGCTTTTTCTTTTGGGAAACCCTTTTTGAATTTGTACATGTTCATGTAATTTGTTTGGAAACCCTTTTTGGAATTATGTGTGCATACGTAATTTGTTTTTGGGACCTATTTTCTTTTACTCTGCTTTCTTAATGAGAGTTTTGTATGCAACCAAATCAACATGTAAATCCTTTGCCAATCTATCTAGCTAATAGCTCTCTTATGGGTAGCTATGAAAGCATTCAGAACAACCATCAACTGCGGCATTCCCTTGATTGTCTGGTATAGTTGCTTTGCCTTGATAGCAAATATCCTCTTTGACACATACTCCTACACCACATATTTCATTAGTTGTATCTTCAGTGCCCTGCCCTTGCTTGTTGATTTCAGGGTTGCATCGCCAGGCTAGAATGATCATTTCCTAGTTTTCCAATCAACAATATGTAATTTCTGCTTATCTTCTACCGACAAGATTTTATACTCAAGGGAAAATTGAGAAGTAAGACACACAGTCCTCTTGTTAGATTTGAAATTTAAGAACTCAATAGTTTTATCATTTATGTTCTTGCTCCTCCTCTACTAGACACCAATATGGTGAGGAAAGTCTTATGTCTGAAAAATAATTAGAGGGGCGCACCTGTTGTTGTTGAAGCCATTGGAGCCAGGGTTTAAATTCGATAGTTGTACAGCTGTATTTAGGCATTTTTGCTATAAAATGCAATTGAAATTTTAAAAATACCGTATCATATGAAAGGAGCCATGTGCCTTATTTATGCTTTTTTGTACCTCCTTGAAGCTGTTGCAATTTTTAAATTCAGACACAATCACTGTTATGGCATCGACCCAGCTTCCACACCATTTCCCCAGCCATACCTCACTCTGTCTTTACCTGAAATTTATTGCCCAATGAATATCGCTTAAGGCTGAGATGGTTGAATGTTTAGCTGATGTAATTTCTATATATTATTTTGTCCTCCTCCCATTCGGAGCCATTCATCAGACTGTACGTCTTTGTCTGGTGATAGTTTGGTGCATTGTTTTCACTTTGATCTTTGCTACTAGATGTCTTGGGCCAGCCCTCTAACTCAGCTCGTCATCCTTTCTGGACTCCATCTTAAAATTCTTTTGTTGTACCTCTGAGAATTTCTTCTTATGAGCATGCATTGTCAACCTATCTAATTCCTCTTTGTGTTTTTTTTTTATAGCAAAAGCATAATAGAATTGGTATCATTTTTGAAAATAGGCATATGTAAGCCAAGACTTAGGAAGATCCCATTTGCAACCTGAGTGGAACTATTAGTAAAGTTAAATGTGATTTGTGTTAGTTTGTTTGTTGATAGTTTTCAGTCATAGTATCTCTTGGGCATCTGGAATAATGTGTATCTTCTGCAACCTTTGCATACCAAAAAGCCACGTTCCCTGTGCATGTTTTTCCCATGTTGCACTCAGGTCTTATAGGATGGGTATAACTGCAGTGTCTGTCAATCTTCTTAATTAAAAAGGTTTCTTTATTGGAATTTCATTATTAGAAAGATTTCTTATTAATCCGTTTGGTTCAGTAATCTATAGAAATCTACTTTATTTGGAAAGAATATTTGCTCTATGTCAAATGAGGGTTTTGATAATGTGATCAACTAGTAAAGCTTGTTTCGAGTTGATCTTTAACTTTAGTTAAATTATTGCAATGATTTTAGGGACAAAGTTAATAATTGTTTAGTTAGGAAGGGTTCGTAATATATTTTCTATGCGAAATTATCTATACTAGAAATAGAATTAAGGATAATATTGAGCAACTTTGCGTTAGTTAAGATATAGACATTAGTGTATAATTAAGTATTGGTTATACTCCTTTCACCTTGTTCAGTAAATTTGTTCAGTTATGATTTTGTTAGAAGTAAATAATAAGTGGGAATTCTAGAGTGTAGTTTTACTTAACAATAATATTCTTCTTGATAGATGAACATTTTGTGATAACTTTACCCGTTCTTAATACTTCCCATCGAGCTTGAAAATTTAGTTAAATAAATGGATTCACCTTGTGATAGATCATCCTAGGTAGTGGATTAAATAGTTATTTTATTCTTGTTAATTAAGAATCACTTCTGGAAATGTAGTAGTTAGGTATATTTTTTTTTATACCACTAGGTAGAAGATGTATTTCACTTGCCTTGTGTCTTGTTTGGAAATAAAAACTTATGATGTGTAGGTTAAGTATACACTTGGATTGTATTAGTAAATAGTTTGTTTGATCTAAGATATGGCCTAAAGGCCATGACACAAGTGTTTGGTTAATAACTAGCATACTCAAGTTATTGTATTATTTATACTTGGTAAATTTGTCCAAAGTGGGTGTGAGGAAGCTTCGTTGTACAATTTACAGTTTGTCCTACGATATATTTGTTTGGCAAGCTTAGATAGAAATCCTCGTAACTATTATAGTAGGGTAGGATTGCTTAGCATTGTGTAGGGAAACCTTATAATATAGATATTGTTTTAACAGTTGGTAGTTATTAGAAATTGAGATAGTTAGATGACCACTGGAAGATCATGTACTTATTGCGGTTGTTTGATTTGAATGTATTTGGCTAACGGTAAAGGTAGACCTGGCTTATTGTATATAGATGTTTTAATTAGAAATGGTAAGTGGCAAATCCTGAATGATAAGTTACACCATTTAGTGTTATAATGATTTGATTTATGGAATTACTTCTTGAGCTTTCCTTGACTTTCGTGAAGAAGGAATGTTTGGTTTATGGTCCTCCTTCCTTGCCTTATTAATTCCTAGAGTTATGAAGTTTTTCTTTTCGTGATAACTTGGTGTAAGTTGTTTCAATGACTGGATAGAAGTTCATTGAATCTCTTATGCTTGATTGTTGCCTCGTCGCTGGTGTTGGATCTTTGTGTCTATTTTGGGGGTGAGTTGTGTTTATGTATGTTTTCTTGTCAAGATGATACATTGTCAGATATGAATTTTAGTCATGTGGTCAAGTTGTATTTCCAAGGCCTATGATGTTTTGGGTTATTTCAGTTAATATAGTTATTATGGCTCTCGTTCATGTAAGGGAAACCTTGCAATGTAACAGGAAGGGATGATGCGATTGGTCTAAGCTCATTTCTTAGTTTGAGTCTTTTGTTGCAACCAAGTGTCAAGTATTAACCCTTGGTTTCCATTTTGGACGAGGAACTTCTTTGTGATATAATGTTTGTGTACCTAACTCCAGAGGGGTAGTTCTTGGCTTTGGTTTGAATTATGTATTGGCTTCACTAGATCCCCATGTCTTGCAATGAATGGGAAATGGCCTCTTGGATATAGTGCTTGGTTCTTGATGGTTTTGCTTCATTTTGAAGAGATTATGGATTTCTTGTTGTGGCCTAGTGAAAGGCATATGTTATGGCCAGATCTGATTAGGGACTTTTATACCTATAGGTTGTGGTATGTATGTTTGACCAAGAACACTAAGGGAGTGGCTTTCATGGTGGGGCCAGTACCTATAGAGAGGCTGCCAGGGTAACCATAGATGGGGACCGGCTTCTGGGGATAGATAGCCTAGGTAACCCATGTAGGACCATGCGATGACACTCTCCTTATGTAGTTTAGTTGTTCCTTTTGTTGTGCCTCTGGAGTGGTATCTTGGCTTGTGCTGTGTTGTTTGGTATAGTCAGTTGTTTCATGTATGTTGTCATTCTGTTATTGTTTGTCTCTTTGGCTTAGTGGAATCCTCATCGTTATCTCCTAGCTCGGAGGGGTGGACCTCAGGGTTTCCACATGGTTGGGTGGTAAGAGCTATCCATTGGTCCTTTTTGGAGATACGGTTTGAGTTCTACGCAGAGGTGTTCCAGATCCAGTTCTCTTTCCTCCTTCAGAGTTGTATGCTTTCTTATGTATTCTTTTGTAAACTGACATGATCAGTCTTATAATCTTGTAATCATGTAATCTTGTATTGAGACTCTATAATTAATCTATCCTGTTACAGTAAAAGTTATTGTATCTATTTTAGCAATGTAATGGTTATTGCTTCTGTAGTTTTATTTTCTACCTTTAATGCAGTTATGTTGCCCTAGAGTTGTTAGAAGAGTAATTTTGTTTATACGGTGTAATATGATATGTTTGGTTACTACTTTGCACTATCTAGCTTTCAAAAAAAAAAATTTATTTCTATAACTTTTGTACTTTTAGTCTAGCACTCTAGGGTTGCATGACGGGGCATTACAGTTTCATTCATTGGCATTGAAAAAATATTGAAAAATCAAGCATTTAGGTCATTTTTGCATATAGTTTTGCACTGGACTTTTGCATAAAGTTGGGAAAGATTTTCAAAACCTGATCTTACATTGGAATGAAGACTTCATATCATTTCTCAATGTTATCTTTGCATACATTTATCAAAGATCTTGATTTTGACCGGTTTCTAATCCTCATGAGTGAACATCCCACAATATTAGAGTGCTTAACAGAGTTCATCTCCATGAATAGTACTGCAAAAGATAATAATGATAACACATCTCCCATATCTACTACATGTTTTGATGATATAATCCTATCCTCTAGCAATTCCTTCAAAAATGATTCTTCCCATGAGGATGTGCTAATGCAAAACATTGAAATTTCTGATACACTTCCAACAGTAGAAGGAACACACTTTTTGAAAGACATCACGTCTCCTACAATAGAAGAACAAATAATTCATGATGTTTAGGTCCCTATTGATGTGATAACATATGAGCAAATAGACAAACTTGATAAAGACCTAGCTAAATTCCAAGAATATGTGCAATCTGAGAGGATTGCTAAAGAAGCTATACCTGTGATTCACAACATAAGAAAACTGATAAAAGAAGGACAAGAGGGTATTGATGTTGGTCAAGGAATAATGCATATCATACTAATTAATTTCATGCCTCAATATGACACATCTCTCATAGATACATACCCTCGGGTAGCAGAAGACTTAACACAATACATTGAGAATGATGAGCATGAAAACATTCTTAATAAACCTTATGAGGCTAAAGATGACTATATGAACTATGGTGCAATAATTGGTATAATAGAAGAAGTTAATAATTCACCTAACCCATGGAAAATTGGCATTGATTTAATTGTTGACAAAGGCTAGATTGGAAGACCCTACAGGTAAGTATCTCTAACCCTTTATCTCTCTTGTGATGTGTTTCCCCTGTGATGTTTTATATGTTGTTTAGGCCTCCTGGGATGACCTCAGATTCTCCCTAACATTCAAGATACCAAGAGACTACCACTATTGTGACCTTCTTCTGTTTGTATCATCATTCTTCCAAATTGCTCTCTCTCTATTTTCATTGTTGTGTTGTGTGTCTTACAAACATAGCATCATGGTTGGTGACTTAGGGGCACCCTCCTATGTGACTATCCCTAAGACGCTTGTTTTCTCCTCTCTTATTTATTGTTTCCCTTCCTCTAGTGTTTCCATCTAGTAGGTGGATGATGACAAACATTTATACTAATGTGAACCTAGTGTCCCTTTTGAGAGCAATAAAAAAATGGACTTAGTTCCTAATATGACAATGGCATTGTATATTTTATCCGACGCTTAGCTAGTGGAAGCACTTGTGCTTTCCACATAGTGAATTTGATGATGTTTCTATCGCATTTACAAACCTTAACAATACTTCTACTCCATGCACCTTTGTTGCCTTTGAATCTAGCCTTGGCGGTACTCCATTTGAAGAGCTTCGTGATATAGCCCTTGGTTATCCTCGAACTCTGAATTCATTATATAACCTTGGCTCTTTGTGTGATTAATCATATGCATTGATGTTGTTGTTTATTATGATATTGTAGACACTATCATGTTTCTTGCAGGAATGTGTTGTTGGAACATTTGGTGATTGTAAAGTACATGTCACTTCCAGGGGGCATGGGCTTTGTGAAAGTCAGTGTTCCCTTGTGTGTTTTCTTCCTACCTTAACATGCTTGATATCAATGACTGGTATCAACCACCTTAAGGTGGGGGCATATAAGGTAAGTTGTCTGTTATAGATGTTAGCAATGTGTTTGACCTCAGATGTAAAGACTTGTGCCCCATAGTAGTACATCATACATCCTGAGTTTGTTTGCAATCAATCAATCATGTAAGCCCTCTATAGAGGTAGGATATCGAGCATATCCTTTTTCTTAAGCCCTCTACAGAGGTGGGGATGGTGTATTTCTCAGAGAATATTGCATCATCCTGTCATTTTCAAAAGTCCTCTCTGGAGGCGAGGAGTGGTTCTGTGACTAACTCAACCCTTAAGCATGTCTTCAGTGATTATTGTGGCAAAGACCAATCATAGGTGTGTGCCTATAATGTTCCTGAGATGGTGTTGGACCTAGAAATTGGTACACTCCATCACTTGTCTGTTGTGTTTTCTCCGTGTCTTCAAGTGTGTGTGTTTTGGCGTGCTTGTTTTGTTTAGCATGTTTGTTGCCCCATATGCAAAGACCAACACCTTTGAGTAGTGCCTCATGCATTTTGGGAGGTTTTGCGTGTATTGATGTGTGTTGCCTCATATGCAAAGACCAGTGCCATCGAATAGTGCTTCCTGCATTTTTGGGAGGTTTGTTTATTTTCCAATACTTGCATTTGCATTTCATATATATAAGAAAAAGAAAAAAAAAAGATATCATTTATGTCTTCCATGCACTAATGTGTCTTCTATGCATTTATTGTCTGCTCCATGTTCTATGTGACTATAATTATCTTCTCCGTGTTTTGCATGCCTATTACTACCTTTTATGTGATTGGCATGTCTTCTCTATGCTTGTTGTGTTTACTGTGTTTGTGACCTTACCTTAATGCATGTTTGGGCCTTCCATTCATACATACATTAAAGTGGGGGCTAAATGTAACATCAAAAAATGTCCCCTTGGGGGCTTTTCCCTCGTAAGGTTTAGCTCCTAGGTCTTTAGAGAGTATTTAGGACATTTTAGTTCATACTTTAGCATCCCGATGGATTGAGGCCTAAGTCCCATGGCAAATAGGACCTAGGTGGACCCCTTGAGCTGTACCCTACCCAAAATAGGGGGGAGGACTTGGGCGCCCATGCCCTAGTCCTGCCCTATTATGGGGCAGCTCCAATTTCCAGGTGTCGATTTATGACCATTAGGAGGTTATTTTACCGACACGGTAAAGGTTGATTTTTAATATCTTGGTAGGAATGCTTGTAGATGCATATATAAGCATGTGTAGGAATTCATTTGTAAACTAGATTTCAATTAGATAGAAAGTGTGATGTTCAAGTGTTCTAAAGGTGATTCAAGGCTTCTATTGTGTTGCTAGAGTAGACTTGTATGTTTTGTGTGTTGATATTTGTAGATTTGAGCTTCAATCTCCTCATGGCATGAAGAGCATCTTCCTCCATGAGAGCTTCACTATAGGGTGACATATCATTGTATTTTTATAATTGATTCCTTTGGTTTTGGCCTCTACCTCACAAGGGCATGCCCTCTTTATCTGACAACAGTGTTTGGAGACTTAAGTGTCCTCCAGGGTTTGACTGAGGCAAACCTATAAACACCACAACCCCCAAATCAAGTCTTGTGATTACAGGTTACAGGTGTCACATCTAGAAGAAGTGGAGTTGCAGGAAGGAGTGGCAAGCATCAAGGATTCAGGATCTGAAGAAAAGTCAGGCAAAGGAGCAGTGCCAAGACTAGGGCACCCACAAAAGTGTCCTCCATAGACAGATTTTAGAAAATAGAAGTTAGAGGGCTTATCAGTGTTGGAAGGAGGTCCAGATTCCCTAAAAAAGTAGGTACCTTGGACTTGGGTGCCTGTACCAGTGTCCCTGAATGTTTTGCCTTGTAATTTGTTATTTTACTCCCGTCTATAAGAGCTTTTCCGTGTTTCATTCATTTGTTGTTGTATTTGCATAATTAGGGTTTTAATGGTTAATTAGACATAAGAGAAGGAAAATTAATAATTAAATTCCCTAATCCAAGCTTCCCCTCATTTGCAAGTGACCTAGGGTATGATAGTGCTCGTCACTCAACCATTGATCCTCTAATGTAAGGATGAAAGGAGGATTCAAACATCTAAACAAGAGATATTAACAAAATCCAATTTTACACTAACTAATTCCTAAGATTAGTCAAGAGAAATGTGAAGATGTACCAATAGAAGTCTCAGATCTATTGGAAGAATTTCAGAACATTGTCTCTAATAATATAGTAGAAGGTTTACCACTAGTGAGGAAGATAATTCATTAAATGGATTTGATACCAGGAGTCAGTTTGTCAAATAAGGTAGCCCACAGAATGACCCCTGCAGAGAATGAAGAGCTGAACATACAAGTTTAGGAGTTGTTGAGGAAGGGACTGATAAGGGAGAGCCTAAGTCCATGTGTGTTACCTATGTAATAGCACCAAAGAAAGATGGAGAGTGGAGGATGCGTACAAACTCCCGAGCCATCAACAAGATCATGATCAAGTATAGATTTTCATTGCCTAGAATGGATGACATAATGGATTGTTTCACTAGAGCCAAGTAACTCATGAAGATTGACCTAAAGATTGGGTATCACCAGATCTAAATCAGAGAAGGAGATGAATGGAAGACAACCTTCAAGACAAAGGAAGGTTTGTACGAATGGTTAGTCATGCCATTTGGGCTAACCAATGCATCGAGCACATTCATGTGGCTCATGAATGAGGTATTGAAAGAGTTTTTGGGAAGTTTTGTTATTGTTTATTTAGATGATATTTTAATTTTTAGTAAGACTTGGGATGAGCATTTGATGCATATCAAAAGAGTTTTATAGAAGCTAAGTGGTGTAGGAGCCTCAAGGAGCTTTGAGTAAGCCCATATGTATATAACGCATTTTGGTGTGATGACCTTAGTGGTCATATAGTTTTTCTTTGATTTTCTTTTGGTTCAAGTAGATCAGGTTGACCGAATTGAAGTGAAACTACAGACTATTGCATCAGAGTGAGAGAGCTCATCAGTGAAGCCTTTTGAAGTTATACCGATAGCCGATGTCCCATCAATAAAATAGTATATCAGAGGAGGACAAAGGAGGTCTCACCGACGAAGACAATGTTTATTGGCGTGAGATGCATATCGGGAGATAGAGAGAATGTCTAACCGATGTAAGAAGTCTTACAAATGGCTAGTTGATGGAAGCACATCGGCGAGAAGATAGATATCAGTGAGCGAAGTGAAAGCTATGCTGATGTTCAAGGTCTAGCTAATGATAGTTGTATCAGCGTATTAGAGAGAGATGTAGTATCGATGGATGAGGAGGAGGTGCTACCGACAATCCAAGTCATGCCGATGGATAAATGTTCGTCAGGGTAAGTTGTGTATATCGAAGAACAAAGGAAAAGTCACCCGACTGTATAAGTATGAATGATGGGTTATATCCATCGGGAAGAGTTTACATATCAATGAAAGAAGTTATGAAGTGGCTGATAGTTGATGTCTCGTCGATAGGTGAAGACCAAAATGACAAGCTATTGTATCGAGGTGACAGTCAGCAAAAGCAAACCACAGTAAGTAGACTGTCAGTTATTAGTAAAAGAGCTCCAGTGATGCCAATGTGTTAGGCCGATGAAACAGCTAGGAGCAACACTAATGCAGGAAACCCTAACCATCCAATAATAGAAAAAGGACGAAGAATATAAGAATTGGTTCTTGGCTTTGTAAATGGGTTGGAATGTTGGATAAAGATTCAAGAACATACATTGAATGTAATAGAGAAACTTCTGATAATAGAAACACTGACAGTTTGAATCCATTTGTATATTCTCTCTAGAGTACTTGTATAATCTGTTTTGCAGTAGAGTAGATAGTTTAATTTCTATTCTTTTGTTTCTGTTTGTACAAGATGTCTTTGTCTTGATGCCCCTGCATTTTCCTTGTATAGTTGTGGAGGACCATCAAGCAGAGACCTTGTTACTTTTGTTTCTATTTGTGTTAGTGATTGGATTGTCAATGAGAGGCCATGTGAAATTGTCCTAGGTGAGATGTGCTATGGTCTGGCTAGGTATGCAAGTTACAGTCTAAGAAGACAGGGGTGAAAAACAAAGTAGAAAGAGTTGAGCACCAAGCAATTAGAACCCTGGACCCAAAGAGGAGGGCTGATAACGGGCTCAAGAAGGCTATAAGCCTTGGAGATTAGGAGTCTTGGAAGTAGTGAGGATAAAGAAGAATACCTCACACCAAGAAAGCATTGTCTGCATTGGAAACAATAGGCAAATAGGTCTTTCACCTCTGTAATAGACTGTTTAAGTTGAATTAGGCATTTTGGGTAGAAAATGTCTTTAAGCACTTGAATTGGTAGGGAGACTTGGGTATGATTTAGGTCTTGAAGTGTTAGTTCAAGATAGGTTTTCTAAGCCCATAGGCCTCCCCATCAAATTGGTATCAGAGCAAGTTAAAGATTTGGGCTATTGCTAGGTTGGAATAGAAGAAGTTGTATGTCATCACTGATTTCAAGTGAGTCTGTAGGTTTAGCCAGAGAGATGGTGACTAATACAAAGTTGGCAAAGAAGGTTAATGATCAAGAACAGGAGAATAGGCTCCTACAGGAAAGATTGGCAAAAATGGAAAGTAAACTGGGTGTAATGATGGAGAAGACTGAAGAAGTCAGGTAGAAAGTAAACAAGGAAAAGGGTGTGTCTATAGAAGATGAAGAGCCCACTCTTGATCCTAAGATGGAAGAAAAACCTTTCTTGAAGGCCTTGAAAGCCATGAGTGGTAAAACATTGGAAGGAGTTCCTTTTTTTAGTGGAAAGATGAAACCTGATTTGGTCATAGAATGGATAGAAGGTATAGAGAATCACTTTGAATGTGATGGAGTGACTGAAGCACAAAAGATGAAGGTGGCTAAATCAAGACTCAAAGGAGCTACCTTGACATGGTGGAAATTTGTTTAAACTGAAAGAGAAAAAGAAGGCAAGAAACCTATAGCTACTTAGAAGGGTATGGTGGCTAAAATCAAAGAACATGCCTGGAGATTATGAAGTCCAGTTGTACAAGAAACAACAAAATTTGAGACAAAGAGAATTAGATGTCAATGCATACACTGAGGAGTTTCAAAAACTATGCTTGAGGTCTAAGGTGATGGAAGATGAAAGTGTAAAAGTGGCAAGATATCTCAATGGTTTGAGGTGGAGTATTCAAGAGGAAATCAGCTTATTCAGCCCTACAACAGTGCATCAAAGCTATCAGCTAGCACTCAAGGTAGAGGAGAAGAGTAAGAAGAAGCAAAAGACAAACAACAGATCAAGAGGAAGAGGTAGAGACAGAAGACTAAGAGGACATTATGGTGGTAGGAATACTGATCAAAGACCCCAAGGAGAATCCAAACTCACAGAGCAGAGTGGGGAGACTAGTAGTAGAGGAAACTACAGAGGAAGGGGATCTAACAGAGGAAGATCAGGAGGATCAGGCAGAGGATCCTAGTTTACCACTATGAAATCCTACAATTGTGGTCAATTAGGCCATCCAACATATAGGTGTCCTAATAAAGGTACATCTTCTTCTCAAGGAGTTGATAAAAGAAATCATTATGTACATGATGATGCTTCAAGCAGCAAATCACCTGAAGTCAGTCTAGCTTCAAAAGTGGGAGAGAACATCATGGTAAGGAGAACCTTGATCAAAGAACTAGTGAAAGATGAACCAAGCCAAAGGAGAGCATTATTTAGAATCAGATGCAAGATTATGAATAAGGTATGTCAAGTAATTATAGACTTAGGGTCTACTGATAACATAGTATCAGATGAAGTAGTTAGAAAATTAAATTTGCAAAGAATAGCTCATTCAAATCCATATAGAGTCACATGGTTAAATAAAGGTCAGCATGTGATAGTTAATTAGCATGCTTGGGAAGAGTTTGGTATAGGTGGATACAAAGACAAGGTACTATGTGATATCCTACCTATGGATGCATGTCATCTATTATTCGGCAGACCATGGCAGTATGACTGAAAGGCCATACATGATGGTGAGAAGAATGCATATTCTTTTCAAAAAGATGGTGTCACCTATAAAATTCAGTCATTGGAAGATGAAGAAGCAAATAAGACAAAAAGTCTTAGTGTCTTAATTATGAGTGGTAAAGAGTTTTTGAATACTCTTAAGGAGGATGGTATTGGCTATGCTATAATACTAAAGCCTAAGGAGGAGAAAAAAGAAAAAAAGGTAGTGATCCCAAAAGAGGTACAGACTATACTAGAACAGTATAAGGACATAATTTGTGATGGAACACCAGCAACACTACCTCCACAAAGAACTATTAGTCATCAGATAGATCTGATTCCAAGAGCATCTTTGCCTAACAAAGCTCCTTACAAGATGACTCCAGATCAACATAAGGAGGTAGCCAGACAAGTGCAAGAGTTACTTGACCAAGGATTGATTAGGAAAAACATAAGTCCTTGTGCAGTGCCTACAGTGTTGGCACCAAAGAAAGGAGGAACATGGAGACTATGCACAGACTCCAGAGCTATCAATAAGATCACCATAAGGTATAGATTTCCAATTCCTAGAATTGAAGATCTTATGGACTGTTTAGGAGGAGATAAGTATTTCACCAAGATAGACTTGAAAAGTGGTTATCACCAGATCAAAATCAAGGAAGGTGATGAGTGGAAAATAGCCTTCAAGACCACAAAAGGACTGTATGAATGGCTTGTTATGCCATTTGGTTTATCAAATTCTTCCAGCACATTCATGAGGCTCATGAATGAAGTCCTCAAGGACTATACGGGTAAATTTGTAGTTGTTTATCTAGATGACATCTTGATTTTTAGTCAAACTAAAGAAGAGCATCTTGAACATGTAAATACTATTTTGAAAAAGTTACATGATGAACAACTAACCATAAATTTGGAGAAGTGTGAATTCATGAAGAAAGAATTGGTATATCTTGGTTTTGTGTTGTCCAAAGGAAAATTGAAGATGGACAAGTCAAAGGTAGAAGCCATATTGAACTGGCCTACTCCCAGAGCAGCAACTGAGGTGAGAAGTTTTCATGGCTTAGCTCAGTTTTATAGAAAGTTCATACAGAATTTCAGTGCTATTTGTGCACCCATGCTTGGTACAATTAAAGGTGGGATGAAAATAAAGTTTCAGTGGACACAAGCAGCTAATAACAGTTTTGAACTGTTGAAGAAAGAAGTAGCCACACAGCTAGTGTTAGTGCTACCTAGTTTTGACAAGTTGTTTACTTTAGAATGTGATGCTAGCAATATTACAGTACATGCAGTACTCAGCCAAGAGAATAGACCAGTAGCCTTTTTTAGTGAGAGGCTAAATGAAGCAAAGAGTAGATACTATTCATATGACTTGGAGCTCTATGCTCTTGTCCAAGCACTTAGAAAATGGAGACATTATCTCCTACCTAAGGAATTTGTTGTGTATACAGATAATCAAGCTTTGAGTTTTCTGAACTCACAAGATAAGTTGAACCATAGACATGTCAAGTGGATGGAGTATTTACAGTCCTACACATTCACCATTAAACATAAGAAGGGACAACTCAACAAAGTGGTAGATGCTTTAAGCAGGAGGCTGCTCACAGTACAAGAAGTGCAATTAAGAAGTATAGGGATGTAGGAGTTCAGAATCCTTTATAAAGAGGATGAAGATTTTGCTAAAGCATACAAAGTCTGTCAAGATTTTGAAAATCACTTTCATAGTGAATTTGCATATTACACATTGCAACAGGGATTGTTGTTCAAAGGTGGACAATTATGTGTACCAAAAGGATCCATGAGAGAAAATCTCATATAGGAGAAGCATAATGGCAATTTGAGTGGACATTTTGGTCTAAATAAAACATTAGAGTTAGTCCAGAGGTTCTACTATTGGCCAAAGATGCACAAAGATGTCAGAAAGTATGTGGATCAGTGTATCATCTATCAAAAGGCCAAGGGAACTTCTTCAAATGCTGGACTATATAAACCATTACCCATTCCTTCCAGACCATGGGATTGTGTAAGTATGGATTTTGTAGTTGGTCTACCAAAGACTAAGACTGGTTTTGATAGTATTTTTGTAGTTGTTGATAGATTCAGCAAGATGAAGCATTTCATTCCCTGTAAGGTGACTCATGATGCTAGTCATATAGCTCATTTGTTTTTCAAAGAGGTCATAAGGATTCATGGACTACCAGTAAGCATCGTGTCTGATAGAGATGCTAAGTTCATGGGACATTTCTAGAAAACTTTATGGCAGAGGTTAGGAACAAATCTATCTTTTAGATCAGCATATCATCCACAGATAGATGGTCAAATAGAAGTGGTGAACAAGACATTGGGCAACTTGTTAAGGTGTTTGGCAAAAGAATATGGATAGAGTTGGGATATTTATCAGGCAGAATTTGCCTATAATGACAGTGTAAATAGGACTACTGGCAAGAGTCCATTTGAGATAGTGTATGGAATACATCCTAGAGGTGTATATGAACTCTGACATCTTGGAGACTTGGAGTATAGAAGTGGTCATATAGAGGATTTTGCACAGTCTATGAAGGAGATACATGAACAAGTACAGAAGACATTGGTGGACAATACCCAGAAAATCAAAGATAGGGTAGATGCACACAGGAAGGATGTTTAGTTTGAAGTTGGTGATTTAGTTATGGTTCATTTGAACAAAGCTAGATTGCAGAAAGGGATACCAACTAAATTACAGATGAGATGGATTGGTCCTTGCAGAATTTTGAATAAGTATGGCAACAATGCCTATAGAATTGATTTGCCAGCAGACTTGGCAATTTCACTGGTGTTCAATGTTTAGGACCTGGTACATTATAAAGGTCATCATCCAGCAATAGGAGAATCTAGTTCAAAAGCTGCACAGACAGTGAATGATGTGACCTTGCCACCAAAACTCAAATCACAGGCTGAGAGAATTTTGGATTCTCAAGTGCAGAAACAGACCAGACATGGCATGTACATGGAGCATCTGGTCAAGTGGGAATAGTTGCCTGAAGCAGAGGCTACCTGGGTTGTAGAGTCAGAGTTCAAGAAATAGGGCATTGATTTTGCCTTGCTGTCACCAGAGGTGACTTGACTTCTTCCACACAGGGGGAGTATGGTGTAGGAGCACCAAGGAGCTTTGAGTAAGCCCATATGTATATAACACATTTTGGTGTGATGACCTTAGTGGTCATAAAGTTATTATTTGATTTTCTTTTGGTTCAAGTATATCAGGTTGACTGAATTGAAGTGAAACCGCAGACTATTGCATCAGAGTGAGAGAGCTCATCGGTGAAGCCTTTTAAAGTTATACTGATAGCCGGTGTCCCACTGATAAAATAGTATATCAGAGGAGGACAAAGGAGGTCTCACCGACAAAGACAATGTTTATCGGCGTGAGATGCATATCGAGAGATAGAGAGAATGTCTGACTAATGTAAGAAGTCTTACCGACGGCTAGTTGATGGAGGCACATCGGGGAGAAGATAGATATCAGTGAGCGAAGCAAAAGCTATGCCTATGTTCAAGGTCTAGCCGATGATAGTTGTATCAGCGTATCAGAGAGAGATGTAGTATCGATGGATGAGGAGGAGGTGCTACCGACGGTCCAAGTCATGCCAATGGTTTAATTTTCATCAGGGTAAGTTGTGTATATCGAAGTAAAAAGGAAAAGTCACGCCGACTGTATAAGTCTGAACGATGGGTTATATCCATCAGGAAGAGTTCACATATCAGTGAAAGAAGTTATGAAGTGACCGATAGTTGATGTCTCGCCAATAGGTGAAGACCAAAACCACAAGCTATTGTATCGAGGTGACAGTCAGCAAAAGCAAACCACAGTAAGTAGACTGTCAGTTATTAGGTAAAGAGTTCCAGCGATGCCAATGTGTTAGGCTAATGGAACAGCCAGGAGCAACACTAATGCAGGAAACCCTAACCATCTGATAACAGAAAAAGGATGAAGAGTATAAGAATTAGTTCTTGGCTTTGTAAATGGGTTGGAATGTTGGATAAAGATTGAAGAACATACATTGAATGTAATAGAGAAACTTCTGATAATAGAAACACTGACAGTTTGAATCCATTTGTATATTGTCTATAGAGTACTTATATAATCCATTTTGTAGTAGAGTAGACAGTTTAATTTCTATTCTTTTGTTTTTGTTTGTACAAGATGTCTCTGTCTTGATGCCCCTACATTTTCCTTGTACAGTCATGGAGGGCCATCAAGCAGAGACCTTGTTTCTTTTGTTTCTATTTGTGTTAGTGATTGGATTGTCAATGAGAGGCCATGTGCACTTGTCCTAGGCAAGTTGTGCTATAGCCTAGCTAGGTATGCAAGTTACAGTCTAAGAAGAAGGGAGAAAAATAGAGTAGAAAGAGTTGAGCACCAAGCAATCAGAACCCTGGACCTAGAGAGGAGGGCTAATAACAGGCTCAAGAAGGCTATAAGCCTTAGAGATTAGGAATCTTGGAAGCAGTGAGGATAAAGAAGAATACCTCACACCAAGAAAGCATTGTCTGCATTGGAAACAATAGGCAAATAGGTCTTTCACCTCTATAATAGACTGTTTAAGTTGAATTAGACATTTTGGGTAGAAAATGTCTTTAAGCACTTGAATTGGTAGGGAGACTTGGGTATGATTTAGGTCTTGAATTATTAGTTCAAGATAGGTTTTCTAAGCCCATAGGCCTCCCCATCACTAAGAGAGGCGAAGTTGCTCATTAATCTGAAGAAATGTAGTTTTGCAAAGAAAGAGTTGGTATACCTGAGATTTGTTGTCTCAGAGGAAGGTCTTAAGATGGACCCAGAAAATGTAAGGGCTAGCATTGAATGGCCTATGCCAAGGAGTACTACAGAGGTACGATCTTTTCATGGTTTGGCAAGTTTTTACATAAAGTTTATCAGGAATTTTAGTAGCATTTGTGCACCCCTAACTGAGACAATGAGAGGGGATAGAATGGAGTTTAAATGGACTATGGGAGGAAACAAGAGTTTTGATACATTGAAGCAAAAAGACAAAGAGCAACCTATTTTGGCACTTCTAGATTTCAATAAGGTATTTCAGATAGATTGTGATGCTATTGGTAGTGCTATAGGAGCTATTTTGAGTTAAGAAGGTAAGCCCATTACCTATTTTAGTGAGAAGCTTAATGATGCCAAGAAAAAGTAATCTATTTATGATCAGGAGTTTTATGCAATAGTTCAGGCTTTGAAGAAATGGAGACATTATTTTTTACCAAAAGAGTTTGTTTTATATACTGATCATCAGGCTTTTCAATATCTTAAAAGTTGAGGAAAGCTAAATCAAAGGCACTTAAAATGGGTTGAGTGTTTGCAAAGTTATACTTTTGTTTTGAAGCACAAGAGTGGGGAGTTCAACAGAGTTGCAAATGCCTTGAGCAGAAGGCAAATTTTATTGATAGAAATGAAGATAGAGGTTGTTGGGTTTGATGAACTCAAAATTTTGTAGAGGATTGGAAGGATTTTTTGGAACCTATTACTTTGGACAGGACAAAATGGTTGGATTTCATAATCCAATATGGCATGTTGTTTAGAGGAAGCCAATTGTGTATTCCAAGGAGTTCCATGAGGGAGAACCTAATTAAGGAGAAGCATAGCTAGGGATTAGCTAGACATTTTGGTTGAGATTAGACCATTGCTATTGTTGGTGAGCATTATTATTAGCCATAATTGCAGCAAGATGTGAGGAAATTTGTGAAGAGTTGTAGAGTGTGTTAGATGGCAAAAGGAACAAGTCAAAATACAGGCCTATATCAGCCATTACCTATACTAGAGAAGCCATGGGATGATATCAGTATGGATTTTGTTCTTGGTTTACCAAGGACATAGAGAGGACATGATTCTATTTTTGTGCTGGTGGACAGATTCTTGAAGATGGCACATTTCATTCCTTGTAAGAAAACCAATGATGCTGTTCATATTGCAGAGTTATTTTTTAAAGAGGTGGTGAGATTAGGTGGTCTATCTAAGAGCATAGTTTCAGATTGAGATACTAAGTTTGTTGGTTATTTTTGGAGGACATTGTGGAAGAAGTTGAAGACGGATTTAAAGTTTAGTTTTGTATACCATCTACAGACTTATGGACAAACCGAAGTGGTGAATAGGAGTCTAGGTAACATGCTACGATGCTTAGTAGGAGATAATCCTAATGGATGGGATTTGATTTTACCATAGGTAGAATTTGCTTACAACAATTCTATCAATAGGAGTACAGGTAAATCACCATTCCAGATTGTATATGGGAGTAGTCCAAAAAATGCTTCAAAGTTAAGGAAGTTAGACAACGGAGAAAAGACAAGTGTCAAAGTTGAAGACTTTGTAGAACACCTGAAGAATTTACATGAAGAGGTGACAAAGCACATTAATAAGATGAATACCCAATACAAGGCTAAGGCATGGTTCACTTGAGAAAAGAGAGGTTTCCAGTTAGAACTTATAATAAGTTGAAAATGAAGAAATTTGGACCATGCAGGATTCTGAAAAAGCATGATTCAGGAAACACATATGAGGTAGAGTTTCCAAGTGGGATCAACATTTCCCCTATGTTCAACATTCTTGATTTAACAGAATATCATGAAGGTGGAATAGAGGATGGAAAAATAGAAGAACAGTGGAGTATTCTGACATCTACTTCAAAGGAAGAGATAGAAGAGATCTTGGATAGCCATGTGGGAAGGAGTACTCAAAATAGGCAATATGAAGAATATCTAGTGAAGTGGAAAGGAAGGCCTGTTGAAGATTCTTCTTGGTTATCTAAGGTAGAACTTGACCATTTGGGGTTTTCCTCAAACCCCTAAGATGTGACAAGGTCACTTCTCAAAATTACCCTAGGTGTCTAATGTAGGAGCATCCAAAGGTGTAAAAGCAATCTTGCATCACCCAAAAAAAAATGTTGTTTCAAAATTGTTGATTATGTTTCCATTTCTTTTCAAAATTAGTATTTTTGGTTCCATAATCACTTGAATAATGATGTACAACTTTCAATTTTTCTAAACTGCTATTTTTGGAAAGTTTGCATTTGTTCACAAATTGAAGCAACAATTTACAGGAAGATTTGTATATGAAAAATAATACATTTGGCGAAGGAATCATGCAAAGATCATTTGTGAGTTGAAAGATATTAAAGTTTCTGTTTCCCAAAAAATCCTAAAAATTATTCAAATTTAGTTTTGAGGCACTAAACGGCCCAATATGGGCCTAAAAATGGGTAAAACTGACAAATCTATTCTTAGTACGTAGATCACTCTATGTGATTTCTAGTTTTTCAAATGATTCATCAATCAGACACCTGGATCAAAAGTTATGGCCCTCGGAAGTTGACCTATTTTTGGAGGGAGATGTAAATTTTGAAATTTGGTTGTTGGCCCAAAAAGGGCTATTAATAACCATTTTTGGGAACCCTTGGCAGTAGTAGAGATAAGGGGAAAGTGTAGAGTCAAGAAAAGGTGGGAAAACAAAAACCCTAGCTAATTTGGAGTTACAAAAGATAGAAGATTCTAGAATCTTGAGATAGGTAGTTATAATGTGATGCAGCCTGTGGAGGATTGAATCCTCTGATTGTATTTGATCTTCTGTAATGTAATGAGTTGTCCAAATCAATAAAAGAATATTCTTTTTTTGTGTGCAATTTTTGTTGTTATGTGTTTTGTCATTTATCACCTTCATCATTTAGGTCATTTATATACCCTTCCATAGACACCCATTACCTAAATGATATATCACACTTCCATGCATATGTCTTCCACGACTACCCAACCTAACACCACTCCTCTTTCTAGTTCCATTATAACTTCATCCACTGCCACCTCTACCCACATAGCCATTAGTATTACATCATCCACCCATATGACTCATAGCATTTCCCCTTGATAAGATATGATTCAAATTATCTCCCCATCATGCCTTATAACTAATTTTTCCTATCATATGACCCATCAATCCATTAGCATGACCTCACCCCTTACCTCATTTTCCCATAAATCAAACACAATGCTAGTCTCCACAACTACATTGGATATAATACTACAAGAGATGGAAAATATTAAAAAGGAATCCAATGGTAAAAAAAAGGATCATATTACATATAACCATATACATTTTTCTCTGTTAGCTTCCAAGGTAGTTACTTATCCATTACTTGTGGGGTCTTTGGCTCCTAGATTTGAATACATACTACAAAAATAGATCTAAACATTCAGATACAATCCTTTATAATGGCTTACATTGACTTTGCATATGATGATAAGATTTTGGTCAGGTTATTTTGACAAACTTTGAACAACTATGCTATATAATGGTTTTAATAGTTTTACTTGTTGAAATGTCCCCTTCTAGGAATAATACTAGTTTAACGCTAAATTATCAATTTCCTAATGTCCCCTTCTAGATTTGCCCTAGATTAATCCCTACAACCACAATTATCATAAATTAGGGTTAGGGAGATGACTTATAGGTAGTTATTTCTTCATTATGCTCTTGAATATGAACCCTACACTCATCACATAGAAAACACAAGTGCACACACACACACACACACACACACACACACACACACACACACACACACACACACACACACACACACACACACACACACACACACACACACACACACACACACACACATACACACACACACACACACACACACACACACATATATTTATACATATAAACTAATGCCATTGCTAGGGTTAGCTGAACATATATCAAACTCTAAATACAATTCCAACATTGTTATTACCATCAAACACATTTGGAGCATTGGGATAGGGAAATGCTAGGTTTGACCCACCCAACCCATACTAAGCCCAAGAGCAAAACTTTGGCCCTCCTAGCTTTGGTGTTATGACTTAGACATCCACAAAACTGGGGTACTTAGCAAAGTGCTGGTCTTACTTCCCTACACATGCCTTATCTCTTATAATTAACAAATCATCATGGTAGGAATGGTATGGGGATCATAACGGAGTTCTTAGTTTATCCAATCTAAGCCCAAGAGCGGTACTTTGACCCTCTTGGTCTTGATGGTAGGGATTTCACATCCATCCAAGGTGGGGTTCTTAGATGGAAACCTTATACCCTCTTACCTACATCTCCTTCCTTTCCTCCATGATGAGGTTCCATATAATTTACATCTAAAATACATTGATGCATAATAAATACTAACATTATCATTTACCGTATTACCATCTCATACTCTATACATTATTCATTAAACATAAGTAATGCAATCTACAATAGATATTAATTATGGTCTACTACTATACAATCAAACTTACAGATTATTATTATTGTATGTTGCTTCCTCAGATTATATGTTCTTTGTCCACTGCTCTGTCCTCCTATATCTGCAGACTTTATCTAGGATAAATAATGTATGTCTTCTCCTATTTGCTAGCTGATTTGCTGAGACTATTCTACTTTTCTTTATTCGGAGGAATATTTCTTACTTTCCTGCCCCTCATTGAAATGATTTATATTTTATATTATTGTCTCATTATGAGACACATACTTTCCATATAGTCTTTGACCATTCCAAAAATATCTCTTAAGAGATCACACCTCTTCTAACATATGTTGCCTTCTAATAACAAAACTTAAATATCTTCTAGGAGATATCCACTGCCTTAGTAGTAATCGTACCTCATAGACAATGATTTGTTTATCATTGGTATTACTGCTACTCTTTCTTCCATGGGGTCCAATCTTGGCTGATCCTTGCCTCCCATATATTATTATAATAGTATTTATTATTAATAAAATAACCATATATTATTATAATAATATTTATTAGTATATAGAAATTATAATAATATCTATATTGTTGATATTAATAGTTTATGTTTATATTTTATATTTGTATTTATATTTATTATATATATAAATACAATAAATATAATAATATCATTTAATATCGTAATATATATTATACTATCATTTCAAATTAATGATGTTTTAAGAAAGCAATTTTATAATTTATAATGATGTTTAAATCTTTAATTTAAACAATGCCTTAATATCAGGAAATCACAGTCCACCACGCCCAACATTGCTTTCCCTCAATCAATTTTAGCTAAGATTCTTCTAAAGTCATCAGGGACCTAAATCAATCTCTTCAAAGAATCGTTGTTAGCAATTTGTCATCCCATTCTTTTGGTTCATGGACTTGTATTTGGCCATATCTCTTAACAACAAGAGTTGGTAACTAGTGATGTTTGTAACTTAAGGCAAACTTTTTTCCTCATTCTCAAGGTGAAGAACCCAAAGACATCTTGATCTTGATCTTGATCACAAGATTTGGTCATGTACTTTTTATCTTGTAGTTTTACCTTTTGATATCTTATTGACCCCAAAGAAGAGTCATGTTCAAATCCAATGATGATAGGAAAAGATAACCATGTTTTGAGGAATAATTGATTGTATGATGTCATAGAGAGAAAATTTGTTTAAGTATTCGAACAAGGTTCATGATAAGTAGCTTTCTTATGAGGAGTTTATAGGGTTTTGAATCACTTTTCTTAGCCAAATATCTATTATACCTATATGTACAAATTGCTAAGTGAAATATGTATAATAGTTAGTCATTCCTTAGCAAGTAATAAGACTTACCTCTATAGGTTTACTCTAATATTCAATTCTGTCCTATCTTTCAATTCCATTGGGGTTTTATCCTCCTCTTTACATATCTCTATGTTTTGGTACTAAATTTGTTTTCTCATATTTTGGGAAAGTATTTGTTTTAGACAATATCAATTAATTCGGGGTTTCGTAAATGAGAATGATCCTTATTTTGGTATAGCTTGATGTGTATTAATTTTATCGAAGGTACTTATGAACCTAATACTGATATCATGGATATTTAATCATGAATGAAAGGTTACTCTAAAGAGCTTAAGATAAGAAGACCCTTGGATAAAATGATCTACCCTAGATAATACATGTAGAAAAAAATAAGACAAAGTTCACTAGATCAATGTTATAAGTTACAAGGTAGATCATATGATATAGACTGGATCATTTTGTCATTGTTTCAATGAGTGAGGGATAGACCACTGGTTTTTACATTTGATATTGTTCTAAATAGATAGAATTATAAATTTTCATATTTCTTTTAAGATCTTTCTCCCCATTTGTGGGTTGCTAAAGAGTTGAGTTGTCTTTATTATGTCCTCTCAAAATTATTATTTTAGCTTTTAAGAGATTGACCCTCCTAGGTCGATATGATACCTAAGTGGACTTAAATGTCAATTGAATTCTTTAATGATGGTTTGGATGTCTTTCTTAGATGAAATTCTCTCACCCTTTTCACCTCAAGTTTGAGGGGGTCTCATTAGTTACAACCCTAGAAGGGTTTGATAGATGATTTTGACATTTTTCATATGTTTTAAGCATCTTAATACATGCATAGAGTAAGCTTTTGAGAAAACACATAGATATATGATGCATACACGATACATAATACAGGAAGTATACCCCTAAATACATGCAAGGCCTGAATCATACACATAAGTACACATGATACATGAAGTATATGCATATGAAGCATATAGATACATAGAAAATGTGAAGTATACACCCACAAATATTATACATGTCATAAACAAAGATTATACTCTTAATACATGGAGTATGGAGCATACACATTATACACAACATATACGAAGCATGAAGCATGAACATAGTGTATAATACACAAGTATACACACATAATACATGAAACATATAGCATACACTTGATACACAAAGTATGAAGCATACAAAGTATATGCACGTAATACACAAGCATGAAGCATACAAAATATATGAATGTAATACAAGCATGAAGCATACATGCAATACCCACACATAACACATAAAGCATGAGGAATGCATGCAATTCAAAAAGTATACGCATGTAATGCATAAGGTATAAAGCAAAGTATATGTACGTGATACACAAATATGAAGTATACACATGAATACAAGTAAGTCATGCAGTGTGCATTTGAGCATACATAAGTCATGGAGTATGCATTGGAACACACATAAGTCATGTACTATACACTCATAAAGTATACATTTGAATACACAAAGTCATGGAGTATACACTCGATTACACGTATACATGAAGTCATAAAGTATATATTTGAATACACAATGTCATGGAGTATACACTTAGATACATGTATACATGAAGTCATAAAGTATACAATTGAATACACAATGTCATGGAGTATACACTCGAATACATAGTTACTTGAATACAAATACAAATTCTTGAATACATAATCTTGAAGTATACACTTGAATACAAAGTCATAGACTATACACTTGAATATAGATACAACGTCATAAAGTATACACTTGAATATATAGTCATGAAGTATACACTTGAATACAAAGTCATACAGTACACACTCGAATATAGATACAAAGTCATAGAGTATACACATGAATACATAATCATACTTGAATACACATAAGTCATGAAGTATATGTCGATCACAAAATATGAATATGGGTAAGTTGCATTAATACATGTAAGTATACAGCCTAACAACTAGGAAGGGGATTCGGTGCATCCCATACTACACCATGGATCCGTCCACCATCTTAAGGTCACCAAGTATACACATGAGTATACACAACAAGCATGAAGCTTACAAGCGAATACATGTAATACACAAAGTATTCATGGATAAGTCACAAAGTATACACAGGATGGCAGGAAAGATGCTCTGATACCACTTGTAATGTCCCCTTCTAGGAACAATACTAATTTTACTCTAAATTATCAATTTTGTAATGTCCCCTTCTAGATTTTCCCTAGATTAATCCCTACAACCACAATTATAATAAATTAGGGTTAGGGAGATGACTTATAGGTAGTTATTTCTTCATAATGATCTTGAATATGAACTCTGCACTCATCACATAGAAAACACAAGTGCATATATATATACATATAAACTAATGCCACTGTTAGGGTTACCTGAACATATATAAAACTTAGAATACAATTCCAACATTGTTGTTACCATCAATCACATTGGGAGCATCGGGATAGCGACATGATAGGTTTGAACTAGCCAACCCATACTAAGTCTAAGAGCAAAATTTTGGCCCTCCTGGCTTTGGTGGTAGGACTTAGACATCCACCAAAGTGGGGTACTTAGTAGAGTGCTGGTCTTACTTCCCTATCCATGCCTTATCTCTTATAATTAACAAATCATTATGGTAGGAATGGTATGGGGATCATATTGGAGTTCTCAGTTTATCCAATCTAAGCCCAAGAGTGGGGCTTTAACCCTCTTGGCCTTGATGGCAGGGCTTTGATATCCATCCAAGGTGGTATACTTAGATGGAAACCTTATATCCTCTTACCTAGGTCTCCTTCCTTTCCTTCTTGATGATGTTCCATATAATTTACATCTAAAATATATTGATGCACAATAAATACTAACGTTATCATTTACTATATTATCATCTCATACTCTATACATTATTCATTAAAAATAAGTAATGCAATCTGCAATAAATATTAATTCTGGTCTGCTACTATACTATCAGACTTACAGATTATTATTATTGTATGTTGCTTCCTCAGATAATATGTTATTTGTCCACTACTCTATCCTCTTATATATGTAGACTTTATCTGGGATAAATAATGTATGTCCTTTCCTATTTACTGGTTGATCTACTAGGACTGTTCTATTTTTGTTTATTTAGAGGAATATTTCTTGCTTACCTTCCCCTCATTGAAATGATTTATATTTTATATTATTGTCTCATTATGAGACACATCCTTTCCATGTAGTCTTTGGCCATTCCAAAAATATCTCTTAGGAGATCGCACCTCTTCTAACAAATGTTGCCTTCTAATAACAAAACTTAAATATCTTCTAAGAGATATCCACTACCTTAGTAGTAATCATAGCTCATAGACAATGATTTGTTTATTTCTAGTATTACTACTACTCTTTCTTCCGTAGGGCCCGATCTTGGCTGATCATTACCTCCCATATGTTATTATAATAGCATTTATTGTTAATATATAATAACCATATATTATTATAATAATATTTATTATTAGTATATAGAAATTATAATAATATCTAAATTATTAATATTAATAGTTTATGTTTATATTTTATATTTGTATTTATATTTATTATATATATAAATACAATAAATGTAATAATATCATTTAATATCGTAATATATATTATATTATCATTTTGAATTAATGATGTTTTAAGAAAGCGATTTCATCGTTTATAATGATGTTTAAATCTTTAATTTAAACAATGCCTTAATATCGGGATATCACACTTCTTACCTCTTGGTTCCATTAAATACTTTGATGATCTTGCTACAACTTTATTATAACATTTTCATACAAACATAGGTTTAAAGATCATTGTGAATGATTTCAGTAAGTACACCTGGCAATGAAGCCATGAGCCCATAAATGATTGTGTCATGTATGCTTTCTATCTTTTTATGGAAAATTAAAACATCAATTTGATGATCAAGAGTTATAAATTATGTTTCTAGAGGGACTATTTCTCTTCATTTAGAACAATGTACATTTAAGAAGTTTCCCCTCCTTTAGAGATATTATGTGCACACAACTAAATAATGTAGAAAAAAATTTGGCATCTAATACATTGATATATGAATCATCATCTAGATGATCCTACCCTTGCAAGTTTCAAAAGATAAATAGATTTTAAAAGGGTAATGGTATTAAATAAAACATTAACCAAGTTCTTAATATTATTCCTTCAAACCAAATGCACCTAGGAAGTTCGCTAAGCTTGAAGAATCCATGGATCATGTCCCTCAAAGCTTTCTGAGTGCTAAATTGCTTACATTCCCTCTCTTTCATCCATTGGATCCTAATAAACCACTTCCTAGGATGTATATTGATCAAGCATATTGTAACTTCCATAATATTAATGGTCTTTATACTAAAAAATTCATAGGTGTTAAAAATGTGGTAGGGTGAGTGTAAAGAAAATGATGATCCAAATAGTGGCAATGGAGAAAAAACTTGGTAGTGGATGGAAAAGTGATAAAATTTGGCTTTACATTTAGATTAGGATGAAAAAAATTGCTAATGTTTCTAGTTCAGAGTTGAAATACCTACTAAAATGTCTTGCGATTACCTCGGATTTAGGCAAGAAGGAATCCTCAAACTTGTGAAAAACTTGCAAAATCACATGCTTAGTGTATTCATATGCACAATGGAGAGATATACACTTGTCATAGATTGTCATAGTGGAAACATGTGAACATGATAGTAGAAAAAATGAAGGCATAGTTTTATGTAGTGCATGTGTAAGTTAGATGGCATGGAGATATTTCAATTGGTAGTAGTTGTGAGGATCAACACTATGTGTTTAATGTACTACATATATTTATGATGCCTAGGGGCTCTCAAATGTCCATAAACCCATAAGTTGGTCTATAAAACCTAGGTTTCCTGGCTCGTTAGTATATGCAACAATGATAGGCTACGTCAAGGTGATTCCATATGGAGCATATAATATGCATCATAAAAATAAAGTTAAAATATGTTAGTATAATAACAAGGTTGTTTTTGAAACATAAATATAAAATAGATATATGAAGAGCCCATGTAGATCCTTAGTTATAGATTTGATGGATAAGAAAACCACTCCATCTCTCTAAATTTGTTGCTATACATAATGATCAAGCTATTTTTCACTATAGTTGTAGCATATTTTGAGGTTCTCATTCCAAATGTATGCCATTGAGTAGGAAATAAACCTAAAATAACAATTAAATAATGCAAATTAGAGGGCATCCACATAGCATATTGTAAATGGAGGACAACTAATTTGAGATTGATGACTTAAATTCTTATAAGAAACTTCACTTTTCCCACCATGTACCCTTTGTTCATCTCCCTCCCCTCCTTTTCTCTAACAATTGATCCGTATCAATTAAAGTAGTTCTTATTTGGTAGCATATGAAAGCAATATGTTTCAGTATATTTGATGTGAAATATTATAGGGACAAATATTTTATGGGATATCTCATTATTTACCCCAAGCCATGTAGACTATATCAAAGTGAGTAATAATGTTTCATTATAATTAAGACCCCCCCCACCCCACCTTGCCACGAATTTAGATTCTTGGATTGTACATAATCATAATTGTAATGTGAAGTCTATTACACTTATATGTTAAGGGGGTTAATAGGCCTATAATTTTGAAAATGCTACTCATAGAAACTAAATTTGCCCCCACCCAGAAATGAAATGTTTTAATTTGAATAAAGCAAATGTAAATGCTATGGGTATAAAAGAAAGAAGTTTCTGTTGAAACTCAAGGTGAAACTGTTGCTATAAACTTTAAAAATGTGTGTTCAAATTTAAAAAATAGATTAATGATTTGTAATTATGTGTAAGTGATTTTTCACTTTCAATCAATGTAGTAGAGAAGAAAAAAGCATGATAGAAGTTGACACATAATTTATGTGGAGAAACCCTTACAGGAAAAAACTCCAGAACCAAAGACATGTTATGCTTGTATTAAATCTTATAGTCATGTTTACATTTAAGACTGACTCCTCTCTAAGTTCTGAAAACACTTCATTACTCCTTAAACTTCAAAATTTGTCATTAATTTCTACCAACTCAAGGCATCATTATATAGAAACCATGGATCTCAAAATACAATAATTATATCGAATAATATGAGATAAATCCTCATGCAAAAAACCAAGTGCCCAATATAGTGAACTTCAAAGCTGTATAGTAGAAATCACCTTGTTAACTACAAGTCTCAAATATGGGCACCCAAGTAGTCACATTCAAAATTAGTTAGTTGAAGTGTTATGTCACAATAAAAAAGCACAATTGAAAGTCTCAAGATGGATGCCCAAGTTGTCCCAACTTATTTTAGTTAACTGAAGTGCTCCAACACATACCAATCTCATGCAAACAACATGCATAATTGATGTCCCCAATCTGAATCTATAACATGTTTGTATCATGCAAGAGTCATGTAAAACTCAACCTAAGTTAGAGTGACATGCAAGACACATGCAACACCATATATGTACATGCAACTTACATGCAAGTACTATTGATAACTGAGAGGGGGGAGTGAATTAGTTATCTTAATTACTTTAACGTTCTGATCAATTAGTGCAGCATCAAATCATATAAGCAAACATACCCATGAAAATAGAAATAACATTAATACACATGACACAATGATTTTGATGTGGAAAACCCTGTTAAGGGAAAAACCACGGGGTGATTAACCCAAGATTGTATTCTCTGTTAAAAGAATAAGATTGTACAAAATGGCACTTGCCAATTAGGGCTCACTACCTGAGCACACTACTCACATGAGGCTCACTGCCTATAAGAGACTCACTGTCTACAAGTTATAAAGATAGTAACAAGATACTTGAACTAATGAGAAGCATCCACATATGCTAGAGTTTAGTTTTGGTTAGGCTCAGTATAGTGATCTACTGCACTTCATTCTTCCTCTTCTTTGGTGCTGATGTCCTGTCACATACTAGACCTACCTTACTGTCTTCACTCTATTCTTCTACTTTTCTTCGTACAACACAACACACAACACACACCTTCACATCCAAATTCATCTGGTATATATATCTGCACCAATAATTTCAACACCTTTCTAGTTGGCATCCAGAATAGTCAATATTTTCCCAAACTCTGATCTGTCAACTAAATCCTTACTTATCAAGTGATGCGTATCAAGGAGATGCTTATAGAAGTCATCAATCATGTCAACCAATCATGAATGATACCTTAAGAAACTTGATCACCATCAATAACTCAGCTGGATTAAGGTCTGATGCTCTGTTGGTTAGTTCTTCCTTTGTCAATTCTACCAAATAGGAACCCAACACTTAGGTGCTCATATCTCTTCACTCTTTCATCACCGGAGGCTCAATCTCTGGAATGTATCAGTCAAGGTACACCTCTTGATTTCCCCAAGTCCGTACTTTACTAAGATACTTCCTCTAAGAGATCTAGACCTGACTATTAGACCTTGCCAAATGCTCTATTCTTGCTTACTGGACCACAACACTCTTCAATCTGACTTCTAGTATAGGCACACCATGTCCTGCGGATGGGTGGGATGAACTTTGTTGCCATCAATGACAACACTCATGAAGCTATAGTGTGTCTCTTCCCAACAATCTCCCCCTTTGGCATTGATGGCAACACTTAGTGAAAAATGACTAAGTGTCACACTATACCCCCCCTTGGCTGATGCTCTATTTTAATGTACACTTTACCGGAGCTCCCCCTTAGTTGGATTCCACATTTTTTACTGCTCCTCACTCCCCTTTTAACATCAATGGCAAAGGGTACGATCCGTATACCAAAGAAAAATCCAAAAATCCAACTATACTTAACTGCATAGGAGTATATACAAATTATACTTACATATATTGAAGAATGTCTACAAAAGTTGTCTTCAATTGGACAAATTCTATTACCCAACTCTGCTTCATTCTATCTAGGATTGAGATGTGACCACTCAATAGAAATGCAAAAGCCTCTACCCTCTTCAGATTTGTTAGATCATTGGTCCGGGCTGTGGTCTGAGCATCAGTTAGAGCCTCATGCATGGCCTCTGACTTAGGGATAATTATCCCTCTTATTTCACTTAACCTGTTTATTATATTTTTCTTCTCCTTTTCAAGCTTCTTTATTTCATTTAAGACTACAATAGTCTGGCACTCTTGTTTTATTATGGAGGAGGTGAGAGAATCAAAATTTTGAGATATACTTGACATTTTATCCTCTTGCTCTTTCATTTTCTTCTCAATATCTCTTGTTACCTTAGACCAAGATAGACAAAATTTATACATTTCTCTGCCATCTTTGAGAGCATTTTCTAAGATCTTTATCCCAATATCCACAACTCTCCTATCATTTGTTATTAATCCGTGTACTACAAAGAATCTCTTTTCCAAAAACTCCTTCCGGACCTTTTCTTCTACTGACTTCTCTAAGGAATCAAAATGCATATGAATAGAATTTACAAGAGACTTAAATTACCAGATGTGGAGGCTGGAGGATCCTTTTGGAAGGATGGCATGATCTTCTCCAATACACCAGATGCAGCTTCTATGAGCTCACAATCTTCCATGTGAGACTTCAGGAGTTTTTCTTTGCCTTTGCTTGAGTAAAGGATGATAGCTTCATGGTTTGAACCGGGAGAGGGAATCAAAATTGAATGGACCTTGAAGCAGTTCCAGTTCATCAAATTCCATCATCTCTTTGGTCAAGAAATCTTTAACTACTTCTGCTGTGTCTCTTGCCAGAGACAGAGTTTTCTCCCCTTTTGTAGCCTTAGCACTATCATCTGTGGTCTTCTCTATTTGACCTTCTTCGCTTCCATTTACTTATTCTTCTTGACTGATGCTCTCTTCTTTTCTTTCTTCTCCTTCAATTTTGGAGTATGCAGGAGGATCCGGAAGAGAAGTGTCTTCTTCTTCATGAACTTCCTCTTCCAGGGTAGAGGAATCTAAGTCTTTAGCTTTCTCTTCACTTGTCTCCTTTGCCTCTTCTGCCACTGTCTCAGTAGATTCTTCTTTGTCATCCATGGACGAGGGATCATCACCTAAATCCTCTATAATAGGAATATTGAATCTTTTGTATGCATTCCGGAGGATGTCTTCTATTTCTTTTGCCACCTTGTCAATTTCTCCAAGCATAAGCTGATTCATTCTAGCTTTGCTCCCGAATGCATCCTTGCAATCTTGGAAGATCATATTCTTTTTCTTAGGACTGATGGAAGGATAGAGCTGAATGGCTATCTGTTCCCAGATCTCCAAATCCTTTGCTTTGGCATTATTCTTTCTCATTTCAAGTTCCTTCTCAAGGCTTTTAGGAATTAGAGATATGATTTCGATGAAAGCTTTGTTGTAGATATTTAGATACCTAACTGTGGCATCTTGCAGGATCTTTTGGTCAGCTTCATTACATTCATCATAGAATTCTATTAATGTTTTCAGGTTTCCATCCACAGTGATTGCCTTGATGATATCGTCAAGAGTAAGCTTCCCAACACATTTATCTGTCTTTTCTTCTTCCTTGTCTAGACCGGTAGAGGATTCTCTGGATACTTTCTTCTTCTTCTTCATCTTCTTGATCTCTTCATCAGATTTTGTCTCGTCATCATCTTTGAGGCTTGTGTATGATCTTGTAGCCTTTGTCTTTGTTCTCTTTTCTCCTTTACCAAATGATTTTGCTTCTGGTTTTGATGCCTTTGAGCTCTTAGTAGTGGCAAGTGCAGAGCTCTTAAAGGATTTGGTCTGAGAGGGGGCTTCTACCGGAGTACTCTCCTTTTCTGCTTCTTCCTTTTCTTTCTCTGCCCTTTCCATCTTCTCTATGTTTGTATCAAGTGCCTCTTTTGATATACCATACCTTTTGGCAACATTCTCTACTTCTTTTCTCACTTTTCTCTTCATCTCCGGTTGTCTAAGTTCCACATGAATCTTTACACTCAATTCTTCAAAGGTTCCAAACCTTTATGCCTTAGGATCCTTGGGTTGACTAAGCATGTGTTGAACATGTAGCTCTACAATTTTCTCATCTACTTCATACCCCATTGGCATGATCCAGACTATCCTTGGCTCCACAACCTCCATTAGGCACTGATCAGTTTCTACCATAAAGCATACTGTATCCTTATACTTTTCAACTAATGATTGGGGGATTCTTTCTTTGGCCTGCATCAAGCTTTGGACGTTTTTGAAGTAACCCCATTGAGATGTGTTTTGTACCTTGGCATCAGCAAGCCCATGCAAATAATCCCTGATTTGTATGGTTACTAGTCTGTCATTTTGCCACATCCAACCACTAGATCTAGGTAGCTCATTCATGTAATAAGAGAATAGATAGAGTATCAAGCCACCATATTTTAAAGAGTTCTTCTTGTCCTTTATCTTCTACAGATTCTCCAAAAGTTGGTTTAGAAGGAGCTCATAGAGATCATAGTCAGCATTTTCTTTAAGCATCTGATAAGCAGTGTAAATTGCAGTTCTGGGTAGTAAATTTTCCCGACTGGAATGATATATCTTGTAACTAATTATCATGGAGGCAAACTTGATATCTAGATCAGTGATATCTTCTATTGTCATTGCTCTCTTATCAAATTTTGATCCTATTGCCTCACTCACTGTCTGATTCTTGACTAACTTGAGAGCAGGTATCCCACCAGATGAGTACAATCTGGTAACTGCCCTAATGGCATCCTTGGTTCTCTTGAATGGTCTCATCAACCACATAAAGTTGTCATGCAATCTACTCAGAACATACCAGACCCATTCATCTTCTGCAAAATAGGGGAAATAAATGTATTGTACAAAATGCTTGTCCCAGATGGCTTTGTACCGAGGTTTTAGTTCAAATGATTCATCTATTAGCTGCTTGTGATATATATCCATCAACTTAGATTCCCTGAAATCCTCAATATTGGCATGAATGTATGCCCTAACATCTTCAACATGTAAAACCCCATGCAGAATGCTAGAAAAGGTGCCTAGGGGATCAACTTCTAGGGATTTGTATGGATGTTTCTTGAATTTTGGACATGGTCTATCATTGATCTTCACAACATTTGGTGTAGCCATATTTCAAAAGATTCAGAGAGAGATTTCAAGAACAGAAAATACCTTTTACACTTTTAGGGTTTACAGAATGAGCCAAAAAGATGACCGGTTGACTTGAATTCTGCAGTTGAACCTCGAGAGAAATGAAGCAAACTTGTTTGCAGAGCTCTTCTTATCTTTTTCACTAACACAAATGTGCAAATGACGAGCAAATGAACCCTTTTTATCTCTGAGAAAACCATAATTCCATATTGCAATAAATGTGCAACTTAAGTCATTTCAGTTGCCTTATTATCATTGTTCTAAGAAAGTTCTTTTCCGGATCACTGAGATGTACATAGAGTTTTTCTTGATGATTAGTGACAATCTATCCTCCTTTCCCCAAACATTTGATCTACCCGCAGATCAAGATACTTCAAATTTGAATCATACCGAATCTGTCTGTGAAAAACTTGTTCTTACCAGATGACTATTAAATTGGATTAATCTCAAATGATTAACCTCTTCCAATTCCTTGTGGATCTTTCATATCTTTCCCAAGGGTTATTTAGATGCTTTTCTAAGAGCCCTTTTAGTCCGTAACCTTCCATGTGCCAATTTTAGGCACTAATTGACTGGCTGGAGGAAAATATTTTCTTTTGTGACTCCCCCTGAGCCAGAGCTCATCTATTTAGTTTCTAAAAGGAATGTCAGCACCAGATTCTGGTGCAGATCCATCCTCAACATTTTTTGTACTCCTCTTCGTCCAAATCTTGTTCATCTCCCTTTGAATTTCATCCGCATTCACTTTTCCTTTTCCTTTGTCTTGGTTTTCATTATGATGTACTAGACCCTTATTGTTTTGATTCTTACTTCTATAGAATTTGGCAATATGACCAGATCTATTGCAATTGTACCAAACAACATTTCTTTGCATATTTAGCTGATATTCTCTTGATCTAAACTGATTAGCCATATGTCCCATTCTATTGCATTCAAAGCATCTTCCATTGAATGAATTGTTCATTTGCATATTTCTACACTCATGAGATTTGTGACCATACCTTTTGCAATTGAAACATTGTCCAAAGAAGGATGAATTAGTCTGATTCATTCTTCTTTTGCACTGATTTGCTTTATGACCAAAGTTATTGTAGTTGTGCAGTATCCCTTGAAAGATGGATATCTTTGAGCATTTGGTTGCCTTACTAGAGGTCCTCTAGGTCTGTTCCTTGGATTTCCTGATCCAAAGTTCTTCTGACCAGATCCAAAGCTTTCACCTTTCTCATACCCCAAGACTTGTTTGTCATCTACCCTCTTCTAGCTTTGAAGAAGAATTTCAAGTTGAGCAGAGCTTATCTTAAATTTCTCTTTGTATTCATTTGATGTTTGAAGATCTCTTTTAAGAGTGTCAATCTGATTCTCAAGTTGTTCTTCATTATCTCTAGCTTCTTCAAGATCAGATTCTAGATGCCTGATTATTCTATCCATTTTGTGGTAGTCTTCTAATTTCTCCTTGAGAGATTGTCTTAGATCATCTTCAATTTTTCTTTTCTCTTCAATTTCTTGGGTGAATTTCATAACTCTTGATTCCATTTCATGTCTTGCCATAATGACTTCTTTTGATAACTTTTCACATAACTTTGTTTTCTCCTTCAGATCTTCATTTGTATCATTGGCTTCACCTTGACTTGCCAATTGTTGAAGTAGATCCTTTCTCTTTTTCATAGAGATACTCAGTTTCCCTTTTAGTTCATTTATGAAATCATCAGCCTATTTGAATCTTTCCTTCAATTCATTGACTTCGGAGTTAAATTGCTCAAGATCATCTAGGGCAGACTAAAGTTGTTCCCTCATACCATACACATCCATTTGAATTCCCAGATCTTCCTCAAGCTGTTAGGCTCCATATGGAGGAACTTGGTTCTGACACCAATTGTTGATAACTGAGAGGGGGGGTGAATCAGGTATCTTAATTACTTTAACTTTCTGATCTATTAGTGTAGCATCAAATCATATAAGCAAACATACCCATGAAAATAGAAATAACATCAATACACATGACACAATGATTTTGACGTGGAAAACCCTGTTAAGGGAAAAACCATGGTGTCATTAACTCAAGATTGTATTCTCTGTTAAAAGAATAAGATTGTACAAAATGGCACTTGCCAATTAGGGCTCACTACTCGAGCACACTACTCACAAGAGGCTCACTGCCTACAAGAGACTCATTGTCTACAAGTTATAATGATAGTAATAAGATACTTGAACTGATGAGAAGCATCCACATATGCTGGAGTTTAGTTCTAGTTAGGCTCAGTACACTGATCTACTACACTTCATTCTTCCTCTTCTTTGGTACTTTGTCCTATCACATACTAGACCTACCTTACTGTCTTCACTCTGCTCTTCTACTTTCCTTCACACAACACAACACACAACATGCACCTTCACATCCAAATCCATCTGGTATATATATCCACACCAATGATTTCAACACCTTTGTAGTTGGCATCCAGAATAGTCAATATTTTCCCAAACTTTGATTTGTCAGTTGAATCCTTACTTATCAAGTGATGCATATCAAGGAGATGCTTATAGAAGTCATCAATCATGTTGGCCAACCATGAATTATACCTTAAGAAACTTGATCACCATCAATAACTCATCTAGATTAAAGTGTGATGCTGTGCCGGTTAGTTCTTCCTTTATCAATTCTACCAAACAGGAACCCAACACTTAGGTGCTCATATCTCTTCACTCTTTCATCACCGGAGGCTCAATCTCTGGAATGTATCAATAAAGGTACACCTCTTAATTCCCCCAAGTCTGCACTTTACTAAGATACTTCCTTTGAGAAATCCAGACTTGACTGTTGGACCTTGACACATGCTCTGTTCTTGCTTACCGGACCGCAACACTCTTCAATTTGACTTCCATTATAGGTACACCATGTCCTACGGATGCATGGGATGAACTTTGTTGCCATCAATGACAACACTTATGAAGCTATACTGTGTCTCTTGCCAACAAGTACATACAACTGACATGCAATAGCATGCAAGCTCATGCAAGTACATGTAAGTAACATGCAACAACATGCAAGTCCATGCAAGAAACATGCAACAACATGCAAGTCCATGAAATCTCATACAAGTAGCATGCAACAACATGCAATTCCATTCAAGCAACATACAAGTTCATGCAAGCAACATGCAAGTATCATGCATCTCTAACTCCACTATTAACTCCCACATCATATTCATGCAAAGTATATCAACATTATCCAGTCATGCAAACAAAAAAGTAAACTCCAAATCTACATTGGAAACACCTCCATAGTGGGTGCCCAAGATAGGTCCCACCTCCTAGGAAGTATCACCAAGTTAACATAGACTTCAAGAAGTCAACAAAAATTCTCCATGGGCTCCACTTCCAAAGTGGGCACCAAAATTGGGTCCTACCTCATAGGAGATAACTACAACATGTTCAAGTGATATAATTAAATAATATTTTATCTAAGTCCTTATGTGTTGGAGAACACTTTCCAAGAACTTTGGAGACACATGAAAAAGGTTATGATTGCAAATTAAATGAAAACTTATCCCAACATTTTTATTTTTTTTTACAAATGGACCAAAATATTCTCATGAGTAAATAAAAATTTAAGGCCAAAGTTGTAATCATAGGTGATGTGCATAATGCACTCACATTATATGATGTGAGCATGTCATGTACTACAATCACATTATTTTTAAAAATTTGGTCTCTTCCTTTTAGCCTTGGAATAGGATTGGACCTCTATGATACCTCCCAAAGATGTGTTTTTCATATTCAATAACATTTGTGAACTTCAACATTGTTAGATTTATATGTTTTATAATTAGATTCGATGAAACTACCACAAAAATGATAAGCTACTTCTTAGCTTTGTAACCATATAAAAAAAATTATATCTCAAATAAGTTAGGGTGTTTATTTTTATTTTTTGAATAGTGTCTTCATATTCCTTAAATACATATTTATTGTTTTTTAATAACTTTTGATTCACTTGTGCAAAGTTAAAAAAAAAGTATATGGGATTATTTTACACTTCATTCTATACACATTAAAAAAAGAACTATACATTTTCAACTATTTTTACCATATCTACTAAAATTCTTATTCTTACCATATCTAAAAATTTTGAGCCTACACATCTCAAATTACTTGTCCAAGTTCAAGTTTAGCTAATTTAAAGAAAAGCATGGCCACTTTTGTCTACCCTTTTATCCCCTATTTCCATGTACTTACCCAATATGAAAAGTCTTCTCAAGATCATGTGGATGTCTTTATCATGGCTTTGTCAACTCATGCATTGGAAGGTGCATGATTGATATACTTTGAAACTTCCTTCCTTATGACCTCCTATTGGGGTGATTTTTGAAGTATGAAAAATATGATGGTAGGAAGGTGTACTTTAGAGGTGATTCTCACTTGAGTATAGTTGTCTATGATAGAGTTTAAATTTGATTCCCTAATGAATTAATGGAGGAGATCAATGGTATTCTACACATCCTTGGTTTGGATGGAACCTATTATCAATTAGCGAACTTATTGATGTGGGTATGTACATTGGTTTCTCTAGTGGAGGGTTTTAAATGATGTAAGGAGCTATGGTACTCATTAAGGGTATTCATATGGGCACTTTGTTTCAACTAGATGTATTCATTATTCAATGCAATGGTTATTATGCTCCTATAGTGAAGAGATTTGTAGAATCTACAACTTCACCATCAAAATCAATATAAAAGAGGAGTGTTGTGTCTACTTCTCATGGTTGTGTTTGTGCTTTTATGTATCCAAGTGTGCTCTTTCTTCAAAGAGTGATATACTTGTAGAAAAATTAATCTTATGGCACTAAAGAATGGGTCAAATAGGTGATAATGGTATAAGCACCCTGAAAAATAGAAACCTTGTTGAGGGTATTGGTAGAGAACAGGGCACCAAGCTAAACCTACTATGAGTTATCATAAAGGGCATGTGGAGGATAGAGTTGACACATAAATAGGTATTCTAGGAAAGGACACACCTCTATATAGATATATAGGAGATATAAGTAAGCAATGTAAAGTAAGAGTGTGAGTGTGAGTAAGAGAGTATGACATAGATATGTATAAGGCAGAGACTCAGACTTATTGGTATCAACATGTATGTATCAATTAATGAGAAATATATATAAAGGAGATATAAGGGTATGTGTTTTTATGAATGCTTTACTCTACTTAGATTGTACTGCATAACAGATTTCCTTAATGTTTATCGATGTTTCTCTCATTGTCTAGCTGGGGTATAAATTAGAGTTTAGAGACTTGACTGAGGACCAGATCTCCAGAGTAGTTTTCCTCTCATTTCTTACCAACATTTGGTTCCATTGCCAAGACCCTAAAAATTGACAGTGAAGAAAAAAGAGAATAAACAGTGAAAGGAGAAGTATGGAGTAGTGCAAAGTAAGGAAACTTGAGTGATAGGAATTTTTTTATGATCTACAAAATATTTTGAATTCTCTTAAGTTCCTACCCTTGTGAGAGGGGGTAGACACTTAAGGGGATGGAAAATAGAATAGAGGGAGGATCTAAAAAGATCCTTGAAAATATTTAACTCTTCAAGATAATCCAACCATGGGATACATAAGGATTAATATGATTTCAAATCAGAAACACCCATGGCAAAAGGATATCACAAAAGATTAAGGGAAATCAATGAAATTATACTAACTGGAATGGAGATAAGAAGAGAGGATCTAGACAAAAACAAACCCAAGAACAAGAGGAAAAGTATCATAGAAGGATGGAGAAGGTAGGAGAAATAAGTAGAAAACAAGAAAGAGAAATTGTGAACGATAATAATAAGTTGGATGAGTGTGCCAATGAGGGTGTTGTTGAGTGTGACAAGGTGGGTGTTGCTGAAGTAGAAAATATAAAGGGTAAAGAGAGGATGGATGAAACAACCATAGAGACTACCGCAAACTTAATACAAAAAGATAAAGTGAATCCTGAACCTATTACAATGCATATTTATAGGGCTACAAAACTTTTAAAAAGTATAGGAGGAAGAATTGATGCATATGATCAGTTAAGAAGTCTATGCAAGGAAGAACATAACCAAACCCTAGCCCTCCTACAAATATACAAAACTTTAGAATATCAACCTAATTTTTCCAATATTTAAATTAGAGTTAACAAATAATCAGAAGAATTACTAAATTCTATACAGAACCTTCAGTCCTTAAATTTGGATGCAGATTACCTAGACTGCCTGGTTATTCAAAGTATAATGAAAATTAGGGAAGATGTAGTACATAAAGAGATTAGTTCCATAAATATAAGACAAAAGAGTGAAAAGTCACCTACTGAAAACACAATGTCATTTACAAATGAAAGAGTATCCCTGAGAATGAAAAGGCAATTTGAAGAGATACACCCCCTTGACCAGGAGTCACCCTAGGTGCCTTATAAAGCAAGAAGAATTTTAAGAAAAGATGAAGTTGATAGTGAGAAAGAAATAGAAGAAGAGATTAAGAAATATTTTGTGGAAATTTTGAGAAAAGAGTATTTTGACATCCAATTGCAAAGAGATAAAGAAAGAGAACATAAAACCCTAATATAAAGGCCAAAGCCTAAGGAGAAGAAAAATTAGAAAGAAAACCACCGCAAAACACCAAAGGGTCTGAAAAAACAAAAGAAGGGAAAGATGGGTGCTCTAATTAAACTACCAAATTTGAAAAGGATACAACTAAATCCATAGAGAATGTTTTTGTTCTAGAATCAATTTGCAACTGAAATAAGATAACCAAGGATGACACTAAACTATTTGAATTTATTAGGACATTATAGAATGATGCTTTAAAATCGTACAGAAAGGCTTGTCCTAGACATGAAAAAACATGGGATGAAGTGAAGAAGGAATTGTTAGAAGGTTAATCTTTACTTGGTAAAGGATATTTAATATTTACTTTGGTAAAGGTTATTAATTAATTTCATCTTATTAAACAATTGTATTTATAATACAAACTATTTTGTTTTATTTGAGTATCCTCACACATGTATGAGGATGACTCACATTTATATTCCTCTTGGAGGAATATTTAAGTTTTAGTATCTTCCTCATGAGGATTGTGAAACTTTGCACACACACATTATGAAATGGGGCATGCATAGAATATGGGAGTTACATGCAACTCCTTTCTCACCTCTATTTATGAGGTGCTTCTTTCTCATATTCTGCACTCTCTCATTAGCACTCATTCTTGAAGAACTTTCTCTCTCTGTGCAATGTAATTCTTAGGCTTATGCCTCTTTCATAATAATGGGGTTTTTTTCTTTACTTTTTCCCCCTTACAAATTCTTGGTCTCCATGGTTGATAGTGTATGCTTCTAGTTTGTTGTTCTTATTGGATGGAAACATTTACTTCAAACGATGCTCCTTACTTAGTACGTTCCTTATTCTTTTATTTTTCTTTACATGGAATCAAAAGAAAACTAAATAAATAAATAAAGTAAAGTACTAATCAAATGAACATTGTTTGAAGGAATGATATTACCATTGAAATGAATCAAAACAAGAGTAAGCACCAGAAAAATGAAGAGGAGACACAAGAATTTGTAAGCGAACAAAAAAAGAAAAGAAATAACCTCCATTATTATGAAAGAGGCATAAGCCTAAGAATTACATTGTAGAGAAAGAGAGGGAGAGAGATCCTCAAGAATGAGCATTAATGAGAGAGTGTAGAATATGAGAAAGAAGCACCTCATAAATAGAGGTGAGAAAGGAGTTGCATGTAACTCACATATTTTATGCATGCCACTTTTCATAATATGTGTGTGCAAAGTGTCACAATCATCATAAGGAGGATATTAAAAGTTAAATATTCCTCCAAGAGGAATATGAATGTGAGTCATCTTCATACATGTGTGAGGATACTCAAATAAAACAAATTACTTTGTATTATAAATAAAAGTTTAATAAGATGAAATTAATTAATAACCTTTACCAAAGTAGATATTAAATATACTTTACCAAGTAAAGATTAACCTTCTAATAGGAATTCTTGGAGAACTTTGAAACTTCGGAAATACCTACTGAAGATGTAAGTAAAATAAGAGAATTAATACAAAGGGATGGAGAAACTATAAAGGAATTCAACAAAATATTTAAGGAAATAGTCCACAAACTAGAAGAAACATTGACTAAGAAGTAAAAGATTGAATGGTTTACATTTGGGACAAGCCCATATGTCAGAGCATCTCTAGATGGTAGAATATTTGAAACATATGCAGAAGTGGTCACATTAGCATGCTGAATTAAGGCACAAACATGGTGCAAATAATACAAAAATAAGGAAAACATGGAATTAGAAAGATTAAGACTGGAATTGGAGTAGTTAAAACTTAAATAAGAGGTATTGGCAAAATAGGAAGATGAAAGGCTGAATATATGGTGTTCTTATTACATAAAGGAAGGAGACATTAGGAATGAATGTCTAAAACTAAAAGGAGAAAGATAGGCTACCACAATACAAGTGGATATAAAAGAACTCCCTACAAAGAACAATACAATCTATTGTGGATTATGTGGAGAATGGATGATCATGAAACACCACATTGTCCATCACAAATGTTTAGGGTAAGAGAAGATAAGGATGAAAGTGACTCATGGTATAATGCAAATCACAAGAAAAAAGCACAAAATAATACCATGGCATATGTAAAAGGCCTAACAAAAAGACCATTATATCATCAAGACCAAGGTTATAAGAAACTTTCATGGGGAAATCAAAGAAACATGAACACTATCTAGAATACAAACCAAAAAGCACCATTTGAAAATAACTATAGTAATGATGATAGAGGACAATTTGGAGGTTATACAGGAGGACAAGGTTGAGGTAGAGGTAGAAGGAGAGATGAAGCTACTTGCTATAAATGAGGTAAACTAGGGCACTTTGCTAATGAATGTTGGGAAGAAAGAAGAAGACAATGTGCATTCTACAATAGTACAAAACATGACAAGTTTTTACATGTGGTAAGGCACAATAATGCTTTCAAAATGCACTGCAACAAAGAAAAAGAGATGACTTGGATAAGCAAAAAGGGGCCAGAGTAATTAGAAGATTCCCTAAAGAAGAAGGTCAAGTGCTAAGGACCTTCCAAAGAGATTTAAGGACGGCAATATAGATGTATATTCACCAAAAGAAGAAAACCAAAATAGAAGAATAAAGGAGGGAAAAACTAAAATTGATAAAGGAAAAGAGAAAGCATTAGTAGTCACAAGACAAGGTACAAACACCAAAGGAAATGACACTACTAAATAGATGGTGATAGAAGAACAAGAAAAAACAAAAAAAAGTTAATCAATTCTTTATGGAAGAAGAAGTTGCGACACTCAACCAGTTTACATCACAAATGCAACAACATAATCTTATGAAGAAATTTAAATAATTTGCTAAAAATTGGAATAAGGAGAAGATATCATGAAATCAATTCAGACGAATAGGTAGAAATGAAAGACATTAGAAAACAAAACTACTACTATTGGATGCTGATATTAATCATAAAAATGTCAAAAATATAATGATAGACTTGGGTAAAAACATAAGCATGATCACTAAGAAGCTTTAGGAATAACTAGGGAGACCTAGATTGTCTCAAACACCCTACAATATTATTTTGGTAGATGGGTCTAGCATGTCAACCATTGCAATATGGAAACAATTAGAGGTAAATCTGATGGGCATCAAATAGGTAGTAGACTTTGTGGTTATCACTATGAAAGACCAAGGAGATTCCTTTAATGCACTACTTGGATTAAGATAGTTTGTAGATGCCAATGGCATAGTGTACTCCCACAAAGGAGAACTATTTTTTTGTGGATTGTAATAAAAGTATATTCATATCTTTAGGACTACCCATGGAAGAGGCCTATATTGAAGAATCCAACCATATGGAAGAAAATGATGAATACCCTAAGAATATTTACATAATATCTAGATTAGAAACAAATGAAACAGAGGGAGAACCAAATTCAAGAGGAGAAATAGAGGTGGAGAATGATAATGATAGTACTGATAGTGAAGAAGTCCTAGAAGCATAGGTAAAAAATGAATTGAATCTAAAAATCTTGTGAATGATAGGAATTAGGAGGATATGCATGGTTCAAATCAGTAAAGACAACATACCGCAATCCTCCACATCAGATGAAAATCCACTATAAGTGGTATGCGCCATCAATAAATATCAAAATATAGAGAAACCTAAGATATCTCACCATATAAATCATATTATGAGAGGAATCTCCAATTTCAAACTACCTAAGTTCTTAGGGGTTAAAGACCTACAACAATACTTGAATGAGATGGAGATAATCTTTTCAAAAGAACAAAGCATAATAGAAGCAATACAACATACACTAGTATGTAATGCAACAAATCGGTGGTCAATACATAGAGATTCAGTTCAAGATTGCCATACATTTAAGCTTCTTATCAATGTGAGATACTTACCAAAACAAGGAGAATACAAATAAATACCCAAGTATGAAGACCAAAATCTAGCGCAAGATCATTTAACCACTTGCATAGTAACATGGGAAAGTAGAAAAGAACATAGCAAAGTTATATACACCCACCTATTCTACTGGACATTGACACAAATAGCCAAACTTGGTATATCAACGAAGAGAGAAGAAAGGAAGCAAGTAATTGGGAGAAAGTACAAGCTAACTTTATACATACATTTTCTTTCTATAGTCTGAAAAAATCTATACATAATGCACTTTTGAAAATAAAAGAAATAATTTTTCAACAAGTAACAGAGGAAGACAAAGAAGAACCAGAGCTTAGTACACCACCACCAAGATTTGAAGGGATATGGAAACTGGTGGAATGGATAGATCAACAGTCAAGGAACATGAGTCAAAAATGCTATAAAATCACGAAAATAGATGATGAGGATAATGAGGACATAAACATTGATGTCTAAGAAGGACAAAGAGATATATAAATATTGACTGAACCAAGGGACCAATATTACAATGAACCACTAAAAATTAGAGAAGAAAATATTGAAATGGAAGGTGATCCTAAACTAGCAAAGATTGGAGACTACTAGGATGAAAAAGTATTAGCGCAAGTAACTGAGATTCTCTCTGAGTTTGAGGACTTATTCCCAAGGACCTCTACTGAAATGAAAGGCATTAATGAATATGCAGGGATAATGAAAATACAACTGAAAGGAGTGAAACTAGTAAAGGAAAGGCCATATAGGCTGAATCCTAACATGAAGAAAAGAGTCAAGGTAGAAATTGACAAGATGTTAGCAACAGGGATCATAAAACCTCTTGAGGAAGCTAATTGGATCAACCCAATGGTGGTACAAAACAAGAAATTGGGAGAAATAATATTATACAAAGACTACAGAGACTTAAATAAAGCTTACATACATTATCCATTCCCAACACCCTTCACAGAAGAGATATTAGAATTAGTTGTCGAAAGGGAAATATATTCATTCACTAATGGATTTTCTAGCTACCACCAAGTAAAGATAAGAAAAGAGGATCAACATAAAACATAATTTGCATCTGAATTGGGATCCTAAATGTATATAGTGATGCCTTCTGGACTAAAGAATGCACCAACAATTTTAAGTAGAATAATGGTAAATGCATTGAAATATTTCATTCATGGTTTCTTAGAGGTTTATCTAGATGATTGGACTATCTATGGATTAGTGAAAGACCACACACGGACCTTGAGGATGATGTTAAACAAATGTAGAAGTTTGTAAATATCATTTAATCTCAAGAAATACAAATTTGCGGTACCTTTTGGGACTCTCTTAGGTCACATCATTTGTAAGGAAGGGTTGATGGTAGATCCCTTGAAAGTGACTCTAATCCTCACACTACCACCACCTAAAACAACAACAAAAGTAAAAACTTTCTTAGGTTACACTAGGTATCATAGATAATTTATAAAGGGTTATGCACCAATAGTGACACCTTTGGAAGAATTACTCAAAAAGAAAAAGTGGAAGAAACATTGAATAGAATGAGCAATGTCAATCTTCTTTTGACATACTAAAACAAAACATTGTTGAAGCTCTTGTCTTGATATTCCTAGATTGGAATATTCCTTCCCATATCCATGTAGATGCCTCAAGCATAGCAATAGGTGTAGTATTAGCTCAACCTAAAGGGAATAAAGACCATCCTATAGCATTTTCCAGTAGGAAATTATTAAAAGCTGAGAAAATTTGCACCACAACAGAAAGGGAAGCACTAGCAATGGTCTATGAACTACAAAAATTTAGACACTACCTACTATCCACACCCTTCACCTTCTTTACTGACCATCAATCATTAAATTTCCTATTAAACAAACCTATCATACAAGGGAGAGATGGTTGTTACTATTCCAAGAATTTTAATTCACCATCAAAGTGAAACCAAGGAAACAAAACCATGGTCCTGACTATCTATCTAGAATTGAAATAGGAGATGAGCTAGAAATCCATGAAGAACTCCCTGACACAAACCTATTTAGGGTTAATGTGGTACTAGAAGAACTGAAAGATATTTCATATTTACTTTCCATGAGAGAATTTCCAGCTAATACATCTCTAAAAGGCAAATAAATCCTTATGTGAAAGGCTTTTCCCTATACACTTATCAAAGGAGAACCACATATTAGAGGGAAAGATGATATAATAAGGAGGGTAGTATATGAACATGAAAGAGAGGACATAATAAAGGAAGCACATGAAGGTATAGCAGGAGGACACAATGCTAGAGACCTTATAGAAAGAAAGATCAAACTAGTAGGCTTGTGGTGGCTTACATTATTCCAAGATACTAAATGATATGTAAAGCACTATGATATTTGTTAAAGAATGGGTAAACCTACCGCTAGAGATGAAATGCCATTGAGATCGGTATTAGCACAACTCACATTCGAGAAATGGGCAATTGACTTTATTGGAGAAATAGATCCTCTAGCCAAACAAACAAAATTATGATACATTATCACCAGAGTAGAATATCTCACAAAATGGGGTTAAGCTCAACCTACAAAAGACTGTACCGTAAAAATAGCTACAAAATTCCTCTATGAGAATATAATCACTAGATTTAGATGTCCGCTTAGTATCACAAGTGACTAAGGAAAACACTTTTTTAAATAACATGATTGTGGAGTTACTATAGTCTTTCATGATAGCGCACAACAAAAGCTCACCATATCATCCACAAGAAAATGGTATAAGTGAAGCTTTAAATAAAATCATTGGGAAGACATTGATGAAAATGTGTGATGGAAACAGAACATGTTGGGACCTGAAAGTACCTATGGTACTTTGGGCCTACCGCACAACATATAGAAGAACCACAAATTTCACACCCTATGAGTTATCATCTACCTGGATGCTACTATACCAATACACTTTATACTTCGTATCTTTTGTACCATAAGAACTTTTGAAGAATTAGAGAAAATGGGTGAAAATAGGTTGATGGCAGCCTATAACATGAATCTAGAAAGAAAGTGGTAGAAAGACTAGCATGATAGAAACTTGCGGATGCAAATTTTTAAGGAAATTTAGTACTTCTGTATGATAGTAAATTCAAGAAACAAGGAAAACTCAAAATCAAATGGCTAGGACCATATTACATTGAAGAGATTGCAAAATCTAGACTTGTAAGATTGAAAGTATGGAAGGAAGAATAACGGTCGGATATGTCAATGGAGCTCATTCGAAGCATTATCAAAAACCTCCATGATGAAAATATGAAATGTAGAAGAATTCTACCTTGTATCATAGAAATGTACCATATTGCAACATACTAGATAAAAAACAAATCGTTGGTAGCTGGAAAACACGAATGGATAGAAACCATGTAAAAATACAACAGACAAATGCCATAAATTCATAAAGTAACTATTATGGCTATTTATACCCTAATCTACCCTAAAAATCTAATTTGCATCCAACACACTAAGAAGTTTTGAGCTCTGATGAGAAAAAATACAAAGAGATTGAACCCTAGTTGCCTAACTAAGAAAGAGAAGAGATGGCAACCCCACTGCTAATTGATGTCACAGAGAAGCCAAGGCCTCAATATAAGAAGTGCTCATACAAGGCAATGGAGGTAGACAAGGAAGGAGCATTCTTTGGAGTACCTATAGACATGGTTTACATAGAAGATGTTAGAAAGTATATCCATTCCATGATCTCAAAAATTGATCATATGAAATTTGAGGAGTTGAGGGATACATTTCTTAGAGATGCAAGGTATTCAGTTGAATATCAGATCATTGCCACCAAAAAACTCCACATATGGAAAGATTATCTAGACTTCACTAATGCTCATGAGTGGGTAAGAACAATACTCAGTCGGATTCATGATGAATTCATCTATCAAGACAAACCGTACCACATAACTAATGATGCAATTAGAGTGGTCACTAGACACATCTCAACAAGACCAGTGTTGATAATGAAGGCTATTAAAAATGGAAAGGCCACTAAGATTACAGGAGAAAAACTTGATGGGCAGAGCCTGAGAGTTAAGGATATCATAGATCCTAGGATCTAGTATGCAACTATGGGGATAGTGCACAAGGTGTATTACGTAAACATAGAGGGATCAACTATTGCTACCACTATAATCCACACTGCATATCAAATGGTGAAAGAGGGAAAAGACTTTGACCTATGTGAAGTGATGAGGAAGAAGTTGATGGAGAATTTGAAGAGGACAAAGGAATAAAACTACACTTTCTGGTATGGTACTTTAATCATTGCCTAGTATTCTATTTCCTAAATGGATTACCAGGATTTAAAGGGAGATTCTGGTAACAAAACCTATCAATTGACACACAAATCAAACACCACATTAGAATATTTAGTGATACAAAAGTGTCTAGCACTATGTATAGGGAATTCATCAAGTCATTGCAGTCATATATGCAAAATAGAGAAAGAATACCCCATGAAATAGTAAAACAATAAATGAATCATATAACTTTAATGCTAGACAAAGACTACACCTATATGGAGGTAGTAGAACCTAGAACTTCTTGGATTCCTAGGTTACCCTATGAGGTTACAAGAATAGAAATCAATGCATTTTCTAAAACTTTGTTCAACAAACCTAAGGATGCTACCAAAGAAAGGTTTGGGACACATAAGGAGATAATGGACAAAATACACAAGAAAAATGTAGAAGAGCAACTGCAAAAAAATAAAGGCAAATTGAATATATTATGGGATATCCCACCTTAGGAAAGCACATCATTATTGCAAGACACATCAATAGCCTCACAAGCCATTGTGGAAGCTCTGCAAACTACAACTTCAACTCCTACATCACCACAAAATCCAAGGAGATCAGGGAGAAGTACATCTGCAAAAACCAGTGCACAAATTGCACCAAAATCAGGATCTTCAAAATAGATAGTGTCCACAAGTCCAGGAGAGTAGCCTCTGAAACTTTGGTACAATTAGGAGGGGAAAATAAAAAGACAACTAGGCAAAAGAAACAAGCAAAGAGAAAGACAACCCAATCTCTAGAAGAGGAGATAGAAGAAGAAGAAGGAGAAGAGGAAGTCTCCCAGCTAAAAAAGAAAAAGAAATAATAGAAAACAAAAAAAATATTCAATAGGAACCGTTAAATATAGATGCAATCTTGAATGGGATAGAGTTCCATGGACTACTACAAGAAACAGCATAACTATATCCTGAAGTATCTGCAATGAATAAGAAAATCATAGAGAGAACCATAATAGGATATATGATAAAGGCAAATAAAACAATGAATGAGATTTTGGGAATACTATCAAAAAGCCTTGCAGATGCCTTAAGACATAGAAGAGAAAAAACTCTAAAATTGGATGAATATCTAAGGCAACAAGCAATTGATTTAGTTGGTACCTATATCTCTATTGAGGAGAAGGATGAAAAAGTCAAATTACAGGCTACAGAGCTTAGGTCAAAGAAAAGGGTTGATACCCTTATGAACATGGAGCAAGCTAATAGAGAAAAGATACAATCAGAAACAAAGCAAATAAAAAAGAAAATCTATGATAATGTTATGGAGTAAAAAGTGGACACATGTCTTTTTACCTCCTAGTTTAGCTCCTAGGTCCTATTTGCTTCATTATACATTATAATAAATCATCTCGGAAGAAATTTCCTAATACCCTTGACATTTTAGACCCTTGGGACCTCCTTTAACTTACCCTTGACCTAATTTGGGCCCCTGGACTTGGGTGCCAACCACCCAAGTCTCCCCTGATTGCTCAGAGATAATTAATGGCATGTCGACTTGGGCCCATCCAAAATGTTCCTCCTGTCAGATTTTGTGATTTAAATTCATAAATATTAACAAGAAAGCATATATAAGTGAGTTTAGGACTTCATTTTAAACCTAGATGGATATTACGAACTTATGATATTAGAGCAAAGAGCATTCAAGGCATTCATTATGTTATTACACTACATATTTGTGTTTGTTTTTGTGTGTTTGTTGTAGATATGTCATCATCATCCATCTCCTTATGAGTTGAAGAGCTTTCATCCTCCTAAGGACTTTACCTCTGAGGTGAGACCATTTCTATTTGAATCATTTCATCATTTGGATTATCTTTAGCCTTTGCCCTACCAAGGCACGCTCTCTATCTAACAACGATGTTGGGAAAGCTTGAATGCTAACCCAGTATTTGACTGAGGCAAATCCATAAACACCACAACCCCCAAACCCCTCTCTTGTCATCTTGTGTGCAGGTTATAGGTATAGGATTTGGGAAAAGTGAAGCCACAGGAAAGCAGTGCAGGAATTAGAATTTTGAGATCCAAAAATAGTTCTAGATTATCTCTCTGAAAAGACTTGGGTGGTTGATGTGCTACTCTACAAGGATTCCAAGTTTTGGATCTAGCTTTAGAGCATCAATTGTACCATCTTCTCAGTTTTTACCTCCGGTAGAATCTCACTTCTAGACTTGGGTGGTTACTGAATTTGTCCTCCAACACCTCAGCTTTTGGGAGACATGTTCTGACATCTTACTGATCATCTCTGTACTTTTAGTTTTTATATTTCTATTATTGATCATCTGCTTCAAGTTGTTTATCTCATAACTAGGGTTTCACTCATACTTAACCTAAGGTTTGATAAAAGGCTTGGTTGAATCTCATCTTTCCTTGACAAACAAGAGCACAAAATATGTAGATGAGTCCTCTTCCATCTTGTAGTGAGTTAATATGGGTTTTGTCATTGAATGTTGTAGTGAAAGAAGGGTTTGATCTAGTGTACTCATATATATGCATTCATCATCCCCCCTCTCCATTTCACTACCAAATAGATACTATCGAGGAGGCAGAGAAAAATACAGTACAACAAGATATAAATCCTCTATAAAATATAGAACAAATAACTTCTCCTCCACATAACACTAATATAGATCAAGAGGATCAACAACAAGAAGAGGCACTGGAGATAAGGGATAATCTACAAGATTCTTAGGATGCATCCTCCTCTGCTTCCCCTAGCTAATCCATCAAAGATTTTCTAGTGTAGCAAAAGCAAATACAACCTATGGTGACCTCACAACTGCTACAACTGCCAGTGATAGGAGGGCAAGTAAACTTATCTAGTATTTCACCCTTACAAAAGCTACAATTGGGTGATATCTTCCACTCCACAATGAGGGAAGAAATTTTACAACACATTAAGGGTAGTGAAATACTACTGGAAGCTATAGATATAATTCAAAATGAAATGCTAGAGGCTCAGAGGGATACAACCCTACCACCAACACAGTAACTCAAACAACTAATGCAGAGCTTTAATACCTACTCTACATACTTGGAGAATAAGGCAAAAGAGAAAATAATATAGAAAATGAACCAGAAAAGATTAGCTGATGCTTCTAACAAATGTGCTAAGGCACACAATAAACTAGAATCCCAAATAAAGAGCATCCAGTAAGGTATGAAGGAATGCAAGGTACTCTACCAATTTTGTTTACAATAGCCTGTTACTACTAAGAAGACAAAGGATCAAATAGAGGAATTAGAGACATAAATAACACAAGTAGCTAGTACTTATGATCTGGTATAAGATACTAATGGAGCCATAAGGGCACAAGTAGAGACCTTACACTCCCGGCTCCAGCAATTCCAAGATCAAATCAAATAGATAAATGCATAGATCAAACAACTGAGAGAAGTCGTAAGCTTGAGGTTAGCATCCCTAATCAAAGTGTTTATTGAGACCAAATAGATTACACAAAAGATATAGGTACTAATTACCTTAGGTCATGTAGAGACACATATATTCAATTAGAAAGCCAGATACAAATTTTCACATTTGCAAAGAAACAGTGGGCCACAACTCTGGCCCAACTCAGAGTAATATACAAAACCATCATACCTTGAAACTCAAAAGAACATGTCTTGAGGACAAGACATACTTTTAAAAGGCGGAATGATGTTGGTAGAGAACAGGGCACCAAGCAGAACCTACAACAGGTTACTACAAAGGGCATGAGGAGGATAAAGCCAACACATAAAGAGGTATTTTGGGAGAGGACACACCTCTATGTAGATATATAGGAGATGCATGTAAGAAATGTAAAGCAAGAGTGTAAGTGTGAGTAAGAGAGTATGAGATAGATATATATAAGGCAAAGACTTAGACCTACCAGTATGAACATGTATGTATTAGTTAATGAGAAATATATAGAAAGGAGATATAAGGGTTATGATATAAGGGTACGTGTTTTATGAATGATTTACTCTACTTAGATTGTACTTCATAACAAATTTCCTTAATGTTTATATATGTGCTTCTCATTGTCTAACTACGGTATAAACTACACTTTAAAGACTTGATTGAGGACCAAATCTCCAAACTAGTTTCCCTCTCATTTCTTTCCAATAGAAGGGATGAATTATTATACCCTTGAATTTAATTTTTGTGAATATTGTTTATATGAAAAATAGAACTAAATTTAGTTGCATACATCTTTTAGATTTTTGGATTTAATCCATTCAAATGGTTTTAGTCTTGTTAATGTTCCTTTGATTTCTAAGTCTGTGTACTATGTATATTTTATAGATGATTATTCTAAAATGACATGGGATGTATTTTTTTTATGTACCTAGGGATATGATATTACAATGTATTTAGGTGGATACAAATGTTGACATGTGGCCCACATCCCATAAGTTGGTTATATTGGGTCATGTAGAAAACTTGTGTAATTAATTATATTAGGTGATGAGTAGGCATTCTTTGGGATTACCCCTCCATTAAGTTATTAGGAGGTCTATATAAAGTAGGTGAATATCAATGTAAGGATGTTTGTTGAGTATGATATTATATTTGGGACCTCTTGGAGATATAGCATGGAATGGCTTCTTTCATAGGGAGTACTATATGATGTTACCTCTCTCAAGGGTTTATTCTATTTTTTTCATATATTCAATATTAAGGAATCTTGGACCACAAACATCTCTTGTGTTGTATGGGATCTATCTTCTACATTGTCTTATTGCAATTAATATATGTGTGGATCTTATCAAGTGGTATCAGAGCTACAATTTGGTCGAAAATCTAATTTTTGGAGATTCACCTACATCTTCCAAATGGCTATAAATTTTTCTACAATTTTTTTTTGAAGTTGGAGGATCCTATAAGGAAGCTATAGTCCAAAAATCAGGTTTCTAGCATCAATATTGAGTGAGTAATTGTAATTTATGTTTTTTTCATAAATTCACTTTATAGGCCACAAATCAGGGAACTTTTCTAATATTTTTACATTTCTAGAAATATTGCCAAAATTTATTAGGGGCTTATTCTTTGTATTTTTATTTTTGAGTCCAAAAATATCAAAAAATAATTAGATCTAAGTTGGGAATGTGGTAGAAATTTAGAAATCTTAGTTTCAATTGGGGTTCCTTGTTTTGAAGGATGTGCGGATGCCTTAGAATGGTGGAACAAATATAACCTAGCATATTGATTTTACATTATGATTACAATGTGAAGCTAGACAATGGTATGTACCATTGTGTAAGAATGTTTTTTCTTTAGATGAACTAGAACAAGGTTTCTTAGATAGATGGGCTCAAGAAGGAGGAGAAGGAGGAGGAGAAAAATGTGAAGGATAGTAAGAAAAAGAAGAAAAAGAGGATGTTGAAGAGAAGATGAATTATACATTCAAAAGGAAAAGGTTAATGTTTCTATAAACACTGGAAACAAGTATAACTTCATAAACATAGAATTATCCAAGAAGCTTTAGGTACAAGAAAAGCACATCAAGGATAGTTAAATAGCTAGTAAGGATATTCAAGTTTTTGAAGATTTTAAGCTCTCTACATGGATAAATATGTTTTGCAATCAAACTTATATACTTTGGATATAGATCCAAGTTAGATATTATTCTAAGTTATCCATGGTTAGAATATCTGGGAATAATAAACATTAATGTGCAAAAGAAGTTCATGAAGATTTGATATAAGAGGGAAAAAGTTACATTAAATAGGATATTATACATAATGAAGTCCAAAGGAAAGTCAAGGAAGAGAAAGTTTGGGAATATATTAAAGATTGCACCAATGAATCAGAGGACATACAAGAGGAGCAAGATGTACATAAAAAAGAGGAGATAAGTAATTATATTGATGAGCCAACAAAACAAGTGGAAAAAAAATATATTAGGTGATGAAAAGGGATATGTTATTATAATGTATTTAGGTGTATGGAGATGTTAACATGTAGCAAACATTCCTCAAGTTAGTTATATCGGGTCATGTCGATAACTTGTGTAATTAATTATATTAGGTGATGAGTAGGCCTTCATTGGGATTATCCCTCAATTATGTTATTAGGTTGTCTATATAAAGAAGGTGAATATCATTGTAAGGATGTGTGTTGAGTATGATAGTGTGTTTGGGATCTCTTGGAGATATAGCTCGAAGTAGCTTCTCCCATAAGGAGTATTGTATGGTGTTACCCTACTTCAAGGGTTTATTCTATTTTTTCATATTTTAGATATTAAGGCATCTTGGCACAAAAGCATCTCATGTGTTGTGTGAGATCTATCTTTTGCATTGTCTTATTGCAATTATATGTGTGGATCTTATCATATTTTATTAGAAGCAAATAGAAATTCCTTAGTCAAATTAAGGATTTTAATTATCTTTTGGATAATGAGATTGGTAGGAAAATGAAGATTTTGAGGAATAGTAATGGAAATGAGTTGTGTTCCATATATTTTGACAAATTCTATAAACAACACAAGATTGAGAGACATAAGACAACTCCACCTACTCCTTAGAAAAATAGAGTTGTAGAAATAATGAACATGATGTTGATGGAGTGGGCAAAGAGTATGCTTAGTAGAGATAGCTTAAAATAGAAGTTTTTGGTAGAAGATGTTTCTATGGCTTATTCCCTAACTAACATGTCTCTAAAATCAGCTCTTGTTGATATGACCCCTATGGAGGCATGGATGGGAAAAAAGCCCTCATTATAGCATTCTCAAGCTTTTAGTTTAGAGGTATATGTACATGTGACTACAAAGAAGTGGTCAAATGTGGAGAACAAGATAATGTAATGTATCTTCATCAATTATGGTGTAAGTGTGAAAAGGTACAAGATTTATAACACTGTGTCCAATTGAATTCTATACTACAAAGTGTTATTTTTAAAATAATAAGCCTACTTCCATAGTGTTGCAATCAGAAGAGGATGAGAAGAAAGATGTGATTCAACTACCCCCAAGACTAAGAAGGTTGAACTAGAATCTTGTGAAGGACTTGAAGAGGGGAGATTAGATAGTTCTAATAGTTTTGAAGAGTATGTAGAACCTCCACCTTAGCTCTTGAGGAGGTCCTCTCAAAAAAGACAACAACTAGAAAGGTACACCCCTACTTTATTGGAGATGTATTTTTACTTTCATTATTAATATTGATGAGCCTAGAACTATGGAAGAGGCAATGGGCTTGGATGATTTTGAGTCTCAAATAACTATGGATGAGAAGATGTCTCATTGAAAAGGAAGGATACATGGGACTTGGTATCATTTATTGATTTACAAAAGCTTGTTGGTTGTAAATGGATGTTCAAAAAGAAGATTGATTGAGATGGTGATGTTGAAAAGTACAAGGCAAGATTAGTTATTTAAGGATATTCCCAAGTTGAGGGGATAGACATTGTTGAGGTTTCTTCACTAGTTGTTAACATATATCAAACGCATATTATCTATAGCATTAGATTTTGATTTAAAGATAGAATAGATGGGTGTGAAAATAATATTTCTAAATGGTGACTTGGAGGAAGAGATATACATGACACTCTTAGAATATTATATTATTAAAGGTACAAGAAGTCTTTGGTTTGTAGATTTAAAAATCTTCGTATGGTCTCAAATAGTTTCCTAGAATATGGTACTAGAAGTTTGATTCCTTTGTGTTGGGATTAGATTTTTGAGATCCAAATTAAATCATTATATTTAACACAAAGCAGATGGTGTTCAATTCCTTGTTCTCAAGTTGTATGTAGATGATATAATGTTTTACAAAATAAATAAATAAATAAAAATAAAAATAAAAATTTTATGAAAAATGTCTATTGAAGGAGGATCGTACTGAAGGATTGCACCAAGGAGGAAACTGGCTGAATTTATCCATATAGGACATATATATTTCAATCAAATGCGCAGATGATGTAGAGATGTTTATGCACTCTGAAGTTACTTGTCACTTCATCGACCCAAAGGTTAAGAGGGATCTAGTTTGAACATGGGTAGTTGAAAATTGGAAATTGCAATGCATCATAAATTTTCTTTCGAAGGGTTTCTTCAGCATGATATTTCTATTAGATGAAGATAGGGGGTATGTGGAGGATCATCATAGGCCAAACAGTGGTAATAGAAAAAAAAAATCACAAATTTACTTAGCCAATTTCACGAATTGGCCAACTTTAACTTTCATAGGCATGTTAAGAATATCTGTTTGGAATGGATATCCGTTCCAAAATGGATATCTGTTTTGTGGGTCCCAAAATGGATATCCATTTTGGGGGTTTTCTGGAACTATACAAATAGTATTTTTTGTTATTCTTTTATTGGTTAACATTATAATAGCATTCTTAGAACTTATAGAAATTTGCAAGTTGAATTGTAAGTTCTATAAGTTTTAAACAAATACATGAAGAAAAGGGATAGTTGAATTGTAAGTTCTATAATTGCAAATTTCTATTGTTACATGGTTAACATCTTTTCAACCAATCGACAAAGTTGCATCTCTTTAAAATTTGAACCTCTCTCTCTCTCTCTCTAGTAATCCCTAGTGAGTCTTGTTTGCAATGTGTGAGACGTACTTTAAGAAAACCTTAGGCTTGATGTTGAATTGGTAGTGGTTGGTAAAGCTATGCATGAGATCCAAATTGCATTCATAGAACCAAGTAGTAATTTGTCAAACCATACAAGGGCATATTATATCAATGTGGAGGGAAAATTCTTAGTAAGGACATAATAATCAATGGTGACAATTGTGGCTTTGACAAAGAAGTGTCTCATATGTGCAATGAGATTTCCTTCAACATTATATTATCAAATTTAAGCAAGGCCATTTTAGGAGTAGATGCTTGTAAGATGATGTCAATTGATAGTGGTGATTTAATCTATCCTATTAATGAGGAAGGAGGAGAAGGAGGGTTAAGGTCTTCTAATTGTACTTACAAAACCTTGAGTTTTGTGTAGATATAATTATAATTGGGAATATGTGTTAGATAAATGTCACATGGTGGAGGGATGGTGTCAAGATGAGTGATGATTGTTGTGGCAATGTTATGGTCAAATGTGTTATGAAAAGGAGGTGGCATGGGTAGTGGGCTATCAATGTTGGGAAAGGGTTGGGGAGGATGTAATGGAGGAAGGGATGTGTGTCATGGCATGATGTCTCAAGTAATGGGAAGAAAGGATGGTGATTCCTAAGATAATATGAAGAATGTTGGTAGAATGAATTGGCATTGTTGTAACTGTAGCATGTCATGGGGTAATCGTGCATTAATACAGGTTGTGGAGTGAGAAAGGGGTGGTATGGGTATGGTTGAATGGAGTAATGAGGTGATTTAATTGGTGATGACCTAGGTGAAGTGATGGGTAAGGTGTCTTATGTGGGATTGCTAGAAACTGTGATTGCTAATGGTGGGGATAGCTAAATGTCATCTTCTAAGGGTTCAAAGGTGAGGAAAGTGTAAGATGGGGATATGGGATAATCCATGGTTAAATGATTATTCAAGGGAGACTCCTTAAAATGATTATCAATGATGGTGTCGATAGGGGGAATGGAGTCTATGAATGTAGGTATGGGAATGTGAGCTATGACATTAGGATTGTATTAGATGAATAATGGAAAGTAGGGGCACGTGCCTAGTGATGGAAGGAGCCACATGATCAAATGATGTTTGGGGAAGGGATTTTCTTAGGAAAGTAAGGATTTGGGTGAGGGTATAGGGTATGGTGGAGAAGAATTTATGGAAAATTTGGAGGTCATTAAAATTGACATGAATAGAAGAAGTACAAGACATAGATAAGGATAAATAGTATGCTCAAAATAGAATAACTAGGACTATGATGATGAAGATGGAAAGAAAAGTCAACAACAATAGTATGATATAGGGATAGGATTAGAAAAAAAAGTACTAAAACTAGCAAGAGGAAAGTGAGGACATAATGCAAAGTTAACATGGCATGAACTCTCTTGGAAGGCTAAGCATGGACTATAAGAAGATTGAACTAGTTGGATCTGTTAGGCTCACCAAATGAAAGAACCTTAAAGTTTAACCTTAATTAGGTAAGGTTATTTTTAGTGTAGTTGTTTGTACAACAATGTGTAAATTAATGTTACCTAAGGATAAATCTAACTATACTAACATTTTAATAAACATGAGAGCTAGGACTAATAGTTAGACTAACAAATTGACAAACAATACAACTTGGACACATGTAGGACTTGGAAAATGGAAAAGAATACTTGTATTAAATGTGGAAAACAATGAAAAAGTGGTATTATTTGAACCTATGTAGAGAAGTGGTATTTATGAAAGATGCTTAGAATTATGCTCTATATCTATTTGTGAAGTTTGGAGGTGATTGGACCTAAAGGATATGACCACCATATGCAAAATAGCCTACCTAATGGGTATGTGCATGGAAATGGGGAGAGAGACAGAGAGAGGGAAGATAGAGAGAGGGGAGATGGAGATATATGTATATAGAGAGAGACAGGGAGATATAAAGAGAGAAAGATATTGGAAGGGGGATACTGAGAGATATAGATAGAAAGGGAGAGATAGAGAGATAGAGAGAGACTGGAAGATAGAAATTTATATAGATAGATAGAGAGTAATAGAGAGAAAGAGAGGGAGAGAGGTAGAGATAGAGATAGAGATAGAGATAGAGATAGAGATAGAGATAGAGAGGAGTAGAGATAGAGAGAGAGAGAGGATATAGAGATGGAGAGATATACATATAGATGGTTAGAGATAGAAAGAGAGGATTGAGAGATAGAGATAGAAAGAGATGGAGAAGGATAGAGAGAGTCCTAGTTTTCTTGTTTTCATTTCCTTCATCAATAAGGGAGAGGGAGAGATAGAGGGGAGAGATAGGGAGATATAGGAATAATAGGGGGAGAGATGCAAGAGATAGAGAGTGAACAAGATGTCCAGAGAACCAGGCAGATAGAGGAATGATAGGAGAGAGAGACAAGAGATAGGGAGAGATAGATAGGTAGAGAGAGAGAGAGAGGAGATAGATTGGGAGAGATAGAGGAGATAGAGGGAGATATAGGGAGATAGTGAGTGAGTGAGATGTCCAAAGTGATAGGAAGGGACATTGAGAGGTAGAGGGATGATAGAGAGAGGGAGATGAGGGAGAGATAGGGAGATAGAGGTTTAGGGTTTCTTAGGTTTAGGGTTTAGGGGTTAGGGGTTAGGGGTTGGGGATTAGGTGCATTATTTAGGGTTGAGAGACTTAGAGAGAGAGAGAGAGACTTATTTTGACATGCAACCATAAACCCTAAATAATGCCCCTAAACCCTAAACCTAAGCAACCCTAAACATCTAAACCTTAAATAATGCCCCTAAACCCTAAACCCTAACCCCTAACCCCTACACCATAAACAATAAATAATGCCCCTGAGCCCTAAGCCCTAAACCCCTAAATCCTAAACCCCAAATCCCTAAAACCTAAAAACTAAACCCAAACAACCCTAAACCTCTATCTCCTTATCTCCCTATTTCACTATCTCTATTGTTCCTCTACCTCTTAATCTCTCTCCCTATGTCTTTGGCCATGTCCCTCACTCTCCATATCCCTATCTCTCCCTAAGTCTCTGGCCATGTCCCTCACTCTCTATATCTCCCTACTGGTCCTCCCTCTATAAACACTAAATCCTAAACACCTAAACCTTAACCCCTAAATGATAAACCCTAGACCATAAATAATTTCCCTAAACCTTAACCCCTAAACCTAAGCAACCCTAAACCCATATCTCCATATCTCTCCCTTATCTCTCTCTCTCTAGCTATCTCCAAACCTGAGCAACCCTAAACCCCTAAACCCTAAATCCAAGCAACTCTAAACCTTTATCTCTCTATCTTTCCCCTATCTCCCTATATCTATCATCCCTCTACCTCTCAATCCCTCTCCCTATGTCCTTAGCCATGTGCCTCACTCTCTATCTCCCTATCTCTCTCCTTAGTCTCTTCTATATATGCCTATCATTCCTCTCTCTATAAACCCTAAACCTCTAAACTTGAACCCATAACCCCTAAACAATAAACCCTAAACCCTAAATAATGCCCCTAAACCCTAACGCCTAACCCCTAAACCTAAGAAACCCTAAACCCTAAACCCTAAACCCAACTTGTTAGAATTAGACCAGACAACTAAGAGGGGGTGAATTAGTTGTCACACAATATAAACTTTTTTTACTGTTAATCTTCTTTATTATCTTACTACTTAATTAATGATGTAAACATTAAAGCATAGATCAACAACATAAGAGAAGAAACATAATCAACACACTTGACACAAAGATTTTGATGTGGAAACTTGGTTAAGGGAAAAACCACGGTGGGGGTTAACCCACAAAGATTTGTACCCTATTAAAATTACTTTAGAAAAATAGAAGGCACATGCCTTCGAGCGCATTGCCCAGAGCTCATTGCTCAAAAAGAGAGGCTCATTGCCTATAGAATTTATTTAGAACAAAACAAATTAAATAAGAAATAGCATCTACTTCATGTCTGGTTCAGTTTTAATGAATTCTTAAAAACTTCTACTTGGCCCCAAATTCTTCTTTACTAAATTCACACTCTATACTTCTCTCACTCCTTTTCTTCTCTGCTTTGTTACTGATCATTTCTTCAAATTTACTTTATTTTTCTCAAGGACAATTTTGCATGACTCAACTACACTCCTTTATATGCTTCGTCAACCTTGGAATAAACATCAAGGTCGGCACACCAAACATCTTACTTAATGTGAATCACTAAGTTGTCAGCCAAACATTGCTAAGACTTGAATCTTCTTTAAACAACACACCACGCTCCAGAGAATTGCTTCTGGAATATCCGCAATATATTTGAATCATCCAGTCGGTGAGGACTAGGAAGAACAACAACACCAAGAAGGAAAACTTCACCAACAAGCTCAAACTTCAATGCAAACCTCCAACACAACAATCAATCCAGAGACCTCTACAAGAACAATGAATTCAACAAAAACATCCGTACTTCTCCAAATCATCAAGATCACTTGCATCTTCATCCAAAACCTCAAGAATACTATCTGCCATGTCTGTCATTTTTGAAAGATTGCTTGTGGACCTCTAAACCACAAACCACTTGAATGGATGATACATACTAACTTCTCAAACATGCCTCTAGATCTGCAGATCATTATTTCCCATATCTAGAAGGATCTAGACCACTTCTCTATTGGTCTATATATTCTAAATACTGCAAAACTGATTCTACTTAGATGGCCATAGTTTCTTCAAATCTTCATGAAGACCTCTCTAATCCTGACTAGAGTTACTTCACATAATCCACTATACTTCCGTATGATCCACATCCATTTATCTTTATTAATTTTCTCAATATCCTCAACATTCTAGTCTTCTAGTCAGGCAACAAGATAGCATATAGTTGACATCAATGGCAACAAGAATATGTTGACATCAATGACAACACCAATTAGGCACATATTTGCAACAATCTCCCCCTCTATCATTGATGGCAACATATGATGTGAAAAAATCATTCAACCATGAAGACAAGAGCTTCTCTCCTTTCTCTTATCACTTCTGCAACCACTATCTTCACTGCTCCCCCTTTCACCAGCAACTAGTTTTTCACATGACTTCTCTCCCCCTTTGACATCAATGGCAAAGGACACATATTTGTAGTCTTTTCTCCTTAGTTTTGTTTCAAATCAAACACAAAAATTGCATGTAGACTACTCCCCCTAAGTAGTGCTTCCTTAACATCAATCTGGATCACAAGATATGATTGTGAATTTCACCAAACTGATAGACTCTAGTGCATCTTAATTCTGATCAAGAGGGGTAATAACCCCTAACTTCTCTCTGAGATACTCAAAAGTAGCCTTGGGAAGAGGCTTAGTGAAAATATCCACAATCTAATCCTTTGAGGACACAAACTCCAACTTGACTTCATTCTCATTTACCTTCTCTCTCAAGAAATGAAACTTGATAGATATATGCTTTGTCTTTGAATGCAACACTTGATTCTTTGAGATACTTATTGCACTAGAATTATCACAAAAGATTGTGACTGGCTCCTCAAACACAACTCTGATGTCCTTCAACATTTGTTTCATCCATAGAACTTGAGTACAATTATTTGTTGCTGCTATATATTCTACTTTTGTAGTAGATAGAGATATTGCCTCTTACTTTTTTCTCATCCAAGAGACCAATCCTCTTCCCAAAAAAAGGCACCACCACTAGTACTTTTTTTGTCATCCACATCTCCTGCCCAATCAACATCTATATATGCATGAAGAGTAAAGTCCTTATCTATTAGATACCACAATCCATAATCAATTGTCCCCTTGAAATATCTAAAAATTCTTTTGACTACCACAACGTGGGATTCTATGGATCATATTGAAATCTAGCAACAAGTCCAATGGTGTTCATGATGTCAGGTCTAGTCTGGGTCAGATAGAGCAATCCTCCAATCATTGATCTATACCTTTTCTGATTTGCCTTGGGTGAATCATCATCTTTACTTGACTTGCATCCTGTTACCATAGGTGTACCTACTGGCTTTGAGTCTTCCAGTCCAAACTTCTTTAGAAATTCTTTCACATACTTGGATTGAGATATAAAGATACCTTTATCTGACTGAACAATTTGCAGACCTAGGAAGAAATTCATCTCTCCAAACATTAACATCTCAAATTCACTTTTCATCTCGTCAGCAAATGCTTTGCACATACATTTATTTCCACCAAAAATGATATCATCAACAAAGACCTCAACAATCAAGATGTCCTCATGATTAATCTTGAAGTAATGATTACTTGACTTCATTCTCATTTACCTTCTCTCTCAAGAAATGAAACTTGATTGATATATGCTCTGTCTTTGAATGCAACACTCAATTCTTTGAGATACTTATTGCACTAGAATTATCACAAAAGATTGTGACTGGTTCCTCAAACACAACTCTGGTGTCCTTCAACATTTGCTTCATCCATAGAACCTAAGTACAAGTATCTGTTGCTGTTATATATTCTACTTCTGTAGTAGACAGAGATATTGCCTCTGACTTTTTGCTCATCCAAGAGACCAATCTTCTTCCCAAAAAAAGGCACCACCACTAGTACTTTTTTTGTCATCCACATCTCTTGCCCAATCAACATCTGATGCATGAAGAGTAATGTCATTATCTTTTGGATACCACAATCCATAATCAATAATCCCCTTGAGATATCTAAAAATTCTTTTGACTGCCACAACGTGGGATGATGCAGAGGCATCCACACTATAACCTTCGCATATAGCATGAATGTCTGCAGACCAACCTCATCATCATCATCTTCGCCATCATCATCATATTCCCTAAAACTACCAACAGCATCATGTTTCGCGTTACACAGTCAGCATCATCATCTTTCAGACGATCGCAATTGTCCTCCTACCGACTACTATTCACCTTCTCCGCCTTCCTTCCAACATCATCATCATGATGTTCAGCGGGCGCAAACATCCTCCGGCTGCACTGTTCATCGGACGCAGAACTTCATCGGCATCATCATGACCTTCAACACTACCTTCGTCAGCAGGATATCCAAATATCCGGTTGTTCAAATATCCTGATGACGATCACCTTCAGCAGCTTACCTTCGATGCTCCGCTAGCCGACGACACAAGCAACAGCATCATGATATAATTTATCCGGTCCTCTCGAAACCTCCTGATGATGCTAATACAACCTTCTGCCACGGACTTCCGCCGATACCTTAGCACTTAACGACGGCTGTATAAACTCGTATAAGGGGATATCTCAATATCCTGATGACGATGACGTCATATCCTGATGACGATGACGTCACCCAATATCCTGATGACCCTTTCAACACTTAGTCGAAAAACATGAACTTTCTCTCCCGCATCTACTCGCGATACGCGGATGATTGGCACTCCCGATATGATGATCCTGATGCCGATACATGCACTTAGTCTATGTCCGGCCTAAAACATCCTGATGCACTCGCAACATGAAAACTCCAACAGTTTCATGACCTGATCTTCTACCTGATGCCGATGCACTCCTCCTCGGCAACTCCAGATGATGGTGATCACCCCGACGCACTTGCACTTCATGCATTCGAAAGCATCATGCTCTTCTTCACTTATTCGGATGACGATGTCTAACCCGACTGTAGGATATTCACCAAGATATCCTGATGATGCCGTCTTGACCAGTTTCTTCACTTAGCAAACTTTCCCTTCGCCGATCCTCCAGGGATGACCCGATCCAACCTCAGGGTGATCTTCCAACTAAATCAGCTTATCAACTCGACCTAGCACATGAGGATGCTAGGGTCTTCAACCTCTCTTGACCGCGATCCTGCACACCTGCATGCAAACGGAAAACAAACTACTACCTACCCTGCTGTACATTACCATTCCACCGATCAGACAGATCAACCGGTGGAATGGATCAGGAAATCCATGAAGTCTCTCAAACCAGCAAATCAATCAAGTAATGGAATGCAACCAGAGCAAGAACACAAACAGGATCACTTTATTGATTTCAAAGATGCAATACAATATGATCAATCTCTCTCTCAGTCTCACCCTCTGCAACCTAGCTCGATCGATGATATCTGTCTATCTATGCAATATCAACCGATCTCATGCTTATAAAGATTTCCCTACGAGTACTACTGACCCGACTCCAAGCGGCTGGGAACTCTCTAAGCGGCTGGGAGATCCCACCGAACATACATCATGACAGCTGTTATAACCAACTACCTAAAAATAGCAAAAGCCTGGTCAGCATGATCTTATCACGATCAGCATGACCTTATTACATGCATTTGGTCTAACAGACCTTCTTGGAAACATAAACTGGACCTAAACTACTAACTGCCTTATCAAGACCAGCTGTCAGGTAGGTGCTCCTGCACCATACTCCCCAAAAGAAAAGAACTCATGTCCCATGAGTTTAGTATGTGGAAGTCCTCCACCTGTACACTTTGCCTTGTCAATAGTCTGACCTGCTCCAGCTTTATCTGCTGCTGACTCTTGGCTGCTCCAAGTCATCTGAACTGTAACTTGCTTTCTGGCAAGTAAATCCTCATGCCTGTTGATGTAGGCCTTTCTCTCACATACCCTGTGTTTGTCAGGTTGCTTGACCAGAACCTCTTTCTGAACTGCCTCTTGAACTGCTGAAATGTTCAACTCTATCTTCCTGTCAATCTTTATAGGACAAGCAATAGTCCCAACTATGACAACATCCTTGTCATTCCTCTCAACGGGTTGCTGTTTACACCCCTGTTTCTGCACCTGCTGCTGACCTCTGTCAGTCACAACTGAAACTGTCTTCAGCTTGTTGTCTTTAACAACTCCTTTCCCTGCAGTATCCTGAACTGCCTTCATGCCTGCTCCTCTAGGCATCTGCACAAATTCCTTCTTTCCCATTAAAATGATTTGAGCTGCCTTCTGTACTGCAGCTTTTGCCTGCAGTGGCATCAACTTAATAATCTTCCCATCCTTCTTGATGGTATAGGTATTAGCATACCCATCATACAGTACCCTTCTGTCAAATTGCCATGGTCTACCCAACAGTAGGTGACAACATTCCATAGGCAAAATATCACACAAAATCCTATCATGATATGGTCCAATCTGGAAATCCACATATGCCTGTTCAGAGACAAAAAGTGATTGACTATCACTCACCCAAGATGTCTTGTAAGGGTGTGGATGTGGAATCCTTTCCAACTGCAGTTTATCCACCATTTCCTGAGATACCATGTTGTCTGTTGAACCAGTATCAATGACAACTTTACATACCTTACCTTTACTCTTGCATGTGGTTTTGAAAAGAGCTCTTCTTTGCATCATATCCTTTGATGCCTGCAAACTAATTCTCCTTAACATCAATGATTCTCCACTCTCTGGATATCCAACATTCTCAGGACCTCTGTTTGAACTCTGTGCACTTTCTTCTACTTTTTCTTCTTGTACAAGTTGTACTCTCTTGTCACTTGTTCTATCATTTCTGGATGATGAACCTTTGTTTTCTGGACATTTGAAAGATGGATGACCAAACTCTCCACAGGTGTAACATTTTCCTGAAAATGTAGTAGAACCTCTACCACCTCCAAATCTTCCTCTATTACCTTTCCATCCACCTCTGAAATCAGACTGTCCTTGTCCTTTACCAGTGTCTTCTTGACCCTCATTTGTTTGCTTTTGTGCAGGGGCTGCTCCTTTTCCCCTATGGTTTCCTCTTCCTCTCATGGACTTCTCATGTCCTCTATTCATCTTTTCTTCAATCCTGATTGCCATTTGATAACAATCTTCCACATTCTTAGGGTTAGCTAAAACTAACTCATCCTGTATGTTAAACCTCAGACCAGCCAAGTACCTAGCCACCTTTTCTACCTCATTCTCATGATGACCAGATCTCATACTTAACAGATAAAATTCCTCAGTGTATGCTTTCACATCCCTGTCTTTCTGCTTTAAAAATTGCAGCTTCTTAAACATCTGGATTTCATAATCCTTTGGCAAGAATTTACCCTTTATCCTTGCTACCATCTTATCCCATGAAGTGATCTTAGACTTCCCTTGTTTCCTTCTCTCAGATTGTACATAATCCCACCAAACCAAAGCATGACCTCCTAACTTGGTCTTTGCAATCTTTACCTTCTGATCCTCAGCAACATCTTCACATTCAAAGTGATTATCAAGTGCAGCAATCCAATCTAACAATTCATCTTCATTCAAGCTTCCAGTATATTTGGAAACATCAACCTTCACCTTAGGTTTTTCACTCTGCACTGCCTTTAACAGTTTTGCCAATCTCTGGTCTTCAGCATCCAGATCTTCAGCTACCTCTTCATACTCTTCAACAGTATTTTCTTCTTCTTCAGACTCACTGTCTTCCACTTCCCTCTTTTTGTTCTTTTCCAGGGCTGTCAGCCTGGCTTGAAGTGCTTCAGCAAGCTCCTTCATCTTCCTCATCTCTCTAGCATGTTTCTCCTTCATTTCCTGCAGTTCCCTTGCAGTACCATTACCTTTCGGAGGCATTTTGCAACCTCTCAATCAACACACAACACACAACCAACTCTACCTCTGCCCTTTCGGTGACAGAATCAACACACAACAGCCCAGACCTTTTGCTGAGCTCTGATACCACTATGATGCAGAGGCATCCACACTATAACCTTCGCATATAGCATGAATGTCTGCAGACCAACCTCATCATCATCATCTTCGCCATCATCATCATATTCCCTAAAACTACCAACAGCATCATGTTTCGCGTTACACAGTCAGCATCATCATCTTTCGGACGATCGCAATTGTCCTCCTGCCGACTACTATTCACCTTCTCCGCCTTCCTTCCAACATCATCATCATGATGTTCAGCGGGCGCAAACATCCTCCGGCTGCACTGTTCATCAGACGCAGAACTTCATCAGCATCATCATGACCTTCAACACTACCTTCGTCAGCAGGATATCCAAATATCCGGTTGTTCAAATATCCTGATGACGATCACCTTCAGCAGCTTACCTTCGATGCTCCGCTAGCCGACGACACAAGCAACAGCATCATGATATAATTTATCCGGTCCTCTCGAAACCTCCTGATGATGCTAATACAACCTTCTGCCATGGACTTCCACCGATACCTTAGCACTTAACGACGGCTGTATAAACTCGTATAAGGGGATATCTCAATATCCTGATGACGATGACGTCATATCCTGATGACGATGACGTCACCCAATATCCTGATGACCCTTTCAACACTTAGTCGAAAAACACGAACTTTCTCTCCCGCATCTACTCGCGATACGTGGATGATTGGCACTCCCGATATGATGATCCTGATGCCGATACATGCACTTAGTCTATGTCCGGCCTAAAACATCCTGATGCACTCGCAACATGAAAACTCCAATAGTTTCATGACCCGATCTTCTACCTGATGCCGATGCACTCCTCCTCGGCAACTCCAGATGATGGTGATCACCCCGACGCACTTGCACTTCATGCATTCGAAAGCATCATGCTCTTCTTCACTTATTCGGATGACGATGTCTAACCCGACTGCAGGATATTCACCAAGATATCCTGATGATGCCGTCTTGACCAGTTTCTTCACTTAGCGAACTTTCCCTTCGCCGATCCTCCAGGGATGACCCGATCCAACCTCAGGGTGATCTTCCAACTAAATCAGCTTATCAACTCGACCTAGCACATGAGGATGCTAGGGTCTTCAACCTCTCTTGACCGCGATCCTGCACACCTGCATGCAAACGGAAAACAAACTACTACCTACCCTGCTGTACATTACCATTCCACCGATCAGACAGATCAACCGGTGGAATGGATCAGGAAATCCATGAAGTCTCTCAAACCAGCAAATCAATCAAGTAATGGAATGCAACCAGAGCAAGAACACAAACAGGATCACTTTATTGATTTCAAAGATGCAATACAATATGATCAATCTCTCTCTCAGTCTCACTCTCTGCAACCTAGCTCGATCGATGATATCTGTCTATCTATGCAATATCAACCGATCTCATGCTTATAAAGATTTCCCTACGAGTACTACTGACCCGACTCCAAGCGGCTGGGAACTCTCCAAGCGGCTGGGAGATCCCACCGAACATACATCATGACAGCTGTTATAACCAACTACCTAAAAATAGCAAAAGCCTGGTCAGCATGATCTTATCACGATCAGCATGACCTTATTACATGCATTTGGTCTAACAGACCTTCTTGGAAACATAAACTGGACCTAAACTACTAACTGCCTTATCAAGACCAGCTGTCAGGTAGGTGCTCCTGCACCATGGGATTCTATGGATCATATTGAAATCAAGCAACAAGTCCAATGGCTTTCATGATGTCAGGTCTAGTCTGGGTCAAATAGAGCAATCCTCCAACCATTGATCTATACCTTTTTTGATTTGCCTTGGGTGAATCATCATCTTTACCTAACTTACATCGGGTTACCATAGGTGTACCTACTCACTTTGAGTCTTCCAGTCCAAACTTCTTCAGCAATTATTTCACATACTTGGACTGAGATATAAAGATACCTTTATCTGACTGAACAATTTGTAGACCTAGGAAGAAATTCATCTCTCCAAACATTGACATCTCAAATTCACTTTTCATCTAGTCATCAAATGCTTTGCACATACATTCATTTCCACCAAAAATGATATCACCAACAAAGACCTCAACAATCAGGATGTCCTCATGATTAATCTTAAAGTAAAGATTACTATCAATAGTACCTTTGATAAAACCTATCTTAAGAAAATATTTATCCAATCTTGCATACCAGGCTCTTGGAACTTGCTTGATTCCATACAAGGCTTTTGTCAGTCTACAAACCATGTCTCCCTAATCAGACAACTAAAATCCTTTTGGCTGCTTAATGTAGACTTCTTCCTCCAAATCTCCATTCAGGAATGTTGATTTGACATCCATCTGATACACTTTTAAATCTTTGAAAGCAGTAAATACAAGAAACAATCTGATTACCTCTATTCTTTCCACTGGAGTAAAAGTGTTTTCAAAATCAATTCCTTCTACTTGAGAATAGCCTTTACATACCAACCTTGCTTTGTTTCTTACAACTTCACCATCTTAATTTAGTTTTTTCCAGAAGACCCATTTGGTTCCAATTACATTTTTGTCCTCGGGTCTAGGAACAAGATCCCGAGTGTGGCTCTTTTCAATTTGGATTAATGCTTCTTCCATTTCGTTTACCCAGTTTTCATCAATGCAGGCTTCACCAATTGATTTAGGTTCAATCCTTGAAATCAAACAAATCTCTTCTTGATATTCAACAACTCTTTTCCTAGTCTAAACACCTTTATTTCTATCCCCTATGATTTGATCTTCAAGATGATTCATTCTTACATACGTGGGGGTTTTGGAAATTTCTTGGGCTTCTATTTCTTAAGCTTGTTCATCAACATTTGTACTAATTCTTTGAGTGTTTGGAGTTTTTGAATCAATCTGCATCTGAGTTAGAGTTTGAACTAACTTTCCTTGACTTTGACTTTCATTTTTATCATCTGAATCATATCTGCAGAACTTGGAATGTCCTTCCTTTCTCTTAGCAACTCTAACATTTGCACTTTCAACAATTTTTTCAATCTCTTGTTAAAGCACTAGTAAGCCTTACTTTGAGTAGAGTATCCCAAAAATATTCCCTCATCACTTCTTGTATCAAACTTGCCTAAATCCTCATCTATTTTGATATAGCATTTACTACCAAAAACTCTAAAATATCTCATAGTAGGAGGATGACCAAACCATAGTTCATAAGGGGTCTTAGCAGAATTGCCTTTGATCTGGACCCGGTTAAGAGTGTAGACAGCAATACTTACAACTTCTCTCCAATAAACTTGAGGAACATTTATTTCCATCATCATGGTCCTGGCAGCTTCTTGAATGGTCCAGTTCTTTCTTTCCACAACTCCATTTTGTTGGGGAGTCCTAGGAGTAGATAACTATCTTTTTATGCCATGCTTTTCATAGAAAGCATCAAACTAATGGGAAATAAATTCTCCACCCATGTCAAATCTCAGACATTTCAATTTTTCACCAATTTCATTTTCCACCATCACTTTGAACACCTTAAATTTGTCAAGAGCTGTTGATTTTTCTTTTAGAAAGGTTACCCACATCATCTTGGAGTAGTCATCAATCAACAACATGAAATATCTATCTCCTTGTACACTCCTAATTCTAGCAGGACCACAGAGATCAATATGTACCAGTTCCAATCGTCCATTTGAAACTTGTTCCTTGCTTCTAAATGAAATTTTTCTATGTTTCCCCAATTGACATTCTCTACACAATCTATTAGGTTTCACAAGTTTTGGAAGATCTCTTCCAGCCTAAGTGGTACTTATTTTGACAATGTTATCAAAATTCACATGACACATCCTCCTATGTTATAACCAACTTTGATCTATCTAAGCAATCAAACAACTTTTTCCAGAGCTACTTAAATGAAAAATGTTACCTCTAGTTTGAGTACTAGATGTAATTTCAATTTCAGAATTCTCCAAGATTCTGTACTTTCCATCCTTGAATCGAAGATCATAACCTTTATCAACCAACTGTCCAACACTGATAAGATTATGTTTCAGTCCTTCCACATATAGAACATAATTGGTGCTATTCTTACCATCAAAAGAGATGGATCCTTTGCCACGGATTCTACCAGCTGAGTTATCTCCAAATTTCACAAGCCCACCTTCATAATTTTCAAAATTCACAAACTTACTCTTGTCTCTAGTCATATGATGAGAACATCCACTATCAATCACCCATTCATCTTTCTTAATAACTTGAGTAACCAAGGCACTTTCTACATTCACATAGCTAGTAGATTCAGTAGACACCAGATCTTCTTCTTTGATGGCAATGAACACCCAATCATTTTTAGGGGAACCTAGATGATCAGATTCATCATCTGTGACTCCTTCTTCTCCAATTTCTTGGACATAGTAACATTTGTTATGATTTCTATATCTGTTTGGGTTTGGTTTTGAAAACCTCTGCAGACATCTTGAGGCAAAATGACCAATCTTATTACAAGCAAAACATTTGAGTGGTAATTTTCCTTCATACTTACCAGATCCTCTTGGCAATCTTTTGGCAAGAAGAGCTTCAAGATCTGCAGTTTCAATTTCAACATCTTCAAGATCCTTCCTTGTCTTCAAAAATTTGTTTGATCTTGCAGAAGAGCTTTCACACAAATCATATCTTCGTTTTCCATATACACTAGCCTTAAATGTAGATTTAGACTTGGGAAGAGAATCACAAACTCACTTAATTCAAAAGCTAAAATTTTTCCAACCAGATGATCTCTTGTAACATCTGAGATAGTCCTGATCTCCTCTATAGCGGAAAACTTATGTTTGCATGAATCAGGTAAAGATTTGAGCACTTTTGACATAATCTCTGATTCTTCCAAAGTTCCACTAGCACTCCTAATACCACACACAAGTTCATTTATCTTTTGCATGTAGATTGTGATGTTTTCATCTTCGCTCATCCTCATAGTTTTAAATTTTCCTCTCAAACTTTGCAACATGGCATATTTGACATATTTATCACCTTCATATAGATACTCCAACTTTTTCTAGATTTCATAATCAATTTTTAGACCAAAGACATTGTCATTTCTGAATCAGTCAGGGCACTAAACAAGGCTTCTTTAGCTCAAAGGTTATTTTCAGCATCTTTGACTTGATCTAGAGTTGAAGGACCTTTCTCTGGAGTTTTATACTCAACACTAGTTATCGTCCAATAGGCATTGCCCATCCATTATAATGGCACTCCATGCTATTCTTCTAAACTAAATAATATGTTCCATGAAATCTTAGACTATCCTTCTTGTAGGTTGACATTTTGGATCTCCTCAAGCGGTCAGGCTTTTATAGACGGATATGGATGTGATACCAATTGTTGCAATTAGATCAGACAACTGAGAGGGAGGTGAATCAGTTGCCACACAATATAATTTTTTTCTAAATCTTCTTTATTATCTTACTACCTAATTAATGATATGGACATTAAAGCATAGATCAACAACATAAGAGTAGAAACATAATCAACACAATTGACACCAAGATTTTGACATGGAAACCCGATTAAGGGAAAAACCATGGTGGGGGTTAACCCACAAAGATTTGTACCCTATTAAAAGTACTTTAAAAAAATAGAAGGTACATGCCTTTGGGCGCACTGCCTAGAGCCCACTACTCAAAAAGAGAGGCTCACTGCCTACAAAATTTATTAAGAATAGAATGAATTAACTAAGAAATAGCATCTACTTCATGCATGGTTTCGTTTCAATGAATTCTCAAAAACTTTTGCTTGGCCCTAAATTCTTCTTTACTAACTTCACACTCTATATTGCTCTTGCTCCTTTTCTTCTCTATTTTGCTTCTAATCCTTTATTCAAATTTAATCTCTTTTGTTCAAGGATGATTTTCCACGACTCAGCTACACTCCTTTATGCTTCATCAACCTTGGAATAAGCATCAAGGTTAGTACACCAAACATCTTACTTAATGTGAATCACTAAGTTGTCAGCCAAACATTGCTAAGACTTGAAGATTCTTTGAACAACACACCACACTCTAGAGAATTACTTTTGGAACATCCGCAATATGCTTGAATCATCTGGTTAGCCAGGATTGCGAAGGATAGCAACACCAAGAAGGAAAACTTCACCAATAAGCTCAAACTTCAATGCAACATCCAACACAGTAGTCACACGATCCAGAGACCTCTACAAGAACAATGAATTCAACAAAAACATCAGCACTTCTCCAAATCATTAGGATCACTTGTTTCTTCATTTGGAACCTCAAGAATAATATCTACCATGTCTGTCATTTTAGAAAGATTGCTTGTGGACCTCCAAACCACGAACCACTTGAATGGATGATACACACTAACTTCCCAAACATGTCTCTTGATCCGTATATCATTATTTGACATATCTGGAAGGATCCAAACCACTTCTCTGTCCTTCTATCTCTTCTGAATACTAGAAAATTGGTTCTACTCAAATGGCCATAGTTTCTTCAAAGCTTCATACAGACCTCTCAAATCTTGATTGGATTTACTTCACACAATCCTCTATACTACTGTATGATCCCCATCCATTTATCTTTATTAATTTTTTGAATATCTTCAACATTCCAGTCTTCTAGTCAGGAAACAAGATAGTATACAATTGACATCAATGGCAACAAGAATATGTTGACATCAATGACAACATCGATTAGGCATATATTTACAACACAACTTATCCTAAACGTCTATCTCACTATCTTTCCCCTATCTCCCTATCACCTTTGTCCCTCTACCTCTCAATCTATCTCCCTATGTCTCTGGCCATGTCCCTCACTCTCTATCTCCCTATCTCTCCCCTCAGTCTCCTCTATATCTCCTTATTGTTCCTATATCTCTCTCTAAACCCTAAACTCTAAACCTCTAAACCTTTACCCCTAACCCTAAAACAATAAACCCTAAAGCCTAGATAATGTCCATAAACCCAAGAAACTCTCTCTGTCTCTGTCTCTATCTCTCTCTACCCACCATCTCTTCCTCTTCATCCCTATCTGTCTCCCTTATCGACAAATCAAATGGAAACAAGAAAACTAATGTTGATAACTGAGAGGGGGGGTGAATCAATTATCTTAATTATTTGAAGTTTCTTAATAATTAATGCAACATCAATTAAAATAAGCAAACATAACCATGAAATGGAAATACACATGACACAATATTTTTGACGTGGAAACCCTATTAAGGGAGAAAACCATGGGGTGATTAACCCAAGATTGTATTCTCTATTAGAAGAATAGAATTACAAAAGGCACTTGCCAATTAGGGCTTACTGCCCAAGCACACTGCTCACAAGAGGCTCATTGCCTACAAGAGACTCACTATCTATAAGTTGTAAGAAGAATAACAAGATCCTTGAACTGATGAGAAGCATCCACACATGCTGGAGTTCAGTTCCGGTTAGGCTCAATATACTGATCTACTGCACTTCATCCTTCCTCTTCTGTTATGCTGTTGTCCTTTCACATAATGGACCTTCCTTACTGCTTTCCTTCTGCTCTGCCGTTTTTCTTCACACACAACACAACAACTATATCTTCTTCACTCTCATCGAAATCCATTTGATATATATATCCGCACAAAGGATTTCATCCTCTTTATAGTCGACATCCAGAATATTTAGTAATTCCCAAACTTTAATCTGTTGGCTGAATCCTTGCTTACCAAGTGATGCGGATCTAGGAGATGCTTGTAGAAATCATCAATCATGTCAGCTAATCATGAATGATTCCTCAAGAAACTTAGTCATCAGTAATATCTCTTCCGGATTTGGGTCTGACACTCTGCTCGTATAGTTCTTCCTCTGTCTACTCTGCCAAACAGGAACCCAAAACTCAAGTGCTCATATCTCTTCATCCTTCCATCACCAGAGGCTAAATCCTTGGAATCTATTAGTCAAGGTACTCCTCTTGACTTCCCCAAATCTGCACTTCACTGAGATACTTCCTCTAAGAGATCTAGACCTGACTGTTGGACCTTGCTAACTGCTCTGTTCTTGCTTATCGGATCATAACACTTCTTCAATCTGACTTCCGGTAGAGACTCATCATGTCTTGCAGATGTGTGGGATAACCTTTTTTGCCATCAATGACAACATACATGAATCCATATAGTGTCTCTTGCCAACAATCTCCCCCTTTGGCATTGATCGCAACACTTAGTGAAAAATGACTAAGTGTCACACTATAGTCCCCCTTGGCTGATGCTCTATTTTTATATACATTTTCTGGAGCTCCCCCTTAGCTGGATTCCTCATTTTTCACTGCTCCTCACTCCCCCTTTGACATCAATGGAAAAGGGTAGGGTCTGTACACCAAAATTCTCAAAAAGTCAACTGTACTTAGCCGCATAAATATATATATAGCATACTTACATTTACTGAAGTATGTCTGCAAAAGTTGTCTTCAATTGGACAAATTCTGTTGCCCACCTTTGCTTCATCCTATCCAAAATTGAGATGTGACCACTCAACAGGAATGCAAATGCATTTGCCCTTTTTAGATCTATCGGATCACTGGTCCGGGCTGTGATCTAATCTTCTTTTATGGCCTCTAGCTTGGGGATAATTATCCCTCTATGTTCACCCAACCTGCTTATTCTATTTTTCTTTTCCTTCTCAAGCTTCTTGATTTCATTCAAGACTATAATAGTCTAACATTCTTGATTTATTATGGAAGAGGAGAGAGGATCAAAGTTCTTAGAGACTTTTGTCAGTTTGTCCTCCTATTCTTTCACTTTATTCTCAATATCCAATGTTACATTGGTCCATGATAAACAAAATTTGTACATTTCCCTGCCATCTTTAAGAGCACTTTCTAAGCTCTTTATCCCAATATTCATATTCCTCCTATCATTAGTTATTAACCCTTGTACCTCTGATAATCTTTTTATGAAAAATTCCTTCTGGACCTTATCTTATGTTGACTTCTCTAGGGAATCAAAATGTGTGCTAACACTATTGACTAGAGATTTGAGATTACCAGATGAGGAGGCTGAGGGATCCTTCTAAAAAGATGGCATGATCTTTTCTAATACTCCGGATGCAACTTCTATTAGCTCACAGTCTTCCATGTGAGACTTCAGGAGTTTTTCTTTTACCTTTGCATTAGCAAATGAAGCTATCTTCATTGTTTGTAATGGGGAAAGAGAATCAAAATCAAATGGCCCTTGTAGAAGTTCTGGTTCATCAATCTCCATTGTCTCTTTGTTTAAGAATTCTTTAACAATTTCTACAGTGTCTCTTGTCGGAGACAGATTCTTCTTCTCTTCTACAGTCTTAGAGCTGTCTCTTGGAGCTTTCTCTCCTTCTATACTCTTACCACTAGCAGCTGTGGTCTTCTTAGTTGAAGTCTTCTTTCCTTCTGCAACCTTAGTACTGTCATCTTCTTTTTCCTTCACTTCTTTTTCTTTATCCTCTATTCTTTCTTCTCCTTTGGATCCGGAGTCAGCAGGGGAGACTAGAGGAGTGATGTTTGTTTCTTCATGGGCCACCTCTTCCAGAGCAGAGGATTCCAAGTCCTTATCTTTTTCTTCACCGGTGTCCATTACTTCTTCTGTCATTGCCTCAGGTGATTCTTTTTCAACACTTGTAGCCGAGGGATCAACACTCAAGTCCTCTATAATAGGAATGTTGAATCTTGAGTATGCATTCTGGAGGATCTCTTCTGTCTCTTTTTCTACTTTGTCAGTTTCTCCGAGCATAAGTTGATTCATTCTTGCTTTGCTCCGGAACTCATCCTTGCAATATTTGAAGATCATATTTATTTTCTTTGAGTCAATTGAAGGATATAGCTGAATGGCTATCTATTCTCAGATCTCAAGATCTTTTGCCATAGCATTATTCTTTCTTATTTCTAACTCTTTCTCTAGGCTTTTGGGAATAAGAGATATAATTTCAATAAAAGCCTTATTGTAGATATTTAGATACTTGACTGCTACTTCCTGCAAGACCTTTTGGTCAGCCTCATTATAATAATCATAGAATTTAGCCATTGGTTGAAGGTTTCCATCCACAATAACTGATTTGATGACATCATCTAATGATAGAGTGGGCTTTTCAACAAACTCTTCTACCATCTCTTCCTTGTCTTCACCGGTAGAGGGTTCACCAGATACTTTCTTCTTTTTCCTCATTTTCCTTACCTCCTCATCTGACTCAGTCTCTTCATCATCCTTCTGACTGATGTAAGACCTTGTGGCCTTTGTCTTAGTTCTTTTCTCTGCTTACTAGATGGTTTTGCTTCCGATTTGGATTTACTTGAGCTCTTATCAGTGGTAGGTGCAGAGCTCCTAGAAGATCTGGTCCAGGAGGAGGATTCTACCAGAACACTTTACCTTTCTGCCTCTTTCTTCTCTTTCTCAGTCCTTTCCTTCTTTTCCCTATTGGCATCAAGTGCCTCTTTTGAGATGCCAAACTTTTGGTAATGTTTTCTACTTCTTTTCTTGCCTTTCTTTTCATCTCTAGTTGCCTTAGCTCAACATGGATCTTCATACTCAATTCTTCAAAGGTTCCAAACCTTTCTGCCTTGGGATCCTTTGGTTGACTCAGCATGTGCTGAACATGCAGCTCTACGATTTTCTCATCCACCTCATACCCCATTGGCATGATCCACACTGTTCTTGGTTCTACTGCCTCCATTAGGCACTGATCAGTCTCTACCATAAAGCATACTATGTCTTTGTATTTCTTGACTAGAGATTGGGGAATTCTCTCTCTAGCATGCATCATGTTCTAGAAGTTTTTGAAGAAACCCCAGAGAGCTGTGTTTTGTGCTTTGTCATCACCAAGTCCATGCAAATAATCCTTGATTTATATGGCAACCGGTCTGTCATTCTACCATACCCATCCACTGGATCCGGGTAGCTCATTCATAAAGTAGAAGAATAAGCACAATATTAACCCACCATACTTAAATGAATTCTTTTTATCTTTCTTTATTTTCTACAGATTCTTCAAGAGTTGGTTTAGAAGGAGCTAACAAAGGTCATAGTCTGAATTCTTTCTTAACATTTCATAAGCAGTGTAGATAGTAGTTCCAGGTACTGAATTCTCCCTACTAGAATGATATATCTTGTATCCGATGATTATGGAGGCAAACTTGATATCCGGATCAGTGATATCTTCTATTGTCATTGCTCTTTTGTCAAACCTAGATTTGGTAGCCTCACTTACAGTTTGATTCTTGACAGATTTGAGAGTAGGTATCCCACCAGATGAGTGCAAACTAGTAACTACCCTAATGGCATATTTTGTGATCTTGAATGGTCCATTCAACCACATGAAGTTGTCATGTATTCTGCTCAAGACATACCAGACCCATTCATCCTTAGCAAAGCAGGTGAAATGTATACACTGTGCAAAGTGCTTCTCCCGGAGGGCCTTGTATTGGGGTTTGAGCTCAAATGAATCATCTATTAGTTGTTTTTGGTAGATATCCCTCAATTTGAACTCTTTGAATTCTTCAATGTTTGCATGAATGTAAACCCTAATATCTTCTTTATGCAAGACACCATGCAAAACACTGGAAAATGCTCCTAGGGGATCTACTTCCAAGGATTTGTAGGGATTTTTTTGAATTTGGGGCGAGGCCTATCAGTGATCTTTACAATATTTAGAGTAGACATCTTTAAAAAGACTTGCAGAGAGATATTTAAGAATGGAAAATACCTTTTGCGCCTTTAGGTTTCATGGAGTAAGCCGGATCGATTGTTGGATGAATGGACTTCTGCAAATGATCTTTGATGGGCTTGAGGAAATTTGTTGCACAACTCCTTTTTGCTTCTTCTTGAATGCAGAATGAACAAATGTTTAATAAGAAGAACCCTTATATTACTCTTCAAACCCTAATACCAAGTTACAATAAATGCTCAACTTAAGTCATTCTGGTTTGCCTTGTTTTGCTTATTTGGATGACTTGATGAACCTGATCAATCTTGTTCTAAACATCTTGCGGATCTTTCATATTTTAACCACAGATTCTTTAGATGATTCTCTGAGAACCCTTTAATCCACAACCTTCCTTGTGCCAATTCCAGCACCAATTTACTGGATAGGGGAAAAAGTTTTTCCTTGTGTCTCCCCCTGAGCCAGAGCTCACTTTTTAATTTCTGGAAGGAATATCAGCACCAGATTCTGGTGCGGATCCATCCCCTACATTTTCTATACTTTTCTTCACCCAAATCTTGTTCATCTCACTTTGAACTTCATCCACATTCACTTTTCCTTTTCCCTTGTCTTGATTCTGGTTATGATGTACTGGACCTCTTTTGTCCTGATTCTTGCTTCTACAAAATTAAACAACATTTCTTTGCATATTTGATTGATGTCCTCTTGATCTACATTGATTAGCCATATGACCCATTCTATTGCATGCAAAGCATCTACCATTGAAAGAATTGTTCATTTGCATACTTCTGCATTCATGAGATTTGTGACCATACCTTTTACAGTTAAAACACTATCTGAAGAAGGAAGTGTTAGTCTGTTTATTCTTCTTCTGCACTGATTAGCTTTGTGACCAAAGTTATTGCAGTTGTGGTAGTATCCATTGAAGGATGGATATCTTTGAGCATTAGGTTGCCTCACCAGAGGTCTTCTAGGCCTGTTTCTTAGATTTTTTGATTCAAACTTCTTCTGACTGGATCCGGAGCTCTCACCTTTCTCATATCCCAAGCCATGCTCATCTACCCTCTTTTGGGTTTCAAGAAGAACTTCAAGTTGAGTAGAACTTATCTTGAATTTCTCTTTGTATTCATTTGTTGTTTGAAGATCCCTTTTAAGAGAGACAATTTGATCTTCTAGTTTTTCTTCATTATCTTTAGCATCTTCAAGATTGGATTCAAGATGTCTGATTATTCTATCCATCTTGTGGCAGTCTTCTAATTTCTCCTTGAGAAATTGTTTTAGATCATCTTCAGTTTTTCTTTTCTCTTCAATTTCTTGGGTAAATTTCATGACTCTTGATTCCATTTCATGTCTTACCATGATGATCTCTTTTGACAATTTTTCACATAACTTGGTTTTTTCCTTAAGATCTTCATTTGTATCATTTTCTTCACCTTGACTTGCCAATTGCTGAAGTAGTTCCTTTCTCTTTTTCATAGAGAGACTTAGTTTCCCTTTTAGTTTATTTATGAAATCATCAGCTTGTTTGAATCTTTCCTTTTATACATTGACTTTAGAATTAGATTGCTCAAGATCATCTAGCGCAGACTGAAGTTGCTCCCTCATACCATACACATCCATCTCAATTCCCATATCTTCCTCAAGTTGTTAGGCTCTAATTGGAGGAAATTTGCTTTGATACCAATTGTTGATAACTTAGAGGGGGGTGAATCAGTTATCTTAATTATTTGAACTTTCATAATAATTAATGCAGCATTAATTCAAATAAGAAAACATAACCATGAAATGGAAATACACATGACACAATATTTTTGATGTGGAAACCTTGTTAAGGGAGAAAACCACGGGGTGGTCAACCCAAGATTGTATTCTCTGTTAGAAGAATAGAATTACAAAAGGCACTTGCCAATTAGGGCTTACTACCTGAGCACACTGCTCAGAAGAGGCTCACTACCTACAAGAGACTCACTGTCTATAAGTTGTAAGAAGAATAACAAGATCCTTGAACTGATGAGAAGCATCCACACATGCTGGAGTTCAGTTCCGGTTAGGCTCAATATACTGATCTACTACACTTCATCCTTCCTCTTCTATTATGCTGCTATCCTTTCACATACCGGACCTTCCTTACTACTTTCCTTTTGCTTTGCCGCTTTTCTTCACACACACAACAACAACTATATCTTCTTCACTCTCATCGAAATCCATTTGATATATATATCCGCACAAAGGATTTCATCCTCTTTATAGTTAGAATCCAGAATAGTCAGTAATTCCCAAACTTTAATATGTCAACTGAATCCTTTCTTACCAAGTGATGCGGATCTAGGAGATTCTTGTAGAAAACATCAATCATGTCAACCAATCATGAATGATACCTCAAGAAACTTAGTCATCAGCAATATCTCTTCCAGATTTGGGTCTGACACTCTGCTGGTATAGTTCTTCCTCGGTCTACTCTACCAAATAGGAACCCAACACTCAAGTGCTCATATCTCTTCATCCTTCCATCACTAGAGGCTAAATCCTTGGAATCTATTAGTCAAGGTACTCCTCTTGACTTCCCCAAATCCGCACTTCACTGAGATACTTCCTCTGAGAGATCCAGACCTGACTATCAGACCTTGCTGATTGCTCTGTTCTTGCTTACCGGATCATAACACTTCTTCAATCTGACTTCCAGTAGAGACTCATCATGTCTTGTGGATGTGTGGGATAACCTTTGTTGCCATCAATGACAACATACATGAATCCATATAGTGTCTCTTGCCAACAACTAGGACATGCAAAGAGGATGAAGATATAAATTTGGAGGATGAAATGGAAACAAGATAAAACTAAAGTTCATTGGATGCGAAGAATGATGAAAGGAGAGGTGGAAAATAGTAAAATAGGGAAAAATTGGTGGGATATAAAGGGAATTTGGAAAGGAAAAGGAAAATTAGGAAAGCTAGGAAAAGGATTTAACTAGGAAGTAGATTGGTTAGAGAGAGAGAGACGATATATATATACACACACACACAAAGAGAGGGGGGATATTGAGAGATATAGATAGAAAGGGAGAGATAGAGAGAGATTGGAAGATAGAGAGAGATAGATAGATAGCAATAGAGATAGAGAGGGAGGATATAGAGATGGAGAGATATACATATAGAGGGGTAGAGATATAAAGAAAAGATTGAGAGATAGAGAGAGATAAACATATATGGAGAGGGGAGATGGATATATATATATAGAGAGAGAGAGGGGATATTGAGAGATATAGATAGAAAGGGAGAGATAGAGAGGGATAGAGAGAGATTGGAAGATAGAGATAGAGAGGGGTAGAGATAGAGAGATGGGATATAGAGATGGAGAGATGAAGAGATATAGATACAGAGGGGTAGAGATAGAAAGAAAGGATTGAGAGATAGAGATAGAGAGAGATGGAGAAGGATAGAGACAGAGAGAGAGATTTCTATAGTTCCAGAAATGGATATCTATTATTAACAGATATCTATTAGTAAGAGATATCCTTTGGTTTTGCCTTGTATTTAGGCTCGGGACTGTCATAGTTGACTTTCCCTAAATTCTAACATGTTTACTAGTTTCACTCTCTTCTTCAAACTTCACCCTTCATGTTGACAACTTTTTTTTATGCAAAATTGATAAAATGAAAAGGGTTTATAGAAGAAATTGCCATCTTTCTAAAAATTAAAAAGATTTGTTTGGTTATCATTTTATTAAATAATTATTAATAATTTTCTATATAGTGTGTGTCTGAAATCCTTATGGACACACTGATTGAAAAAAATCCATAACTTTCAAAATGTTTCATGTTTTTGAGATCCAAAAGTTGCATCACACTCTATGATTTTCTAGCTATAGGTTAAAAGAATCAAATTCCAATTTTTTTATCAAGTTAGGTTGGCTGGAAAATTACCTTTTAGTTTTTAAAAAAAGTCACAGTGAAAAAATCATAACTAATTATTTTATTGGAAAAAATTTTCAAAAAAATATGCGTCACATCTGGGCATGAGTCCTCTACTTATTTTCAAAGTTTCAAAAAAAATATTTTTTTGCTCATAGTTAGGTTGGCTGGAATGACACCCACTTTTTTTTTTTTCTGAAAAATTTAATAGTTGTTCATTGAAATATTCATTTTTCACTAAGTAAATTTAGGTTTTCTTTAAAATAGTAGACCATAAACTAGATTCAATTCTCTACAAATTTTGTTCTTACATCTTTTTCAAATTGTGTAGATAATCCATTCAAATTTTCCACATGAACTTGATTAAGTTTGATTTTTTGTATTTGCATTGCCACTTAGAGGTATAGTTTGGCACATCATGATCCTACGAATACCTTAGGGAAAATTTTTTGACAGGCAGAACATGGAAAATGTGTGAGGTGCCCCTATACATTTGAAAATGGACACTGAATTTCAACCCTACACAATATGATCCTTATGATAGTCCTAAATGGATTCATCTTTACAACTTACCCATGGAGTTATGGTCGAAAGAGTGTCTGGCAAAGATCAGATGATCACTCAGAACCCTAACAGACATAGGCACTGAAATATTAGAAGAGGACTCCTACCTAAATGCAAGAATTCGAGTTGACGTGATCAAAAAAATTCCATCGATTATATCCCTCTCCTTGGCTAATCACAAATGGAATCAGATGCTTGAAATAGAAGAACTAAAATTTTATTGCTTGAATTGTGGCAAAAATAACCATGTGACATGTCATTGCCTGATATAGCCTAAAGCGAGGAAATTTAGTTACCAAACAATGGAACAAATATTAAGTGTGATGTGACATGAGAAGGGGAAACAAAAACAAAAGACTCTAAGCTTCAAGGCACTAAAGGACAAGGATCAAGACTAATTCATCAAATCACCTCATCTAGTGTGCCAAGGAGTGGCAAAGAAATAAGCAATCAAAAGAAAGGTGAAATGGAGGTTTCAGGAAATTCAATATGTAGCAACCAAGGGCTCAATATTCTTGATGATGATTATTAGTCATAACAACATGAATAAAAGTTTACACAACAAACCTTTATTATCTTGAAAAGTATGATCAATTTAGGATAAATTGATGACTCCAAATCTCTGTTGATTAGGTCATGATTGTCTGACATTACTCAGAGGTTTATATGTGTTGATGTTTTCCATTCAGGGGCCTTACATTTTAGTATGAAGATGATTTGTATCCTGATCTACTCTATTTTTTGCCTGTTCTCTATGAATGCTCAACAAATGATGTTAAATCTTACAATATTTCATTAGGATATGCATTTAATCATGTGAATTCCTTCTAAGTTTGATCAATTATGCTAATCTTCACTAGGATTAAGATTGTATATGATGATTTTGATGCTCTGATCAATTCTTCTGAAACTATCTTGAATTTGAACTAATCTTTACTTAAATTAGCTTCTACACTATGAATTTATGTAAATATTGTGCCTACAAGCTGATATTTCCATGATTTCTATCATTATTTATGATTATTTGTATGACATTTTCAATTCTACATGTACTTAGTTCAAATATGCCATGATATTCATGTACTTATGGATGTCTACATATTTACTTTGTTCTGATTATCATTTTCAGTATTTTGCAGTTGTGATGGTGATTCAATGAAATTAAAATGAGAAATAGAGTTTAGAGAATTAGATTCCTAAAATTACTTAACTGCGATCACTGATCCACATACATGTTCCGTTATAGTAATGAAGAGAAGAAAACTAAAATCATACTTCACCAGGACATTCTACAAATCCATATCATCCAATGCAAATCTTCAAGGAAAAGTTGACAACAATATGCAATAAAATGAAAGCACTTCTATTGAATGATGCATTTCACCATTACATATTCAGAAACCAACTTGAAGATTACATAAAGTTTACAATTAGGATGTAATTTGTAGCTTCATCTTCATCTAGTATGCTTTAGAACAAGTACATTTACAATGATTTGAAGAGACAACCTTGCATAACTTCAAAAATTTAGTCTTCATTAGTCTCAGCAATTTGATATCCTATCGGGTCAGATATAAAATGATTGACCTCCTCTCTACAAATAACAAGTCATGGCCTTTTTATAGAACAAAGGCCAGAAAATGATTACATTGATCTAATGGTTAGGATCCAATAATAGTGATCCAATGGTTAAGAATGCAGGCACGTGGTTTCCAGTTGGTAATCATATAGCTGGCAAAGAATATTCTAGCATCTTCAAATTAGTCCACCCTCCAGCTAGAAAACAACGTATTTGGTGATACCTTCTTTGGCTCTAGTTCATGTCGTCACTGTCCACAACTTTGTAATTTTATCCATTTTAGCTTCCTTCTGCAACATCCAGCCAATCCCCAAATAGCCCCAATATCTTGCAATAGACAGATGAGAATTAAGCATAATCATTTAATAAACTAGCAGGAAAATAAACATTACATTAAATCAGGCTCTGAATGTGCAAACACAGATATTGGGTTATGAATATCAGGCTAAATGTGAAAATCTTCATATCAAAATACCCATATGATGTTGAAAAGGTCTAGTCAACCATCGTTTATTGAAAAACATGCTATCAGGCCCTCAAATGGCTTCTTTTCCTCTCGCTTTGTTTTTGTATATCGTATGCATATGATACTACATATGTTATGCATGCACCTTTTACACTATTATGCTTACAAGAAATGGTGACATCATGGTCATATTTTAACTCAATGACCCTTTTCTCACATTTAAATTTACTTTATGCACATATGCAACTTCTTCATCTTTTCACCTTTTCTGCATATTTAATTCCTTGCATGTGTATGTGCATATCTCATACAATCACCGAATGTACATGCGCAGGCCTCAACAAGAATCCACAATGTTTAACTTTCTAATTGCATCCTGTCTGTATATGCAATTATATGTATCACCTTTTGTATATGCTATACAACCACCAAATATACAAGCGTGGACCTCAAAAGGCACATAAAACAGATTTGAATTTACCTTCGATTTTGGGTTTGTATCTTTTCTTTTGTATTACCCTTTTGCATAAACCATATCTATATCCTTTTGTATCTCAGATACATACAAATCCTGATACCTAAAACAAATGTTTGACTTTGACTCTATTTTTCCTTTGTTTATGCATCAATGCCCATTAAGTTTGATTTGATAACACTTGAAATCTGGGGTTGTATATTTCCGTTTTGTATATCTTATGCAGAGGTTTCTGCATACATTCCCTTTATACAACTGGGGATCTCCACCCTAAGTGTACAATTTTTAACTATTTGTATCATGTTTGAGAATGTATCTGCATGTCAAGTACAAACCACTATGCATACAAATATGCATACGCTTGTGTTCTCTAAGTTCAATTGAATAAGTCTTTCGGGTCCGGATATGCACATTGAAATTTTATAACAGATGACAACCTTCATGCATACAATTTCAGATTTTAACTTTTATTAAATGCACCCTAAAAGATGTCAAGTCTAGATATGCATATTAGTCAATATCAGGGATATTAACTACGAATGTGTCCCTTCCTATATTGGGGATATGATGATGATGTCATCATGATTGTCGGGTTTTCTTTAAAATGAAATAGGATGACATCATGGTCACATTGAGGGAGATTAGACATATAAGTTAATATGATGGATATTGAGGAATATCACCCTCAGAAGAGGATGACATCATTGACATATTAATTCTTCCTTCTATCAGGCTAAGATGACGTCAGGGTCATATTAAGGAATATGAGGTATGATCTTAGGAATTATGACATTGCGGTCGATGTGCATAGATGACAATGGGTAAATAACTCCTACACTTGAATTTGACATCTCTATATGCAGAGATCAGGTTAGGATTCAAATATCAGGGATATTGGTGAATGTGAAGATCAAGCATATCAAGTCTGACCAAACATTGACCAACTATAACTTTCTCATCCTAAGGAATTTCAGGGTGATCCAAAAGGCAAAGATACTTAGAATTTTGCACTCTTTCACATGGTAGGATTCATGATGGCAGATTTGTTCTTTAGCAATTTGACTTCATATTTCAAGATCCAGACATACCTGAGACTATGCATATGCATACTGACTGATGCTACTTTTACCATTACCGCCCATGGAGAGACAAAACAAGCCAAAAGCAAAGCAAAGAGGTTGGGTCCCTATTTTTCTAAGGCAAAATGGGGCGTGATGTGTAACTACACAACAACTTGCCACCAAAGAAAACAACAAAAAATTTAAATAATTCAAGAGATGAAGACAAATTGGCATATAACATTCCAACTCTTACTAGACGTAAGTAACTTGATCTTCCTGAATGATATCATGTTCAACAATATAACAATGCTGATAAGGGATCAGGTGTGTGCATGTGATTAATAATCCTCATCTTGAAAGTAAGTTGAAGATGCTAGTAGCTAGTGTTAAGATACATAGTTTGGGTTCATCCCTCATAGCCAACCTGGATAGAGGCTTGCTGCCAATAGGCGTCCATAGCCCCGACAATGTCATCATTGCAATTCCCCTAAGTAGAGCCCCACTGCCAGTAGGTGTCCATAGCCCTGGTAAATTTACTTAGATGGCCTAAATTTTATCCTTATGGATTTTCAATATATTTCTTTTTTTTTAATTTAATTTTCATAAGATATAATCATGCAAGGACATTTTGCAAGGTGTGATCACTTGTTGTTTTAGGTTGGGAATTGCAATGGTAGCAAGGGTGACCTCTGTATTTTTCACTTAACACACACACTAATGTGTTCAACAAACCTAAGGTTGTTAGGTGTGTCATTGTGAGTAACTCCTTCAACAAAAGAATTACCACTGATGAATAAGATATCACAGACCTGATCAGAAGTACCTATACTGACATGAGTTACAACCTATGTAAGAATTTGTATTCATTACCCAAATTCTAACAATTTCACTAGTTTTCTAAAGTGGAAAGGTGCCTCAATGTTGCCTAATCAAAACAAGGACTCAACAACAACAAACGAGCAAACACACAAAGCAAACAACTACATAATCAACTAACTACAAAAGGGGAACAAAGCAAAGCAACACAAAAAAATAGAGAAAAAAAGAAAGAAGTAGCTATTGGCAAGAGACACTATGTGGCTTCATAAGTGTTGTCATTGATGGCAAAAAAGTCTATCCGACACATCCGCAGTACATAATATGCCTATACCAAAAGTCAGATTGAAGATGGTTTTGATCCAGTGAACAAAGAACACAGTATGTAACAAGGTCTGATAATCAGGTCTAGATCTCTCAGATGGTGTAACTCAGTAAGTTACAGACTTGGAAAAGTCAAGAGGGGTATCATGCTTATTGTATTCCAAAGATTTAGCCTCTGGTGATAAAGCATGAAAAAGATATGAGCATCTGAGTGTTGGGTTCTAGGCAGGTAGAGCAGACAGAGGAAGAACTAACTGGCAGAGTATCATATCTCAATCCAGATGTGCAAAAGGTGTTGATCAAGCAATTTGTGGCATTATATAGTGTTGGCTAACATGATTAATAAATTCTATGCCTATGTCTTTGATGCGTTTCACTAATCAAGCATGGATTCAACCGATAGATCAATAACTTGCAAATATCTCAAGTGTTCTTGTTGCCGACTAAGAAATTGTTGGAAATCCTTGTTGCGAATATATATACCTGATGGATTCAAGTTTGTAAGGGTGTGAAAAGTGATAGTGTGTATGAATAAGTGTGAAGAAAAGTAGAGACAAGAGCAAAGGTAGTAATTGAAGCCCATAATGTGACAAGAAAGTAATATTAAGCAGAGGAAGGATGAAATGTGCCAAATCAGTAAATTGTACCTAATCGAAACTAGAATCCTACATGTATAGATGATGTTCATTAGTTCAAACACCTTGTTATCATCTGTAAGCATTTGTAGACTGTAAGTCTCTTGTAGGCAGTGGGCCTTTTGTGAGCAGTGTGCTCGGGTAATGAGCCCTAATTGGCAAGTGCCAAATTTGTACTCTTTATTCTTTTAACAGAGAATACAATCTTGGGTTAGTCACCCTGTGGTTTTTCCCTTAATAGGGTTTCCACATAAAAATCCTTGTGTTATGTGTTAATTTCTTTTTCAGCTCTTATGACTACCTTGCTTTGGTATAACATTAAATGAAAAGTTAAGAAAAGAAAAGAAACATAGAAAAGATATAAGATAATTGATTCACCCCCCCTCTTAGTTATCTATATTGTTTCCAACAATTGGTATTAGAGCTAAGTTCCTCTGAACAAAGCCTAACAGCTTGAGGAAGATCTGGGAATCTCAATGGATGCTTATGTTATGAAGGAACAACTTTTGTCTACCCTAGATGATCTTGAACAATCCCACTCTGAAGTCAATAATTTGAGAGAAAGACTTAAACAGGCTAATGATTTCATAAATGAGATAAATGAAAAACTTAGTATTTCTATAAAAAGAGAAAGGAACTACTCTATAAATTAGCAAGTTAGAGTGAAGTCAATGATACTGATGAAAATCTAAATGAGAAAAATAAGCTATGTGAGAAGTTGTCAAAAGAAGTCATTATGGTAAGGCATGAAATGGAATCGGGTGTTATGAGATTCACTCAAGAAATTGAAGAAAGGAGAAAGATTGAAGACAATCTAAAACAATCCCTCAAGGAGAAAACAGAGGACTACCACAAAATGGACAAAATAATCAGGCATCTCAAATCTAATGTTGAAGAAGCTAGAGGCAATGAAGAAAAACTTGAGAATCAAATAGATGCTCTTAAACAAGATCTTGAAACTGCAAATGAATACAACAAAAAATTCAAGATAAGCTCAACCCAACTTGAAGTTCTTCTTGAAAGTCAAAAGAGGGTAGATGATAAGAGTGCATTGGGATATGAGAAAGGTGAAAGCTCTGGATCCAGTCAGAAGAACTTTGCATTAGGAAATCAAAGAAACATGCCTAGAAGACCTTCGGTGAGACAACCAAATGCTCAAAGATATCCATCCTTCAATGGATACTGCTTCAATTGCAACAAGTTCAGTCATAAAGCAACCCAGTGTAGAAACAAAATGAATCAAATCAATCCATCATTCTCTAGTCAATGTTTTAGTTGTAAAGGGTATGGTCACAAATCTCATGAATGCAGAAATATGCAAAAGAAGAATTCTTTCAATGGTAAATGTTTTGTATGCAATAGAATTGGACATATGGCTAATGAGTGTAGATCAAGATGATATCATTCAAATAAGCAAAGAAATGTGTGTTACAATTGCAATAGACCCAGTCATTTCACCAAATTCTGTAGAAACAGAAATCACGATAGAAAAGGTCTAGTGGAACATGATCAGAAACAAGACAAAGGCAAAGGTAAAGTAAATGTAGATGAAGTTCAAAAGGAGAAGAGCAAGATATGGGTAAAAATGAGTTCAATAAATATTGGGGATAGATCTGCACTGGAATCCGGTGTTGATATTCCTCCCAGAAACTAAAAAGTAAGCTCTGGCTCAGGGGGTACTATAGACAAGATCCATTTCCCCCAGCCAGCCAAGTGAGTGCCTAAATTTGACACTTTGATTCAAAATAAGAGGTTGCAGTTTAAAGGGTTTGAGGAAACTCTCTTGAAGGTCATCCTGTCTAAATTTGACAAATCCGCATTTAGATTTGAACAAGTTATGAGGAGATCTTGTATCGGCAGCTATCCGGTAAAGCAGAATTTCACAGACAGATCCAGTATGATCCAGAATTGAAATGTTTTAATCTATGGACCTATGGCATGTTTGAAAAAGGTGAATATGTGTTGTCAATCCTCATAGACAATGATTTGAAGATCTGCAAGACAATCTAAGAAAAGCTTATTTGAGAAGCAGGGTAACTAGATGACTTAAAACTTGTGCATTTATTGTAAAAGGAAATTAGGGTTTATGCAAAGATAAAAGGGTTCTTTCCACTCATTATCTCCACACTTGTACTCTCGAAGAAGAAAAGAAGAGCTCTGAGAAGAAGATTCTATAGTTCACTCAAAATTCAAACTTAAGACCAAATTCAACCAGAAAATCACTTCGACTTCTGCTCCAAACCCTAACGCGTGAATATGTACTTCCTATCTGAAAACTCTCTATGGATCTTTTGCAAAATGTCTACTCCAATGGTTGTCAATATTTCTGACAGGCCAAGACCAAAATTCAAGAAACATCCTTACAAATCTCTAGAAGTTGATCCCTTGGGTGCATTTTCTAGTATTCCACATGGAGTCTTGCATGTAGAAGATGTTAGGGTTTATATCCATGCAAACATTAAAGAATTTGGAGACTCGAAGTTGATCGACATTTATCACAAATAGTTAATAGATGATAATTTTGAACTCAAACCTGAATTCAACACCCTTCGGGACAAACACTTCAAACATTGCATACATTTTCCATGTTTTGCAGAAGACGATTGGGTCTGGTATGTTCTTGTTAGTTGTCGTTGCACCAAAAGATCAACCTGTTAATGCCTGATACAACCACTTGACTTAACAAGCATGAGAGGCAGTTAAGCCCTTGTCACAAACTACCGCAGCGCAGCATTGAACAAGAAGACCAAGGGTCACACCTTCCAACAATCCCCCCCAATGCAAGCACGAGGTTTGAACCTGTGACCTCAGCTCTGATACCAACTGTTAGTTGCCATTGCACCAAAAGATCGACTTGTTAATGCCCGATACAACCACTTGACTTAACAAGCATGAGAGGCGGTTAAGCCCTAACAAGAAGACCAAGGGTCACACCTTGCAATAGTTCTAAGTAGGATGCATGATAATTTTATGTGGCTAATGAGGCCATTCAAGATAACTAAATATTTCATCAAGGCAGTGACTAGACTGCACTCATCTGGTGGGGTACCTGCACTTAAATCTGTATAGAATCAAATAGTAACTGAAGCCACCAGATCAAAATTTGACAAAAGAGAAATGACTGTAGATGACATCATGGATCCGGATGTCAAGTTTGCTTCAATGATAATTGGCTATAAAATATACCACTCGAGAAGGGAGAATTATGTCTCTGGTACATCAATCAATGTTGCATATCAGATTTTGAGGGAAGATGATGATTATGATCTGTGTGAGCTTCTACTGAATCAGCTAGTGGAGAACTTGCATAAGATCAAAAAGGATAAGAAAAATTCCTTCAAATATGGTATTTTAATACTATGTATGTCTTTATATTATATGAATGAGCTACCTGGATCAAGTGGTTAGGTCTGGCAAAGTGACAAACCCATTGCAATTCAAATCAAATATTACATGTATGGACTTGGTGATGCTTAAGCCCAAAACATAGCTCTCTGGGGTTACTTTAAGAATTTCCAAAGCATGATGCATGCTAGAGAAAGGATACCACAAATAATAGTTGACAAATACAAAGATATAGTGTGCTTCATGGTTGACATTGATCAATGCCTAATGGAGGTAGTTGAGCCAAGAACTATATGGATAATGCCTATGGGTTATGAGGTCGATGAAAAAATCTTGGAGCTGCATGTTCAACACCTGCTGAGCCAGCCTAAGGATGCTGAAGCAGAAAGGTTTGGGACCTTTGAAGAGCTAAGCATAAAAATCCATGTTGAGTTAAGATAGCTGAAGATAAAGAGAAAAGTAAGAAAGGAAGTTGAAGAATTTGCCAAAAGATTTGGCATATCTAAGGAGGCTCTAGATGCTAATAGAGATAAAATGGAGAAGGCAGAGAAAGAAAGACAAGAAGCAAAGAAAGAAAGTGCTCTTGCACAAACCTCCTCTAAGACTAGTTCCTCCAAGAGCTCTGCTCTTGTCACCTCTAAAATCTCAAAATCTACCAAACCGAAAGTCAAGTCATCTAGAAAAGGAGAAAAGAGGATGAAGACCAAAGCCACATGAACATATACAAGCCATAAGGATGATGAAGAAACAGAATTAGATGAGGGAATCAGAAAAATGAAGAAGAAAAGAACATCTAGGAAGTTCTCTTCTAGCAAAAATGAGGAAGAGAAGGCAGAGGAATTTGTTGAAAAGCCAACTCTTTCCATTGATGACATCATCAAGGCAGTTACTATGGATGGGAACCTGTAGCCGATGACAGAGTTCTATGATGAATACAATGATGCCGACAAGAGAATTCTAGAGGAAGCTACTGTAAGGTATTTGAATATCTATAACAAAGCATTCATTAAAATAATTTCCTTAATTCCTAAGAACCTAGAAGAAGTATTGGAGCAGAGAAAAGATAATGCAAAGGCAAAAGACTTGGAGATCTAGGAGTAGATAGTAATACAAATGTGTCCCTCTATCACTCCAAAACAAATGAACATGGTGTTCAAGGATTGTAAAGATGATTTTCGAAGCAAGTCCCAGATGAACAAACTTATGATTGGAGAAACTGATCAAATAGCTAATGAAACAAAAGAAACTCTCCTGAAGGCCTTGAAGAGATTTAATCTTCCTATTGCAGAGGAAAAAAATAAAGAGCCCTCTACCATGGATGTTGAAGGATTAAAGAAAAATAATTAAGAATCATCAAAGGCATTAGATTCCTCTATTCTGGAAGAGGAAGGGTAGAAAGAAGAAACATTATCTGACAAGGATGGTGAAGGATTAAAGAAAAATGATGAAGAACCATCTGAGGCACTAAACTCCTCTGTTCTAGAAAAGGAAGGACAGGTAGAAGAAACAAAGATCAATAATAAAGTAAGTTCGGATGTCCCTAAAAGGAAGGAAGTAGAGTCTACAAGAGACACTGTAGAGACAGTTCAAAATTTCTTGGATAAAGAAATAATGGAGCTGGATGAACATGAGATAATTCAAGGGCCACTAGACTTTGACTCTCTATCTCTCGTTCAGATAATGAAGGTAGCATCTTTTGCTCAGGCCAAAGCAAAAGAGAAACTTCTGAAATCCCACATGGAGGATTGTGAGCTGTTGGAGAAGATTATGCCAACATATCAAAAGGATCCTTCTGTCTCCCCATCTGGTAATCTGAAAAACCTAGTCAATTTTGTTAACTCTCATTTTGAATCCTTAGAGAAATCGGCAGAAACTAAGGTCCAAAAGGAGTTCTCGGGAAAGAGGTTTAGTGAAGTACAAGGGCTAATTACTAATGATAGATGAACCTTGGGTATTGGCATAAAGAGCCTTGAAAATGCTCTTAAAGATGGTGGGGACATATACAAATTTTGTTTAACTTGGCCCAAAGTGACAAAGGACATTGAGAAGAAAGTGAAAGAACAAGAAGAAAAACTATCAAGTTTATCTCAGAATTTTGATCCCCTCACTACCTCTCTGGTGAATCATGAATGTCAAGCTATTGCTATAATCAATGAAATTAAAGAACTGGTTAAGGAGAAAATGAACATAATGGATAGAATGGGTGAGCTCAGAGGGATAATCATCCCTAAGTTAGAGGCAATGCATGATGCCTTGACAGACGCACAAAATACAGTCTGGACCAGTGATCCATCAAACTTAAAGAGGGTAGAAGCATATGCATTCCTGTTAAGTGGACACATCTCCATTTTGGATAGAATGAAGAGGAGTTGGGCCACAGAAATCATCCAGTTGAAGACAACCTTTGTGGATATGCTTAAGTATATGTAAGTATAACATACGATTTGTATATACTTATGCAGCCATGTATAGAATATTTTTTGTAACATTTTGGCATGCAGATTCCACCCTTTGCCATTGATGTCAAAGGAGGAGTGAAGAGTAGTGAAAAATGTGGAATCCAACAAAGGAGGAGCTCTGGTAAAATAGTGCAAGAGATAGAGAACCAACTAAGGGGAAGTTACTGTGACACTTAGCCATTTTTCACTAAGTGTTTCCATCAGTGCCAAAGGGGGAGATTGTTGGTAAGAGACATTGTGTGGCTTCATAAGTGTTGTCATTGATGGCAACAAAGTCTATCCCACACATACACAGTACATAATATGCCTATACCAGAAGTCAGACTGAAGATGGTTTTGATCCGGTGAAAAAAGAACAGAGTATGTAACAAGGTCTGACAATCAGGTTTGGATCTCTCAGATGGTGTATGTTACATCCCCTTTTTGGATTCAATATTACTATTTATTCTTTTCTTAAAAAGTACAGTTATGTGGATATGTTTTAACATCATAGAAAATGATGATATGAATAGAAAAGGTTAATTTTATGAAATTATGGAATTTACTTGATTATGATCAATTTGATGTTATGAATTAAAATGTCTTTCGATATGTGAAATGATTTGATATAAATATGTTTTGATCAGAACATTGGTACTCTTACCACAAAATTGTATGTGAGATTGTCAATGACAGGAATAGATGGAATATGTTCACCAGGAAGAAAGAAGAGAAAGTATCTTTGAGAAAGAGAGAATAGATTCTGGAATAATCTATGGGTGCTTGCCACTGAAACCAAATATCAAGTAGATAAACCTAGATCCCTTGAGTTAAGCTTTGATTACAAGCTAAGTCAATTTTAGATGAGATGTCGAGGTTTGCAAGAATAGGTCTTTCTCCTTTTGTAAGTTGTCATATTGAGTATGGGAAATCGACATCGGTGTCGTAATACTCTAAATCGTGTCATCAAATATAGATGACTGATATATTGTATATATGTATATACTTGAGATCAATTTGTAAGTAGTGTCTTGTTAATGGTTTGGTGCAAAATTCAAAAATTGTGTGTAAGTCGATCCCAAACCTTGTTTTGTGTTCATGCTCAATTCGTCGTTATCATCATTAAGCTCTACGAGAGTATGATGTAAACGTCTCCTTGCGAAATTTGACGGATGTCGAATTGTTCTATTTTGGGCTATTATCAAATATTAAAAGGTTTAAATAATGTTCTAAGTCTAGATACCATGGTGTGTAATACCTTTGGTCGTATCATAAATGAATATACTAAATTATATAAGTTATATTTATATTGTCAATTTGAGGTAATTGCTTCATTCTTTGTGATGTTGGTAATCGGGCAATAGCTCGAAAGAGACTCACTCAAGTCCTTTATTGATGTCTTTGATTTCAAAATAATCTTTTTACCTTCAAGCTCTTAATCTCATGATGGTCATCGGCCTAGTATTTATTTATAGTTTTTGTAATTGATTTCTACTCATAACGGATATGAGTAGTGTGAAAGTTTGTTAAAACTGTCAACCACCACCTCACCATGTGTGGAGCTCCACTTTGGAGAATAATCACGGTTTGAGTGGAAAAGGCCAAACCATTTCTAGTAGTGGTTGCATAACCAGGAGAACATTTTGCATGCCAGGTAGTTACCCTTAATGTCAGGCATGGTCTTATGAGTTGGAGGCAGTTTTTCCTTCACAGCTAGGCAAGATTTAGAGGAGAGTTAGAGTCAGTTTGAAGGAGGTAACGCAGAGTAGACCCGGAGAGGAGACTGTGCAAGAAGAAAAAGGTGAACAGCTTAGATAATAACAAACACCATGGACCAGTGTACAAGTAGACACAGGAGATTACCTTCAAGTTCTTCTCACCTCATCTCTGCACAGTCATAGTTTTTAGTTATGTTTATAATAAGTAATGTCTTTATTTGCATTTCGAAGGAACTTTGTATTTGCTTAAAGATGTAAGTTGTGAATGGTTACCATCTGTAGCCTATGTGTTTTATCACCTTCAAAATGAAGCAATGTTTTTGTCTCTTGCACTGTACCGCACCACAGTCATGTAACCCACAGTTTATTGCATTGTTCTTCGAAGTATCTTCGACGGTCAAGATTAATGTGTAGTCGTTGGTTCAACTTTAGGAGGTTTTTGGTTATGTATTTAGTTCTTTTTAGACTAAGTGTTTGGTCATAAAACATCTCACAGCTATCACAAGCTGCAGTGGTAAAACCTTTGTCGACATAGAATGAGTTCTCTTTTGGCCAGTCGAATACCATTGCTTGGTTTTGTCAAATTTAAAAGTCTAGTTTTAAGGTAAAAGACTTGTTTGTGATAACTGTCGATAGACGAGTATCAATGGTTTGAAGTGTAAGTCAAAACATGCAAGACTTCATAGTACTCCTCTATTTCTGAGTTTAAAATGGTTGGTCGACCATAGTGAAATTACTAACCTTGCTGTGAATAATAGCAAGCTTTAGTCTATTTGCCTTTGTAAGTAATTCTTATGCTATTAAAGTATTTAAACTGTTGTGTCCCCAAGAGAAGACTTTACAGTCGTACAAGTTAATATAATGAAGTTTTAAAGCAATGTAATGAATCTTTTGTCAAGTATCTAGCTTAGACTTGCATGCAATCTTATTGCTAGTAGAAACAACAAGATAGGGTTTCTAAATGCTTAGATTGGCAAAGATTAAGCTATGTCATAGGTTTTGACAAGTCGAAGTACAATCTTATGAATGTTTAATTTTAATGTAGGGTCTTCGAACATTTGTATTCTATAAATTGGCTCTAGGTATAACCCTTTTGAAACAACAACATTGAGTTTAGTGTCCACTCTTGAGTGGATAAATTAAGTAGTGGGCTAACTTAAAGATCAATGAAATAACTTTTAGCATTATCCGAATAATTGACAAGCTAGGAAACCATTCTTTTATCATGTAGATGGAAATGTTTCCATGAGCTAAGTAGACAGAGAGTAAACCTCATTGTCATGTGTTAATGCATGATGAATTTCAAACACCTTGAGGTTATCGAGGTCATTGTATTGAACTTATTTATAGGAATCTGTAGGATTGTGATTAATTCGTGTCGAGTTGGGGTGGGTGAACTTATTACTTACGTTGGTACAACGCTAATTATATTCAAATCCTTTAGCCAAGGTAATGCATGAGCCTCAAGTGCATTGATAGTTCACTGTGACTGGATGGCGTAGCTTGTGGAGTGGTCATGCTTGACTAGAGGGTATCTAGGGGATTGCATGATAACAAGTTACGTAAGTCACAACACTAGTACTCAGATGGAAAACACCATTGGTTATCCTAAGTCTATCCTCTTGAGTAGGGTAGGGCCACTTCCAGATAGGAAGGAGTGTGGGAGACCGATGGTCTATGGTTGGAGGTTAAGCTCCTTGAAGATACTTTCTCTTCTTTATTCTTGAGGATTGCCGAGACTTGAATTTGGATGGTTGACAATCGAGATGCAGTGACATTGGTAAGTTTCTATGTTGGAATTGTCCTAAGTAACTTTTAACAACATATTGTTTAAATGTTGTAGATGGATACATTCTTTTGCATAAATTATCATTTCATGAATATTGATAGTCGATGGATGAACTACCTAATTTTAATTTAGAAACAAATTACTTTTTTGTTTTAAACTTTCAAAAAGAAAATTATTACCTTTGGTTAAACTTAGTTTTTAGGGTGAAATCAAAACTAGGTGTTACATATGGTATCAGAGCAACCACGTTCAACACTAGGGCTAATGAGTCCACTAACCTTATTAGGAATCAACATTATGCGAGTAGCTAATGATTTGATTTATTGTGCCAGGATTGTACATCTCAAGAAAACTGTAAGGAAGTCCTTCGCTAGTAAGGAACGTTATCTGCAAGCTAAGTAGAAACGACTTGCGATAATCAAGACTATTGAGAAAATGAATGATGAAAATGACATTTGGCTAGATGATGTGGAGAACTTTTTCCAATGCTCTGTCACGACTCAAATGAATGAAAAAAGAACTCCTAGAGACAACTAGGATGGCAGCTCAAATCATGGTCAATTGCTGCCCTATTAGTGTACCAATGATCGCTAGGGATACCCATATACCACCTAGAGCTAAAATCATTGTGATATCATTTGATAGCGAATCTGAGGGTTATACACCTCATGAATATGTGTCAGACAATGAATCTGAAGGTTACACCCCTCTTGTAAATACTGAGTGAAACATGAAATATGTCTATCCTTAAAGAATGTATATACAGTTTTGCAAAGTATAATAAAGACAAATTGTGGTTTGAGAATAACTATGGTTATGAGCAATTGTTATGTTTTGATAATATACAAAATGATAAACCTTAGAACTGATTAGCACTTACTTAAGTAGGTGAGAAAACAAACAATGATGGATCAATCAGAGTTTAATGAGAGAGAAGATCGGGAAGGTCACAACTCTCAGGGAAATTCCAGCAATAAATTGGACAGAATTCTTAATATGCTTGCTGAAACTAAGGAAGGGTTGGGCAAATTGGAAAAGAAAGTGAATGAAACTAGGAATACGGAGGGTGAAAATGAGTATTCTAATAATGCAAATAAAAGTAAACAATGGGAACATGGCACGTCAAGTGAAAACCAAGATGATAGTGAAACTCAGAGGGAGACAAAAGATAAACTTGCACAAGAACTATCTAAGGTTATGAAAAAGATTATCCCTCCCAAATTTGATGGAACGAAAACTAGTGATACAGTAGAAGCATGGCTAACAAAAATGGAGAAATACTTTGAAATTAGAAATTACTCTGAGATTACAAAGGCAGTGTGGGGAGCATATCAGTTATCTAGAGAAGCATCCACTTGGTTGATGAACAAGAAAATGGAACTGGATTTAAGCCCCTTGAAGGTGACATGGAATGAATTTGTGGAATTTTTTTCAAAAGAGGTGGTTACCATAGCTCTATTTTGATCAAAAGCTAACAGATTTCTAAAACCTTAGGCAAGGTGATTTATCTGTGGTTGAATATGCAAAAAAAATTACTAGATTGTTGAAGTATGTTCCTCAATATCAAAAGGATGAAAGATTTCTGATAAGAAAATTTATTATGGGACTCAATCCTTAGATTGGCGGTGAGGTGGAGGTGCATGGTCCAAACACAATGGACCGAGTGTATGAGAAAGCAATTAAGCAGGAACAGAAGATCAAATCCATTTATGCTTACCGTGAAAAGAAATGTAAGAGATTTGATAAGAACTTCAATGATCAGATGTATAAAAGGAAGAATGATAAAGGATCTGGAAATAGGAGGTTCGATAAAGGAAATCAGAAAAATAAAGGGGGATTTGGTAATGAACATAGAAATGAAGACTATAAGAAAAATAACAATTTAAAGAAGAACGATGATGCTATGAGTAGACCATCCAAGAAGAGAGGACCAATTAGAGGATGTTTTTCATGTGGTGGAGATCATTATGCTAACTGTTGTCCTAATAAAAAGAAGAATGGGCAGCTTAGGAATACGGTACTTCCTTTGCAGCAGGAAGCGTTTCAACAAAGGATTCATGCCGCCCTTGACAATCGACAAGCTGATTATCAGATTACTCCCATTGAGATGACAGGTACATTATTTGGAGTTCTTGTTTCCATTCTGTTTGATACTGGTGCAACAGAAAATTTTGTGTCATCTAGAGTCTTAAGTAAATTTCCTAGAAGAGCTGGTTTTATGTCAAAACCGTGGACAGTTGAGTATGCAAATCACTCAAAGGCTTAGGTAGAGCAATGTTTGTTTGAAGCTAAGATTGATATTTCAAACTTCTCCACTGAGGTAAATTTATATGTAGAACCTTTAGGGTCCTACGATGTCATCTTAGGAATGAATTGGTTGTGGAGACATAGGGCCAAGGTAGATTGTTTTCATAAAACAATTGAGTGTTTGGATGATAAAGGAAACAAAGTTAATTTACAGGGTACTCAAAGGGAAATAAGGATCAGATCTATTTCTTCAAAATAATTAAAGTGGGCTAGGCGTAAGGGATGTCAACTTTTTGCAGTCAAAATGGACCTAGTAGAGGAAGCCTTAGAGAAGCAAACATTTGAGGAAAAATACCCATATCTTTGCAATTTCAGTGATATATTTCCCGAGGAACTATCAGGCTTGCCTCCAAAAAGAACCTTTGATTTTGCCATAGATATTAAACTAGGATCTGAGCCAGTATCTAAAGCTCCATACCGAATGACCACTACTAAACTTATGGAGTTGAAGGCTCAATTGCAGGAGCTATTATCTAAAGATCTAATTAGGCCAAGTGTATCACCATGGGGAGCTCTAATTATTTTTGTCAAGAAGAAGGACAAAACCCTTAGACGATGTATAGATTATTAGATGCTAAATAAGGTAACAATAATGAATAAGTATCCACTGCCGTGTATTGATGATTTATTCAACCAAATGCGTGGTGCAACAATATTTTCTAAGATAGATTTGAGATGTAGGTACCATCAGTTGAGGTTGAAAGATGAAGATATTCACAAGACTGCATTTAGAACAAGATATCGTCATTATGAGTTTACTATGTTTCCATTTGGATTAACTAATGCACCAGCCGCTTTCATGAATCTCATGAATAGTGTTTCCAGAGATTGCCTTGATAAATTTGTCCTAGTTTTCATAGATGATATCCTGATATATTCCAAAAATGAGGAGGAGCATAGACAACACCTTCAAATTGTTTTGCAACGATTAAGAGAACACAAATTGTATGCAAAACTCTCGAAATGTACTTTCTTTCAAAAAGAAGTGTAGTATTTGGGACATACTCTATTAGTAGAAGGGATATCAGTTTACCCAGCTAAAAGTAAGGCTATTATGGAATGGCCTATACCTTCCAATGTTTTAGAGGTACGAAGTTTTATGGGATTGTTTGGATATTACAGAAAATTTGTTTTGAATTTCTCAAGTATTGCTAGTCTAATTACTTCTTTGCAGAGAAAAGAAAAATGGTTTGTTTGGACTGAAGAATGTCAAAAGGCATTTGATTTATTAAAAGAAAAGTTAACAACAACACCAATCTTGAAAGTCCCTGATCCTGAAGGGCAATTTGAGGTTATTACTGATGCCTCGAGAGAAGGGTTAGGAGGTGTGCTTATGCAAAATGGGCATGTAATAGCCTATGAATCAAGAAAGTTGAAAAATTATGAGTAGAATTACGCTCCTCATGACTTAGAACTGGTAGCAGTGATTCACGCCCTTTAGATGTGGCGACATTATTTGTTGGGAAAGAATTTCATACTAAAATCAAATCAACAAAGTCTTCGATACATATTTACACAACCTCATCTCAATGCAAGACAAAGGAGATGGTTAGAATTAATATTAGATTATGACTTTGAGATTGCTTACATCAAAGGCAAAGAAAACTGAGTAGCTGATGCTTTAAGCAGAAGAAGACACATAGCTTCTATAATCTTTAGTCATGCTAATTTTAACGATTTAGTGTTGCAAAGTTTATCTGGGGATGAATATTATGAGCAAGTGAGGCAATCTCTACAATCAAACCCTAAGGATCCAAGATATGATGGATTCTATTTTGAGTCAGATGGATTGATCATATTTAAGGGAAGAATCTACATTCCTAATTCTATAGAACTTGGAAACTCTATTTGGAAGGAAGTTCATTGTGCACCTTATTCCGGACACCCAGGAGTAACAAAACTTTTAGCTGATGTCAAACCACTATATTTCTAGAAAGGAATGAAAAATGACACTGCAAGGTTTGTGGCAAGTTGCTTGGAGTGTCAGAGAATGAAGGCAGAACACCAACATCCTATTGGATTGTTATACCCACATGATATTTCAGAATGGAAATAGCAGGTTGTTAGTATGGATTTTGTTCAAGGGTTACCAATGTCTAAGAATAGACATGATGCAATATTGGTTTTTGTAGATAAACTAACCAAGGTAGCACATTTTATTCTAGGAAATTTGACAAATGGAGCTCATATTTTGGCTCAAAAATTTGTGCAAGAAATATTCAGATTGTATGGGGTACCTGAAAAGATTATATCTGATAGAGATGCTCGAATAACCTCTCGGTTTTGGCAAACTTTATTTTCAACAGTAGGGACTAAACTCAATGTGAATACCGCTTACCATCCTGAAACCGATGGACACATAGAAAGGGTTAATCAGGTCTTAGAGGATCTTTTAAGAATGTATTGCATGGACCAGAAATGCAGATGGGAGGAATATTTACCTCTTGTTGAATTTGCCTATAACAATTCCTATCATTCTACCATTAAGATGGCACCATTTGAAGCATTATATGGAAGGAAATGTAGAACTCCTATAAGCTAGGATAAGCTGGAAGATAGGATAAGCATTGGACCTGAAATGCTTGCAGATATGGAAGAAAAAGTGAAAATGATTAGGAAGAGGTTGGCAGAAGCCAACGACAGGCAAAAAAAGTTATGCAGATCGCAAACAAGTGCCTAGACATTTCTCTATTGGTGAGAAAGTTCTTTTTTGAGTGAAACCCCATAAAAGAACAATCAAATTTGGTAAATCATTGAAGTTAGCTCCTTGATATGTCAGACCTTTTGAAGTCCTTGAGATTATCAATCTAGTGGCCTACAAATTTGCTCTACCTCTAGTCTTATCCAAAATGCATAATGTTTTTCATGTTTCATACCTAAAGAAATATTTTGTATGTAATGACCACATTCTTAAATGGAATTCTTTACAGATACAAGAGCCAGGAGTGGTTGTGATCAAGCCACTCAAGGTGCTCAAAATGTGTAAATGTCATTTACATAATTGAGAGGTTTTGCAATGCAAAAATCAGTGGGACCAATATGGCGAAGATAGCGCCACTTGGGAAGACTATAATGACATCCACCAAAGATGTCCTTATCTTTTCAAAAACATTAACGTTAAACTATAAAAGTTTGTTTTATGTTAAAGTTTTCCTTGGTAAACTCAATCATCGAGGACGATGATTCTATAGGGGAAAGATATGTTACATCCCCTTTTTGGATTCAATATTACTATTTATTCTTTTCTTAAAAAGTACAGTTATGTGGATATGTTTTAACATCATAGAAAATGATGATATGAATAGAAAAGGTTAATTTTATGAAATTATGGAATTTACTTGATTATGATCAATTTGATGTTATGAATTAAAATGTCTTTCGATATGAAAATGAAATGATTTGATATAAATATGTTTTGATCTGAACATTGGTGCTCTGACCACAAAATTGTATGTGAGATTGTTAATGATACAAATAGATGGAACATGTTTGCTAGGAAGAAAGAAGAAGAGAAAGTATCTTTGAGAAAGAGAGAATAGACTCTGGAATAATCCATGGGTGCTTGCCACTAAAAATGAATATCAGGTAGATAAACCTAGATGCCTTGAGTTAAGCTTTGACTATGGGCTAAGTCAATTTTAGATGAGATGTCAAGGTTTGCAAGAATAGGTCTTTCTCCTTTCGTAAGTTGTCATATTGAGTATGGGAAATCAACATTGGTGTCGTAATACTCTAAATCATGTTGTCAAATATGGACGACTGATATATTGTTTATATGTATATATATGTATATACTTGAGATCGAGTTGTAAGTAGTGTCTTGTTAATGGTTCGGTGCAAAAGTCAAAAATTGTGCGTAAGCTGATCCCAAACCTTGTTTTGTATTCATGCTCAATTCATCGTTATCATCATAAAGCTCTACGAGCGTATGATGTAAACATCTCCTTGCGAAATTCGACAGATGTTGAATTGTTCTATTTTGGGCTATTATAGAATATTAAAAGGTTTAAATAATGTTTTAAATCTAGAGACCATGGTGTGTAATACCTTTGGTCGTATTGTAAAGGAATATACTAAATTATATAAGTTATATTTATATTGTCGATTTGAGGTAATTCCTTCATTCTTTGTGATGTTGGTAATCAGACAATAGCTCGAAAGAGACTCACTCAAGTCCTTTCTTGATGTCTTTGATTTCAAAATAATCATTTTACCTTCAAGCTTTTAATCTCATGATGGTCATCGGCCTAGTATTTATTTATAGTTTTTTTATTTGATTTCTACTCATAATGGATATGAGTAGTGTGACAGTTTGTTAAAACTGTCAAATGCCACCTCACCATGTGTGGAGCTCCACTTTGGAAAATAATCACGGTTTGAGTGGAAAAGGCCAAACCAATTCTGGTAGTGATCGTGTAAGGACGAGAACGTTTTGCATGCTGGGTAGTTACCTTTAATGTTAGGCATGGTCTTGTGAGTTGGAGTCAATTTTTCCTTCGTAGCTAGGCAGGATTTAGAGGAGAGTTAGAGTCAGTTTGAAGGAGGCAACGTAGAGTAGAAGCGGAGAGAAGACTGTGAAAGAAGCAAAAGTTGAACAGCTTAGAGAATAACAAACACCGTGGACCAGTCTCCAAGTAGACACAGGAGATTACCTTCAGGTTCTTCTCACCTCATCTCTGCGTAGTCGTAGTTATTAGTTATGTTTATAATAAGTAATGTCTTTATTTGCATTTCAAAGGAACTTTGTATTTGCTTAATGATGTAAGGTGTAAATGGTTACCATTTGTAGCCTTTGTGTTTTATCACCTTCAAAATGGAGCAATGTTTTTGTCTCATGCACTACACCGCACCACAGTCATGAAACCCACAATTTATTGCATTGTACTTTGAAGTATCTTCGAAGGTTGAGATTAATGTGTAGTCGTTGGTTCAACTTTAGGAGGTTTTTGGTTATGTGTTTAGTGCTTTTTAGACTAAGTGTTTGGTTGTAAAACATCTCACATCTATCACAAGCTGTAGTGGCAGAACCTTTGTCGACGTAGAATGAGTTCTCTTTTGGCCAGTTGAATACCATTGCTTGGTTCTATCAAATTAAAAAGTCAGCTAGTTTTAAGGTAAAAGACTTATTTGTGATAACCATCGACAGAGGAGTATCAATGGTGTGAAGTGTAAGTTGAAACATGCAAGACTTCATAGTCCTCCTCTATTTCTGAGTTTAAAATGGTCGGTCGACCATAGTGAAATTACTAACCTTGCTGCGAATATAGCAAGCTTTAGTCTATTTGCCTTTGTAAGTAATTCTTATGCTATTAAAGTATTTAAACTGTTGTGTCCCCGAGAGAAGAATTTACAGTTGTACAAGTTAATATAATGAAGTTTTAAAGCAATGTAATGAGCCTTTTGTCAAGTATCTAGCTTAGACTTGCATGCAATCTTATTGCTAGTAGAAACAACAAGATAGGGTTTCTAAATGCTTAGATTGGCAAAGATTAAGCTATGTTGCAGATTTTGACAAGTTGAAGTAGAATCTTATGAGTGTTTAATTTTAACGTAAAGTCTTCGAAAATTTGTATTCTATAAATTGGATTTTAGTATAACCCTTCTAAAACAACAATGTTGAGTTTAGTGTCCACTCTTGAGTGGATAAATTAAGTAGTGGGCTAACTTAAAGATCAATGAAATAACTGTTAGCATTATCTGAATAATTGATAAGCTAGGAAACCATTCTTTTATCATGTAGACGGAAATGTTTCCATGAGATAAGTAGAGAGAGAGTAAACCTCATTGCCATGTGTTAATGCATGATGAATTTCAAACACCTTGAGGTTATCAAGGTCATTGTATTGAACTTATTTATAGGAATCTGTAGGATTATGATTAATTTGTGTCGAGTTGGGGTGGGTGAACTTATTACTTGCATTGGTACAATGCTAATTATATTCAAATCCTTTAGCCAAGGTAATGCATGAGCCTCAAGTGCATTGATAGTTCACTGTGACTGGATGGAGTAGCTTGTGGAGTGGTCATGCTTGACTAGAGGGTATCTAGGGAATTGCATAATAACAAGTTACGTAGGTCACAACACCAGTACTCAGATGGCAAACACCATTGGTTATCCTAAGTCTATCCTCTTGAGTAGGGTAGGGCCACTTCCAGATAGGAAGGAGTGCGGGAGACGATCGGTCTATGATTGGAGGTTAAGCTCCTTGAAGATACTTTCTCTTCTTTATTCTTGAGGATTGTCGAGACTTGAATTTGGATGGTCGACAATCGAGATGTAGTGACATTGGTAAGTTTCTATGTTGGAATTGTCCTAACTTTTAACAACATATTGTTTAAATGTTGTAGATGGATATATTCTTTTGCATAAATTATAATTTCATGAATATTGATAGTCGATGGATGAACTACCTGATTTTAATTTAGAAACAAATTACTTTTCTGTTTTAAACTTTCAACAAAAAAAAATATTACCTTTGGTTAAACTTAGTTTTTAGGGTGAAATCAAAACTGGGTGTTACAGTGTAACTCAGTAAGTTGCGGACTTGGACAAGTCAAGATGGGTATCATGACTATCGTATTCCAGAGATTTAGCCTCCGGTGATAAAGCATGAAAATGATATAAGCATCTGAGTGTTGGGTTCCAGGCAGGTAGAATAGACAGAGGAAGAACTGACCAACAGAGTATCAGATCTCAATCCAGATGTGCAAAATGTGTTGATCAAGCAATTTGTGGCATTATACAGTGTTGGCTGACATGATTAATGACTTCTATGCCTATGTCTTTGATGTGCATCACTAATCAAGTATGGATTCAGCCGACATATCAATAACTTGCAAATATCTCAAGTGTTCTTGTTGCCAGCTAAGAAATTATTGGAAATCCTTGTTGCCGATATATATACCTGATGGATTCAAGTTTGTAAGGGTGTGAAAAGTGATAGTGTGTATGATTAAGTGTGAAGAAAAGCAAAGACAAGAGCGAAGGCAGTAATTCAAGCCCAGGATGTGACAGAAAAGTAATATTGAGCAGAGAAAGGATGAAATGTGCCAGATCAGTATACTGTACCTAACTAGAACAGGAATCCTGCATGTATAGATGTTGTTCATTAGTTCAAACACCTTGGTATCATCTGTAAGCATTTGTAGAATGTAAGTCTCTTGTAGGCAGTAGGCCTTTTGTGAGTAGTGTGCTCAGGTAGTGAGCCCTAATTGGCAAGTGCCAAATTTGTACTCTTTATTCTTTTAATAGAGAATACAATCTTGGGTTAGTCACCTCGTGGCTTTTCCCTTAACAGGGTTTCCATGTAAAAATCCTTGTGTTATGTGTTAATTTCTTTTTCAGCTCTTATGATTACCTTGCTTTGGTATAACATTACATGATAAGTTAAGAAAAGAAAAGAAAAATAGAAAAGATATAAGATAACTGATTCACCCCCCCTCTCAGTTATCTACTTTTTTTCCAATAGCAGCTACCCTACTAGACTATATACAAAACATTACAAGGCAAACAAAACCCATGGTAAGACCCAAAGACACCTATATTTGCATACTTCCTTAGATTATGCAGGAGCATCAGGGCACTAGTTATGGTTCTAATCTTAGCAAATTCATCCTTGTATTCTGAGAAATATTCTTATATTCTGAATTCATTGTTTTTAATAGAATAATCCCTAATGATCAACAATAGAGGAAGTTCATCATGTTCATGATCAATCCATATGCATGTCTTCTCTTTTGAATCTCCATAATCAAAATAATATTTAACATCATTAATTGTGGAAAGGAGAGATACAACCCGGTGTATTTCTTGTTTTGCTAGATATGTTTGTCTACTGTTAGTTAGTCCTTCATTTGACTTTATGTTTTCTCCCTCTTCAAATTGAAGAATATGACTCCTGATGAATTATTTCTTCATTCATATCCACCTCCATTTCTTCATTCTGCAAGCTTATCTGATCATCAAATTTAGGAAATGCCTCAATGTTTTCATCAGTTCCCTACACATCAACACTTGACTGAGTATCTTTACAATCATAACAATATGCACATAAATCTATTGTTTCTAGATCAAGAAATTGTATGACTATAACAACATTGGATAGATAAGTAAACTTCCTTGTATCTACTTCAAAATGATGTTGGATTGACATTTGATTATGCATAGCAACAACATAACTTTCTATATCTTCCATCTCCATGAATTGCTCTTTAAATAGTTCATTTTCACCATCCAGTGGAGTGTCTGGTTCTATTGACCTGCAACAACCTTGAATTTGATCTTTCAACTTAAACAGGTCAGATAGTAAATCAGTATTTACTTTCTTTTCAACAACTTCTTTAGTTGCTATCATAGGAACTTCTTTAGCAGCAGTGCATTTTAATTTTTTCACCACCTATTTACACTTCTGGGCTGATGCAAGAAGTTGGGTCCACAAAAGGCTCAAAAAGTGGAAGTGTTTTTGATATTTTTTAGAATTTGTCACACTTGGACTAAAAATTTGAAACACTTACACAATGAATCTTGCAAAAAGTCAGTAATATGAAATTTAGTATTTTAAATCTAGTTTCCAAATATGTAATTTATTCAAAAACCTAGATGAGAGAAATTCAATTTTGATAGGTATGTATAAAAACCACTTATTAAAAGTCATTTTTTTACCATACCATGCACGTGTACGGACACCACATTTTGACCTAAATGAAATTATTTTTCAAATTCCTTTTGAGAAAAGATACCTAACAACATGAATATTGATGAGGATACTTTTTTGTAATTTTTTTGAATATATTTTTTATTGAATTTTTATTGGTCATAATTGCTATTTTTAAAAATCAACATGTACGGACAACATAATTGGACCTAAACTAAATATTTTTTTAAAAAAAATTTCATTGTGTAGAGAATTGTCTAAAAATTGATGTCATATAATTTGTTTTTACAAAAAATCAACCAAAAATAGTTATTAAAAAAAAACTTGATATTTCATGTTTATGGACCAGTTTGCTTAGAAATTAATTAAAAAATATCAAATATCTTAACAAAACTTATATATTTGGAAACTAAACATCATGTTCTATAATGGATTTTAATTTTGTAGATTAATTCATAAAAAAGGTCCATCAACTATATTGTCAAAGTTTGGCATTTCTCTTGAACCTGTCTTAGTTTTTTAGTTGCAGGTCAAAAGCTAAGGGTCAGGTTGCCAAGCCTTTCCAAAGCCTAAAATCAAGGATACATGTGGATTGGGAATTCAAATTTTAAAAAATGCATATGCATTATAAAACTCCTATGTGTTTTTAAAAGAAACGTGTACGCATTCTTAAAAAAAATGCGTAGGCATTTCATAACACGTACACATTATCTATTTGGCCGTTCAAAAAAGGAAACACATTTTATTTTAAAAATGAAATACCTTTTAGAAATGCGTACGTGTTATAATGTATACGTGTTTTATAACACGTATGCATTTCTTATTGCGTACCTGAATCATAACACATATGCATTTTTATTTAGCCTCAAGTACTCGTAGCTAAGCATGTACATATTTTTTCAATAATGCGTACGCATTTCCTGCAATTTTTTTTGAGCCGAAACTTCCCCTCTTTGTGGACCCAACTTCTTGCTTTTACCCTTCTTTTTCCACTCATCCTCATCAAAACTATTAGGATCATTTCCAGGGACACTATCCTCACAAGTATTTCTTAATAATTCAACATATTTATCAAGGGTATCAGGATATTCTAATCCTCTTGATGTATTGTTTGATGATGTAAAACAAGGAGCACTTTCTTCTCTACAATTTTCAAAAGATTCATACCTGCACTCTGCTTCATTCACATTAAGTGAAGAACACTCAATCTCACTGTATATTGATTCGTCGAAAGGTTCTTCATTGTATTCATCTCCCAGAACTAGTTCAACTATTCTATTCATTAGATAACTCCTATCTTCTGGTGCTATATTTTCTTGTTGTTTCAAAATTCATTCACCTTCCTACCAAACTTTAGTCTTCTACATACTTCTAAAAAGGAATTAGTCCTTTCAAAGCTAAATCCAACCTTGTTAGGGAAGTCAAACAACTAACTTCACTGTGCTTTGCAAAATGGTGTATCCTGCACCTTCTGGATAAACCAAAGTTAGACAGACTTTGAGGATAAAGCTTCCTATTTAAAGTTCCTTGAAAGAAATGAATATTAACTTGAAAATTATCTTCATATGAATCCATTGGTCTCAAATGATGAAATATTCATGCATATTTTGCAGATAATGTGAAATTTTTAGTCCAAACTTTGGAAAATACAAACAACTTTCTGCAAATGATATGGTAAATATCCTTAAGGAAGTGATATTTATGATTAGACTCCTCAAATTGTTGGATATTGGTGGAATCTTTGCACAAATATTTAGGATTCAAATTGAACAAGAACAAAATTATGTTTCTTCAAACAAAGTTTATGTGTTGAGGCCCTCCTTCTAGCACCAAAACTATTGATGATGATTGTTAGTCATAACAACATGAATAAAAGTTTACACAACAAACCTTTATTATCTTGAAAAGTACGATCAATTTAGGATAAATTGATGACTCCAAGTCTCTGTTGATTAGGTCATGATCATCTGACATTACTTAGAGGTTGATGTGTGTTGTTGTTTTCCATTCAGGGGCCTTACATGTTAGTCTAAAGATGATTTGTATCCTAATATGCTTTGTTTTTTGCCTATTCTCTGTGAATGCTCAACAAATGATGTTAAATCTTACAATATTTCATCAGGATATTTATTTAATCATGTGAATTCCTTCTAAGTTTGATCAATTCTGCTAATATTCACTAGGATTAAGATTGTATATGATGGTCTTTGATGCTCTGATTAGTTCTTCTGAAACTATCTTGAATTTGAACTAATCTTTACTTAATTTAGCTTCTATAGTATGAATTTATGTAACTATTGTGCCTACAAGCTGATATTTCCATGATTTCTATCATTATTTATGATTATTTGCATGACATTTTTAATTCTACGTGCCCTTAGTTCAAATATGCTATGATATTTATGTACTTATAGATGTCTGCATATTTACTCTATTCTTCTTATCATTTTTAGTATTTTATAGTTGTGATGGTGATTCAATGAAATTAATATGAGAAAATAGAGTTTAGAAAATGAGATTCCTAAAATTACTTAACTGAGATCATTGATCCACATACATTTTCTGATACAGTAATGAAGACAAGAAAACTAAAATCATACTTCACTAGGACATTCCACAAATCTGCATGATCCAGTCTAAATCATCAAGGAAAAGTTTACAACAATATGCAACAAAATAAAAGTACTTCTATTGAATGTCACATTTCACCATTACATATCTAGAAACCAACTTGAAGATTACGTAAAGTTTACAATCAGGATGTAATCTATAGCTTCATGTTCATCCAGTATGCTTTAGAATAAGTACATTTACAATGATATGAAGAAAGAACCTTGCATAACTTTAACAATTCAATCTTCATTAGTCTTAGTAATCCAATCTCCTATCGGGTCAAATATAAAATGATTGACCTCCTCTCTACAAATGACAAGTCATGGCCTTTTTATAGAACAAAGGCCAGAAAATGGTTACATTTATCCAATGGTTAAGATCCAATCATAGTGATCCAATGGTTAAGAATGAAGGCACGTGGTTGCCAGTTGGTAATCATACAGCTGGCAAAGAATATTCCAGCATCTTCAACTTAGTCGACCCTCCAACTTGCAAACAACGTATTTGGTGATACCTTCTTTGGCTCTAGTTCATGTCATCAGTGTCCGCAACTTTTTAATTTTATCTATTTTAGCTTCCTTTTGCAACATCCAGCCAATCCCAAAATAGCCCCAATATCATGTGACAGACAGACAAGAATTAATCATAATCATTTAATAAACTAGCAAGAAAATAAACATTATATTAAATCAGGCTTTGAATGTGCAAACACATATATCAGGTTATGAATATCAGGCTGAATGTGAAAATCTGCATATCAAAATGCCCATATGATGTTGAAAAGGTCTAGTCAACCATCGTTGACTGAAAAACATGCTATCGAGCCCTCAAATGGCTTCTTTTCCTCCCGCTTTGTTTTTGTATATCATATGCATATGATCCTACATATGTTATACATGCGCCTTTTACACTATTATGCATACAAGAAATGATGACATCATGGTCATATTTTGACTCAATGACCCTTTTCTCACATTTAAATTTACTTTATGCACTTATGCAACTTCTTCATCTTTTCGCCTTTTCTACATATTCAATTCCTTGCATATGTATGTGCATATCTCATACAATCACCGAATGTACAAACACGGGCCTCAACAAGAATCTGCAATGTTTAACTTTCTAATCGCATCCGGTCTGTATATGCAATTGTATGTATCACCTTTTATATATGCTATGAAACCACCAAATATACAAGCGTGGACCTCAAAAGGCTCATAAAACAGATTTGAATTTACCTTTGATTTTAGGTTTGTATCTTTTCCTTTGTATTACCCTTTTACATAAACCATATGTATATCCTTTTGTATCTCGGATACATACAAATCCTGATACGTTAAAAAAAATGTTTGACTTTGACTCTATTTTTCCTTTGTTTATGCATCAATGCCCATTAAGTTTGATTTGATAACACTTGAAATCTGGGGTTGTATATTTCCATTTTGTATATCTTATGCAAAGGTTTTCGCATACATTCCCTTTATACAACTACAGATCTCAACCCTAAGTTTACAAATTTTTAACTCTTTGTATTGTGTCTGAGAATGCATCTGCATGTCAAGTACAAACCACTATGCATACAAATATGCATACACTTATGTTCTCTAAGTTCAATTGAATAAGTCTTTCGGGTCCGGATATGCACATTGAAATTGTATAACAAATGCCAAACTTCATGCATACAATTTCAGATTTTAACTTTTATTAAATGCACCCTAAAAGATGTCGGGTCTAGATATGCATATTAGTTAATGTCAGGGATATTAACTATGAATGTGACCCTTCCTATATCGGGGATATGATGATGATGTCATCATGATTGTCAGGTTTTCTTTAAAATGGAATAGGATGACGTCATGGTCACATTGAGGGAGATCATGCATATAAGTTAATATAAAAGATATTAAGGAATATCACCCTTAGAAGAGGATGATGTCATCGACATATTAAGTCTTCATTCTATCAAGCTAAGATGACATTAGGGTCATATTAAGGAATATGATGGATCTTAGGAAATATGACCTTATGGTCAATGCGCATAGATGACAATGGGTAAATAACTCCTGCACTTGAATTTGACATCTGCATATGTAGATATCAGTTTAGGATGAATATCAAGGATATTGGTGAATGTGAAGATCAAGGATATCAGGTTTGACCAAACTTTGATCAACTGTAACTTTCTCATCCTAAGGAATTTTAGGGTTATCCAAAAGGCAAAGATACTTAGAATTTCACACTCATTTGCATGGTAAGATTCATGATGGCAGATTTGTACTTTGAAAATTTGACTTCATATTTCAAGATCTGGACATGCCTAAGACTATGCATATGCATACTGACTGATGCTACTTTTACCATTACTGCCCAGGGAGAGACAAAACAAGCCAAAAGAAAAGCAAAGAGGTTGGGTCCCTATTTTGTTAAGGCAAAATGGGGCATGTTGTGTAAATATACAACAAGCATCAATTGAAGGAGGTAAATCAGGGAAAGAAAACCTAATCATAGAGGTTCAAGAGATTAAAAATCCAAAGAACACACTGTTGACTTCTAGTACATCAATCTAAAAAACCATAGGGAAAAATAAGATATGATAGGGAAATGAATACGACGGGGAAGATGGAACATGCAAGGGAAAGAGGTGTATCAATCAGTGAGTTTTTGAGGGTTAGGGAAGGAGCCTCCTCCCTTCCAAAAGAGTAAGCTACTTGATTGGCCAAAAGCCAAATGGGCTCCTAGTTTGTGGTGTTTCATTCAAATGCCATCTATCAAATTGAATAATTTTTAATCCTCGAGTAAGATGATGACCATATCTCTTTTGTGGTTGGCAAAAGAATCGAGTAACACAATAATCAACTCATGTGTCATATCCATAGCACATCGATCTAGTTGGTTGAGACACTTTGCATTGTGAATCTGCAGTCCTTGCATAGGTGACACTATGAATTTGAAGCCTCCCAAATATGAAGCACTCCCTTTATAGAAATGATGACGGTCTAAGGGTATATTACACAGGAAATATGTTCTCTCTATGAGAAATGGAACTCTCTTAGTTGAAACTACAAAATAGGGAAACTTGTTATTCTGACCAGATGTGATTCTCGAGGCCCTGACAAAGAATCTACTATAATATTTTTGACAAGAACCTTGGTTCCTTAGGATAATTCTTGATGCTCACAAGAAAACTATTGTATGTGAAGCTAGTGGCAAGAGAGGACAATCAAATCAGGAAAGATCAAATTGTAGGTGGTAAAATTTGCATGATTCCTTCAATGGGAGTAACAATTGACGAGAAGATGATGCCTTTATAATGTCTTAGTTGATATTCATCTGATATACCCATCTATGGCTTAGCATATGTCCATCAAATGCATTTGAGAAGGATGATGAGATTGAAGGGAAACAGGAAGAAGAAGAAAGGAGTCAAATGAGGCTGAGGAACAAACAGTGCAGTAGTCGATTGGGTCTCTTTAAGGTTGAGAAGGAGAGAGTGATCGCAATGATCAAGAAAGTCATCGGCTCCCACTTTTTTCATACGGGCATCTCCATGACAGATTTCTCTATGAGGAATTCTTGATGAATATTGTGCTCATCTTTGATAGGAAGGTATCTGGAAAGATCACGGTGAATTCTTTTGTTAGGGAGGACATAAAGGAAGCGGCTTATGTAGCTATCTCTACATAAAACAAAAAGTTGAAATAGGGATCCTTAGCAAGAGTGTTTGATATGAATGCAATGAGTAAAAACAAGGTAATTGCCCAAGCTTTGTGCTTGTTTAGAGAAGGAATCCAAAGAAATAACATGGATATGTTTACCTACTTCTTGAGCCAATATGGTGATTTACTCTCACCATCTCAGATTGAAAGATCATCTAAGGTTGGTAAAGGACTACTATTTCTTTGGCACTTACCCACCTCAAGTGGATGATTGTATGGCTTCGTTGAACAAACTTTACTATATTTTTGGTTATGTTGGGAGCTACCCCCACTAGTAGCACTTGTCAAAAAAAAATTAAAAAATTTAAAACAACCAAAAGTTTTGGTTGGATTGTGCCCTACCCGCACACCTTAGAGGTGATGGGTGGGAGGAGGGATGGGGACAAAACCCCATCCCCATAGTGCCATGGGCACCGTGGGTATGGGTCTTCAACCCCTCCCTCCCATAGGGGTCGGCCTATGTGTATGTCAAGACTCCTTGGTTGGGCTTGCGCCCTCCACACAAGGCCGCCAAACATATCTAAGTTATATATACCCTGCACACACACACACACATATTATTTATATATTATTCCTAGTCTCATAGTGTTGCAATTTTGTAAAGGGATGGATTGAAAAAAAAGAGTATATGTGAGATTTTGTAGAGAAAGAAAGGGACAAAAATAAAGAGATAACTCACTGGTGAACTATTACAACACAATAAATGGTTCTAAAACAAAATAATACTTATAGGAAAAATAAGGCAAGTAGGAGAAATGAGTGCTTTTATAACTTGAACATAGGATTAGTGAGGTTGCCCTAATGGGGTTAGTGTTTTAGCTTTAGTTTAGGATTTGTATAATCTCATTTAGTTAACTTTTCCCCTTTATGTGTATAGAGGATTGTAAAATAAACTTAGAAAATTGGTGTCTAATTAATGACTAGCGAAAATGAATATTATGGTTTTTTATTTTATGGGTTATTAATAATTAGTGCGTTTTATTACTCAACATTTTCCTTCCCTAGAGAAAATGGTATTAGTTATTTTATCTTAATTTAATAAATCTATTGTTAAATGTGTATTTATTTTATATTGGAATCAAATATTTATTATTCTTTTAGGAAACTTTAATATGTTTAACATGAGAGAAAATATTTTATTAATTTTTATTAAATATTGTTCATCAATTAAATTATTTAAAATATTTTTCTTGGGAATATTGAAAACCAATGACTTTTTTAGTGGTTAATATTCGCCAATTGGCTAATAGTTGAAATTGGGGATTCAAAATTTGACTAATAGTACAAGATGTAATGCAACATGAATCGCCACATTTTTATAGAATTTTTTTTAGTCCAAGCTAAATCGCCAGAACATTTATTTTATTAAACTTTTAAACTCAAAGATTTGCCACAATATTCAATACCTAATTAGATTAGATTCACCTAAAATTTGTAAGTTATAGTAGAAAATGAAATTAATTTGCCAATAAAATTATACAATTACTTATTACTTTAGGGCCATATCGCCAATTTTTAATCACCACCATTGATTTTTATTTATAATCTAATGATTGGGATTGTATTCCGTGGGTTAAAATGTACCCACAGAATTCTAATTCCCATTGAGCCAAGAATTGTATTTGGGTCATTGATCTCAATTTACAATCTAATGGTTGGGATTAAATTCCATGGTCCAAAATGTACCCGCGGAGTTCCAATGCACATCGTGCCCGAAATTGCATTTAGCCCATTAACCTCCATTGAGATCAACGACCTAAATACAATTTTGGGCCCCATGGACATTGGAGCTTCATGAGTACATCTTGGCCCACAGAATTGAACCCAAACCGTTAGATTATAAATAAAATAAAGGTTGGTGAAAAATAATTTAGGACTGATTTAAAATATCAATGTTTGATTTAAAATATTAAGGAATTAAGAAATAATAGACACGAGCACTACATCTTAAACTAGCCAATTGTTGCCACCCTCAGGCATCAACAACCTAAATGCAATTTTGGGCCCCATAGGCATTAGAGCTTCATGAGTACATCTTGGCCCACAGAATTGAACCCAAACCATTAGATTATAAATAAAATAAAGGTTGGTGAAAAATAATTTAGGACTGATTTAAAATATTCAATGTTTGATTTAAAATATTAAGGAATTAAGGAATTATAGACACAAGCACTACACCTTAACTAGTCAATCGTTGCCACCCTCAGGCACTTACTTTTCCACAGAAATTTAATTTTTTTAAAAAGGAATCAATGCATTTGCCTATTTTTCGTCAAGATTCGCCAGGATTTTCTACAAGTTTCTAGTGATTTAAAATAATTTGCCAATAAAATTAATATTTTTTTCAAAAAATAGGAAAGATTCGCCAATAGAAATTAATATTTAAAAAAAATTAAAGATTCGCTAGCATTTTATATCTTTTTTCAAGGAGGATTTCTTAAATTTATCACTATTGAAAACCTTATAGTGGTAGCTTTAACTTAAATTTTAATTTTTTATTTTTCCATAATAGTAATTTGTTTTCCAATAATTTTTTAAATTTTGCGATAGTAATCAATTTTGTAGACCTAGTTAATTATTGCAAAACTTACTAGAAATTATTTATTGTAATAATTGATTATTGTCAAGGTAAAACATTAGCATGCTAGGGATTTAGTTTTAAACTTAGATAATTAGGCCTTGCATCATAGAAGTACGGTAATTTCCATATTCATCTAGAAAACCTAAGAGGGAATTGTTTATGGTATATTTCCTTGTGGCATCATGCAAGATATTGTCTTTGAGGATGCCATGTTCTATTTTTGAATGCGGGTCCACTTGCATATAAAACTATTAAGCTTTAAAAGATGGAATTTAATTTAAATTAAAGATTTAAATTACAAAGGCCTACTTCCCTCATACAGGCCATTTGAAGATTTGAAGTTAAATATTATGGAAAGGCTGACAATGAAGACAAATGGTATTATTAAAAATGAGGACAAGAAATGATGAATGACCAATGCCTTATCGCAACACTCACATATAAGACAATATGTCTTATTTGAAATATGTGTAAGGAGATATGAATAGGGAGAAATATGGAATGTGCTAGTGTGGTTGACTCTCTTAAATGGACACCAAGATTTGAATTTAAAAATAAAATAAAATGCCAATTAGTGGGCCGACTAATATACATGGGAGCGCTCCATATTGAAGTTGATATGGGATACATCATATGGTGTGATTTATCCTTGTTTTAGGAGTGCAATTTTGAATGCATGAGATTTATACATGCTAAAGAGCAGCGAACTATTTTCATTAATCAAAGACAACAAATGATAATAAGTGGAAGGTAGCTAATTAATATGAAATGTGATCTGTTTTGGTAAAGACAATGATTTGTTATAAAGGACAGCTATTTGTTTTGAAGAGTTGTGCTTATCAAGGAAAGGTGTGATTATTGTTCATGAAGAGTTGCCTTGTTTGGCAATAGTTGTATTCATTCTTTAGAATCTTTAAAGATATATAAGAAGAGATAGGGGAATCATTCAAGTCATCAAGTAGAAAACATGACAAATCAGCCAACAAGAAAAATATATAAGTAGAAAGAAATAAAGAAAGATATATATAAAAGATCTACAGCTCAGTAATGGATAACAACAAAGAATTAATATAAAAGATCTACAGCAGTAATGGATAATAGTACAGAGAATTATTTATTGTAGCCATTCTATGATGCTATAACTATATCACCCTCTCCTTCTATTAATCTATTATCCCATCATTCTATTATTTAATTATTATATCATTCTTTTATTCCATTCTTCTATCATTATATCATTTTACTCTATCAATCTATCTTTCATATTATTCCATCATTTTATTATTATCTTGTTTGTCATTCTATCCTTCTATCATATGATCATCCTATTCTTCTATTCTTCTATTATTCTATCATTCTATCATTTGATTATTTTATCCTTCTATTATTATATCATTTTATTGTTCTATTATTGAATCAATCAAATCAGATTATCTACACTCAACAGACAAGGGTAGAATCAGCAGTTAATCCATTTGCTTCTAAGAATATAGTAGTCTTATGTTTTAATAAACTCTTATGATATGTATAATCATTGGCATATGAAGGATATGTATGCAACCTAATGATATCTCACATATAGAATATAGACAATACTGTGGTTTTCTCATATATTTGTTAAAATGTTGCAAACAACCATGATAGGAATAATGAGGGAATACAACGAAGGCTTATGAGGTCCTCTTTAAGCACACTATCTCATGGTGGATGACTGATAGTCCCATGAGGCTAAGGGGGTGCAAGGTGTGCCCCACCCTTAGGCTTAGAAGGGAAGGATACTCTGAACACCCTATGGTAGTTTCCCCTCAACCCTCTATGACGGTTGGCTATTGAGTCCCAATCATAGGGAGGAGAATAAGGGTGTCAAAGAGAGGGAGAATTGCTATAAGATTCCACACTAGGTACACCCCCTCATATGGATGGAAGAAGGCCACATGAGACCAAGAGGGATGGTAAGTTGCAAGTATGGACCTAACTGGTGTTGTCATTGATGTCAACATACTACTATTGCACTGATGTCAAGGATTGGATGAGTTGTATGCTAAGGATATTGAGAAAATTAGTCCTATTAGAAACAAAGATGATCAGTGAAGATAGTAAAGCTCTATGAAGTGAAGATCCCAGCCAGATGAAGATTAGAGAATGTGCATCAAAGGGTTTGTAGATATGTGTCTGAAGATGATCCAGTCAAGATTTGAGAGGTCCGCACGAAAATGTGAAGAGTTATGGCCATAAGAGTAAAACCAGTTCTAGCAACTATTCAAAGGTGATAGAGTGACTCAAATATGTTCGGTGAGATCTGAAAATACAATATCATGTTCTATGGATCTGGTGGCATGTTTGGGAGGCTAATGTAAATTGTAAACTCAATTGGTTTGTGGTTTGGAGCTCCACAAGAAATCCTTCTAATGTGACAGTGATGACCGACCGTGTTCTTGAGGTTCTAGATGAAGATGTGAATGATTACAATAAGCAGAAGTAGTGTAGATGTTCTTGGTGATTCAAGAAAGCTTGTGGGGGTCTCTAGATTGTGTCTAGCTTGTGTTGGCAGTCCACATTGAAGATTGAGCTTGTAATTAAAGATTTACCTTTGGGTGATGGTGTTCTTCCTAGTCTTGGCTGACCGGATGATTTGTACATGTTACAGATAATCTTAAAGATGTTTTGTGAAGCATGGCATGTTCCTTGAAGAAGATTGAAGTCCTAGCTATGTGTGGCTAACTGTGTAGTAATGCGCATGAAGTTTTTGTAATAAGTCAAGTTGTATTTTTGTAATTGCTCTGTAATAAAATATGTGTATATTGTGCCAACTTTGATGATCATTCCAAAGTCGATGTCATGTATTGGGTTCATTCTTGGGTTCATCACCCCGTGGTTTTCCCCTTAACTGGGTTTTCCACATTAAAATATTGGTGTTATATGTGTTGAATTTATTTCTACTCTTGATTTATTGCATTATGTTTCCATGATTGAATCCTTGATATGCTGTTGAAAGATAAGAAGGTTTAAAGTCAATAAGGAACAAAATTTTGGTGACAATTGATTCAACCCCCCCTCTCAGTTGTCTATCCTAAATCCAACAATTGGTATCAGAGTGAGTTCCTCTAGAAGAAGCATAACCGCTTGAGGAGATCTAGGATGTCGACCTACAAGAAAGACAATCCAAAGTTTGATGGAACAAGCTTCCCTGCCTGGAAGAGCCGCATGGAATATCACTTACAATGCATGGGATATCAGTATTGGAACATAACCTCAACTAAATATGTTCCCCCGAAGAATGGTCCAACAACTATAAATGAAGTTAGAGATGCAGACAATAATCTTCAAGCTAAAGAAGCCCTACTGAGTGCCTTGTCTGATTCAGAGCTAACAAATGTTATGGGGTTGAAGACTGCTTATGAGATTTGGACAAAGATGGAAAATCTTTATGAAGGAGACAAATATGTTAAGTGTGCCAAGCTGCAAAGTCTGAAAGGAACGTTTGAAAACTTGAAGATGAGTGAAGATGAGAATATCACTTTATATATGTCAAAAGTCAATGAGCTTGTATGTGGCATTAGATGTGCTAGTGGAATATTGGATGAAGATGAGATTGTTGCCAAAGTTCTCAGATCTTTACCTTCTTCTTACAAACTCAAAGTTGTTGCCATTGAGGAAATCAGATCTTTAACAACTATTACAAGGGATCAATTGGTTGGTAAGATATCTGCATTTGAGTTGGCTGAGTTTGGTGATGCACTTCCCAAGACTAAATTTGCATTCAAAGCTAGTGCCTCTACAAAAGGCAAACAGAGATATGATCCAAGAGAAAGTTCCTCAAGGAAATCAACTTGGTATGATAAAGCAAGGAAAGATCTAGAAGAGGATGAATTAGATGCTGAACAACTTGAAGCCCTCATTACAAAGAGAGTGCCAAGAGGATCCGGTAAGTATGAAGGAAAATTACCTTTTAAATGCTTTGCCTGCAATAAGATTGGTCATTTTGCCTCAAGACATCCATAAAGATTTTCAAGGCCAAACCCTAATAGATCAAGGTTTCAGAAGAAGTGTTACTATGTTAAAGAAGATGATGATGAAGGAGTGACATATGATGAATCTGAGATAGGAAACAAACCCGGAAGTGACTGGGTGTTTATTGCCATCAAAGAAGAAGATCCAATGCCTATTGCATCTGCCAATAATAAGATGATAGAAAGTACTTTGGCTGCTTAGGTTGAAGAAAAGGATGAATGGGTTATTGATAGTGGATGCTCTCACCATATGACTAGTGACAAGAGTAAGTTCCTAATCTTGGAAAGATATGAAGGTGGAGTTGTAAAGTTTGGAGATAATTATGCTGGCAGAATTAGAGGCAGGGGAACCATTTCTTTTCATGGAAAGAACAAAACTAGTGATTTTCTGTATGTTGAAGGTCTGAAGCATAATCTTCTCAGTGTTGGACAGTTGGTGGACAAAGGCTATGATCTCTATTTCAAAAATGAAAAATGCAAGATCTTTTAAAGCTCTAGAACTGAGATTGCATCCTGTACACAGACAAAAGGTAACATCTTCCAATTGGTTGGTACTGGCAAAACTTGCTTATTTGTTCAAATTGATCAGAGTTGGTTGTGGCATAGGAGAATGTGTCATGTGAATTTTGATAATATCATCAAGATAAGAAACACTCAGGCTGTAAGAGATCTTCCAATACTAGTGAAACTTGCTAATAGTTTGTGTAAAGAATGTTAGTTGGGTAAGAAAATCTGAGTCACATTCAAAAGTAAGGAACAATCTTCAACCGGATTGTTAGACTTGGTGCACACTGATCTCTGTGGTCCAGCAAGAATCAGGAGTTTGCAAGGAGATAGGTATTTCATGTTGCTGATTGATGACCACTCTCAGATGATGTGGGTAACTTTCTTAAAGGAGAAATCTGAAGCACTTGAGAAGTTCAAAATATTCAAGGCTATGGTAGAAAATGAAACTAGCATAAACATAAAGTGCCTCAGGTCTGATAGAGGTGGAAAATTCACATTCGGTGAGTTCATATCATTCTGTGAGAAACATGGGATAAAGAGATAGTTATCTACTTGAAGGACTTCACATCAAAATGGAGTAGTAGAGAGAAAGAACCAGGCCATCCAAGAAGAATCTAGGACCATGATGATGGAAGCAAATGTTCCTTAGATCTATTGGAGAGAAGTTGTAAGCATTGCTGTCTATACTCTTAATCAGGTACAAATCAGAGGTAATACTAGTAAGACTCCTTATGAACTTTGCTTTGGCATCACTCCTACTGTGAAGTATTTCAGAGTCTTTGGTAGTAAATGTTATATCAAAAGAGATGAAGACCTAGGCAAGTTTGATACTAGAAGTGATGAAGGAATATGCTTGGGATATTCTACTCAAAGCAAAGCATACCAGTGTTATAACAAGAGATTGAGAAAGATTATAGAAAGTACAAATGTGAAAGTTTATGAAGGCATGGAAAGTCCCTCAAGGTATTATGAGTATGAAGCAGATGATCAGAATGATGTCTCGGACCAAGGAGAACAAGTCCCAACTCCAGTTCAGATTCAAACTGATCTGAAGAATCCTAAAATACAAGAAGAGACAAGTTTGGATGAACCTGTCCAAGAATTAGAAGTGCAAGAGAATCCCAAAACTCCCAGGTATGTAAGGGGTAAGTGCAAGAAGATGGGGGGCCAAAAAGGGGTCTTAAGTGGCCACTTTTTTTTTAAAATCAGGAAATACTAGCCTTGGATGAGAAATTGAGCATAGTTACACTCAAAATTTGGAGATGCAACCAAAATAATGTTCGTAGTGCTCTGAGTCTACTTTCTAAACTACTATTTTTTTTTTAAAATGGCATAGATTAAGGGGTTCAAAAGAGGGAACCACAAAAATTGGTGTTGTTTCTATCAAAAAAACATAACATAGCATGTTTTGTGGCTCCCTCAAAAGGTCAACTTTTTTTTGGTATTTTTAAAATTGCTTTAGTGAGAAATTAGCTAATAGCATGTAGTTTATGCCCAATTTTTCTAATATTTTTTTGATGAATATTTGATTTTTTACTAATTTTCAAAGTGGACACATCCTAAAAAAAAAAATTTGGCCGTGCTACCCCTATAAATTTTGAAAACTAATTGAAAATCATTTTTTTCTTTTTCTAATATTTGTAGAATGGAGCCTAGTTTCTAAATATGTAATTTTTTTGAAATTTCAATGAATAGTTAATTTACAATGAAAAAAAGACCAAACAGTGGTTTTTGCCCAAAAATGGACACACAAACAAAAGAAATTAAAGATGAAAGGCTTAACGTTGTTAAAATGTGAAAAAAATCACATCGTCAAATAGCTAAGAGAAATCCTAACATTACCTAGGTGTTCGATTTGTTTGACCTTGAAACATGTGCAAATCTGAGGGTTAGTACGAATGAAATTATGTGAAATCTTAAAGAATATGAAAAAACACGTTTGTGACTGTTCAAAAGGCACTCCAAGCCTTTGGGTTGGAAATCTAAAGCAAATCCCATGCCCAAGGCTTGGGATTGCCAAAGCAAAACATAACGCGAACGCGTTATAATGCGCTCACGTTATGTTTTGCTTTGCATTTTTCCTTTTCTGCAAAACTATGTTGTTTGTCATGTTTGACATAATGCGAGCGTGTTATAACGTGCTCACGTTATGTTCCCCTTAAATTTTTTTATGTTCAAGGCTATTAATCATGTATGTATGTATGTATGTATGCCTCTATGTATGTATCTATGTATGCCTATATGTATGTATGTATGTATCTATGTATTCCTATATGTATGTATGTATAGTGTCGAAGGCAGAGGAGGGTAGAGATGGAAGTGAGCAAGATAGGGGAGGAGAGGGGTGGATAAGGATTGAGTGATTAAGGTTTAAGGTTGAGGGTTGAGTGTTTAGGGCTAGGATTTAGAGTTTAGGGATAAGGGATTAGACTTTAGGACCTTGAGGGACTAGGGTTTAGGGTTGAGGCTTTAGGGATAGTGTTTAGGGTTAAGGGTCGAGGGATTAGGTTTAAGGTAGAGTGTTGAGGGTAGAGGGATTAGGGATAGGGTTTAGGGTTGAAATTTTAGGGTTGAGGGATTAGGGTTTAGTAGTTCTTGTGGATAGGCCCAGTAAACAATGGGAGATTATTTGCCTATTTCATAACAATATACCTTCCCTAAGTGCGGTGTGGACAACAAGAAACATAGATGTACCCCAATGCAAACCTTTTCTCATAATAATCATCCTTCTGATTTCAACTGTTAATTACTCATTGTGGATATACCATACGCAAAGCTTTTCTCATAGGGTTTAACGTATAGTGTCAAGGGTTGAGGGTTTATTGATAGTGTTTAGGGTTGAGGGTTGAGGGATTAGGTTTTAGGGTTGATGGATTAGGGTTTAAGGTATAGTTTTGAGGGTTGAGGGTTTAGGGATAGGGTTTAGGGTTGACAAATTAGGGTTTAGGGTTGCCAGATTAGCGTTTAATGTTGAGGTTAGGGTTAGAGTGTCAAGGGTAGAGGGATTAGGGATAGGGTTGAGGGTTGAAGGTTTAAGGATTGAGGGTTGAGGCTTTAGGGATGAGGGTTTAAGGCTTAAGATATAGTGTCAACTGTTGAGGGTGTAGGGATAGGGTTTAAGTTTTAAGGGTTAAGGGTTGAGGGATAGGGATTAGGGTTTAAGGTATAGTGTTGAGGGTTGATGATTTAGGGATAGGGTTTAGGTTTGAGGGATTAGGGTTTAGGGTTGATGAATTAGGGTTTAATGTTGAGAGTTGAGGGTTGAGGGTTGAGGGTTGAGGTTGAGGGATAGGGTTAATGGTCAAGGTATTGGGGTTAAATAAGAGTGTCGAGGGTAGAGGGATCAGGGATAGGGTTTAGGGTTGAAGGTTTAATGATTTAGGGTTGAGGATTTAGGGATGAGGGTTTAAGATATAGTGTCAAGTGTCGAGCATGTAGGGATAGGTTTTAGAGTTTAAGTTTTAAGGGTTAAGGGTCGAGGGATCATAGTTAAGGGTTGAGGGATTAGGGTTTGACGTTGAGGGTTGAGTACATTAAGGTTCGAGGGTTAAGGGTTTCAGGATAGGGTTGAGAGTCGAGGGATTAGAGTTAAGGGATAGGGTTGGAGGGTTTAGGGATAAGGGATTAGGGTTTAAGGTATAGTATCAAGCCTGTTGAGGGTCTAGGAATAGGGATAGCATTTAGGGTTTAGGGATGAGGGATTAGAGTTGAGGGATGACATATTAGGGTTGAGGGTTGAGGGATTAGGGTTTAAGGTTGAGGGTTGAGGGATTAGGGTTTAAGGTTGAGGGTTGAGGGATTAGGATTTAAGGTATAGTGTTGAGGGTTTAGGGATAGGGTTTATGGTTGAGGGATTAGAGTGAAGTGTTGAGGGAATAGGATTTGACATTGAGGCTTGAGGGTTGAGGCTTTAGGGTTTAGAGTTTAGGGTTGAGGGATCATAGTTAAGGGTTGAGGGATTAGGGTTTGATGTTGAGGGTTGAGGGTTGAGGTTCAAGGGTCAAGGGTTTAGGGATAAGGTTGAGGGTCGAAGGTTAAAGTAGAGTGTGGAGGGTATAAGGATTAGGGATAGGGTTGGAGGGTTTAGGGATAAGGGATTAGCATTTAAGGTATAGTGTCGAGTCTGTTGAGGGTTTAGGAATAGGGATAGCATTTAGGGTTTAGGGATGAGGGATTAGAGTTGAGGGATTAGGGTTTAGGGATAAGGTTTAGGGTTGAGGGTTGAGGAATTATGGTTTAAGGTATAGTGTTGAGGGTTTCTATCATCAAATGTAGATTTATGGGTTTGATTATATTGATTGCCTCTCCATTTTTGGGGTGTGGATGTTTTGGAATCAATCAGGAAGTCTTTAGGAGACTATGTGGAAGTGGATTGGCAATCGCTTGACAAAACCCCTACTATTTATGCTTGGATAAGGATGTGTCACAAACTAGAACTTCTGCTTCCAAAGAAGATCTGTCTTTCTTCCTCGATGGGCATTTTCTATCAAGAATTTGATTATGAGGGATTGCCCCTTCATTGTTATGCCTATCATATGGCGGAGCATCTGGCAAGCTCTTGCAGGAAATAGGAAAAGTTCTCCCTCAAAAACCTTATGGTCATTCAAGTCTGAAGGGGAAGGTTTGGAAAGAGAAATGCACAGGATGTGATCAATCTATAGAAGGACAAAACGTGAGTGCGTTATAATGTGCTCACATTTTGTCTTGCTATAGAAATGGTAAAAAAGTGTTGATCCCCGTGATCTAGGCCCACATTCTCTATTTTCATACCGATTCTGCGCGTGCTCTGACAAAAAAGAAGTGCTTTCATATTATTGGGAAGTTCGCATGCATATTTGACACATTGTACCACCTTTGCATGATCTTTCCACCACCTTTTCTGTTTTGCCAACTTGAGAAGGAGGAAATAACATAGTTTTCACACCAAGTTTGATATATATCTATTCAAGTTTCAATTTTTGTAGTGTTGCAATGTTAATTGTGATTCAATTTGAGGAATTTAACATTATAGATCGGTTAATAGTATTGTTGTTAGTAATTATATTTGAGTGTTATTCAATTTAACATTGAAAAGGAAGCAAGTGGTGAAAAACTCAAATTGTTGAGGAGTTTGATGCAAGAAGAAAAAAACACTACATAATTGGCTACTCTCTCCATTCAAATCTTTATTTTTTAGGTATGTCAAGTCTTTACATGCATGTTCTTTATATTTTCCTTAATTCAGATTGAATTACTTTATCATGCTTTATCATACATGTTTAGAATAGACACATTCTCAATCAAGAAAGTAGCCTACAATCTCACATGATGCCATGTATATTTTCTACACTTGGGCTCTTTAATAATTATGCGTAACAAACAGACCTTAACATACCATGATGTCAAACTATACAAGAATAAATCCTTACAACATAATAAAAATACAATCCCACTATTATCTTGTATTTATTTCTTAGGAAGTAATATTCATCTCTTTATCATGCTACAGACAAATTCTCTGTCATGCCAAGGAAATGATCAAGAATTAAACCAACACAGGAAGAGATAGAAGCTAAGAATGCAAAGAAAACAGTGGCTATGAGGGAACTTCGTGAGAAGAGGAAATTGGACACGATAAATAAAGACATACCAATTAAAGAGGAACCACAACCATCACAAAGAGATATGGTATTGGCGGCACAAAGAGAACGAATGTAAAAACTTCATGCTACGAGAGATTTGAATACCATAGTTGGAGACACATCCTCTACCGCAAGTCAACATGTAGGGACACCATCTACCACATCTCAAGTTGAGAGTACATCATCACTCACATGTGATGAAGGAGGTACGCCATCATTCCCGCCTCAACCTCAAGGTATGTTATCTATTCCATCTTCGATCGAAGGTATGCCATCTAGCCCATCTCATTTAAATATTGATGAAATTTCTAATGTTGAGATGAATTTACCTAAGTTAACACCACCTAGAATTTTGCATAGAAAGCCAAAGTATTTGATTGATATTGATGAGAATTTTTGCAGCCAATGGAAGGTAAGATTCCAAAATGTACTTGTAGAAGATATGCTCATAAGATTTGGAGATTGTTCTTTGAAAAGTTAAATGAGACTGCAAGATGTCAACTATTCATTGATATGATGAGAAGTATAAAGTATAGGTCCATCATGAAGATTCTTGGGTTGAGAACATCAGAGGCTTCAAGTGAAAAATCTATTGTCAAGAATCTAATGAGTGCATATGAGAGTGTCGGTAACACCTCATGCACAAAAGATAGTAATGCAACAGGGTGTGTGATTACATCGACTATAGTAAGTAGTCAAACGAGGAAAGCTCGTATCATTAGAAAGATGAGTCAAGAATTGAGAATTAATAGGAAAAGTTTATCAAGAGCTGTTGGAAGACACCAAAGAATTGAGGACACTAATGCCAATGAATTATGGGCATTCTCGGGGAGACTACCACGAAAAGATAAACCAATTGTTGAAGCATTGAGATCACTAATTGAAGACTTTTGGAAGAATTACACAAGGGTATCTCCGAATCAAAGGGATGTGGTAAGAAGGAGAATCAGTACTCAGAACCATGAGCCACATCCAAAGCATTTTTTGGATGAGACTCAAACACAGTTTTATGGTAAATTTCTAGAGAAGTATCCTCAAATTAAAATTTGTCAAAGATATTTTGAAATGCTAAAACCTTTCTATGTCAAGATAAATCACACACGCACTACTTGTTGTAGATTACATATTGAATTGTCTAACCATTTTGATGCTTATAGGTCTATATGTTTAGATATGCATACTAACAATGATTTGCAGGGTTGTGCCATATGTGCCCATCCAACATCTTCAAGAGACTTCATATCAAGAATTTTATGTGAAAAAGAGGAAGGTCAAATATTCTACAAGAAATTATGCTTGGATGGCACATGTCATCATTAAGGTGGCTTGCAACATTTGCCAATATGTGAACATATGGAAAGAACACATGCAGTTGGAAACGAACTAGTAGAGTTTGGCAAGTATAAAATAGTGGCATACAATACAAAAGATGGTAAAGAAGTAAAGAGGTGTGAATTGGTTATTGAAAAGATTCTAGTGTATCAGTTTATGCCTATATTTTATGACAACATAGTGTATGAGTCTGCAAGACATGCCCATAGAGATCGATGGTTGGACTTGCAATTCAAGTTATGCAAGGACACATTTCTGGTTGGTAGCATTGTTTTAGTCATCGACTTTGTAGAGAACTACAGTCTATAGCTACAGCGTGAGGTGCAATCACAATATTACAACTCCACATAGGTTTCTATATTTGTGCACATTGCATTCATTCATGTAAATGATAGTATACAGGATGACAGAAAGTTCATAAGGGAGTATAATTTCTATATTAGTGATGATTGCACGCATTCTACGAAGTTCGTGCAAGGTTTCTTTCAGGTGTTGTACAATGATTTGGCTAGAAGGGGCATATCATTCAATCAGCATATCATATGGTTGGATAATTGTGCATCACAATTCAAGAACTCATAGAATTTCTATTGGCTGAGTAGGAGGCATAATTTTATAGGTATTTAGCATATGTGGAACTTTTGTGAGGCCAGGCATCGAAAGGGGGAGCATGATGGTGCATGAGCATATATCAAAAGAGCCATAGCATGAGAAGAGTTAAAGTATAAAGACAATGCAAAGTTGATAGATGCAAAATTGACTGTCAAGTGGTGCAATGCTTCCATGGGTCCAGATAATAAAGGTAAGTCTTCAGTTCGTAGATTTTTTTGGTTGATAGATGATACTAACACTGCACCATATAAGGACCGTTGTACACTGACAAGATCAAATGAGATGCACTCTTTTAGAAGCTCAATTGCAGGTTCATGGAGTATCCATATGCGAAAGATGTCATGCTTTTGTTCTTCCTATACAATTCAAGTCTGGGATGAGTGCAAGTCAAAGGAGTGGGTTGACGAATGGTAGTTAAGTTATCTTAGCCCACTTGACACGTATCGACCCCCGACGGCACTAGAACTAACATAGATGGAATTATCAGTTGACTTTGACCACATATCAGATTTAGTTTAACTAGGTAATATAGGGCATGTATATGCATCTAATTTCATCTAGTTCAACTAGGTAATGTCATCTTACTTTGTAGTTTTTTTGTACTGTTGACTAATTTCATCTAATTTGCTACACATATCAATGTAGGGCATGTATATGCAGTTATTATAGATGAAGATAATGAAGAGGGAACAGATTATTACTTATGTCGTGTTGAGGCCAAAAAGAAATTGGAGGCCCCTGTTACAAATGGAGAAAACATCGAATACCCTACAGGCTCAGTGGTTATTACTGGAACATGGCTTAGAAGGTACCCACATAAGAGTGTTAATATTTGGTTGTTTTAGGACTTTAACACGCATCGGAAGATTCTTCATTACTCGAACCTTGTCATGGCATCTAATGTTCATTTGATAAAGTATCGGCGTAGACCTTTGAACAAAATCTTGTGGAAGGTGTGTGAGTCTGACCATGAAGCAATACTTGACACAATAAAGAGTAGAGCAAACTCGGATGGTTCATTGGATTAATTTGTAAGTATTCCCGTTGATTTTGTAAAGTCATGTTATATTGAGTTGTAAGTATGCACATTAATTTGTAAGGTTTGTCTTTTTTTATTTCCTCCTGCATTTTTACACATATACACATTTTTACATCATCATGTTATGCATTTTTGGTGTCCTGCTCCTGATGCGACCAAACTCATAACTCACCCTACTTCCTTTAGACACCATTTGATGATCTCTCCAACACTCTGGATCCAGGGCGCCCAATCATGATAATGACCTATATACCATTCTCCCAAGGCGCTCATAATGAATGAAAAGAAGACCAAGGGTGCCCAAGCTTAATAGACTTATTTCTTTCAATTTTGATGATCCAAACTCTTACAAAACGACATCCACTTTCATGCCTTTAGATCTTCTTTCACATACAGGGCGCCAAATCAAGTTGAAAAATCTACATAAGGGCACCAAAATGGATGAAAAGAGACATGAAATGCACCTTAGGACTCCATGCTAAGGTTTGAACCATTAAAGTCTCTTGATATTAGGTGCTCACGATGATGAAACTTAGAGTTTTTTCCTTTCCTAGGCACTCATCTAAGATGTTTGAATGATAAGGATTGCCTAGACCTCTACAATGTACATTGGGCACCAAAATCAAGGTGATTTTAAGTCACTTTGAGTCATTTGGGGTCAGTTTGAGTCTTTGAGTCATGTTGCAAAAAAGTGTCAATGTTGTCAAGTTGCACAAAGTAACTTTTACATTTTTGGTGTCCTACTCCTGATGGGACCAAACTAACAGTTCCAATGCATCTGGATGGGTACATTTAGGCTAGGCATGGTTCTATTTTCACCCAAACAATGCAAAACAGTCCGAGCTACATTATGCCGATGATATCCCTGAAGAGTCCAAATTGCTAAAAGGTAGCAATCTTTGATGAGATGTTAATCGAAAACCGTGTCACTTAGAAACATTTCATCTAAGGAAATGTGATCATGTAGATTGTCTCTACAATAACCTCTCTCAGTTTTTTATATCTTTGAGGCATTTGCCCGTGGTGAAAGGTTTTCTAGTGCCCCAAAAATTGTCAGAAGGAAGCAGTGTAAAGTTGCAAAGGGGTGTAACTTTCATCTTACTCCTGATGTGACCAAACTAACTATTCCAACGCATCCAGATGGGTACATTTATGCTAGGCATGGTCCTATTTTCACCCAAACATGTCGAAACAGTCTGAGCTACATCGTACCAATGATATCCCTGAAGAGTCCAAATTGCAAAAAGGAAGCAATCTTTGATGAGATGTTACTCAAAAACCATGTCACTTAGAAACATTATGTCTAAGGTAACATGATCATGTAGAGTGCCTCTACAATAACCTCTCTCAGTTTTTATATCTCTGAGACATTTGCCCGTGGTGAAAGGTTTTTTGCTGCCCCAAAAATTGTCAGAAGGAGGCAGTGTAAAGTTGCAAAGGGGTGTAACTTTTGTCCTGCTTCTGATGCGACCAAACTAACTATTCCAACGCATCCAGATAGGTACATTTACGCTAGTCATGGTCCTATTTTTCACCCAAACATGTTGAAACAGTCTGAGCTACATTGTACTGACGATATCCCTGAAGAGTCCAAAGTACAAAAAGACAGCAATCTTTGACGAGATGTTACTCAAAAACTGTGTCACTTAGAAACATTCCATCTAATGTAACGTGATCATGTAGAGTGTCTCTACAATAACCTCTCTCAGTTTTTTATATCTCTGATACATTTGCCCATGGTGAAAGGTTTTCTGCTACCCCAAAAATCGTCAGAAGGAGGCAGTGTAAAGTTGTAAAGGGGGTAACTTTCGTCATGCTCCTGATGTGACCAAAATGACTATTCTAACACATCCAGATGGATACATTTATGCTAGTAATGGTCCTTTTTTTCACCCAAACATGTCAAAACAGTCCGAGCTACATTGTACCGACGATATCCCTGAAGAGTCCAAAGTGCAAAAAGGTAGCAATCCTTGACAAGATGTTACTCGAAAACTATGTCACTTAGAAACATTCTATCTAAGGCAATGCAATCATGTAGAGTGCCTCTACAATAACCTCTCTCAGTTTTTTATATCTCTGAGACATTTGCCCTTGGTGAAAAGTTTTCTGCTGCCCCAAAAATCGTTAGAAGGAGGCAGTGTAAAGTTACAAAGGGGTGTAACTTTCATCCTACTCCTAATGTGACCGAACTGACTATTCCAATGCGTCTAAATGGGTACATTTACACTAGGCATAGTCCTATTTTTCACCCAAACATGTCGAAACAGTCTAAGCTACATTGTACCGATGATATCCCTGAAGAGTCCAAAGTGCAAAAAGCTAGCAATCTTTGATGAGATGTTACTCAAAAACTATGTCACTTAGAAACATTTCATTTAAGGCAACACAATCATGTAGAGTGCCTCTACAATAACCTCTCTCAGTTTTTTATATCTCTAAAACATTTGCTCGTGGTGAAAGGTTTCCTGCTACCCCAAAAATCGTCAGAAGGAGGTAGTGTAAAGTTGCAAAGAGGTGTAACTTTTGTCCTGCTCCTAATGCGACCAAATTGACTATTCCAATGCATCCGAATGGGTACATTTACACTAGGTATGGTCTTGTTTTTCACACAAACATGTCGAAACAGTCCGAGCTACATTGTACCAATGATATCCCGGAAGAGTCCAAAGTGCAAAAAGGCAGCAATCTTTGACGAGATGTTACTCAAAAACCTTGTCACTTAGAAAGATTTCATCTGGGGCAACGCGATCACATAGAGTGCCTCTACAATAACCTCTCTCAGTTTTTTATATCTCTGAGGTGCTTGCCCATGGTGAAAGGTTTTCTGCTGCCTCAAAAATCGTCAGGAGGTAGTGTAAAGTTGCAAAGCATTGCTAAGAAATCCTCAATACTCAAACACTCCAATGAACTGAAGCAACTTCTTCTTAGGTGCAAATGTAAGGGTACTTAAGGGGAAAATGGTGCCTAGATGACTTAATGCATTTCTATGACTTCATTCACATGTTTAAATGTTTGAGAAACTCTCCTTGTCCTCATGTCAATGTTAATCTTTATACCTCCTAGGCGCTCAATTAGGTGATGTCATTAGATACAACTTACCCTTAGGCACCAATGTAGCTTCTTCAATCCATCACACTTCTAGGTGCTCAAATTTGAGGTCTTGGACTTGTATCTTATTCCTAGGCACAATTGGATGATCTTCCTAGATCTAGGTGCTCATGATGGTGGGAAATTACATGAAGGGGCGCCTAAGTCCAATTTGAGTTTGTATTTGATATTTTATGACTCCAATTGACTAGGAATGGCTCAATTTCTAAAGTGCTGACTCAATAATGTAAGTTTAAGGTATTTTCCTCCTAGGCACCAATTAATGTGTTCACTAGAAGCAATTTCTCCTGGACTTGAAGATTGTGAAAGAACTTGAAGCTTGGATGGATGTCTTTGAATGTTCGATGAAGAAGTGTTCCAACTTGAAAGGTCCTTTGAAGTGTAGATATTGATGATAACACTTTCCCTTATATGTGAAGTAGATGACTTCTCAAGGAGGCTTGAATGTATCAGAGGGACTTGAAATTTAATGGATGTCTTTGGAACGCTTGATGATGATGAGAAGTTCCTTTGGAGCGGCTACATGCTGATCTTGAAGCAATGATTGATGAAGAATCTAGTTGATACTTGAAGATGAATGGAACTTGAAGTGATAGATAGAAGTCTTCGAACATGATGCAACTGGTGATGTCATTGGTGAAGAAGACTTGAAATATATCTTGTTGTGACCTCTTGGAGCAGCTACCTATTGAAGTGGTGTTTCCTTGGCAGTGCTTACTTCCATCTTAACTCTCTGGTATGAATGAATGTGAAATGCTCCTTTGGAGCAGCTACATGATGACTTTAGGCAACTCCAAGCTCTTGCTCCTACCTTTCCTTCAATCTTCCTACAATACAAACCAAGAAACACATCAATCCTCATGATAAACATTTTATAACACAAAGGAATCCTTTAAACATGGAATAATCTTACTACAAATCTAGGCACATATATAGGTAAAAAGAAGAGCAAAGGGCGCCTAACACAAGTTGGTCCATATTTATCACTTTAAATGATTTCAAACAATTGTAATGGCTTAAAGAGGTCAATCTCCCTTAAGTGATTCATTCAAAAGGTGTCTTTCAATGCAATTTCTCCCTTAGGCACCAGAATAGGTGTGTACCAATGGAGAGTGCGCCTAGATTTAAATGTCTTTATACTTGAAATTTTACAATTCTAAATGATGAGACATGTCTTAGAATGAATTCTATCTTTCAAGCGCTCACTCCAAAAGGTCATCTCATGCAATTTCACCCAAGGTGCTCATTGAGGTGTCCTCAGAGGCTAAAGTGTGCCTAACTCAATTGCCTTTATCTTTATCATTTTTGTTCTTTCAACAATTGAAAATGACCTAGAGTGATCCTTTCTCTCAAGGCACTCACCTATTGATATGAAATAAATTTATTTCCCTTAGGTGCAATTTTAGGCTTGTATGGGTGAAAAGTATGCCTTACATCCTTAGGTGGTTCTTTCTAATTCTCAATGATTTCAATCAAATACCAAGTGTCTAAGGAAGCTTTGGTCTTAAGATGATTAAATTTTGAGGTTCAAATCCCTTCCTCAATCAAAGCACAATCTGAGGGTTGTATAGATGAAAGTTGACTTCAACTTGGGCGCTCATTTGAGTTGGGGGGAGCTAGAATTTGCACCTAGATTGGAGATAGATATTTTGGCTTATTTGATGATGGTCTCAAGTCTCTCTACCAAGGTGCATTTTGATGATGTTCTTATTTAAACTTTTATGAAGACTATGTCGTCCCTAAGCGCTCATCCTCATGATTTTCATGCACTTAGACTTCAAGGTGCCAAAACTAGTAGGAAAATTCACAATGAGCGCCTTTGCTTTGGAAGAATTTCTTATTGATCATTAGGTACACTTTGGAGTTGATATGTACTTCCTTTACTTCCATGTACTCAATTCATCATAATTATTGTCAAAGACTTCTCCAAGTTGATTGATAACATGTTTCTTGATGTTAAGATCCTTCATTCACTCCTTCTTAGATCTAGGCGCTCATGATTGTGGGAAATTACATGAAGGGCACCTAAGGTTTAAGATAGGTTTCTTTCCAAAATGAGAAACCTCCAAGACTTGTCATTGTAAGTTGATTTCCTCCAAGGTGCCAATACAAGGTTCTTTTGAAGGCAAAGGGCGCCTAGGCTTATGGGGCTCAATTTGATGTATTTATTGAAAGCTTAAGGTGAATTGATGCTTATTGAAAATGCCACTTAGTCCTTCATTTGCATTATAGGCGCCATTTCCTATTGACTTATATACTCATCCTCATGCTAGGGTGCCATAATGAAGTGGTTTAGACAATAGGTGCGCTTCACTTACTAGAGGCTTGTTCTCCTTCCACCTTAGGTGCACTTTTATGGTGGAACAGGTGTCAATGGGCACCTTGTCTTAAATGAATTCTCTCTCCAAGTTGGGTGCCCTTTTGAGGCTTTATGAGTTGCAAATTGCGCCTTAACCATTCATGCTTGTTGCTCAATGTTTGAATGTTTAAGAAAGTCTCCTTTAAGCACTCATCTTAATGATTTTTTCTCAAGGCGCAATCATCCTAATGACTTGGATATTCATCCTAGTGTTTCAGGATATCGGGCTACCAGACTTAGTCATTTTCAAGATCTCAAACATAAAGAATAACATGATGATTCATTTTTTTTTATTGCATATAGTTGACATTATATGCTACTCATAAAGAATATTAATATTTTTTGTTTAACATGATGATTCATTTTTTTTTAAATACAACTTTTATCTTTTAGTTCTAAAATGAGGTTTAGGTGATACTTGAATAACAATAGCTAGCTTATTGGATCAACAAACATCCTATGTAATACAGATGGACTTTAAATATTTGAAGTAGCCATCTACAAATATCCATTCAAACATGGATTTATAATGCAAGTATGGACGCCATAAATAAAAAAGATTTGTATTAACCAAATATCCATATAGGCATACATCAATATATGTCGATATAAGTATAACATATGTACAAAATAGCCATATAGGCATACAATGTCAACTATATACAATACAAAATATATGTCCACAAATGCCATATAGGCATACAACAAAAGAACACAATAAAAATTCATTCCCCTCTGGCTGGTGAAGAGAATAGATCATGAGCAGCCTTTGATCTTCTAGGGGATGGATACACACATGTGGGTGGTCTACTACGAACCTGAGCATTGCTCCTTCTATTTAGTTCTTCCTGCATCTTTAGCTATTACAATAAAAGTATAGACATTAATATATAGAAATTACATGTTATAAAAAATGAAACATTTAACAAAATAATCACTTACCGCTACCATATAATATGTCTCCTCACTTGCCTCAGTAGCAAGAATAGGTCGTGCTGATGTCATGTCCTATAGAAACCATCCAAATAGAAATTAAACTTCAAATTAATAATCTTTTGATTTTTCAAAAATAGACAACTATAACAATGAATGTAAATTGAAATTTACTAATCTACCTCATACCCCTGTCAATGCCATGGAGCTATGAATCACAGAGGCCACACCCTGCTCCATTGCCCTATGAACATAGGGAGGTGTCTCCGCAGCCTGCATCATCTGAAAATAAAACAACATTATTCAATTACAAAACTATAATAGTGATGCAAATCATGGTTCCTAACATACACACACGTTCATCTAAACATGGAAGTACACACAATAAAGCACACAAGTCACATACAAAAATCTAGTAAGTATAATTCATTCATTAAACTATTTATTTTATTACCTTCGTAAAGCTTTGAAGTCCACCACCGCTGGCAGGTGTTGCCGTGAAATCTACAATATTAACCTATTCAACATCCAAAATCAGATATTAGAATACCATTCATATAATGATGCTATTCACATGTAATATTTATAATTGTTTACTAGTTACATACCCCGATAGTAGATGATCTAGTGTAAAATGCAGCTGGAGAACCACTGAAAATTGCATCGACACTATGACCCTGAAATTTCATTAAAATCATCAATTTAAACTAGTTAATCTTGCATTTCAAAAATAAAATTTATTAAATTAAATTCAATAAACTTGCTAATATTTACCTGAGTATCAAGGCTGAAAGTCTCACTCATGAGGGTATCTGTCATCACCATCTGCTCAACTGCAGATGTAGCCTATGCACCTGCATCCTGACTATCCATGGGGTCATAACCACAGGTTGACCCACAAGCTTGACAAGCATGGGGTGGGACCCTACTCCTCGCACTATCTCCCAACCCACTCTGTGTTGCAGGACCGACATGCTCTATGATGCTCTAGGTCAAGGCACTAATGGACTGAAGTGTATCGACCTCAACACTCTCCTTCACAATGGAAGGGATAGAAACATGCTCATGGGCTGGTCTGCTAATTACTTGTCTCACTACCCGCTATGGGTCAAGATGTGCCCCTAGTCTATCTTGTGCTGACCCCCCACCTCTACCCTGGAAGTCCCGCATATCAAAATAGTTTGGCACTTTATTAAGGACAAACTTGCAGTAGAGTTTCCTCAAAAAGTATTGCGGGACCTCATTATTATTGCATAGAGGATGGTCCAAAACCATCCACCACCTCTGCCCAAAATTGTCCCTTATTGCTTGGTTGTTGCACCAATGGATAGGGAACCTCTTGCATGTAATGGGTGGAGGTTGATTTGTTTGTGGATTTGTGAAAATCGAACACAAGTCTAATTTTGTGATTTGTAATTTTTTCACATCTTGGTATGACAGCTTGTCTGCATAATAATCTCTAAACTCTCTCCTCTTATCCATCCAACTAGTTATTTTCTTGCTAATTGAATCTACATTTGATAACATAGATTCAATAGATTCAGCAAGCGTGGACCTATGCAAGGTTGAAGTGGAAGGATCTTTCAACCTTGCAATTATATCTTCAATTTCTTTTTTGTTGTTTTCAATTTGCCCCATTATATTTTCTTGTGTTCCAGAGGCATGTCAAGGAATGCATGGAGAAGGTTGTTGGTCTACACGTATTTACTCCTCAGGATTTTATGGATTTTGAGGAGGAGGAGGAGGAGGTGCATTAACATTTCCTGACAATTAATGAAATATACATCAAAAATCAACTCAAACCTACCTATTTAGAAACAAATTCAAACAAAAAAAAATATATAACTCACTCCTTTAGCATGCTCGATGTCGTGGTGGCATTTTGGCGATGAATCGATAAGGTTTTTGTGTTGAATTGAGTTTTGCAAAACGCGAACGCGCTTTCTCGGGTTTACAGGCCGCGAGCATAGAGGAGAAAAAAGAAATGAAATGAGATAGAAACCTTTTTTTTATTTATAGCAAGTCAAAATATGCTCATGTTATGGCTTGGTTTTGACGAGCCTTAGGCTCACCATTACCAAGGTATAACACGAGCACGTTATAACGTTCTCGCGTTTTGTATTATTTTTTTTTTGAAAATAATTTGGCCACTTTTTAGCCCCCCATCTTTTTGCACTTACCCTAAGACTGAATCATTCTAAAGATCAGATCATAGGAGATAGAAGAAAAGGTGTTCAAACAAGAATAAAAATTTCTCAAGATTCAGTGAAGTATTATTTGATTTCAAAAATTGAACCAAAAATAGTAAGTGAAGCATGCAATGATGAAAGATGGGTTAAAGCAATGGAGGAATAATTGATGCAGATTGAAAAGAGTCACACTTGGGATCTTGTTCCCAGACCTAAGGACAAAAATATGATTGGGACTAAGTGGGTCTTCTGGAATAAACTGAATGAAGAAGGTGAAGTAGTAAAAAACAAAGCCAGATTGGTATGTAAGGGTTATTCTCAAGTAGAAGGAATTGACTTTGAAGAAACTTTTGCTCTGGTGGCAAGAATTGAAGCAGTCAGATTATTTTTTTCCTTTGCTACCTTCAAAGATTTCAAGGTATATCAGATGGATGTCAAGTCTACTTTCCTAAATGGTGATTTGTAAGAAGAGGTATACATTGAGCAACTAGATGGATTTCAATTGCCTAATCATGGAGATATGGTCTGCAAGTTGAAGAAGGCATTGTATGGACTCAAACAAGCCCCAAGAGCCTAGTATGAAAGATTGGACAAACATCTTTTGAAGATTGGTTTCAACAAAGGTACTGCTGATAGTAATCTGTATTTTAAGACTGATCATGAAAATATCTTGACTGTTAAAGTATTTGTTGATGATATCATTTTTGGAGGAAAAGATAGTATGTGCAAGACTTTTGTGAATCAAATGCAAAGTGAATTTGAGATGTCTATGTTTGGGGAAATGAATTTCTTCTTGGGTTTGCAAATCACTCAAATAAAGAAAGGAATCTTCATAGCATAGACCAAATATGTGAAAGAATTGTTAAAAAAAATTGGGATGGAAGATTCAAAGGCAATGAATACTCCCATAGCAATTGGATGTAAGCTAAGTAAAGATGATGAATCCCTTAAGGATGATTAGAAAAAATACAAGTCAATGATTGGAGGATTACTCTACCTTACTCAAACTAGACCTAATATTATGAATGTTGTTGGTCTTGTTGTTAGATTCTAAGTTGATCCTAGAAAGTCTCATGTCATGGCAATCAAGAGAATTCTTAGATATTTGAAGGGAATAGTTAAATATGGATTATGGTATCCTAAGGATCATGATTTCTCTCTTCATGCATATACAGATGTTGATTGGGCAGGAGATGTGGATAACTGAAAGAGTCCCAGTGGTGGTGCATTCTTTTTGGGAAAAAGATTATTTTCTTGGCTAAGCAAGAAACAAGAGGCAATATCTTTGTCCACTGCAGAAGCAGAGTATATTGCAGCAGCAGACACTTGCACTCAAGTATTGTGGATGAAGCAAATGCTAAGAGATATCAGAGTGGAGTATGAAGAACCTATCACAATCTTCTGTGATAATTCAAGTGCAATAAATATATCAAAAAATCCGGTGTTGCATTCAAAGACAAAACATATATCCATCAAGTTCCACTTTTTGAGAGAGCACAAGAATGAAGTCAGATTGGAGTTTGTGCCCTCAATGGTTCAGATTGCAGACATTTTTACTAAACCTCTACCTAAGGACTCTTTTGAGTATCTCAGGGAGAAGTTAGGGGTTATTACCTCTCTAGTTCTAAATTAAGGTGCACTGATGTGCATCAGTCCAGTGGATCCCACAGTCATATCTTGTGATCCAGATTGATGTTAGGAGGCTACTACTCAGGGGGAGAAATCTGTATGTTTCTAAAGTATGAGAAGTGGTTTCAAGTATGTGCCCTTTGCCATTGATGTCAAAGGGGGAAAGAAGATGTGAAAAACAAAATTGGTTATTGATCAAAGGGGGAGCAGTAAAGAAAGAGAAGACATGTGAATGGTTGTTGTTGATAGGGGGAGCTATGTTAGTCAATTAGGAGAAGTTCTTGTCCTGATAGTTAAAATAATTTTTCACATTATATGTTGCCATCAATGACAAAGGGGGAAATTGTTGCAAGTATGGGCCTATCTGGTGTTGTCATTGATGTCAACATACTCCTATTGCATTGATGTCAAGGATTGGATGAGTTGTATGCTAAGGATATTGAGAAAATTAGTCCTATCACAAACAGAGAAGATTAGTGAAGACAGTGAAGCTCTATGAAGTGAAGATCCCAGTCAGATGAAGAGCAGAGAATGTACATCAAAGGGTTTGTAGAAATGTGTCTGAAGATGATCCAGTCAAGATTTGAGAGGTCTGCATGAAAATGTGGCAGAGTTATGGCCATAAGAGTAAAACTAGTTCTGGCAACTATTCAGAGGTGACAGATTGACTCAAATAGGTTCGGTGAGATCTAAAAATACAATATCATCTTCAACAGATCTAGTGGCATGTTTGGGAGGCTAATGTAAATTGACAACTCAATTGGTTCGTGGTTTGGAGGTCCACAAGCAATCCTTCTAATGTGACAGTGATGACTGACTATGTTCTTGAGGTTTCAGATGAAGATGCGAATGATTACAGTAAGCAAAACTAGTGTGGATATTCTTGATGATTCAAGAAAGCTTGTGGGGGTCTCTAGATTGTGTCCAGTTTGTGTTGGTGGTCTGCATTGAAGATTAAGCTTGTAATTAAATATTTACCTTTGGGTGATGGTGTTCTTCCTAGTCTTGGCTGACCGGATGATTTGCGCATGTTGCGGATAATCTTGAAGATGTTTTGTGAAGCATGGCATGTTCCTAAAAGAATATTGAAGTCCCAGCTATGTGTGGCTGACTATGTAGTAATACACATGAAGTTTTTCTAACAAGTCAAGTTGTATTTCTGTAATTTCTCTGTAATAAAATATGTGTATATTGTGCCAACTTTGATGATCATTCCAAAGTTGATGTCATGTATAAATAAGAGTTGTGAAATCATTCAAAAGGATCAGTGGTCATGATGAGAAGGTGGTAGTGAAGAAGAGCGAAAAGAAAAGCATAGGTATTGAGCTTAAATGGAACTGGCTCAAGCATAGTGAAGATGCTAATCTCCAGTTCAAGTATGTAATACTTATATTCTTCTATAAACAATGTGTCTCTTGTAGGTAGTGGGCCTCTTGTGAGCAGTGTGCTCGAGTAGTGAGCCCTAACTAGCAAGTGCCATTTTATTCATCTTATTCTTTTAACAGAGAATTCATTCTTGGGTTAGTCACCCTGTGGTTTTCCCTTAATCAGGTTTTCCACGTTAAAATCTTAGTGTTATATGTTTTGAATTTGTTTCTGCTCTTGATTTATTGTATTATGCTTCCATGATTGAATCCTTGATATGCTGTTGAAATATAAGAAGGTTTAAACTCAATAAGGAATAAAATTTTGGTGACAACTGATTAACCCCCCTCTCAGTTGTCTATCCTAAATCCAATAGGTATATCCGCTCTTGGGCCTAGGGTAGAGGATCCCTTCAAACACCCTATTATGCCCCCTTAACCTAAACCTTTTGGGTTGGACTCCATTAATGAATTAGGCATATCATAGATTAAGATAATGTTCCTAACCCTAGTAGGAAAGATCTATTTTATGTATTATGCTTTCAATGATTATCTAACATTATTGCAGGTTCTCAAATAGGATATATCTTATTCAACAATTTAAATTGGTAAAAGATATCACTAACTCTATTTCATTTCTTGCTTTGCTTGGAATTGTGATTTTGGAGCAAAAACTAGGGCATTTATAAAAGGGGACATTACAGAGGAATTCGTGGTTATGTGTGGAAAATGTCATTCAGCTAATTATTCCACTTTGAAATGGAGTCTAATCTCTCAGTGCATGACCATCCGCAAGGTGAGGAGATGCAGGACTTGGATGCTATGAAGGATGCCTCTGGAGAGCTTCCTCCCCACACTGATTATATACAATGCAAGGTACCCAAAATTTGGACCTTCAGAGTATGCCCATTGGTTTGCCCGATGAGATCAAGATTTCAAGCAAGAAGACAAAATGTTCTGATTAGTCATTCTTGGTTGATTTTGGCATGGATTGGATTCAAAATAGACTAAAATGCCTTTTAAAGAATTTAAAAGGGAAGATTCAATGCTCGTTGGAGCATTTGGGCTTCACCGCCTTAAGTCCTTTGTATTGTTGAGTTGTCTTGCATTTAAGCTATCTTCTCCTAAATTGTTACGTCTTGTTGCATCATCAAGTTTGTTGACCTTTTGCTATCTGTAATAGGGTTATAGGTTCCCTTCAATATCTATCTTTACCCTTTTAATTAAAAACAATATATGTGTGCTATTAAAACTTTGCTATATTGCGAATTGAGGCAATGAAAATCTCAAGTTTCAACATGTACCGGTAAAATTCAAGTGAAGCTTTAACAATGTATACCTACATGTAATTTAACATTAAGTCTATCATAGAGGAATCTCAGCTTTTTCAAGTCAACACCCAATCAAGTAGTGTAAACCCCATGACAAGTATGTAGGAATGAATTTTCAAATTTGTAATGGTCTTTAGATTAGATTACATAGATGATTTAAGGTACAATCTTTTGGGGTGCATAATTCAAGCTTTTCATTGATGATGGATCTGTAGGAGAACCCAAATGACATGTTAAACAATAAAATGGTAGATAAAAACTAAATGCAAATGGATAAATCAAACACACATAGACAGCTGTAAGAAAGAAGAACAAGATTTTTAACGTGGTTCACCAAATGGCTACATCCACATAGAGCAGGGGATAGCTTTGTTTCTATTCAACCCAAAATGAAACTCTATTACAAAAATGTATCTTCAGCTATCTCCTAAACCTTCAGCAATGAACTCTCCATCTTAACCTCCATAAGACTTAGAATAAATTCTATTACAATATATCTACAGCTCTCTGCTCATATAATAGCTTACATTCTATATATGTCATTAACTTGCAAGGGATTCATCATTATTTTTAACCCCCATGAACAAGGAATATCAAAGAATCTGAATAGAGGATGTTACAAATAGAATTAGCAAGGGCATTACATTGAGAAGGAGTCAGGGGCATTAGATGGAGTGATTGGGCTTCACATTACACCAACCTTAAATCACCTTCATAGTTTAATTTGGAAAAATGTTGCAAATTGATGCACTATGAAATATCTGATCTCAAATCCAAAACTCTTGAGATTTTACTATTTGTTGGGCTAAAGAGATTCCTCCTGTGATTAGGAGCAATCCCCACATTATTGGAATTTACAACTAATGTGAATCCTCTGTCGGAGCATATCTTGCAGTTGACCTTTGATCTTGGGCATCCTAATAAACATTTTGCCATAATTATGTTTTATTTCTAGTTCTCCAATACCTTGATGAGCTAAATAACTAGTAGTCTCTTAAGAGCTAGACCAAATCTAGAAGAAAGCACAATTTATGTCCAAGGCACAAACCTTAAAAATTAAGTGAGAATCAAACATGAACTACTTCTGATTTCTCAAATTTACCAATAGATGCCACTCCCAATATTTCTGCATACACAATGTGCATGCTATGCTTGATTAACTATTTCAACAAAATCAAATTTTTGCCAACAAAGAGATATTAATTTTAGGTGGGATTACTAGAACTGAAACAAAAATTTTATGTAAGCAACTGGAATTTTGGCATTGAAAAATTTTCATTTATCATAGTCTTATCCTAATGATGGATAAAAAGGGTAATTCAATAGTAAAACATCCATTTATTAAATCATAAATGTGTATAACAGGTGTTGCCAGAAGCTTTTTTACTGATCATTATGGACAGTGGAAGCCTTATGACTTTTGATTTCCAAATATAATTGTTTCTAGATATTATGGGATCAACTTTGTGTGATACTCGTACTCCAACTAATTCCTTGAACACATTGTTCCAGCTAAAGTAAACAAAAAATAATTCAATTCCTTTGAAGCACAATCATTCTTTTAACACTGTATTCCAATTAACATTAAAAAAAAGAATTCAATGCCTTGGCAACAAAGAAGGTAGACAATGCATTTGAAGACAAATTAATTAAAACATAGTAACTAAATTTTTAAAAGAAAAAAGCACAGGTCGCCTTGAGCAAGAAAACTGATCCCTGAACAAGATATGTTTTCTGACAATCACAGTAACCTGAGGATTTCGAAGGATACTATATTTTGAAACTCGGAGCTTTGAAGCTTCCACATGTAATAATTAAGAAACTTCTGTAATGCTACATTATAACAGTTCAAACAAATGCCGTAAGAATCCGTCAAATGTTTCTTTTCAAAAATTTAACAGAACAAGAATTTAATGCCCTTAAAAAAATGAAGTTAATAATACATTTCAAATACAAATTTAAAACATATAAAATATTAAAAACAGCGGCTTGGATCTTTTAAGTTTTCATAATTGTAACAAGGTTTCTATGCTTCAAATTTTCTTAAAATTTTGAAAACATCCCATAAATATTGTATTTCAGCTAAATTTAAGAGAACAAGATTTCCATATCTTTACAATAAAACAAAGCAAATAAATGCAATTAAAAGATAAATTAAAGAAGAAAATACAAAAAAGGGGAAACGAAAAATGCTACTTACCATTGCATGAGGCTATATTTTCCGATTCCCCAACCAGATACTGTCGATCAAACCTATCCCAAATCCTTTCAAAGTAAACCTAAATGCCTTTGAATTTATACAAAATTTCACATAGTTTACACTTCAAACCCTCGCATTATAGATAGATTTTATATTTATACAAAATTTCTCACAGTTTACACTTCAAACCCTTGCATTATGTGGAAATAGGGGCAGAGGAATTGAAATGATAAACAGAGCAGCAAATAGAGATATTTCATACACAACAGTAAAAGAAAACTAATTCTATTAGAATTAAGAGCTGCTCAGAAAACATAGAAAAAAAAAACACAACAAGATGGACACAATCATATTTATATATTCATATATTAAAAGTTGGAACAATTTTAACAGAGCTTCGATGCTCAAAGTTGCTTCTTGCCATCAGATACAAAGTTGCGTTGCTCTAAATGACCACAAAAGTAGTAATAAAACTAAACTCTACTATGGACAGCAAGGAGAATAAAATATTAATAACTTTTACTCCCCACAAAGTGTGTGAGAGTAATTAGCCCATTAATGCGTATCAAACCAAATCTGTCAAATCTTCTCCAGAAGGCATTCCAAATAAATTGCCTTAAATGCAGGTAATTATGCTGAGCTGGAGACAAAAGCACGAATAGCAAGTTGAGATTAGACATATTTCTAACACTCCCCCTTAATCTCAACTAGCTGACATTCTGCTAAAATACTTCCGGAGCATCCACTTTCAAGCCTAGCATGCTTCTCAAAAATTCCGGCATATTCATCTTCTGTCTGAAAAGTTCTGGAGCATATGCCTTCTATTCCTACATTCTGTTCAAAGGTTTCCAGTGCATCCACACTTGCACAGAATTTCTGGAGCATTCATTTTCAACACATACACCCAAACAACTTCTCAAACATTCAAATACATCTTTTCCCAATGGTTTAGTTAAAATATCAGAAAATTGATCTTCTGATCTACATAATTCTGAACATATTTCCTTGTTATTCACTAACTCCCTTATAAAATGATATCTAGTATCTATGTGTTTGCTTCTTTTATGAAAAATATGATTTTTAGACATTGCAATGGCTGAGTTATTATCACAATAAATCTTTATTGCTTCATCTTATTTATGCAATAACTCAGCCAACATTCTCATAATCCATACCGCTTGACATGCAGCTGCTATGGCTGCCACATACTTCGCTTCTGCTGAAGAAAGTCTAACAATGGGCTCTTTCTTTGAAGCCCAAGAAACAACACCAGATCCAAAATGAAATGCATAACCATACGTACTTTTTCTATCATCTATGCTACTAGCACAATTGTTGTCCATATATCCAATAAGTTTGAAGTCATCTACAGCTGAATACAAAATTCCATAGTTCTTGGTTCCACATACGTACCTCAAAATTATTTTTCTAGCTTGCCAATGAGAGTCTTTTGGAGACTCCATGAACCTTGAGACAAGGCTCACACCATACATGATGTCAGGTCATGTAGCAGTCAAGTACATGAGACTACCAACTAGCCTTTTGAACAATCTATGATCAACCAATGAACCATCATCATCCTTTCTTAACTTTAGTCCTGTCACAACTAGAGTAGGGGTTGGTTTTCAATTCAGCATATTAAATCTTTTCAATACATCACTTACATATTTTGACTGAGAAATAAAAATACCATTTGATGATTGCTTAACTTCTATTCCCAAAAACTATTTCATGAGACCAAGATCAATCATCTCAAACTCTTTCATCATAGCAGCCTTAAAAGAACTTATAGAAAGGTCTCTTATAATGCCCCATCATGCAACCCTAGAGAGAGTTAGACTAACAAGAGCAAAATTCTAGAAATAATTTTTTTTTTGAAGCAAGTAAATACAATAATAGTAACCAAGATATCATAATACCCAACATAAAGAAAAGTGCACTTCCAACTCCTCTAGGGAGACATAACTGCATCAATGAATAGAAAATTAAAACCACACAAGAGATATACATTATACTACTACTACATATAAGATCCACTTTTACATTAGCAAGATAGATAATAAACAAAGTTACAATACAAGATTACAAGACCGATCACATCGGTTTACAAAAGAATGCATAAGAAAGTATACAACACCACTGAAGGTGGGAAGCAATTTGGAACTGGAACACCTCTGCACAGGACTCGAATCGAATCTCCAAAAAAAAGGCCAATGGATAGCTCTGCCTCCCAACCATGTGGAACCTTGAGGTCCACCCCACCGAGCTAGGAGATAACATCGAGGCTCCACTAGGTCAAAGTTACAACAATGAAACAACAATTTAAGATACAAACTCCTTATAGGCATACATGATAACAAGACAGCACAGAAATGACAGTAATCCACTAGACAAATCAAACATTCAACCAAGATCAAACAAGAAGCCAAGACTATACTCCAGAGGTATCAACAAAATAAGAGAAAGTAACTGAGTTGTGTAAGGAGAGTGTCATCGCATCGTCCTAGCATGGGTTACCTAGGCTATCTATCACCAGAAGCTGGCCCCCATCTATGGTTACCCAGGTAGCCTCTCTCTAGGCACCGGCCCCATAGGGTGACACATGCGGAGCCGACAGGTCCTCTCATGGAGACAAGGAGGTTGGCCTTGCCAACCAAGCCTTCTCATCCCATCCTTAGCCTGCGAGAGCACTCAAGGCATGGGTGAGGTATCTTACTTATCTTGTTATGTGGTTTACTACCCCAACTCTCCTAAAGTTATTGAGTTTCCACTTGCCCATAACTTCCATGGGGTTACCCAGGCGGCCTCTTACTAGGCACCGGCCCCACCATGAAAGCCACTCCCTTAGCATTCTCTGATCAATCATACATACCACAACATACAGGGATAAAAGTCATAAATCAATTTCGACCCATAACTTACGCCCTTCACTAGGCCACAACAAGAAGTTCTTAGGTTCCCTTCAAAAAAATTTGAAGCAATACAATCAAGAAACCAAGTACTATATCCAAGAGACCATTTCCCATTCATTACAAGACACGAAAAATGTAGTGAACCCATTGCATTGACATGCCATAATCTAGACTAAAACCCAAGACACCACACCTCTGGAGTTAGGTACAAACCAATGATAAAGTAACCATTATCTGTCAAGAACAACGCTTCCACATTGACACCAATTGGTCATGACATCTCACATGATTACTACTTCACAACAAACCAAAACATAGACATAGACTCCACCCAAGGTGAACGCAAAGATCCATTACAAGCATACAATTGTGACTAGAAGGATAAACAAACATAAGATATCCAATGTACTCCCAGATTCAATCATGAACACAACTTATGAGAATTAGCAACACTTTATAAGAACAACCGAGTTTACGACATTAACAATTCTCTCTAAAATTTAAAAATAAATTCCCTAACTAAAATTTCTTAACAACTACCATCTTCTATGTCATAGAATAAAAGCCAACAAGAATTTTCTTTCTAAGCTTCACTAATAATACTTCCTACTAAGAACAAATACGAATAAGTATAACACTTCCGATGGTCATATAACTATCTCATTTTCTAATAACTACCAGCTATTAAACAACATCTATATTTATATTCATATAATTTTCATAAGCATAACTTACAAATTCAATTCAACATTATGCACCTACCTTGTTTCCTATAAGCAAAGGTTCCCAACTAACATCTTACCAAAAATCATTTTAATTCTAAAACATATATACCTTGTTAAATTTAAATAAAGATATCTAATTTAAAATGCTATAATTTTAAGCCACTAGAACACATTTTGATTTCGTGCACAACTATACGAACACCAAATTTTAAATTCTAAAACCACCAATTTAGTAAAAAGAAACAACTATAACTATAAAAATCTTTCAATAAAAAAAAAATAGATTTCCATACATCATTCATTTTGTATAACTCTAGTCCTTCATACCTAAAAGAGACTAGAAAAAGAATAATAATTTGATTTGCAACTAATTTAAAACAATGTCTAACCTTTCACACCACTATGTTATAACCCAAGAACAATATATTTCAAGAACCTAACAATCACTTAAATACAAGGAATAATATTTTTTAAAATATTGTTTTAACTATGCATAAATACATTCTTCCTATTCCAATAGTTTCCAATTCCTAAAACAATAACTATAGGTATCTATGATTCTCATTATAAGCATAAATTATTAATAAGCATCTACAATTTCAAACAACTCCTATAACCTATAAGATTTCCTAACAATTAACCACTTATAAAATTAAATCAAACTTATGTATTTACCTATGAGCATGGATTACCATCAATTATTTTACCACTTAAGATTTCTAATATCAACAACTACCATGATATCTATTTCTAAAAAAAATGACTTCTTTCCATTATATATATTCTAAGATTACAACTTTCTAAATAACCAAATTACAAAATATCAATAACAAAGTTATATTTTAAAAAAAAGCACAACTTAATTTATTAACTTCTTGCATACACCAAAAAACAACATTAATTAAATGAATTTAATTCTAAAATAATACATTACTAACAAATGAACCTTCTAATAACAAATTCTCCCTAACATAGACTTAATAAATCCAAACTACACTCAAGACTAGAAGTTTTCCTACTAGCAAGATTTTCTCCAAGTTTTCTATTTAAGAACAATCACAACAATTAACTTTCCTATGAGCTCAAATTGAAATAAATTTCAAGATTTCTATCATATGGTATTCATTAAATAAATTTCAGATTTAAAGCAAGATATAAGGAAGACCAAGAGGAACTCAAACCATTCACAAAAATTGCAAGCTTAAGGGAAAAGTAACAATCAGAAAATTCATTCAAAAATAAGGCAATGAGGGGGTTGTACGGCGGCCATACAATGGCACAAGGGAAGGCAGAAAGTCTTTAAAAAGAATTTGCATCAGCTCCCTCTAAAAACCGTATGGTCTAGGTCTACCATAGAGGAAAAAAAATAGAAATTTAATCACAAGAAAACAAAATAACGATGGGGTCCCTTTGCCGTACAATCAAGGCAAAAACTGAGGTTTTTTCTTAGTCTACAACAGCATACTCATACATTCAGAGACTTCTATTGCTAAGGTAACAAAATTTGTGTAATTTATCATATATTGTTTTCTAAGGAATAAAGCCAGAGCTTCAAACTAAGTTTTAAATCTATTGCAAAAGATGAATTAAATGGTATATTTCAACCAACAAGAAATTTTTTTTAAAACAAATTTGAAGGAAATTGTGAAGAAAACTTCACAAGATTTGGTCAAATTCCTAGACATGCTTGTAGGGTAGCTTTCTAGGGAAAGTAGTGTTGGACTCACAAAATCTTCATCAGGGATACATAGTTAGAAGCAAGGAATCCAAGATAAAAAGGTAATATGAATAATCTGAGGACTAATTACATGGTTGCAAGCATTAACAAGTTGCAAGGAAATTAAATATAAAAGCCAAAACACTTCTTTCAGAGCATTTCACCTTTATTAGAGATATAAAAATGTGAGATAAAATGCAAGAATGACAGGGACAAGAGATTGGTAAAAGCTTAACATTGAGTCATCTATTTCACAACATTGAAATCACAATACTGGGTTACAGATGATGGCAAATAATTTTCAAAGGAATCTAGGCAAAAGCTAGTCTAGAAGAATACATCTTGGAGGAATCTACACAAGCACTAGACATTACAAGCCACAGAGATATACAGATTCCAATCTACGAGACATGCAAGTTTCACACACAGGACATGCTAGTTTCACACACAGAACATGCTGCAATAAAATATAACTTACAAGCTACAACAATTGTAAATTTACAGAGAGAGACCAATCACATACCTGAAATTCCATGCCACCTCAAAATTTCTCCAACTCATGCAACCAAATTCTCTGTTCTTCTCCCCAATCTCTTCATTTTCTTTCCAACTCCCCTCCGAATAGAATTTTCCCATATAAAAATGGTTCATCTCATAAAATAAATGCAGACATGCATCTATTATCTAACAACCGCTATAAAAAGAGATCCCAATCTTCCAATTTCAAAATTGATAACTCAAGGCATTAATTTCACTTACCAGAAATTATTCTTAACCCAAATATATACTAACTACCCGTAACTACAAATTATAACATAAATACTCTTGGACAACAGATAATTTTAATTCTAGACTATTATAAAATTTAACTAAGGTGTCCATCTAAGTTCTAAGCCAAAACAAATATTATCCAATAAACATAATAGAAGACAATAAACATAATAGAAGTATTATTAGTTAATAATTAATCATTAAAGTATTATCCCACCACACATGAACATAATTAAGCATTATAAAACACAACTTGACGATACTCCTCATCACAAGATTACCAAACCTAAAAGGCAAGGACCAAGCAACACAACACAACTTGAGACCACCACAGAAGACAATGACCGACCTAGTGCAATAGACCTCGCGTTATCTCCCATCATTAATGCCCATTGGTGCAAGAACCTGCTCAAACCTACTATATCAGGTGGAGTCGAGGTTCGGTACCTACAACCTGCATCCAAACAATTAGTTGTATACGATCAAACACATATATGTCAACACACAGAGAGAGTTAGAGAATCACGGAGTAGTAGGGTGCTTGAAGCGAGTAGTACTACACCGTTTATGCTCTTATAACAACTTTTATCTGAATTCAATTACCAACAAATCAAATGAAACATGATAATATTACTTCGCATCATAACTGGAATAATAGTAATGCCATCATAAACTCATAACACATGTCTAATTATATCAGTCGAACATAGTCCATCAAGATCAAAATAAACATAAATCATACCCTCCTAATCAAATGTCTCAGAACTATATCAATGTAATGAAAGACTAACAACTGTCTCCGACTGACAGAGAGCAATGCAGAACTACCACTATCACAAGCTAACAACGAGGGGGCACTACATCTCCCATAAAGATCAAATCATCTACATAGAGACAAACTATCAACATTTTACCTTGTTCATCCATTTTGATATATAAAGTAGGCTCACTACTGCACCTACTAAAACCATTCTTAATCAAATAAGAATCAATTCGACTGTACCATGCTCTAGGAGCTTACTTGAGTCCATAGAGGGCCTTTTTAGCTTGTATACTTTACCTTCTTGACCTGCAATTTTATATCCTTCTGGCTGGTCAACATAAACTTCTTCTTCAATCAAACTATTTAAAAATGCAAATTTTATATCAATTTGGAAAACTTGCCACTTCTTTTGGGCTACAATGGCTAAAACACTTCTTACCGTATCTAAGCGAGCTACTGGAGCAAATGTTTCATTGTAGTCAATACCAGGCTATTGAGTGAAGCCTCTAGCAACCAACCTTGCCTTATGCTTCAACACATTTCCATCCATGCCATACTTTGTCTTGTAAATCCATTTTACGCTTATAACATCCTTTCCTTGTGGACAATCCACCAACTCCCAAGTATTGTTCTTCTCAATAGCTTCAATCTCTTCATCCATAGCTTCAGCCCATGCTTCATCTTTAATTGCTTCATCAAAGAACATTGGATCAACAACTTCTGAAAATAAAGCAAAAATAGAAAATGAATTTGATGTTTCAACACTAAAACCAGCTTCGTATATATCTCTTAAACTCCTTGTTTCTTGCTGCAATAAACTTGCCAATGTAGGATCAGATGAGCTACTTCTATCAGCTGAGATTGATGGACTTCCAGATGATGTTATGGCTAGTGTTCTTTGTGGAGTTTTCTATGTGGAAGGAAAATTCTGATATCTTGAAAGTCTTGTTGTAGAAGAAGGTGTAGCTTGTGCTACAACTTGTGTTGCTTGTCTGGGAGTGGAAGGAGGTATTACTGGAGGAATACCTTGTTGTTCTATCACTTCATCAGTCATTTCATCATGTGGATCAGCTACTGCTATACTTATGATTTTTTCTACACTTCCATCCCATGCTTCGTTCTCCACAAATTGTACATCTCTGCTGATTATAACTTTTCTAGTAATTGGATTAAACAACTCGTAAGCTTTTGTATCTTCTGAATACCCAAAAAAAATGCATTTCTCACCTTTGTTGTCCAATTTTCTTCTCAGTTCTTCAGGAATGTGAGCATATGCAATGCATCCAAAGACTTTGAAGTGAGCAACATTGTGCTTTCTACCACTCCAAGCCTCTTGAGGAATCACATTCCTTACACTTGTAGTTGGACATCTATTCAAAATATAAATAGCAGTTGCTACTGCTTCAGCCCAGTATTCATTTGGTAAATGCTTTGACTTCAACATACTTCTTGCCATATCCATGATAGTTCAATTTCTTCTTTCAGCCACACCATTTTGTTGAGGTGTGTAACGGGCTGTAAATTGTTTGTGAATACCATGTTGTCTGCAATAATTCAGAAAATCATTAGAACTATATTCACCGCCTCTACCAGTTCTTAATATCTTGATGTGGTAGCCACTTTGCTTCTCTACAAGAGCCTTGAACTGCTGAAAGACTCTAAATGCATCAGATTTATGCCTCAAAAAGTAGACCCATGTCTTTCTTATATAATCATCAATAAAAGTCAGAAAATATGTGAAACCTCCAATAGAAGGAGTTTGCATCGGGTCCACATATATCAGAGTGAACAATCTCAAGTGGTTTACATGCTCTTTTCAATTTTCCAATAGGGAAGGTCTCTCTATGATATTTACCCAATATGCATGCTTCACATACTCTATCTGGTTTCTTAATCAATGGCAGCCCCTTAACCATATTCTTCCTATGCAACAAATTTAGACATCCAAAGTTCAAATGGCCAAATCTCAAATGCCATAACCATGATTCATTTTTCACCACTGACTGAAAAGTTGTTTGAACAGTTACATTACCATTTTGTTCATCTTCTTTAGTTTTAGTTTCTACCTTTCCGGAGCTACCTTGTTCTATTATGGAGCAGCCTTGTTCTTTTTTGCAGCAACCTTCTGGAGCAACTTTGCAGCTTTGCTAGAGCAAACTTCTAGAGCAACTTGAGAATTTTCAGTCTTAAATGCTACTCTAACTGCGTTTCTTTTGATGTCAGGTTTCAACCTCAATGGGAACATTCTATTTTTTGTTATTTGTACCTCTGCAATCAACTTGCATACTAGGATATTTATCAAGAATGACACATGCATTATTTTCATATAAACTATGTATCCTTTTTGTACTAATTAACCAATACTCATCAGATTATGTTTCAGACCAGCAACATAAAAAAACATCATGAATGACTTTTTGCTCCCCCTTTTTGGTTAGAATATCAACGGTGCCTTTTCCCATAACATTCACTTGATTATTGTTCCCAAGAGTAACATTTAAAGTGACTGATTTATCCAAGCTAGAAAACAACTCTAGATTTCTAGACATGTGATTGCTATAGCCAGAATCTAAATACCAAATATCATTTGGACTCTCTTGAACCATATTGCATTCAACTGGGGATTTTATCGAAATTGCTTCAGCAATCTTTGCACATGCAATAAACATAGAATTTTTTGTAGAATTTTCTGAGGGGTTTTGATTTTGTCTTCCTTGATCATGTTGTTTCTTTCTGCACTCAAAAGCATAATGACCATATTTCTTGTAGTAATGACATTGAACATTTGACTTGTCTTGTCTTTGACCAGCTGAATGATTATGAGAGGGTTCATTGTTATGTCCTCTTCCACCTTGATTTGCAAGACTGCTGCTACGTCCTCTAAATGTGTTTCTTCCTCTACCCCTAGGAGTAAATCTACCTCTACCTCTTCCATGGCTTATTGAAGCTGGAGACGAGAAAGCATTCTCAATGGAGGTGTGTGATATGTTCAGCCTATATTCATGATTTATCAAAGATGCATGCAATTCATCCATTGTCAGCCGGGTTAAATCCTTAGTTTCTTCTATGGCAACAACTAAAGGATCAAACTTAGTAGGTAGAACCCTTAACATTTTCTCAACTATCCTTGTCTCTTCTAATGTTTCCCCATGAGATTTTATCTGATTTACTAGCCCAACAACACGAGTAAAAAATAACTCCACAGACTCTGAATCTTTCATACTTATGTTTTCAAATTCTCTTCTAAGTATCTGGAGTTTTGCAGATTTAGCTTTGTCCTTACCTCATAGGTTGTTTGCAGTGTGTCCCATGCCTCCTTTGGATGCATTGCTGCTGCAACTCTTGGCAGTATGCTTTCATGCATTGCTTGATGAATGTAGAAGAGGGCTTTTCCATCCTTCTTTCTCTGCGCTTTCAAGAGATCTTTCTGTGCATGGGTGAGTGCATTGTAAGCCGGTTGGTCTGCTAGCTCTGCATAGCCATTCTCAACAATTTCCCAAACATCCTAAGACCTGAACAAGGATTTCATGGTCAATGACCAATACTCATAATTTTTGCCTGTGGAAAGAGGGGTTTGCAAGCTAGACAAGGAAGCACCAGACATTGAGGCTGTGGAAGCCATTGATGGCTGTCAAACAAGAAATAATTGCAGACCCAGAAAAGAGACTAGATGTTTGAACCAATGGCTCTGATACCAGATGTGGAAATAGGGGCAGAGGAATTGAAAAGATAAATGGAGCAACAAATAGAGATATTTCATACACAGTAGTAAAAGAAAACTAATTCTACTGGAATTAAGAGCTACTTAGAAAACACAAAAAAAAAAAAACACAGCAAGATGGAAACAATCAGATTTATATATTCATTTATTAAAAGCTGGAACAATTTTAACAGAGCTTCGATGCTCAAAATTTCTTCTTCCTATTAGATGGAGCGCTGTGTTGCTCTCTTTTCCTCTTTCTTGCATGATACAAAAATGACCACAAAAGCAGTAATAAAACTAAACTCTCTGGTGGACACCAAAGAGAATCAAATATTAATATCTTTTACTCCCCACAAAGTCTGTGAGAGTAATTACCCAGTTAATGCGTATCAAACCAAATCTGTCAAATCTTCTCGAGAAGGCATTCCAAATAAATTGCCTTAAATGTAGGTAATTACGCTGAGCTGGAGAGGAAAGCACCAATAGCAAGTTGAGATTAGACATATTTCTAACACATTATAGATAGTTTTTATATTTATACAAAATTTCTCACAATTTACACTTCAAACCCTCGCATTATAGATTTTTTTTATATTTATACAAAATTTCTCACAGTTTACACTTCAAACCCTCTCATTATAGATATTTTTTATATATCTCTCAGATTAAATCTTATATCGCCTCGGCGATCTAGATAGAAATAAACTTTCTTCCCCAAACGGCCATATCGGGGCTTGTTCAGTAGCTGAGAGGGCCCTACTTGCTTGGTAATTTTGTGGATTAAGCCCTAGTTCTATGCAGAAGGAGCTGAAAAATGCCGAAAGCCGAATAAAAATAGTGGCAATAGACCTATTGGCAGGAAAAGGAAAAGCTTTCTTGCTTTGTGTAACAAGGCTTAACTTAAAGTACCTGCAGCATTTTCTAAATCCAACAGGTCAGTAGTCAAAGTGATGAATCATACAATTTCTATATAACCAGAACCTTAAAAATTAAAATATTATTTTCAAAAAACAAAGCTCTAGATACAAACAAATTTTCACAAATTTTCATGTATCCAATAATTTTTATAAAAGTAAAGAATCGTTTTCTCACGTATCAAGAGTCATACAATATATATATATATATATCAATATAGAGAGAGAGAGACAGCGGAAATTCCAGGGAATTTGATATTTTTATGCAAATGAAGATGGGTTTCTTCACTTGAAGATAGTATATGAAAATTGTGTGTTTTTGGATAAACTATGTGTTGCTTTTTTTTCATAGTGGATGCAAAAAAAGCAATTATCCAAAAGTACACAACTCTGATATCATGGAGTGTGAAAATATCATGTGACATGTCTACTATAGCATATGAATGAAGTTTAATAAGTTAGAGCCAAGTTTTTTATTTATTTATTTTTAAATGGAGAAGAAAAAATGAGACATTATAGTGTAAAAGTGCAACACTTTAAATATATATATATATATACTTCTTCTCTACTAGCCATTATGTTACATTTGATTGGGTCTTCAAAAGTTAACATGTGATAGTAGAATAATAAAGTGGAGCAAAGACAAAGAGGAGGCTGGAGGCATAGGTTGGAGGCATCTCATCATTTTGAGCTAGCTTCTAGTCCCTGTTCAAAAACTTTTTTAAAAAGAAGCTTATGAAGAGTATGTGGTTATGATTGGTCAACATGTTTTATTTTTTATTGTTTTTTGGGGAAATCTGGTAGCCATCTAAGACATCTTCTAGACATGAGTAGTTTGGGGTGTTCTGAATTAAGATACAAGGAGTTTGGTGGAGATGTTGCTATAGTCAGCCATGCAATTTCTTTGTTTTTTATTTGTTGTAATGTAAACATTAAGAGGGGGTGTTGGAAAATTAAGGTTTACACTTTGTAATAAAGTCACTCTAGTGACTTATTAAAATGTTTAGTTAGTTTTGTATTAGTTGTTGGGAGTTAGTTTGCCATAAGGTAGTTTGGGGGAGGTTGTATAAGAATGCAATGCTTTGCAAACATTTACACAATACATTGTAAAACCCCAAAACATTAATATTATATTTACATTTTTATGTCATCTATGCAACAATGATATAGTTTTGCAATATTGGTGCCTGCCATATTATACTTGTCTTGATTTATCAAACCCATTCTTGCTCTATAATCAGTCTTCCCCTCTACACAAATTTTAAATCAGCCTTAAAAAAAAATAAACTACAAAACCCTAAAACTCAACCCCAGAAAATTATCACATAAAAATACCTTGCCTACACTTGAATTTGACCTGGTGCCTCTTGAAACGGGCCTTGGACTTCTGAGCATTGACAAACACCTACACAATTTTTTTAACAAATAATGAATGAACCAATCAAGAAAGATAAAAAACCACCCCAAGATTTTTTTCCTGGTTTTTTAAAGTATAAAAAGCCAAAGGAAGAAATTGCATTCCAAGGAAGGCTAGAAATACGCCGATGCCCACCCAAAGCAGCTATGAGTAAGAAGAATGCTATGATGTAACCCATAACGTCTAATAAAAATTAAAAAACATGATTTTTATATCACCCAATAGCAGATATTTAGTTGACAAAAACCAAAAGAAAAAGATTTCTCTATGACGAATCATTTGTGTAACTACTTTTATATACAATTGGAATTGGGTAGGATTGGAGTGAGCATCTCAAACAGTATACGCTTCAAAATGTCAAACATGCTACTCATAGAGCATGTTTGATAAATAAATTTCTTGTAACAGATTAATAATATTAGTAGCAAGGTCTATTTGGTAAACATAATAAAACCCCTGCATTCTTGGTCAAAAGTTCTACTGATTTGGCATCTGCAACTTTAAACCTTTGTCTTCCTCTGTACTTTGGGATTGCTTTTCCTTGGCCAGATTGTTCAAAAAATGCTCCATTTAGAAATGCGTCACGTTTGGATCTCCATCTCCATGCACCATATGAACCGCTTAGGCGCTGAGTGACTTGCTTCTTTGTATAGTCATTTGGAGCCACAAACACATTCCCTTGGCTCAAGATGGTGGGATTGGCACTCCCTCCAATAGCATATATTCCCCATGGTTCATAGAAATTGTTCACCACATGAACGTATCCTAACCTTACTCTGCAATGTCAATGTTAACAAAATGATGATTAAATTTTGCATTTCAACTTCTTTTTAACCAATTTTGGAGATAGAAAAAATATTCAAATTACCTGGGCATCCGTTGCATGAGACCAGGTCCAAAGTGATTGAAGGCAACTGTCACCTTCATGCGTTTGTCTACTGGATCTGAATCACTATTACCCAACAACATCACCTGTGATTTGGAATCCAAAGTATTTTAATGTTACCAACTTATACATGACAAGATAGGAACATTTGAATTGCTTAGGTTACACATACTTACACAAAAGGAAAAAGACCCATAAATTTATTGCAAAGTTGCACTGGAAAAGTATTTTATCCCACTCGAGTGGGGGTTTTAAATTTAAGGGGAAAGGAATTTTTTAGTTTTTTAAAATTTTTTAGTTAAAAGGTCAGAGGATTGAACGAACAAACAAACATACTCATCTAGATCCGATCAACATGGTTAAATTGATTTTAACATCACTTTATTGGCAATCCAAAAAACTCTGTTTTGACCACAAACAAATCTACCGGGGTGTGGTCAAGTGGTTGGACCACTTCGTTCTCATGATGGTGTACTGAATGAATATCTTAGTACTTGTTTCACACACAGTTTGGAGCCGAATCTTAGTGCTTGTTTCACATGCGGTTTGCAGCCGAATCTTAGCACTTGTTTAACAGGTGGCTTGCAGCCAGGGAGTGCTGGAAGGATGCGGTATGATGGCATCCAGATGGTGTTGGCAATCCAAAAGGTCAGAGGATTGAGCAAACAAACTTACTTATCTACATCCAATCAATAGCGTTAAATTGATTTTAACATCACCTCATTGGCAATCCAAAAAACTCTGTTTTTAACCACAAACAAATCTAGTGGGGTGTGGTCAATTGGTTGGACCACTTGGTTCTCATGATGGTATACTGTACTGAATGAATATCTTAGTGCTTGTTTCACGTGGTTTGCAGCCAAATCTTAGCGCTTGTTTTACAGGCGGTTTGCAAGGATGCGGCATGATGCCAGCCAGATGGTGTTGGATGTGCAGCAGGTAGTTTGTGGTAGCAGTAGTTCCATTAATTTGATGCGTAAATATTTTAGCGCTTGTTTCACAGATAGTTTGCAGCCAGATCTTAGAGCTCATTTCATAAATGCTTTGTAATCAAAGAGTGCTGGAAGAATGCTGCATGGAGGCAGTGGGATGGTGCTGGATGTACAGCAGGTAATTTGTGGCAGCAATAATTCCATTAGTTTGATGTGTTGAATAAATATTTTAGCTCTTGTTTCACAAACAATTTGCAGCCAAGTAAAGAGTACCACTAATAAAAAATATAATTAGAAAGCTACAGACATGTTATGGTGTTTGTTACTCACTTCGTCATGACTGAAAAACCTGTTGTTGGAAACAGTGATGGCAGCTGAACCAATGGTCACGTCTATTAGCCCATCCGCGCAATGAGACAGAGTGTTATGATCAATCCAAACATGCTTGGCACTCTCAATAGATATTCCATCCCCATCTTGAGGATTTATCTTCACTATCCCTTTTGATTTTGAAAGCAAAACGTTGCCTCGCGAGCTTCCCCAACAGTCATGGATGTTCAATCCATGAATTATAACATGCTTCACATTCCACACACGAATGCAGGCCCCATTACTGATGGTGATTCTAGCACCCCTTCCATCAATTGTCTTGTGGCTTGCAATAAACAGGGGCATCTGAAGCTTGATCTGCATATCTCTGGCAAAAACTATCCACACTGCGCCACGAAGAGTTGCTGCATGTCTCAGTGTCCCGGGCATTGCATTTGCAGGGTTGTCATCAGAGCTTGTGACAGTGTAAATCATTCCTCCTCTGCCTCCATTGGCTTTGCTTCCAAAGCCTACAGCACAATCTGCAAGCTTCATTCTGTTACGTTCCCAATGCGGATCCTTTCTCCAGCACCCATCAATTGCATTGTATTGGGCTTTTGACAAGGAAGCCTGAATGAAAACAAAAACAAAAAACACTGCTACCTTCATGGCTGAAGAAAGGGTCGTTTGGAAGTTAGTCCAGAACTAAATACAAGCAAACAAATTGTCTTTTCTTAGAGAAAAGAGGTCAGTCGACAACTTTATATTGATGGCTCAGATTTAAGAAATAGTATAGCTTGTATATTAAGGCAAGCAGTTGCAACTGCCCGATTGTAGCTACCCACAATCCCTCAGACAAACTTCATTTGGCAACAGAACCGCCTTTATCTGTGCAGATAAAATTGTGCAGCCTCTCCTCTTCCTTAGGCCGTGCTCAATTCAATCTGATCGTCATTTTGAATTTTCAGTTTTTAAAGATAAAGTGAAAATAAATCAACGGTTATGATGAAATGGGTGCAAATGTTTAAATTTTCATTCTTTAGCTATGCAATGAACTTGTCCCTACCCTATGTTCTCATCCAGTTGTGACCAGGGCCTAAATTTGATGGCCTTATTTAGGTATTTTTGCTGTAAAATACAATCAAAATTTTAAAAAGATTGTATCATATGAAAGGAGAGATTTTGGATAGAATGTCAAAATTTGTATAGAATTGTGACTATATATATATATATATAATTTTACTTATATTAAGGTATGTCATAATATTTTAAAGGTACCTTTAAATGGATAACCACCATAAAAAAATTGCTTGATAGGCAAGGTCAAATTTAAGCCTTGGCAGTGACATGGACGTTGACAGTGCAGTTAAGAGACATTGGTCTCTAATAGTGACGTGGACATTACTCGGGCACACCAAACCTTTATCAGGGTTAAAAAGGCAAAGTTGATAGAGTTCAAAGGGTACACTCTAAATATATAATTTTGAGAAGAAAACTTTCAAACAAAAACAATTAATTGGGTTGATTGAAAGCAAACAATGGGAATAAGCAAACAAGGTATTAATCAAATCACACAAAAATGGAAGTGAAAATAAAGAAGAACATTGAATAATGAAAAAATGTTGGGAGGAGTAAAGAGAGTGAGAATAATTGGTTTAGTTGATATATAGTTTTCTTGTTTTAAAAGTTTATGTCATGGTGTTTTGTAATAATATGTTTTATTATTTCACCTATATATTTATAGTGGAAGTTCTTAAAGTTTTTTTTGGTCCTTACAACAATTAGTTTCATTTTCTTAATATGGTGCCCAAACCTTTTCCTTCAACTATTAATGTTGAAGTAATAGGAATTAGCGAGCAATGACATCATTTGGGAAGAAGCCTCAATTTTTTTTCAAAAAGTGTTCTATGAGGTATCGCCCCTAAAAACCCTTAGAATGTTGTTCTTCTAATTTTATATTTTGATAACGCCCATAAGTGGCTAGAATAATTTGCTCTTACTGGTTACATTGTAGGTTGTACTATGTCTAAAATCATGCTACATAGTTGGGTTAATTCTACTTAAGTCCTACATGGGGTTAAATTGGATGCTATCTAGAATTCAGCCAAAAGTTTTTTCCTCTTTTGTTCGCAAAAGGTAACCATGCATATAATATAGTCTTTCAATATAGCTATTGCTATGTCCGCAGCTTGTTTTTTGTTTTCCCTCCCTAAATAAGAGATTTAGTTGTGTCAGACTAACAAGCTCTTATGGTGCCTATATGTGTTGAATTCCCTAGTTTGCCTTTGCATTGTTGGTCATTCTTAAACCATATTACCTCCTCTCTTGGGAAGGTGGTCTATGATGAAATTGACGAGTTTTATTTGACACAATTACAACATAGAATCTGCATAGAAATATATCTCTCCTAAGTTTTAAAAGCAATCATAGATATACATATTGGCAACATAAACCATGCACAATATTGTTGTAAATCAATCTTTCAGTAATACTTTCTTTAGGTGTCAATTATTTGAGCAGAAAATCAAGAATTTCCCTCTCATCACCCACAAGCCAAACTAGCCTCCAAACCAACCAATGATCCCATGAAGAGTGTGTTGGGATTTGGGTGATATTCACATGCAAAAAGTCCCTGTAGGAAGAGTTTGTCTACATACTTAGCTACGGTGAGTTATTAGGTAATACCATATACCATTTATGTTGACTAACATGTGGCAGTGCTATAGTAGATAGGTGCAGTATAGTATACATGGTGTGAACACTAAAGAGATGAACAATTGATATATAGTTTTCTAGTTTTAAAAGATTATGTCATGGTGTTTTGTAATAACATATTTTACTATTTCGCCTATATATTTATAGTGGAAGTTCTTAAAGTTTTTTTCCCTTACAACAGTTAGGTTCCTTTTCCTAATGTGGTGTCCAAACCTTTTCCTTTAGCTACTAATGTTGAAGTAATAGGAATTAGAGAGAGCAATGGCATCATTTGGGAAGAAGACTCAAAAAAAAAATTGAAAGTGTTCTATGAGGTATGGCCCCTAAAAACTCTTAGAATGTTGTTCTTCTAATTCCATATTTTGATAATGCCCACAAGTGACTAGATCAATTTACTCTTACCAGTTACATTATAGGTTGTATTATGTCTAAAATCATGCTACATAGTTGGGTTATTTCTACTTAGGTATTGCATCCAGGGTTAAATTGGATGCTATCCAAAATTTAATCAATGGTTTTTTCCTCTTTTGCTTTGCAAAAGCTAACCATGCATTTAATACTGGAGCAGCCAAGATCAGCAAACACAAATAGAATAACCTTCCACAAGTGAAAAATGGAGCACAAGAGCATATCTATCATATACAATGAAAGTGTAAAAGTACAATGACAAGTCTTGCATAAATAGGCAAGGATGAGGTAGGAAGGTAGAACTGAACTACTGACTACCCCTACAAGCATGCAACACTTGTCTAACTCACATGACATGTGTGAGGGCAGGTGGCAAGCCAAAAAGAAAGAGGTTTCTCACATGTGTGAGTACACATGTCGAAATGAGACAAACTCCTAAAAGACTAAGTAAACTTAAGCCTATGTGTGAATAGGTCAAACCATTAAAGAGAAGATGTCTAAACTAGTTAGATAATGACACTATTTACACTAACACCCCCCTTAAGTGCAACTTAGGGAGAAGCTATACAAAGATGATAATGGGTCTCGAGTACTAGGCCATGTTACATACCCATGTACAAATGAATTTCTCATAAAATGGAGAAACAAAGAAAATCCTGTGGGAAAAAACTTTCCTCCAAAAAGAGAAATGATACAAATAGAATTTGTACAACTGAAGAAGAAAGGGCTATACATAACCCCCCCAAGGACTAATTATAACACTAGTATACAATACATGTTCTCCCCATAGGAAAGAAAAGATGAGAAGGTCTATGTGACCCCCCAGAAAATGTGAAGTAAAGAACTCCATGAGAAGAGATGGATCCTCCCAAAACTAAGATGAAAAGATTAACCATGCAGCCTCCCCTTAAATACCTCCGGTAGTGTTGATAGATGCTTGAGATTGGATGTTGGAGATGATCCAAAATGTTGAACAACTTTTCTCCCATTAGAAAGAAATCAAACCACAAAAGTGTGCAAGTGATCTTCCCATTCCAAATAGGAACATACATGAAGAATTATGAAGGTCTCTGAAATATGTACATGATTCAAAGAATCAGATGATGCCCATGATGTCTTTGAAGGATGCTCAAGGATCTCCAAGCCAATACTGACTAGTGACAAATGCTGAGATTCAAGTACAGGGACCATAGATGTATGGTGATAACTAGACCCAAAAGAATCTTATACTACTGCAGAGGATGTCAAAATACATGATGATGGAGTTAAATGTGTGGACTCATAAAATTCTATAGTATCTAGCACTATAGAAGCTGATGTAGGCAAGATAAGAGCAATCATAACTGGAGAAGACAATGGTGATGCAACTTCATCAAAACTATCATTGAAAAGAAGATGAATGTCCTCAATAGTGTCTCCCAAATCTGCAATGTGAAATTCTATGAAAAGACACGATATTTCAAGTAGATATGCATCCCAATGTGGTCGATCTGAAAAGACAATAACCATATCCTGGTGTAGAGAATCACTGGAAGCCATGAGATATCAACTCTGGATTCAGATGTAGCAATAGGGAATGATGGTGTAGATGGGATCTCTGTTGGTTGGAACATGGTTATTATCTATCCGGTTTATTCCTTGTGTGAATAATTCAGATTATTTAACTATTTATTAGTTAAATAATATTCACACATCACACATAATTCACATGTTAAGTTGACTTACTAAGTCTACTAGATGTTTCTAGTTGGTCTAGTTGTTGCTAGTTGTCTTATTCTATAATTGTCACATGTCATAGGATTAAGACACTTGTCACATTACTACTGGTGGTGCTCACCTAGGGTTAATGTTCAAGTTCATCCCATAAGTGTCTACCCCCATTTTTGCTTGAACCTTAGAAATTCTTGCGGTCCCTTTTCACTTTATGTTCTTGTTGACCTATTTTTTCCTCTGTCCAAGAGTCAAATAGTTCACCTTGTATATTCCTTGAATATCCTTTAGAAAATGGCCCTACAAATCTTAAATTCTTCAAAAATTCATGCTATGCCTTGCAAAATTTCCCAAAATCTCACCTGGAGAATTCTTGCCAAAAACCAAGAAAAACCCAGAAATCTTTTGTCCTCAAGTGCCTTCCATTGGAGATAACTCTTAGTTTTATCCTTTGTATGTATCATTGTATGTATGTTGTATTGTCTATACAATCGCATATACAAAGGAATATACAAAGGCCATATACAATGGATGATGCATAGGCAAGATACAAAGCAAAATATGCATAGGAAAACATACAAAGGTTTTTCGGCGTGACATGCTTATCGGCAGCTCAACTCATAGTCTCTCCGATGGCCGATGAAGCATATGCAAAGATACATCAATGAAGCATACAAAGCAAACATACAAAGGAAAAGATGCATATGCAAAGATGCAAAGGGAATATACAAGGGGGAGATACAAAGGATGGGATCCACCAATTGTATGTATGTGCGATTGTATCATTACACATACAATCGCATATACAATCCTGAGATACAAAGCTTGGACCCGAAGGAATATGCATTTTTGTTTATAAAGGCAAATGCGGTTGTATGCATGTTTCTGTGTATGTCCTCATTGTACATTTGCATATACAAGGGTCACATGCAAAGGTTAGATTCAATGTTTGTATGTGCAAGCGTGGGTTGTATGTAGTTTTACTTGTATATTGGCATTATATATATGATATACAAAGGGAAACATACAATCCGGATGTGACTGGGGAATCAAATGCAACAGATAATCATTTTGGGGTCCACAGTTGTATATTGCATATACAAGGTCAAAAAGGTGCAACATACAAGAGCGTAACATACAAGCTAGACCTGATGTTAATTTCAATTTTGCTTTATAAAAAGTTGGGGTCCGTAGTTTGTATGTTGAGGCGCATGTATGTGCCGATATGCAAAAAGAAAAGATACAAGGCCAAACCTATTTCAATGTTTCATTCTAGTTGATGATCCTTTGAGTTCTACATTGTATGTATATGTCATTGTATCTCATATACAATCGCATATACAAAGGCTCATACAAAGGTTTTTTCGGTGAAACAATGCTTATTGGCGGCTCATGCAAAGGTCTTTCCGATGGCCGATAAGGAGGCAAATGTACAGCGATGGGTCCCAAGTTTAGCTCAATGGAAAATTAGATGATGACACGTGTCATAGCATATACAGGGGAGATTCAAAGACAGATGCAAAGTGATATACAAGATGCAGTTGACCGCAACTTTGACCATGGATATCTCCCTCATTCTAGTGAATTTCAACATGCTTCAAAAGGCAAAAGTGCTTATTTTTGCCTCCTCTTTCATCTGGCGGGCTTTTGAGGGGATTTTTTTCTTACTTTCAAAATATGATCTGGATTTGCATGCTTGATCGAATGGACATTTCAGCGACCAATTTGGCATATGTAGATACAAATATTTGTTGCATTTATGGGTGCAGGTCGATGATTCAGTAACTCACCTTGAAGATTCAAAATATCTTCCATCTACCCCTGGTCCAAGTATTTTATGCCATGAATTCTTGCAGGTGGACGTCCCTTCAGAGGCAAATATTTTTTTGACAGATCCCATGAGGCGAGTTGATTGTAACTGACTTAGGTCATTTGCAAATTCTATATATGCATAAACATGAGATGTAACAAGGAGGATGGTTTTATTTTGGGCTGTTATGCTGCCGATTTTTCTGTAGTCAGACCTTTTCTGCTACTAAATATTCTGTAAAGTAATAGTTTCTGACCTTCATGATCAATATATGCATGATTTCTTGCCTCTCTTGTGTCCTAATTTATGTGTTTTACTTGAAGTTATAATCTATTATGTGAGTAAAGAGGCTCCTCTATAGGTTAGATCTTCATATCAAAGCCTCAATCAACCCTATAAGTCTATGTGAACTCCCTTCATGATTGAGATCATTGTTGTGTCTCTCTTCCAGAATCACTATCACTCACTAAATCTGGTGTATCACTCTTTCATTTCAGTTTCCTTCTAACCCTTTTCCCCTACAAGCATTAGCACTAGGTTTAGATCCATTGCTCTAAGTAATAGGCTTAGGAAGAGGAAGTCAGCCTTCTCCAGAGGTTTGATCTCAGTTCACAAGGTCCCACACTTCGAGATCATTCCCATGTTTCTCTAGATTGCCAAGTTTTTACAAACTCAGCAAGGGTGCAAATCTAGGTGATAACAGTTTTGGCACGCCTGGTGGGACAAGTTCGATGAACCTCTCATCAAAGTACTAAGAGATTTGGTGTTTCTCTTAGTATTACCAGCCTTCAGGGAAATCCCTTCAACACCATGGTGACTCTACTGAACAAACCTACTGGTGAAAGCAGCCCAAGCACCTAAAATTTCATCAAAGATTAGAATTTTGGTGGTTTTCCTAGTCTTTTCAGCTTCCAGAAGTATTTCGATCACCTGGCGACTCCCTCTCTGGTATGTATCTAGTTTCTCTTTGGTTGCAGGCCTATTTCACTCTATTTTTGACATTTTGATGATTATCCAACATTTAGATGCTATAAAATGTCAGAATTTTATGGGAATCATGGCTTTTCCCCTACCCTTAATCCAAATATAGGCTATTGGCCCCCATATCAGCAACACCAGGCCCCAAATGCCTCTAAATTTATGCCATACAGCCCTGCCGCTGCAGAATACCAGCATCCTTATGATGTTTACCTCTCTCCCCCCATACTCAGTCTTCTTGGTAGCCTAATAATACTTATTATCTACCCCAAGAAGAGGTTTTTGACGCCAAACAACATGATTGTTCACACAGTCAGACTCAAAAGCACCCTTACCAGAATGTTTTGGATCTAATCCAAAAGTTTGACTATTTTTTGCAGGATTTGAACCAAAAGCTTGAACTTATGAAGATCAGTGGTATTAGTAAGGAGTTCTCACACATGAACTGGATGTTGGTTGAAATTGAGAAGGAAAAAAAGATTACTTGGCAACAGCGAGAGTTGGCTGAGCAATCTATTATTTATAATCAAGAGAGGGTGACAAAAAGAATATAGTTTGAAAGAAATCTTGAAGGAGTGATAGCTGCTAAAAAGGAGCAAATGAAGCTTTTGTCTACTCAGGTGCAAAGTAGTCGAGCTTACTCAGATTATCAATGCCAAAAAGGGTGTGAAACCTAAGCAGTCCCCTCCTTTCCTAGTTTCAAACATCCTCTCCCTTTCACACCTACTTAGCCTGCTGTGGAAGAAGCCCCAAAATTTAATATTCCAAGCTTCAAGCAGGATAATCCATTTGCACCTCCAAAACTGTTTCCCAGTTTTAAAATCCCAAGTTTTAGAGGCCCTCAGCTTTCACAGGAGCCTGTTCCGGCACAAATTCAACCCCCTATCTCCTATTTGCAGCCCTTCCAAATTCCCTTATCGGATGGACCTAACATGGACAATTATGATGAAATTGCTAAGTCGAAGGAGCATGTGTTTACAATCCCAAAATGCAAGCAGTCCCTTTCTTCTGTGCATGTTCGGCCTATAGAAGAGCAGCCTAGACTCCACAACTTCCCAGGCTTCAAAGCCTATATCCCTCTACAAGCCCCTATTCCTGTGCAAACTCAAACTAACACTCCCTAGAAATAGATTTGTCCAGAACCCTCTCCCCTCCAAGAAATTCAAGAAGATATTTAGGCCTCTTTCCCTGATGCTATTTCAATCTTCAAGGGTGGACCTGTTGTCTACCAAGATAATTGGAAAGACAAGCCAAAAGAGGAGGTGGAAGAAGATAAAACTAATGAGGAGCAGTTTGTTCCTACACTCACAAAGATAGAATTGTTTGAACCTATTGCACCTGTGAGTACTGTTAACCCAAATAAGGGATTGAGTCGTCTAGGCTTTAGTTCTTTTGAAGCCTTTTCTCATGCATCCGATCAAGTAGACAAGGTTGAGATGCAAAGAGTGCATGGGAAAAACCTTCAGCTACAGAGGCAACTTAAACACAATCCAATGGAGCTGCAGTCAAAGGATGGAGGCATAGGGGAAAAAGTTGTTAAGGTCACTTCAGAAGTGGATGATGCTACCCTACTTCATGAGCTACCTAATTATGTTGAAGATGAAGAGGATGGGAAGCTGGTTGTGGATATACAACAACATGGGGACTGTGAAAATGATGGTGGATTGCTGTAGGTTGAGGCTGACCATGACAGTGAGGTTCCAAACCATAAAGAAGAGCAAGCATGTTGCCCTATGCTAGATGATGCAGAGGCTGATGATGCTGATATGCTTGAGGATCTTCCATGTTGTATTAAAAATAATGAGGAGAATGAGGAGACTGAACATGGGCAAGAGCAAATTGAAGATTTGTTCTTTATTATCCAGCAGGGATATCAGCTTCTTGGTGGGGAGGTTTTCTCTTTTGAGCATGTGCATGGCTCATTTTTTGAGCCTAAATTAGAAAGTCATGAGCATCTTGTTCATGAGGTGGAGACAACCATATCTTTAATTGAGATACAAGAGCTAGAGTATTCAGACCAGCAGGAAGAGAAAGAATCAGAGCAGAGGAATGAGATCAATGATGATTTGCATGTCACTTCAAGGGGATGCCCAATTAGGCATCTAGCTCAGCTGGAGACACATCAAGAGGAATCACCACTTGTCATGCTTACCTCTAAGCATGAAGTTGAGAATCAAAATGGGTGGGATCAACCTATTTATTCACTTCAAGTTAGCAGCATTAGCAATCAGTCCAGGTGGATAGGTGAGTTTATCTCCATTTTGTGGGGGCTATTTTATCAATTTGTCATATGCCCATCCATCCCTCACCTTTTTCTAACTGTCCACATGCATGAGAAATATTGTAAATTGTTAAGGAAGCGCAGTTACTTTCAAGAACCAGTTAATGGCTTTGTTTAAGGTCACCTCTGACTGGTTAGTTTAGGATTAGAGTAGGTTTTATTTCAATTTTAGGTTTCCTTTAAATAAGTGCCCTTGCACTTTGCTGTATTCTCATTAGGAGATACATGCTTGCTTGTTCTTTTTTGTTTTGGCTTGGTAGCTTGCTCAGTGTTCCAGCTCCTATGTTCTTGTTACAGTCTCTTTTGACTCCATGCCCAATGGATGTATAAGGCCACTAATCAATTTGTTTAGCAGGCAAACATCTCGTAGAGGTCACCAAGTTGTTGACCTATTTTTTCCTCTGTCCAAGAGTCAAATAGTTCACCTTGTATATTCCTTGAATATCTTTTAGAAAATGGCCCTACAAAGCTTAAATTCTTCAAAAGACCATGCTCTACCTTGCAAAATTTCCCAAAATCTCACTTGGAGAATCCTTTCCAAAAACCTAGAAAAACCCAGAAATCTTTTATCCTTAAGTGCCTTCCATTGTAGATAATTCTTAGTTTTATCCTTTGTACGTATTGTTGTATGTATGTTGTATTGTATATACAATCACATATACAAAGGAATATACAAAGGCCATATACAATGGATGATGCATAGGCAAGATACAAAGCAAAATATGCAAAGGAAAACACACAAAGGTTTTTCGGTGTGACATGCTTATTGGCAGCTCAACTCATAGTCTCTCCAATGGCCAATGAAGCATATGCAAAGATACATCGATGAAGCATACAAAGTAAACATACAAAGGAAAAGATGCATATGCAAAGATGTAAAGGGAATATACAAAGGGGAGATACAAAGGATGGGGTCCACCAATTGTATGTATATGCGATTGTATCTTTACACATACGATGGCATATACAATCCTGAGATACAAAGCCCGGACCTAAAGGAATATGCATTTTTGTTTATAAAGACAGATGCAGTTGTATGCATGTTTGTGTGTATGTCCGCATTGTACATTTTCATATACAAGGGTCACATGCAAAGGTCAGATTTAATGTTTGTATGTGCAAGTGCAGGTTGTATGTAGTTTTGCTTGTATATTCGCATTGTATATGTGATATACAAAGGCAATATACAAAGGGAAACATACAATCCAGACGTGACTGGGGAATCAAATGCAGCAAATAATCATTTTGGGGTCTACAGTTGTATATTGCATATACAAGGTCAAAAAGGTGCAACATACAAGAGGGTAACATACAAGCCGGACCCGATGTTAATTTCAATTTTGCTTTATAAAAAGTTGGGGTCCGCAGTTTGTATGTTGCGGTGCATGTATGTGCTGATATGCAAAAAGAAAAGATACGAGGCCAAACCTATTTCAATGTTTCATTCTGGTTGATGATCCTTTGAGTTCTACATTGTATGTATATGCGATTGTATCTCATATACAATCGCATATACAAAGGCTCATACAAAGGTTTTTTCGGCGAAACAATGCTTATCGGCGGCTCATGCAAAGGTCTTTCTAATGGCCGATAAGGAGGCAAATGTGCAGCGATGGGTCCCAGGTTCAACTCAGTGACAAATCAAATGATGACACGTGTCATAGCATATACAAGGGAGATTCAAAGATAGACGCAAAGTGATATACAAGATGCAGTTGACTGCAACTTTGACTGTGGATATCTCCCTCATTCTGGTGAATTTCAACATGCTTCAAAAGGTAAAAGTAATTATTTTTGCCTCCTCTTTCATCTGGCAGGATTTTGAGGGGATTTTTTTTCTTACTTTCGAAATATGATATGGATTTGCATGCTTGATCGACTAGATGTTTCAGTGACCAATTTGGCATATGCAGATGCAGATATTTGTTGCATTTATGGGTGCAGGTCGATGATTCAGTAACTCACCTTGAAGATTCAAAATATCTTCCATCTGCCCTTGGTCCAGATATTTTATGCCATGAATTCTTGCAGGTGGACGTCCCTTCAGAGGCAGATATTTTTCTGACAGAGCCCATGAGGCGAGTTGATTGTAACCGACTTAGGTCATTTGCAAATGCTATATATGCATAAACATGAGATGTAACAAGGAGGATGGTTTTATTTTGGACTGTTATGCTGCCAATTTTTCTGTAGTCAGACCTTTTCTGCTACTAAATATTCTATAAAGTAATGGTTTCTGACCTTCGTGATCAATATATGCATGATTTCTTGCCTCTCTTATGTCCTGATTTCTGTGTTTTACTTGAATTTATAATCTATTATGTGAGTAAAGATGCTCCTCTATAGGTTAGATCTTCATATCGAAGCCTCAATCAGCCCTATAAGTCTATGTGAACTCCCTTCATGATTGAGATCATTGTTGTGTCTCTCTTCCAAAATCACTATCACTCACTAAATCTGGTGTATCACTCTTTCATTTCAGTTTCCTTCTAACCCTTTTCCCCTGCAAGCATTAGCACTAGGTTTAGATCCATTGCTCTAAGTAATAGGCTTAGGAAGAGGAAGCCGGCCTTCTCTGGAGGTCTAATCTTAGTTCGTAAGGTCCCACACTTCAAGATCATTCCCATGTTTCTCCAGATTTCTAAGTTTTTACAAACTTAGCAAGGGTGCAAATTTGGGTGATAACAGTTCTATTTTGTGCGCTGACCACTTATCCTAGGTATCCGGTCATCTAACTTAAAACTTTAGGCCATTAAATTCATTTGGTGACCGGCCCCCTCTTCCTTGTTTACCTCTTGTTCCTTGTCCCACCTTAAAAGTTTATATGCCTAAGTCTTAAAAGGGGTCAGGAGAACCATGTGGCTGCTTATCATGGCTTCGCAGCGTGTCATCAGTGATGACATTATCCCCCTGTTTGGCCACGATAAGGTGCCAGTTGTCGAAAGGATATGGTTTACAGCTAATTGATTGAAGATCCCAGTGCAGTGAATCATGTGCTACTAGGTGTCATGATGAGGAAAGAAATCTGTAGAAGGGCTAAGATCCGACGGTCACACATCATCGCAAGGGAATCTGACTAGGAAGAATATTCACTGCACCGACACGAGAAGGTGACACGTGGCCCAGTCTCATTTAAAGAAGCATAGAGCATATGAAGAAGAGACAGCGGAGGCTTTTGCATGCCCACGCAGGGCACTTTGGTGGTGGCCCAGCATCAGATGCGATGCTGCGATGGGGCACCACGTGTCAATATCTGATGGTGAAAGGAAGGGTCAGAGCAAGGAGGACCGTCCTGCTAGCGTAATTTCATTGGTGAGGACTTTTCAACGGTGCCTACAGGGAATATAAGGCTCAAGGTGCATCCCATGATCGTCGATCGAGAACGGGGCAGGCCCAAATCAATGGCTCAATTTCAAACTAGGAGCGGTTATCTATCAGTGCCATTCCTGCTCGTCTTCACCCTGCAATTGATGAACCTACTGCATGGCTTGGACTGAAACATCAAATCTTCTCATCTGATTGAGGTAAAAGATGTTATTTTCAAGGATTTCGGCGAGAAATCTGATTGCTTCAGCTGCAAAATCTCTTAAAGATCCGATTATACCATGAAAAATCTTTAAGGATGAGATCTTTTCATTTAGGAAGTCTGTCAGTAGGTAGATGGCTAGTAGCTTGTTTTCTCCTTTAAAAGGGAATTCATGGCCATTCTACAGGGTCGAAGTTGGTTGGGTCTTTTCTTTTTGACACAGAATACAAGGTATTCATGTCTTGGAAGGCATTTCTTGTTGCAGGCTTGGTTCCTTGTCTAGTGCAGAGGTATTCTCTATTTTGTAGATGATAAATTTATGTATGACAATGTTCTGTTCAGATTGAATTAAATGATAAACACCTCATGTGTGTGTGTTGTTTATGACTGTCTCCTTTGATTTTATTGTTTTTCTTTTGAACAAGGTTATCAAGGATTTCTAAATTCTTCAATGTGCATGTGTTACATTGTATGTCTGGTTTCTTATGTCTGCTTGAGGAGCAGATTTAATTTGCTTTAGGCCAAGTATAGGGAAAAGCGGGTGATGTCAAAGGATTTGTAAAGAATGGTCATAGGCAATACTCTTTCTAGGACATATTGTTGTTAGGAAGTAATATTCTCTGTTGAGTCCTCTGGATATGAGCTTTTGTTGTCATATAGGAACATTTACATTTATAGGCTTGGCTTTGTTGCCCCGGTAAGGCACTGATCTGGGGATCTGCTTGTCCTAGGGGTCTAGGAAAGTCCCACAACTTCAATAACAAAATCATTCCAAATCTCAGCCTGTTAGCTTGTAGGAGTAGGTTAGGACCTTACATGCCCTCATCCTCAACCGATGGGCGGCTGCAAAAAGATGGGGGGGCCAAAAAGTGGCCAAAATTCTGACAACTTTTTGAAAAGCCATAACGCGAGCGCATTGTAACGCACCTGTGTTATAGCACACTCGTGTTATTGTTTTCTTTTTTGCAAAAGTTTGCCCAATGTTTGTCAAGTTTGAGGTTGTTTATTGAATGTTTTATGTTCAAGTTTGTTAAGTATGTTTGATGTATGTATGTTTGTATATATATTTGTATTTATGCTTGTATGTATGTATGCCTATATGTATGAATGTATGTATGCATGCTTGTATGTATGTCTACATGCTTGTATGTATGTATGTATGTATGTATGTATGTATGTATGTATGTATGTATGTATGTATGTATGCATGCATGCATGTATGTATGCATGCATGCTTATATGTATGTATATATGTATGCATGTTTGTATGTATGGTTGTATGTATGTATGTATGTATGTATGAATGTTTGTATGTATGTATGTATGTATGCTTGTATGTATGTATGTATGTAAGGGTTTTGGGTTTAGGGTATATAAGGACCTGAGCCCGTATAGTTTTTAGGGTTTAGGGTTGAGGTTTTTGGGTTTAGGGTTTAAGGTATAGGGTTGAGGGTTGAGGGATTAGGTCTTAAGTAATAGGTAGAGGGTAGAGGGTAGAGGGTAGAGGATTGAGGGTTGAGGGTTGAGGGTTACAGTTGAGGGATAATATTCAGGTTGTTGAGTGTATAAGATTAAGTGTGTAAGGTATGGGGATTAGGGTTTAGGATATTAGGAACTTAGGGTTTATGATATGGATTGAGGGTATAAGGGTGAGGTTATAGGGTATAGGGATGATGGTTTGTGGGTGTAGGTTTCAAGGTTTAAAGTATAGGGTTGAGGATTGATGGATTAGGGCTTAAGTATATGGTTGAGGATAGAGGGTAGAGGGTTGAGAGTTTACAGTTGAGGGATAATGTTCAAGGTTGGGTGTCTAAGATATAGGGTATTGGGTTTAACTTTGAGGGTATAAGGCATATGGATGAGGGTTGAGGTTTTAGGGCATAACTATAGTGCTGAGGGTATATGGTATAGGGTAGAGGTTTGAAGGTTGAGGGATAATGTTCAAGGTTGAGTGTCTGAGGTTAAGTGTATAGGATATAGGGTTTAAGGGTTTAAGGTTTAAGGGTATCTAGGGGTTGAGAGTTTATGGTTTAAGTGTTTAAGGTTTGAGGGATTAAGGTTTTAAGGGTCAAGGGTTTAAGGGTTGAAGGATTAGAGTTTAAGGCATAGTGTTGAGGGTAGAGGGTTTAGGGATAGGGTTTAGGGTTGAAGGTTTAAGGGATGAGGGTTGAGGCTTTAGGGATGAGGGTTAAGGGATTAGGGTTAAGGGTTTAAGGTTTAAGGGTTGAGGCTTGAGGCTTTAGGGATAGGGTTTAGGGTTTAGGGTTAAGGGATTAGGGTTTAAGTTATAGTGTCAAGGATTGAGGGTTTAGGGATAGGGTTTAGGATTTAAGTTTTAAGGGTTGAGGATTTAGGGATAGGGTTTGGGGTTTAAGGTTAAATGAGAGACCTAGATGATTAAGGATGGATGGAGAGGTAGACAAGGAGTGACTGAGAAACTTAGAGAGGGAAGAGGTAGAAGTGAGGGGGAGACAGAAGTGAGAGATAGAGAGGTGAGGGGAGAGATAGAATAAAATGAGAGAGTGAAGTTGACAACTTAAGGGAAAGATGGGTAAGGAGGAGGGAGAGAGGTGGAGAGGAAGGGAAATATCTAGAGAGCCCTGAGAGATATACATGTGAGAGACCTACAACCTAGGGAGAGAGGGGTGAGAGAGATGGGGAGAGATGGGAGTGAGGTAGATAGGGGAGGAGAGGGTGGATAAGGGTTGAGGGTTTAAGGGTCAAGGGTTTAGTGTTTAAGGATTGAGGGTTTAAGGGTTGAGGTATTAAGGGTTGAGGGATTAGGGTTTAGGCTTGAGGGATTAGGGTTTAAGGTATAGTGTTGAGGGTTGAACCCTAGTCCCTTAACCCTCGACCCTATACCTTAAGCCCTAAATCCTAACCCCTCAACCCTAAACCCTATCACTTAACCCTAAACCCTAAACCCTATCCCTAAAGCCTCAGCCCTCAACCCTTAAACCTTAAATCCTAAACCCTATCCCTAAACCCTCAACCCTCAACACTATACCTTAAACCCTAATCCCTTAACCCTAACTGCTAAACCCTATCCCTAAAGCCTCAACCCTCAACCCTTAAACCTTAAACCCTAAACCTTATCCCTAAACCCTCTACCCTCGACACTATACCTTAAATCTTAATCCCTTAACCCTAAATCCTAAATGCTAAACCCTATCCCTAAAGCCTCAACCCTCAACCCTTAATTCTTAAACCCTAAACCCTATCCCTAAATCCTCTACCCTCGACACTATACCTTAAACCCTAATCCCTCAACTCTCAACCCTCAACCCTTAAAGCTAGAGAGCATTGATATTTTTCACACACCCTATTCTTTGAAATATCTTAACCTTAAAATATGACTTGGATATGTACTTGAACACAGCAAAAACTTCAATCTCCAACCCATGATGATTCACAAAAATTTCCCAACCCTACCTAAATTCTAGTTTATTTATTACAGTATACCCCCAACCCTAATCCATCAACCCTAATCCCTCATCCCTAAACCCTAAATGCAATCCCTATTCCTAAAATCTCAACATTAAACCCTAATCTGTCAACCCTAAACGCTAATCCCTCAACCCTAAACCCTATCCCTAAACTCAACAAAATTGCTTTGCCTTATGCTAGGTTGGTAAACCCATCATTTTTGACACTCTTCTCTTAAAGATATCTGAGTTACAAGAATATGTCAGAAAAATGGATATGCACTTTTTTGGTAATTTTAGAAATTAGTTTTAAAGTATTTTTCTTAACGCCCTTTTTAATAATGCATGTCTACAATAAATCCCAATTTAAGTTTTCTGTAATGTCTTAGTAATGTTATATGGCATGTTTTTCTGGCCCATCTAGGATTCATTATGCCAATAGGTGTACACACTATGAGAAAAGAATTGCGTATGGTACATCCACAGTGAGTAATTAACAATTGAAATTAGAAGGATGATCATTATGAGAAAAGCTTTGCATTGGGGTACATCCATAGTGGGCAATGAATGGTTCAAATCAGAACCCCTGGTCAACATTAAGTGAACATTTTTTTATTAAGATTTTTTTAAAAGATCAGTATACTCTCTCCACCCATTTTCTTGAATTTAAATCAGGGCCATAAAAATGTGCACACATCTGCTCCCAATGTATAACCTAGGTGTAATTAAAACCATCAAATAGATAAAATAAACAACTTTGGCCATAAAAATCAATCAGTCTTCTAAAAATAGATATCAGTAACTATACATTTTAGATATCAGTAACTATACATTTTAGTACCATTTCTTTCTTGATTTTCTATTTTTAATTAACTAATTTTTGTTTGTTTTAGACAAAATATTACAATCTTCATGAAGATTTTTTCTAGTATAATTTTCTCCTTTTATCTTTGGCCTGTCTTTTCCCTCCTAGAAGTTCTTTGAGAAGGATCCTTATTTTATCTTTCGATCTATATGAACTCTAAACATAAATCTATGTTTCTTGCTGTCCACCTGCTTAAAGATGCAAACGTCTCCTTGATATTATTATGACATACAAAATATGCCCACCTCGTACTTAGGGTAGGTATATTATTATGAAACAGGCAAATAATCTCCCATTGTTTACTGGCTCTATCCACAAGAACTACTAAATTTTTTTCTCTTGGTAATTGTAGAGGACATTCACCTATTTTTGGCAACTCCTGCATTCCCAAACCATTACAAAAACTAAGTTATTTTAACCCAATAAATAGTTGATTGCATTGATTTAATACTCTACTAAATTAAAGCTTAGCATTCACACAAATGCAGATGTTCATATTATAGAAGACTGCATTATATTGGACTATTAGAGATCCCTCAGAAAAATGTAATAACAAAACTACTTTGCCTTATGTTAGCTTACAATTATTTACCCATTCTTTTTGGCACTCTTCTCTTAATAAAGTAAGAGTACAATAATAATAGAAGGCAAAGAATTTGATCTTACTAGTATGCATGGTTGGTTTACATTCCGTGACTTCATTTTCATTGAATAAAAAGGTAAATATATGATTTGAAAGGTGGGGCAGAGTTCACTGTCATGTGCTTTTCTAGATGATAGGGTCCATAATGTCCAGGGTTCTTCAAAGAAAGGCCTATAACATAATTAAGTTTTTATTATACCAATTCTTCAGGTAAATCTACAATTCAAATGCCTGCTTTGAAAGTTGAAATAAATTAAATTAGACTTACAATTTTGATTTTTTTCCATTGCTTCAACATCATTATTTTATTCATCATAAACCAATTCAATTAGCAACTTGCTGCCCATTCGTTGACTTGGACTGCATCCTCTGTTAGAAGAAGGGAATTTTTTTATCTGTATCAATGTTGGTATTCATAAGCTAAAGAGCATTGATATTTTTCACACACCCTGTTCTTTGAAATATCTTAACCATAAAATATGACTTGGATATGTACTTGAACATAGTGAAATCTCCAATTTCCAACCCATGATGATTCACAAAATTTTCCCAACCCTGCCTAAATTCTAGTTTATTTATGGTACCCCCTAATTGTACATCCCACTCCTGCCCACCTGGGCCTTGCAACACCATATGTTCGTCTGTGATGTCTATAAACTATGAAACAAATGCAAGAGGAATGTGCTGCCATAAACACATTACATAATTAGATTTTACAAGTTCTTAGCAGTGTAAAGGAAATAAAAGAATGAAAAATAATGTATAGAGTTACCAGTTTTTGTGTAAAGTCTCCAAGCATAACTTTGAAGAAGGAGGCACGCCCATTAAACCAATTCAATCAGCAACTTGCTGCCCATTGGTTGACTTGAACTGCATCCTCTGTTAGACGAAGGGCATCTTTTATCTGTATCAATGTTGGTATTCATAAGTTGAAGAGCATTGATGTTTTTCACACACCCTGTTCTTTGAAATATCTTAACCTTAAAATATGACTTAGATATGTACTTGAACACAACAAAATCTCCAATCTCCAGCCCATGATGATTCACAAAATTTCTCCAACCCTGCCTAAATTCCAATTTATTTATGGTACCCCCTAATTGCACATGCCACTCCTGCCCACCTGGGTCTTGAAACACCATATGTTCATCTGTGTTGTCTATAAACTGTGAAACAAATGCAGGATGAATGTGTTGCCATAAACACATTACACAATTAGATTTTACAAGTTCTTAACAGTGTACAGGAAATAAAAGAATGAAAAATAATGTATAGAGTTACCATTTTTTGTGTAAAGTCTCAAAGCATAACTTTGAAGAAGGAGGCACGCCCATTAAACCAACTCATTCAACAACTTGCTGCCCATTGGTTGACTTGAACTGCATACTCTGTTAGAAGAAGGGCATCTTTTATCTGTATCAATGTTGGTATTCATAAGCTAAAGAGCATTGATGTTTTTCACACACCCTATTCTTTGAAATAGCTTAATCTTAAAATATGACTTGGATATGTACTTGAACACAACAAAATCTCCAATCTCCAGCCCATTATGATTCACAAAATTTTGCCAACCCTACCTAAATTCTAGTTTATTTATGGTACCCCTTAATTGCACATCCCACTCCTGCCCACCTGGGCCTTGCAACACCATATATTTGTCTGTGTTGTCTATAAACTGTGAAACAAATGTAGGAGGAATACGTTGCCATAAACACATTACACAATTAGATTTTAGAAGTTCTTAACAGTGTACAAGAAATAAAAGAATGAAAAATAATGTATAGAGTGACCAGTTTTTGTGTAAAGTCTCCAAGCATAACTTTGAAGGAGGCATGCCCATTAAACCAACTCATTCAACTTGCTGCCCATTGGTTGACTTGAACTGCATACTCTGTTAGAAGAAGGGCATCTTTTATCTGTATCAATGTTGGTATTCATAAGCTGAAGAGCATTGATGTTTTTCACACACCTTATTCTTTGAAATATCTTAACCTTAAAATATGACTTGGATATGTATTTGAACACAACAAAATCTCCAATCTCCAGCCCATGATGATTCACAAAATTTTCCCAACCTTGCCTAAATTCCAGTTTATTTATGGTACCCCCTAATTGCACATCCCACTTATGCCCACTTGGGCCTTGCAACACCATATATTCGTCTATGTTGTCTATAAACTGTGAAACAAATGTAGGAAGAATGCGCTGCCATAAACATATTACACAATTAGATTTTACAAGTTCTTAACAGTGTACATGAAATAAAAGAATAAAAAATAATGTATAGAGTGACCAGTTTTTGTGTAAAGTCTCCAAGCATAACTTTGAAGAAGGAGGCATGCCCATTAAACCAACTCATTCAACAACTTGGTGCCCATTGGTTGACTTGAACTACATACTCTATTAGAAGAAGGGCATCTTTTATCTGTATCAATGTTGGTATTCATAAGCCGAAGAGCATTGATATTTTTCACACACCCTGTTCTTTGAAATACCTTAACCTTAAGTTGTGACTTGGATATGTACTTGAACACAACAAAATCTCCAATCTCTAGCCCATGATGATTCACAAAATTTTCCCAACCCTGCATAAATTCTAGTTTATTTATGGTACCCCTTAATTGTACATCCCTAAACCCTAAACCCTTATCCCTTAACCCTAATCCCTAATCCCTAAACCATAAACCCTAATCCCTAATTATAATTTATGGTACCCTAATCCCTTATCCCTAAACCATAAACCCTATCCCTAAATCCTCAACCCTCAACACTTAAACCTTAAATCTTAAACCCTATCCCTAAACCCTCAACCATCAACACTATACCTTAAACCCTAATCCGTCAACCCTAAACCCATCCCTAATCCCTCTATCCTCAACACTCTACCTTAACCCTAATCCCTCGATCCTCAACCCTAAACACTATCCCTAAAGCCTCAACCCTAAACCCTAATCCCTCAAGGTCCTAAACTATAATACCTTATCCCTAAACTCTAAATCCTATCTCTAAACCCTCACTCCTCAACCTTAAACCTTAATCCCTCAACCCTTATCCACCCCTCTCCTCCCCTATTTGCCTCACCCCCATCTCTACCCTCCTCTACCCTCGACACTATACATACATACATACATATAGCCATACATACATACATACATATAAGTATACATACATATAGGCATACATACATACATACATACATGATTAATAACCTTGAACATAATAAAATCCAAGGGGGACATAACGTGCTCCCGTTATGTCAAACATGACAAACATTGAGCAAACTTTTGCGAAAAAGGAAAAAATGCAAAACAGAACATAACACGAGCACATTATAATGCCCTCGCGTTATGTTTTGCTTTGGGAATCCCAAGCCTTAGGCTTGGGATTTGCTTTGGATTTCCAACCCAAAGGATTGGAGTGCCTTCCCAATGTCCAGAGACGTGTTTTTGCATATTCTACAGGATTTCACATAATTTCATTCGTGCTAACCCTCAAATTTGCACGTGTTTCAAGGTTGAACAAATCGAACACTTGGGTAATGTTAGGATTTCTCTTAGCTATTTAACGATGTAATGTTTTTCACATTTTGACAATGTTAAGCCTTTTATCTTTAATTTCTTTTGTTTGTGTCCATTTTTGGGTAAAAACCACTGTTTAGTCTTTTTTTCATTGTAAATTAACCATTCATTGAAATTTTAAAAAATTACATATTTAGAAACTAGACTCCATTCTATACATATTAAAAAAATTATTTTCAATTAGTTTTCAAAATTTATAGGGGTAGCACGACCAAAATTCTATTTTTTAGGATGTGTCCACTTTGAAAATTAGTAAAAAATCAAATATTCATCAAAAAATTATCAGAAAAATTAGGCATAAACTACATGCTGTTAGCTAATTTCTCACTGAAGCGATTTTAAAAATACCAAAAAAAAGTTGACCTTTTGAGGGAGCCACAAAACATGTTATGTTATGTTTTTTTTATAGAAACAACACCAATTTCTATGGCTCCCTCTTTTGAACTCCTTAATCTATACCATTTTCAAAAAAAAATAGTAGTTTAGAAAGTAGACTCAAAGCACTACGAACATTGTTTTGGTTGCATCTCCAAAATTTGAGTGTAACTATGCTCAATTTCTCATCCAAGGCTAGGATTTCATGATTTTAGAAAAAAAGTGGCCACTTAAGACCCCTTTTTGGCCACCCATCTTTTTGCACTTACCCCAGTGTGATATGTCTAAGAACATTGCCAATCTTGGCTCATCTTGCAAATCTTGGTCCTTACATTTGAGAGCATTCTGCCTAGTATTGTAAAGTTAAACCCTTTGTTCTGAGTGAGTCAAAGACAAATCTTTTGTTGTAGGGATACCCCCTAGGTGCGGTAGAACCTGATGTGCAGGGGAGGCATGTGCAAATAATCTCCCCTCTCTGTTGACCGAGTCATGCAGTGAGCCCAGATTGATAAGAAGTGGCAAACCTTTAGGGTTCACTACTTGCTAATTTGGGACCCAACAGAACTGGCGACTCTACTGGGGATCATTGTCAAATCTTCTATGGAGGCTCTAAAGTACTAGTGTTGACCTGTGTAGAGTCGATATAAGAGTAGTGATTTATTTTCCCCTTTGGAGGGTGGCGACTATGCTCATTGTTGTTGCAACATAATCAAATAAAGACCGTGTGGCGCTCTACTGGTGTGGTGAATCCAAAAAATAAAGGTGCCTTCTTGCTGGTTTGTCCTCTGTGGAGGTGGCGACTCTATCATTCGAGCCTGCCTAAAGTAGTAGCATTTCCAAGTATTCCATCTTTGCATTCAAAATGATTAGGATAGAGCAACAATCCCAGTCATGCTCTCAGAAGAGGCCATCTTTTATTGAGAGGTATAAATCCCTGAATTTAAAAGGAATAAGTGGTTACCCAAATATTGTCCCCTACAAGATTAGAAAGTGTTTGCCTAGTTATAGTGGAATAAATTCTGAATCAAAAAACAAACATCTACAAAAATTTTGTGATTTAGTAGATCATGAGATTGAGGCTAAAGATGTGGTAATGAAGCTTTTTGTTCAGTCTTTAAAGAATGATGCTAGGGTCTAGTTTTCAGACTTGCCTGTGTGTTCAGTTTCTTCATGGGTAGATTTAGAAGATGCATTCTTAGAATAGTTTGGTGATAGAACTAATGTAGCCTCATTGATTATACAATTCATGAATATTCAAAAGGATGATGAGGAGTTGGTTCTGGCCTTTAATTTAACATTTACTAAGTTGTTCAAGCACATTCCAGAATACATGAGACCTAATGATGCATTGTGATTGATAATTTATCTGGCTGCATTTGATGAAGAAATGAGTTATCTGTTGAGAGATGACGAACCAACCACACTTCACCAAGCTTATAAATTTGCTATGGATATTGAAAATAATCAAAAATATGGAATACCAGTGGGGTTCATGACTATAGGTTTTAAAAAAAGATACATTTCAGGAAGCTGAGTGTAGTCATGATTTGATGCATGAAGAAGCTGCTACAAAAATGTGGACACATCCTGTAATGATAGGAACAAAGATTCCAGTCAGCATCTGGAAGAGAGATCTGTGGACGCAGAATGCCTTTCAGATGACGAAATAAAAGATGTATATGAGGATGCATCCTGCAGCAATAGGCATATCCTAGTTGATCATGAATACCTTTATGAGGTGGATATGTAGAGCTTTACTTAGATCCATGCCTTTCAGATGATAAAATATGTCTGAAGGCTGAATATGAGTGCTTCCTTGAGGATGATGTCCTCCTCTACAATGTAGAGATTGAAGTGTTTGATTGTCAGTGCATTGGTAGAAAGGGAAAATAGAATTGTTATTCAGATGTGAATAAGCTAGTTGCAGATGTTCATGTTTATGGGATAGCATTGGTTGTAGGGGTAACTATGATGCTACTAATGGTGAGCTATATTCTTAATTTTATATGCCTTCTCTTGAGACATTCCAAATGGAATTTAATGATAATATTGCTAAGCACAATGATGCTAAATAGAATTATGTGAGTATGAAATGTTGCTAGTACCTGAATATTGCTTGTTTGGTACAGAGGAGCTCTTATTGTTTGAAGAAAGGCAAATTTCATATGTGGATTCAGCTATTTCATATGAGTCTATTACCTTTCCAAGCAAAACTAATGACTCATATGATGAAGCTAGTCTACAGCTATGGGCAACAAAGCCAAACCAATTCTGTTGTGGATTGTTGAAGGAAAAAAGAAAAGAAACATAGTCAGTAGCAAGATAGAATGTTGCAATCAGCTTAGAGTTTTTAGGCTTTGCTTGAAGAAATCAGAAGAAAATAGGGTACTTGACAAGGGGAAGTACTAGTTCTTCCTTTTTGGTGGCCCTGGGCCACCAAGTAAATTTCAACAGTGTAATTTGTGATGTAGGTTGGTGCAACGTTCAACTCTGTGGCCCAATGGATATGGCACCTGGTCTGCATTCCAAAGATTTAAGGCTCTCACCATGCCTGCAAGAGGCATGCATCCCCCACCAAAGCCACTAGTGGTGCTCACCTAGGGTTAAGGTTCAAGTTCATCCCATAAGTGTCTGTCCCCATTTTTTCTTGAGCCTTAGAAATTCTTGCTGTCCCTTTTCACTTTATGTTCTATTTTTGTGTTGACCACTTATCCTAAGTATCTGGTCATCTAAGTTACAAATTTAGGCCATTAAATTCATTTGGTGACTAGCCCCCTCTTCCTTGATTACCTCTTGTTCCCTGTCACACCTTAAAAGTTTATATGCCTAAGTCTTAAAAGGGGTCAGGAGTACCATGTGACTGCTTATCGCGGCATCACAACATGTCATCAGTGACATCATCATCCCCCTGTGCAGCTGCAATAAGGTGCCAGTTATCGAAAGGATATATCTTACAGCCAATTGATTGAAGATCCCAGTGTGGTGAATCATGTGCTGCCAGGTGTCATGATGAGGAAATAAATTTGTAGAAGGGCTAAGATCTGACAGTCACACATCGGCATAAGGCAATCTGACTAGGAAGAATATTCGCTACGCCGACGTGACAAGGCGACACATGGCTCGGTCTCATTTAAATAAGCGCAGAGCATATGGAGAAGAGACAAGCAGAGGCTTTTGCGCGCCAGTGCAGGGCACTTTGGTGGTGGCCCGCCATCACCTGGGATGCTACGATGGGGTGCCATGTGTCAAGATCTGATGGTAAAAGGAAGGGTTAGACCAGGGAGCACCGTCCTGCTAGCGTAATTTTATTGGTGAGGACTTGTCAACGGTGCCTACATGGAATATAAGGATCAAGGTGCATCCCACGACCATCAATTGAGCACAGAGTAGGCCCAAATCAATGGCTGAATTTGAAATTGGGAGTGGCTATCTGTCAGTGCCATTCCTGCACGTCTTCACCCTGCGATTGATGAACCTACTACATGACTTGGATTGAAACATCAAATCTTCTCATCTGATCAAGGTAAAAGCTACTTAACCGATAGATTTTCAAGGATTTCAGCTAGAAATCTGATTGCTTCAGCTGTAAAATCTCTTAAAGATCTGATTGTACCATGAAAAATCTGTAAGGATGAGATCTTTTCATTTAGGAAGTCTATCAGGAGGTAGATGGCCAATAGCTTGTTTGCTCCTTTAAAAGGGAATTCATGGCCATTCTATAGGGTCGAAGTTGGTTGGATCTTTTCTTTTTGACTGTAAATACAAGGTATTCATGTCTTGGAAGACATTTCTTGTTGTAGGCTTGGTTCCTTGTCTGTTGCAGAGGTATTCTCTAGTTTGTAGATGATAAATTTATGGATGACAATGTTCTGTTTAGACTTAATTAAATGAGAAACACCTCATGTGTGTGTTGTTTATGACTATCTCCTTTGATGTTATTATTTTTCTTTTGAACAAGGTTATCAAAGATTTCTAAATTCTTCAATGTGCATGTGTTACATTGTATATCTAGTTTCTTGCATCTGCTTGAGGAGCAGATTAAATTGCTTTAGGCCAGGTACAAGGGAAAGCGGGTGATGTCAAAGGATTTGTAAAGCATGGTCATAGGAAATATGCTTTCTGGGGCATATTGTTGTTAGGAAGTAATATTTTGTGTTGAGTCCTCTAGATATGAGCTTCTATTGTCATACAGGAACATTTACATTTATGGGTTTGGCTCTGTTGCCCCTAAGGCACTAGTCTAGGGATCTGCTTGTCCTAGGGGTCTAGGAAAGTCCCACAACTTCAATCACAAAATCATTCCAAATCTCAGCCTGTTATCTTGTAGGAGTAGGTTAGGACCTTGGATGCCCTCATCCTCAACCGGTGTGATATGTCTAAGAACATTGCTAATCTTGGCTCATCTTACAAATCTTGGTCCTTACATGTGAGCATTCTACCTATTATTATAAAGTTAAACCCCTTTTTCTGAGTGAGTCAAAGACAAATATTTTGTTGTAGAGATACCCCCTAGGTGTGGCAGAAACTGAAGTGCAGGGGAGGCACTTGCAAACAACCTCCCATCTCTGTTGACTGAGTCATGCAGTGAGCCTGTTGATAAGAAGTGGTAGACCTTTAGGGTTCACTACTTGTTGATTTAGGATCCAACAACGACAATGTCCTACATTTCATCCTTTTCTTTATAAGCAAGGAATATCATGTACATTGTAACAACAATCTTTTGCATTCATTGATAGAATATAATTATTCTCTCATTTGATCTCTCTTATGCTTTCGTGAAGTCCTAGATCTATGGGTGGTTCCAATCATAGCCAACTCTAACATCGTATCAGACCTCTATGAAGAATCACTTTGTGTTAGTCAATTTTTAAGAGATCTTGAGTGCAAATCATGGTAGATCTTGATAGTTGAGTATGCTTTTCTCTTGCATCAAATGATAACTTGGACAATCAGAAATACTTGATAGAAATACCATATTTGTGATGGTTTCCTCTTTGTGGCCTTGTATTGTAGGTTTATTTTGGAGCATGTTGCTACAAATCTAAGCACACCATTATGTTCAGGATGTTCTAGATAGTCAATATCACCTTTTGTTTCATCTAGATCAGACATCGGAGGCCAAATTTATGAGTGTTTGAAGTTGGGAGGTGCATGGAAGATCTAGCAGGTACTTGATTTTTCAAAGCAATTTGGGTCAAATCTGACCCTACCATTGTGCTCAGGAAGCCCAATAACTCCAAGATCAACTATCAATTTGTCAAAATCGGACAAAGTTGCAGGTAAAGGCAAAATGTAACATGCTATCTCATATTACTCAATGTAACACAAGAATTTACAAGAAAGTAAATAAACGTGGTAAACAAGAGATATATATTTTTTTAATCATTTACATGACTACAAATAAATAAAAGAATAAGAATATTTTCAACCTTGAAATTACAACATATTCAAAGATATAATTATAGTGAATTCTTTTCACTTCATTACAATATGTAATTTGCACTTGGCAAAGATAATCATTTTACATTAATACAAGAGAATACTACATCTAGAATCTTGACATCTGGCACAAGCCCTGGCAAGTCTTCTGCTACAGAAGGAGAGCATCATTAGAGCACTTTACCTCTAACCACAGACCGGTGGTCCCCCACACACCTTCCTTCTTAGAAGTGGCCCTACCCTTCATGAATAGTATAGAAATATGGAATCAACAAGTTATGCCATCTGAGTTCTAGTGTTGTGTCCTACGTAACACATTCAACCATACAACTCTAGACTATCTTCTAGCTAAGTATGATCATCCTGACAGGTTACATCATCTAGACACTTGTGAACCGCCTAATGCATGCAGAGACAAATGCATCACTTTGGCCAAAGTTTTAGTATAAATAATGTTTGTAATAAATGCAGTCATATGTTCACACACCTCTAACTCAACTTGGGAACTATATCATCCTACAGTGTGGCTTATTAATCTAAAAAGAACCTAGACTTATATACATCTAGACTTTACTTTACTCATAGTCCATCTAACTTAGAAATTAACCTTGTACTCTAGGTTATCCATTTATACAAAGTATAAGTTTAGAAGATATAACTATTCAATGAGTTCTTAGTTGCATTCTTGCAACCCTAAGAGTCTATGACTACCTGTCATGCTACTCAAACTCAAGAATTAAGTATTCTATGAACTATAAGTCTTGTTTCAACTTCCAACAAGAAAACATTCAATTTCATCAAAGAGCTTCTCATACTCTTAATAATAACATCTTAATTTGTGCTTTCTCAACCTTATCCGTCACCTATACAACACAAAAGAATAATATAGCATCATAATCAAACTTAAGAGATTCTATAATCTCTAATCTCATCTGAGTTGGTTCTAAGGTTTAAATTCCTTTAATCCAAAATGTTAAGAAGTTAACAATCTTCAATAAAAATAATAAAAATATCAAATAATCTACTCTTGACGTCTCGAACATTACATATTTACATATTAAGTATCTTGAATAGACATCTCATCCGAGATTTATCCTCTTCCTATGAATACTATTAACTTCCTAGCTATACTCTAATTTTATCAATCTTTCACTTTGATAAGTTTACGTCTACGTTAGTATTATTGACCTAATGGTTTTCTCGAATCTTCCAACTCAAATTAAGGGATAGATTTGTTTCTACAAATATCTTCTTTAGAAAAGTTCTAAAGATAACACTTATCATTAATTTAAAACTAAAGGGTTACTATAACACTATCCTATTATGATTCTAAAGATGGCATTATCATCTAAATATCTTAGATTAAAAGTATAACTTATCTCAAAACAATCTATTTAGAACAATAGAAATTATACATGCAAGTCTTCGAGTGATATATATGTATATCGAGCTCTATTATCTGACTCTTAGTACATCCAATTTTGAAATATAGAAAACTCCAAAGATATCTTATCTAATCTTTAAAATATAACATTAGAATGAGTTGGTCTTCATGCATACTCCATTCTACCACAATCTTAAATAGGATTTACCTTGAACACGTAACTAAAACCTGAGTATAAACCTGGTTAGATTATCTACAGATTTTCTAAAGATAATAAAATATGCAAAGTATTCGTCCATATAGGTATATCCTTCACAGATAACTTGTATCCTTTCAGTTTGTATGAGATTTACTCAACAACCAACACATTAATGTTTAGGGTTAAAAATAAAGAGGATTGATTATAATGGTTTGTGTTGATCCTCCTTTAACAACTGAACATTCAAGGACATTCAACTGAGTAGAGAACTCTAATACAGATCTCCTGTCACTTGGAACATATGGGAAGATTGGAATTGTGTGATTTTGTTGTTTAATTAAGCCCAATTATGCTCAAAACCCTAATTTTGTGAAATTGTAAACAAACGAATAAATTACAGAAAATGATCACACACATAGCTATCAAATGACAATCAAATACATACCAGATTTCAAAGTTCGGTGTGTGGAAAAATTAGGGACTAATGAGCAGGCACCCTAGTCCAGTGCCTCAGTTTTTGTCGAGATCTGGGAATTTATCTGCAACCTGTTCCTGCTATTTTGGAGATTTTACTATTGCGGGATCCAGAGGACTAATGAGCAGGCACCTGAGTTCAGGTCCCTATTTTCTTCTTTGATTTGCAATTCTAATAGTCTGCACTACTCTCCTGCAACTCCACTTCTTTCACTTTCGAAACCTATAACCTACAATCACAGAAAAGTGGGTTGGGGTTGTGGTGTTTAGAGGCTTGCCTCAGTCAAGCCCCAGAGAAACATTCAAGTCTTCTAAACACCGTTGTCATATAAAGAGTGCGTATCCTTATGGGATAGAGGCAAAAATCCAAATGATAAATGATAGAAAACACAATTGATATCACCTTGTAGTGAAGATCTCATGGAAGGAAGATGCTCTTCATGCCATGAGGAGATGGATGCCAAATCTGCAAATACATACACAATAACAACACAAAATTCTTCTCTGCCATACAATGAATGCCTTGAATCACTTTCACAAAATCACAATGCTCATCTAGTTTCCATCTAGTTTACAAATGAATCACTAATCATGCTTATATATGAAACTACAAACATTCCCGCTAAGAATTTCATAATTCAAACTTAGGATGTCGGCATAGGACCTAATAACGGTCACAAAACTGACACCCAAAAATAGGTCCTGACCTAAAATAGGGAAAGACTAGGGCATGGGCGCCCAAGTCCTCCCCCCTATTTCAGGTAGGATTCATGTCAAGCACATCCCCTAAGTCTCATTTGCCATGAAACTTTAGGGTTTTCTCACCAGGAGTCACCATTAACATGCAAGATCCTCTAAATGTATTCTAAAGGATCCAGGAGCTAAACCTTAAGAGGGAAAAGCCCCTAAGGGGGCATTTTCTGATGTAGCATTTAGCCCCCACTTTAATGTATGTATAAATGCAAGGCCAATACATGCATTAAAGTACGATCAACAAGCACAGTAAACATGCCAAGAATGGAGAAGACATGCCAATCATAATGAAGATAGTAACAGGCACACAAATCATGGAGAAGACAGTTACAGTCATGCAAGACATGGAGAAGACAATATTGAAGACACGCAAAAAATAGTGAATATAGTGAATGTAATGGATACAACGATGATTTTCTTTTTCTTTTTCTCATATATGAAATGTAGAAGCAAGTACAAGGAAAGTAAACACACCACCCATAATGCAGGAGGGAGTTATCACCACCAGCCTTTAAATTGCATATGTGGCAATAGACACACAAAAAAATCTCAGAGTGCAGGAGGGACTCATTGCCACCAGTCATTAAGACTGCACTTGAGAATAGACACGCCATACAAATCAAGCACACCATACAAATCCCAAAGCATAGGAGGGACTCATCGCCACCAGTCTTTAAGACTATGGTTGGGAACAAACACACCATACACACACACATGGAGGACATGGAGAAAACATGGCAGACAAGCGATGGAGTGTACCTATTTCTAGGTTCATCACTATCTCAAGCACATTACAAGAACACATCAATGATTGGGCTTTGCCACAACAATCGTAGAAGACACACTTAAGGGTTAGGATATTCACAGATCCACTCCCTGCCTCTGTAAAGGACTTTTAGAAAATGACAGGATGTGAACTCTCCTCAAGAAATACATCATCCCTGCCTCTGCAAAGAGCTTAAGATAAAAGGATATACATGATATCCCACCTCCGCAAAGGGCTTAACTGATTGCAATAGATTCAAGATTAACAAACACAATTGCTAGCATCTAAATCAGACAGCTTACCTTATATATGTCCCCACCTTAAGGTGGTTGATATTAGGTATCAATATCAAGCATGTTAAGGTAGGAAGAAAACACACAAGGGAACACAAGGTCTCACAAAGCCCATGCCCCCCGGAGGTGACATGTACTTTATGATCGTCAAATGTTCCCACAAACACATTCTTGCAAGAAAAGGTGTTAGCATACATATAATCATGATAAATAACAATGCATATGATCATTCACATAGAGATCTGCGGTTATACTGCGGATTCAGACACTGAGTATAACCGTGGGTCTATACAGCAGAAATCTTAGAACCGAGTGTAACCAAGGCGAGGTTCAAAGACAAACAAAGTGCAAGAAGAAACAATATTGTTATGGTTTGTAAGTACGATAAGATAACATCAAGATATCACACAGAGTGATTCTACTAGCCAAGCATTGGATAAAATATATCAACCCCATCGTCATGTATGGACTTGGTCTATTTTTTGATTTCTCATTGAAGGGACACTAGGTCCATATCAGTATAATATGTTTTTCATCATCCGCCCGCTAGATAGAAACTCTAGAGGAAGGGAAACAATAAATCAAGAGAGGAGAAACAAGTGCCTAAGGGACAGTCACATAGGAGGGTGCCCCCAAGTTACCAGCTACAATGCTATGTCCATAAGACACAACACTCAATGGTGAAAATAGAGGAGAAACAATATAGAAGAAGGGTCACAACAGAGGCAGTCTCCCAGTATCCTAGACCTTAAAAGAGAGTCAAGGGTCATCCCAGGAGGCCTAAACAACACATAACATATCATGGGGGAAACACAACATGAGACGTAAAGGGTTAGAAATGCTTACCTATAGGGACAATCAAACTAAGGGTTATCATCGAGCAAATCATCATCTTCCCACTCCCGAATGTTAGAGGAAAGTGGGACATAAGGTACCATATCCCAACTCTTGTTCTTGTCTTCAAGCTGTCCATTCTTAAGGTCTTCTTGGTTTGATTCAATGTTAGGTGGGATGTTTTCTTGCTGAGGTGTGTTTCGTTGGGCAAAAGCTTGTCATCTCCTCCTCCTTTCTCTTGCTTGTCTATTTCTTTTTGTCTTACCACTTATCTCTTGTAAGATAGTGTTTTGCTCTTCCATAGGTTTTTGTGTTTTAAAGGAGGAAGCACCATGATCAAATCTCATTTGTCTAGGTAGAATATTTTGCTCTCGATGAATACCTCCCGATCCTTGTAAGGATGGTGGGGAAGGAACCTCAACATAGGGTCCTTTTCCTTTCGATCTAGGAAGTTCTTCAAATGTGGGTTGTTCATCTCTTGTTGCTTTTTTAATAGAAGGACTAGCCACTTGATGTAATAATTATGTTTTGTAGTTTCTATAGCTCAAGAAGTTAAAATCTATCCATGGCTCTGGTTCCACTTCATATCTTTCCAAAAGTAATAAAGGGTAAAGTGTTGTCTTGTAACCAAAGGTTTATACCTATTGCGAGGAATAGTATGCACTTGTCCATTCAAAGGAAATTTTACACAGTTGTGAATTTTTGAAGGGACAACTTTCATAGCCTTTAACCATGGGTGTCCTAATTTTATGCGAAAAAGATCAGAAATAAGGATAACATCAAACAATTGTTCTACAAATTTCTCAAATATAGTAACCAATAAAGATATCTTCCTAGAAGTGTTTATAAAGGTTCCCTTATGTGTTTTAATCATCATGTCTGAAGGGTCATAAAAGCCTTGTATCAACCCATGTGAATAGAGAAACTCTTCTGTTACCACATTAGTCATGCAATTGGGATAAATAAGGGTTCAATCCATAGGATTTCCCATTATCTTCACAGTGATATAAAGAGTTTCTTCAGTGTCTCTGATTGTTCTATCATGAGGTGTAAACACAATTTCGGGTTCGGGGACCTTTCTTTTCATGTAAGGCCTAGGAGGAAACCTATTGTTATTGTTGCGATTATAAACCATGTGTATAAGTTTTCAAATCAATGTGAAATCAGATTTTAAATTTTTTTCAAAGGTTATGCAAGAGATAAGTGCAAAACTGTGTGTGAAAATGACCTAAAATGCTTTATTTTTTCAACTTTTTTCAATGCAAGTAAGTAAAAGAAAGGGTGTTGTAAGGAAATTAATTAGGGGCAGAAAATAATATGTATGATATCAATAAAACAATAATATCCTTCACAACACACTTTTGGTCCAAACCTAGAGTGATGACAAGTCAAAATCTAGTGAAAATACACTAAAATATGCAATTTTTCATAGATTTTCAATGCAAAGACCAAATAAAAAGGGTGTTGTAAAGAATATTAGGAGGTACAAAAGATTATAACAGTAATATTAGTCATCTAAATCCATAAAATCTATCACAACACGCTTATAGTGCCAGTCTAAGCAAACCCTAGTGAAAATATAGGCAAAATATGCAATTTTTCACAAATTTTCAATGCCAAGGCCTAATAAAAATGGTGTTGTAAAGAATTTGAGGAGGGTCAGCAGATAATAACCTGATAACATCCAATTAGTGTAGAAAAATCCTTCACAACATGCCTAGGATGCAAATCTAGAGAGACGATAAGGCCAACATTTAGTGAAAAAGCAAGGTTTTCAAACCCTAGACATGAAATTTTCCAAGGAAACCACTATGATGCAACACTGTAGTTAGAAATAAGTATTAATGAGTGTTTTAAAAGAGTGTTAAAATATGAAACAAGATTTTGACTACAAACCCTAGCTAATGCAAAACTAGGTTATATGGAAAAATGCATAATTTCAAGCAATTTTTATCAATTTAAGCAAGAAAATGCAATGTAAATGAATGGTGAATGAAAAAATTCTATATTTTAAATCAGATCTGATGATACTGACATAAATTTATTGAAATTAAATGCCAACCAATTCAAATTATTTGAAAATGCAAGCTAAAATGCTAATTTTTTCAAATTTTTCACATTTTTCAATTTTTTTGTAATTTTAAAATGCAATAAGATGAACAATGAAATGAATGTGAATCTGAAGTACAACACTCAACAAGGTGAAAAATTCATTAAAAACATGGGTTCACGAAAATGTTTAGGGTTAAAAATGAAGAGGATTGATTTTAATGGTTTGTGTTGATCCTCCTTTCACCACTAAACATTCAAGGACATTCAATCAAGTAGAGAACTCTACTATAGATCTCCTGTCACTTGGAACATAGGGGAAGATTGAACTTGTGTGATTTGGTTGTTCAATTAAGCCCAATTATGCTTAAAACCCTAATTTCGTGAAATTGTAAACAAACGGACAAATTACGGAAAATGATCGCACATAGAGATATCAAATGACAATCAAATACATACTAGATTTTGAAGTTCAGTGTGTAGAAAAGTCAGGGACTAATTAGTAGGCGCCCTAGTCCAGTGCATCAATTTTTGTCGAGATCTGGGAATATTATCTGCAACATGTTCCTGCTATTCCATAGATTTCACCGTTGCAAGATCCAGGGGACTAATGAGTGGACGCCCAAGTTGAGATCCCTATTTTCTTCTTTGATCTACAATTCCAATAGTCTGCACTGCTCTCCTTCAATGCCACTTCTTTCACTTTCGAAACATGTAACCTGTAATCATAGAAAAGTGGGTTGGGGGTTGTGGTGTTTAGAGGCTTGCCTCAGTCAAGCCCCGAAGAGACATTCAAGTCTTCTGAACACCATTGTCAGATAAAGAGTGCATATCCCTAGGGGATAGAGGCAAAAATCCAAATGATAAATGATAGAAAACATAATTGATATCATTTTGTAGTGAAGATCTCATGGAAGGAAGATGCTCTTCATGCCATAAGGAGATGGATGCCAAATCTGTAAATACAAACACAATAACAACACAGAATTCTACTCTGCCACACAATGAATGCCTTGAATCACATTCACAAAATCACAATGCTCATCTAATTTCCATCTAGTTTACAAATGAATCACTAATCATGCTTATATATGCAACTTCAAACATTCCCGCTAAGAATTTCGTAATTCAAACTTAGGATGTCAGCATATGACCTAATAACGGTCACAAAACTGACACCTAAAAATAGGTCCTGGTCTAAAATAGGGTAGGACTAGGGCACGGGTGCCCAAGTCCTCCTCCTATTTCAAGAAGGGTTCATGTCAAGCACATCCCCTAACTCTCATTTGCCATGAAACTTTAGGGTTTTCTCATTAGGAGTCACCATTAACATGCAAGATGCTCTAAATGCATTCTAAAGGACCCATGAGCTAAATATTAAGAGGGAAAAGCCCCCAAGGGGACATTTTCTGACGTAACAATTAAAATCTTGTTGCCCTATTGGCCTGCATAGAAAGTTTACTATATAACATATGCCACTGACATTAACATGAAGAGTTGATCTACAAAATGATCATAAACTGACGATCATAAACATAGTTGACTCTTGATATTTGACCATATTTAATCATAGATGGCTCATAAAGCGAAACAATCTTGGATGGACATAGCAATATGCTTTGCATGACACTTAAATATAATCGATATAGAATAGGCTTGATAGCACTAGCTAATCACAACATTGATATATGGTAAACTTCTCAACACTGGTTAATCACAACAATGATATATGATACATAATAGAAAACTAAGACTTGTTTAAACATTATGGTTGAGTCACTACAGTGAGCATGTCACTCATAGGTTTGCAAAACTGAATAATAATCATGTTGACTATGTCTACATATAGAAACATAATGAGCACATTGGCTCTATTTACATTCATTAGTATAATGAGCATTTGGATTTGATTACATTCGATAGTCATACGATGAGCATAATGACTCAATTGTTATATTTAAATCACTATAACATTTCTTAGAGATAAACAATGTTAGATATTACACAGTAGTAACTAAAATCTTCTGCCTCATGGTTGCTTACTAATAATGTCAAAACACAAAAATATTTGCAAACATAATTGCCTACAATGGAACTGGGATACCTAATTGAGTGCTAACTATCTTAATTTACTCCCAATCCCAAGTCCAAGAGACTTCAAGATTGGACCTAATCACTAATACACTATCTATGTAATTTGTACCCTATCTAAGCATACTAATGATGATATGTCCTAAGGTTAATGAAATTGAACTATTCTAAACTAGAATTAAACTAATTCTATTTGCTTGTGAGTACTCAAACTAGTAGAATTTCTTTGCATATGATGGCTTATGAAAAATGGAGGTGAGGGCCTCAATTTATAGATTTTTGAGGATGGAAATGAAGGGCTAGGATCAAATTAGAAGATAAAGGGTGGAGATTGCTTGAGGATCCTCAAGCAAGGAGAATTGGACAAATGGCATGATGAGAATGGTTGAGAAAATTGCTCCAAGATTCAAGGGATGATCAATCAATGAGATTGAAGGTTTGAATGGATGAATGGCCAAGATTGGTTTAGGTGTATGACATGTAAGGCCTCATTTATGAAAAGGCAAAGCTTGGATTTTGTGAGAAATTTTAAATTGTATGGAGAGGACAAGTAGAATTAAAAAATAGAGGAATAGTGTACGAAAAGTGCCACATGGAATTTTAAATTTGCATGAATAGTGATACTTGGAGTGGGATAGAAGAAATATGACAAGTTTACATATTTTGGAAGATTTGACCATGCTTCCAAAGTACCACTTGTCATATACATGCATGTACATGGAATGATAAGTGGACTTCTAGAAACATGAGGGTTTGTAATTTAGAATTAATTTAAATTAATTCCTGTGCGCATGTTTTAGAAGAAAATAATGATGATTACTAAAAGTAATCAAAAGTGGACAAAATATGAATTAAATAAATATGGTCATTTATTTAATTTTTGGTGGATGGAATATGAACTATACTTGCAAAATATTTAATTTTTTAACTATAGTAGAAGAATTTTGATTTTTTTTATTTTTTAGTGAAGAGGAAAGATGAGGAATAAATTAAGTAAATAATTAAAAATTATTTAATTAATGTTTGGATCAAATAGAATGACATATGCGACTCGATTTAGATTGTGGAAATGGATGAAAGTGGTTGTGATCATTTTCAGACGTCTACACTTTGCCCCTCTTTGATATGGCATCAATGCTATCAAGGTTGACAGGATATCAAATAATATAATTTTTTTTGATAAAATGTCCCAATTGGTAGACAAGAAGGGAATAGATGGCTAGGTGATGCCCCCTCGAGAGATCGATGGAAAAAAAAACTCTAACGATGTCTTGAAAGAGGAGAAAGATGAAGGAAAAAAAAAAGGAAAGGGAACAAGGAATCCCAAGATTGAAGACAGAGAAAAATGGAGGAAAGGAGTGAAAAATGGGGTCCATAAAGAACAATTAGGGTTTGGGGGGGATATATAGTGTGGGAGGGGCCCATAAGCCTCATTTGCCTTCATTTTCTTAGACACTTGTGATTGGAGGAGAGAAGAACTAGAGACGACGATGGCATAGATTCCATGAGAGGAGCGCCATGTGGAGCATGTGAAGGAGTACCTTTGACCTATGGCAGCTAGTGATTCGGTAGGTTTATGAACCTTCTTTGTGATTTTGGGATTAGCAAGGTTAGGTGTGCAAAACGTGGGGTGGGAATTGGATGAAAAGTAGGTGCGAGGGGTATTTTAGCACCCGGTCAACAATTGTAGTGCCCAGCCTGGTGATTAGAGCCTAGTCTAGGAATCAACACCTAGCAAGGTAAATTAGCACCCAGAGGAGGGTAGGATTTTAATGCCCAAAATGAATTTTTAGTGCCTAGGGGAAATTATGGTGCCTATTATGAAAATTGTAGCACCCAGATTTCAGCACTTACTCTAGCGATTAGTGCCTAGTGGTAGGGGATTTCAGTGCCAAAAATGAAGATCTCATTGCCTAGTTAGGATTTTGGTGCCCACTCTGGCGATTAGCGCCTAGACTAGAAAAGTAGCACCTAGAATGAGTAAAATGGCACCTAGGATTTCAGCTCCAAAAAGCCTAAAGCAGTGCCCAATTTTCAAACCCAGGATGACGAAGTTTTTTTGGTGACTATGCAGGATGACGAGGATGTTCTTCAGTCTCGGGAGAGGGTGACCACTAATATTCATGCTAGAGGGTCAGCTGGATGCCATTGATAGATTTTTTCTGAGGATGGTGGGACTTTGGTTCATTATGGAGATGCCACGGATCTGAGAAGACAGGCTATGATGACCATGCTTATAGAGCAGTGGTAGACGAAGTGGTGTGCCTTACTATTTCCCACAGGGGTGTTGGAATTAGGCCAGACAACTGAGAGGGCAGGTGAATCAGTTGTCCCACAAATTTAACTTTTTTTGATTTTAATCTTCTTTCACAACTTTTAAATAGATTAATGATATAAACATTAAAGCATGAATCAATAACACATGAGCAGAAACACAATGAACACACTTGACACCAAGAATTTTAACGTGGAAACTCAGTTAAGGGAAAACCATGGTGGGGGTTAACCCACAAGATTCGTACCCTATTAAAAGTGCTTGAAAGAAATGGGAAAGCACTTGCCTTCAGGTGCACTGCCCAAAGTTCACTGCTCAAAGAGGCTCACTACTGTAAGGACCCGACTCATCCTAATTCAAATAACATTAAACTCTGATTTAAAAAATACCAATGAATAAAAATGTTGATCTGGCAGATGTAGGAAATGTGAAATTCTTCTAAAAGTGCTTAATGTATGCTATCGAAATGCGATGAAACTTGAAATTTAGTTTCCTAGAATCATCAGGTTCTTAAAAGATCACCAATTTTAAATCTAGTGAAGAGAGAGTACATTACAAGAGAAGGTACATTATGAAAGATAACCTAGAAGAAGAACAGATCAGTTCATACCTTAAGTCATGCATTACATCCTGCATTCATTTTTGATAGCTTGCTTCTCCTCTAGTAACTATATCCTTATCATCTGCACAAAATTAACTTAACAATCTCATGTTAACACACTCAGTAATCACTACTCATAGAATTAAGATCACGATGCTAATTGTAGAACACCCTACATCCAAGGGACCTAAGTACTGGGGGCATCCTTCGCCGTCCAGACTACCTACATACCCTGTATCTACGAGATCAAGGCCCCCTCCTTTAGATGTGACTAACGCGGGGAATGCGAACATGTAGTTCTATTTTGCACTATGTTTGATGTAATTGTGAGCGGGTACACAGCCCTTTCTAGGGTTATTCCCTGCCCTAGACAGTTCTTCGTCAGCTGCCACCCACTCGGTGAAACAGGGACAGAAGTTAGTCCACTACCACAAACACCTAAAGGGGTGTTTGTCAGTTAGTCCTAGTGTGGAGGAATCCCTATAAGGTGTCTACCCATGAAATCTAGCTTACTTCCCCAAGCCAAATTAGGTAATTTTCGTGACTAAGTCCATTCCTGATCCCCTAGTACTTTCACCATGATCTGCAAGGGCAAGGTGAAAGCATATGATAGATAGCATTTCTGGATTGGCCTAGTTGCCCTATCTGACATTTCACATGTCCTCCCCGATCTATACTCACGTGTCAATAAGCCTCATTTTCTGATAGTATGCTTGGAGTGTTCTCCTAATGAGCATCATGGTAATCATTAGTTCAATAGACTCATCCTCTCTTTTTAGGTCCATAATGCAACTTAAAATTGACTTGTGTAACAAATCAGGATGTTAGTTCTACATAGGCATAGTAAAACTTGTTTCTCCAAAATGGATACAATTTACCAATGGAAATTAGCATGGATAGACAAACTTTACCATTACAAATAGTAATTCACTAATTATATTTTGAAGAAAACTTCCTTGTATAACAGGGTACTAATTGAATAGAAATGTAAAATATTTAAATATAATACTACTAAAGATGTCACCTCTTTATTGAGATCTCATGATGTATAAATTAGTCTCCTTAGAGCTTCATGAATCCTCCAACTATTGGACTTATATGAATAAATTATAAAGGTTAAATGAACTATAAAGGTTACCCTTATAAGGGAGTTAAAGCTAAGTTCAAATTATAAAAATGCTCACATGAAGGTAGCCATAGAGAGGAGAACAATATATTTAACTTGGTTATATAAATCTTAATATTAAAATATTCCATATCCTAAAGAGCTTAGGGACTTTGCTTACAAAGAGAAAGAATGGTCAATATCCATCAAATTCAACATATATATATATATATATATATATATATATATATATATATATATATATATATATATATATATATACTCAACCACTTGTAAATATTTAAATGAATAACATAGTTGCTTCATTCATATCGTTTCAATAGTAACTTTTGTAAATGTTGATTATGCTATAATGAATTGTTAAATCTATTTTTAGTAAAGTTTAGAAACTTGATCCTTAAAAGTTCTATGCCTTTTTCCCACTGACCAACTTCAAGATAGAGAAGTAAGAAAATTGTTAAGTCTTTTCAAGGAGGATGTTTCTGGAAGATATGTTAACACATACTATTGAACTTTTACATAGCTAATAAACGTAACAAGGCTTCAAAAGGTTTTTGAGGCTTGTAACACCTTTGGATTTGGAAAGGAAATGTGGTAGATTAGTTAGTTTTGTACCTTTCAACAAATATGGATCCTCCCCAACTAAAGCATTATTAGGCTTCCCACAATGGCTATAATACAAGAATGTAATATTCAACCTCATCTTTTCACATAAATTTAAAACTTTGCAAAGATAATGATAATAAATGCTAATTGATTTCTTTATTGGATTTTCACTTAGTCATATATGTGCTCAAATAAAATAGTTCTAAAGTAAAATAAATAACTTTTTAGTAAATAAAATAACTCAAGACTTATCTCTTGTTTTTTTATATATAATAACATTTCTCCCATTTGCAAGACTAACAGTTAAATTTTGGGAGAGAACTGATATTTTATTATTACTTATTTGAATTGTCCCTTAATATTTTCCACACTTGGAAGACTCATAGTTGAATAGTTTTTACAAGTTTTGGTTAATATATTCTTTAGCAAGTCTAGAAACATACTGTCATCATCAAATTGACCAAAGTTGCTCTATTTCTAAAGGAAGATAGTTGGATATATGTGTGTTTGTTTCTATGTGTGGAGAGGAGACTGTTATTTTATTATTTGAACAGTCACCTAATATTTCTCCCATTTGCAATGGCTAACAGTTGTATCGTTTATGCAAAAATTTTTTTGGTTAAATTTTTTACCTATACATCCCACAGCTAGTTGGAAGAGGCTATTCTCCCAACTAAATGGCATGCCTAAATCATCATAATATACAGATCGCCAGGCAAAATGTCATTAATGAATATATACTCCAAACAAAAGAGTGTGCCAGTGCCGTTGGTTTTAACGGCAACCACTTTCCCTTCTCTGTCAGGATGGCATGCCAATGACAGAAGTGGCTATTATCCCAACAGAATGGCACTGGTAGCCATATATGTAAAATGAGGAAGCTTAGACAAGGCATGTCGACTGTTTGACAGACTGCCTCATAGAAATGTCATATTGCAGGATATGCACAATATGGATTGATTGAGAAGACTTTAGAAACTTTCAAGCAAATGCAATTGGCAGATGTAGTGCCAGATTCTACATCAAACATAACGAAAAGTAGCTCTTTGTCAAATGTTGAAATTGCAAGTAACCTGGCAGATGTTTGCTCTTCAACAAAAATGATCAATTATACCAGGCAAGGAATGCCTATCTCTGCGTTGCCTGATTCCCTTGCCTAAACATATTCTATGATTCTAAAATAATATTGACATATACAGAATATCTAGAGTTTAGGTTAAAAAGATGCTATGACAGGAATATTTGTGACATAAGATTTGTGTTGCATCTGAAATATCAAAACCTCAGAAAATCTATGATTACAAGACTGGAAGAAGAATAGGAAAACTGACGACATCTCATACAACTCGTTCATAATCACTCGAGTTTGATTAGATGGGCATGGCCTAAAACCCACACACAAATGATAACTATACATATTCCCTTCGAGTATTTAAGACAAGAACATCGTACCTACAGATGGGTATTGATGGAATGTGCACCAGCTTCTTCCAATGTCATGGATGTTGCAACCACCATGTCAACCGAGTTGCAAACTCTGTGGATTACCCATCTGAACCAGAGCATCTAGTTTACTCTAGCTCTTCAAACAAGAGATGAGTCCCTTCATCAAATCCTTGCAATTTATAGAAAAATCCATGCATCCTCCACTCTCTTAGTTTAATGCTATTGCATCCTCCATTTTCTTTGTTTAAGGATAATGCATCCTCCACCTTCTTTGTTTAAGGATAATGCGTCCTCTACCATCTTTGTTAAATGATAATGCTTCATCCACATTCTTTGTTTAGTGATAATGCTTCATCCACCTTCTTTGTTTAATGATAATTCTTCATCCACCTTCTTTGTTTAATGATAATCTTATCCTCAATTAAAATAATCTTATCCTTGATTTTTTAATGGTAATTGTTAATTGTGTATTATTTGTATTTTTAAATTAATCTACATTTTATGTTTATTTTTTCAAATTTCTAATTCAAAAATTGAGTTGTGACATAATTACAATAGTATTTCAATTTGAATTCAAAATTCAAATGTGGGTTGTGACAACTACCTACAGAAATTTATGTTTAGTACAGAAAGATTTAACTGAGAAATAACATCTTCAACATGCCTGGTTTAATCTCATTGAAAGCTCACAAAACTTCTGCTCTGCCCCCAAAACACTTCTTCACTATCTCTTCATCCTTTACTACTCTTGTTCTTCTGCTCCTCTTCTCTTCTCTACTACTAAACCTTTCTTAGGATTTTATCATTTTCACACAAGGATAATTTTCAACAGCTCAACTACATGCCTTTATATGCTTCATCAACCTTGGAATAAACATCAAGGTCGGCACTACAAGTATCTGACTTAATGCGAATCACTAATCTGTTGGCCAAACATAACTGGGACTCAAATCTTCCTTGATAAACATGCCACACTCCATAGAATTGCTCTCAAATCATTCACAACATGCTAGAATCATTCGGTCGGCCAAGACTGGGAAGAACAACAACACGAATAAAGAAATCTTCAACAATGAGCTCAATCTTCAATGCGGACCTCCAACATAGTAGGCACATGATCTAGAGACCTCCATAAGCACATTGAATTTAGCAATAACATCCGCACTACTCCAAATCAACAGAATCACTTGCATCTTCATCTGGTACCTTAAGAACACTATCTGTCATGACTGTCACACTAGAAAGATTACTTGCGGACCTCCAAACCATGAACTACTTGAGTTGATGACACACACTAACTTCCCAAACATGTCTCTATATCCGTAAAACATAGTATTTCATTTGTGGAGCAATCTAGACCAATTTCCTGTCACTCTGTCTCTTCTTAACACTGCAAAACCTAGTTCAACTCAAATGGCTATAACTTCTTCAAATATTTATGCAGACCTCTCAAATTTTAGCTAGAGATACCTCAGACTATTCTCTACATAGTCATATAGTCCATGTACTTCGATCTTCATTCATTTTCTCAATATCCTCAACATTTTAGTCTTCTAACTAGTCAATAAAATAGGATACAGTTGACATCAATGGCAACAAGGATATGTTGACATCAATGACAACATCGCTTAGGCACCTATTTGCAACAATATCCCCCTTTGTCATTGATGATAACATATGATGTGAAAAACTAATTTAACCATCAAGACAACAACTTCTCCCCCTTTCTCTTATTACACCTGCAACCATTTTTCTTTATAGCTCCCCTTTTACTAGAAACTAGTTTTTCACATGACTTCTCTCCCCCTTTGACATCAATGGAAAAGGGCACATATTTTCTATCTTTTCTTCCCTTTTTGTTTCAAACTAATCTCCAAAATTTGCATACTGACTACTCCCCCTAAGTAGTATCTCCTTAACATCAATCCGGATCACAAGATATGACTGTGAATTCCACCGGACTGATGCACCCTGGTGCATCTTAGTTCTGATAAGGAGGGGTAATAATCCCTAACTTCTCTCTGAGATACTCAAAATTATCCTTGGGTAGAGGTTTAGTAAAAATATCTACAATTTGATCCTTTAAAGAAACAAACTCCAATCTGACTTCATTCTCATTAACCTTCTCTCTCAAGAAGTGAAACTTGATTGATATATGATTTGTCTTTGAATGCAACACTGGATTCTTTGAGATGCTTATTGCACTTGAATTATCACAGAAGATTGTAACAGTCTCTTCAAACACAATTCTAATGTCTTTCAACATTTGCTTCATCTACATAACTTGAGTACAATTGTTTGTTGCTGCTATATACTCTGCCTCTGCAGTAGACAGAGATATTACCTCTTGTTTTTTTCTCATCCAGGAGACTAATCTCCTTCCCAAGAAGAATGCACCACCACTAGTACTTTTCTTGTCATCCACATCTCCTACCCAATCAGCATCTGTGTATGGATGAAGAGTGAAGTTATTATCCTTTGGAAACCATATGCCATAATCAAGTGTCCCTTTGAGATATCTAAAAATTCTTTTGACTGCTACAACATGGGATTCTCTAGGATCAGCTTGAAATCTAGTAACAAGTCCAACTGTATTCATGATATCAGGTCTGGTCTGAGTCAGATAGAGCAGTCCTCCAATCATTGATCTATACCTTTTCTGATTTGCCTTAGGGGAGTCATCATCTTTACTCAACTTGCATCCGGTTAACATAGGTGTACTCACTGGTTTTGAATCTTCCATTCCAAACTTTTTTAACAATTCTCTCACATACTTAGACTGAGATATGAAGATACCTTTATCTGACTGACTAATTTGTAGACCTAAGAAGAAATTCATTTCTCCAAACATTGACATCTCAAATTCACTTTGCATCTGATCAAAAAATGTTTTGCACATACTCTCATTTCCACCCAAAATGATATCATCAACAAATACTTCAACAATCAAGATGTTTTCATGATCAATTTTGATATAAAGATTACTATTAGCTGTACCTTTGCTAAAACCCAATTTTAGCAGATATTTATCTAGTCTTGCATACCAGGCTTTTGGGGTTTGTTTGAGTCCATACAATGCTTTTCTATATCTTCAAATCATATCTCCTTGATTAGACAACTGAAATCCTTCTGGTTTCTCAATGTAGACTTCTTCATCCAATTCTCCATTCAGGAATGTTGACTTGACATCCATTTGATAAACCTTGAAATCTTTATGAGAAACAAATGCAAGAAATAATCTGACTGCTTTTATTCTTGCCACCGGAGCAAAAGTTTCTTCAAAATCAATTCCTTCCACTTAAGAGTATCCTTTACACACCAACCTTGCTTTGTTTCTCACAACTTCACCATCTTCATTTAGTTTATTCCGGAAGACCCATTTAGTGCTAATCACATTTTTTTCTTCAAGTCTAGGAACAAGATCCCAAGTGTAATTCTTTTCAATTTGCATTAATTCTCCTTCCATTACTTTTAACCAATATTCATCATTGCAAGCTTCACCTAGTGATTTTGGTTCAATCTTTGAAATTAGACAAATCTCCTCTTGATCTTCAACAATTCTTCTTCTAGTTTGAACACCTTTATTTTTATCTCCTATGATCTAATATTTAGAATGATCCAACCTTACATACCTAGGAGTTTTGGAATTTGTTTGAACTTCTGATTCTTGAGCTTGTTCCTCAACATCTGCACTAACTTCTTGAGTTACTGGATATTTCGGATCAATCTAGATCTGAGTTTGAGTTTGAACCTAACTTCCTTGATTTTGACTTTCATCTTGATCATCTGAATCATATCCGCAAGACTTGAAAGATCTCTCTTTGCTCTCATCAACTCTGGCATTAGCACTTTCAACAATCTTTTTCAATCTCTTGTTAAAGCACCAGTATGCCTTTCTTTGAGTAGAGTAACCTAGAAATATTCCTTTTTCACTTCTTGTATCAAACTTCCCTAGATCCTCATCTCTTTTGATATAGCATTTACTACCAAAAACTTTGAAATATTTCATAGTAGGAGGATGACCAAACCATAATTCATAAGGTTTCTTACCATAATTGCCTTTGATCTATACCCGGTTAAGAGTATAGACAATAGTACTCATAGCTTCTCTCCAATAGACTTGTGGAATATTTGCTTCCATCATCATGGTCCTGGCAGCTTCTTGAATGGTCCAGTTCTTTGTTTCCACAACTCCATTCTACTGAGGAGTCCTAGGAGCAGATAACTGTCTTTTTATTCCATGCTTTTCACAGAATGTATCAAACTCACCAGAGGTCAACTCTCCACCTCTATCAGATCTCAGACACTTTATTTTCTCACCAATCTCATTTTCCACCATAACCTTGAACACCTTGAACTTATCAAGAGCTTCTAATTTTTCTTTCGAGAATGTTACCCACATCATCCGGGAGTAATCATCAATCAGCAACATAAAATATCTGTCTCCTTGCACACTCCTAAATCTAGTAGGGCCACATAGATCAGTATGCATAAGTTCCAGCCGTCCACTTGAAAATTGTTCTTTACTCTTGAAAGAAGTTTTGTTCTATTTACCCATTTGACATTCTCTACACATGCTATCAACATGTCACAAGTTTTGGAAGATCTCTCACAGCCTGAGTAGAACTTATCTTGACAATGTTATCAAAATTCACATGACACATTCTCCTATGCCATAACCAACTTTGATCAATCTGAGCAATCAAACCACTTTTGCCAGAACTACTTAAATGAAAGATGTTACCTCTAGTCTGAGCACCAGATGCAATTTTAGTTCCAGACCTTTCCAAGATTCTACATTTTCCATCCTTGAATCAGAGATCATAACCCTTGTCAACCAACTGTCTAACACTAAGAAGATTATGCTTCAATCCTTCCACATACAGAACATCATTAGTGTTATTCTTACCATCAAAAGAGATGGATCCTCTACCATGGATTCTACTAGCTGAGTTGTCTCCAAATTTCACAATTCCACCTTCATATTTTTCAAAGCTTACAAACTTACTTTTATCACCAGTCATGTGATGAGAACATCCATTGCCAATTACCCATTCATATTTTTCTACAACTTGAGCAGCCAAGGCACTTTCTACATTTGCACAACTAGCAGATTCAATAGGCACTGGATCTTCTTTGATAGCAATGAACACCCAATCATTTTTAGTGGAACCTCCATGATCAGATTCATCATCTATGACTCCTTCTTCACCAGCTTCTTGGACATAGTAGCATTTCTTCTAAACTCTAGGTCTATTAGGGTTTGGCTTTGAACCCCTCTTCGGACACCTTTAGGCAAAATGAACAATCTTATTACAAGCAAAACATTTGAATGGTAACTTTCCTTCATACTTACCAGATCCTCTTGGCAATCTTTTGGCAAAAAGGGCTTCAAGTTCATTGAACTCAGTTCATCATCTTCAAGATCCTTCCTTGTCCTGTCGAATCTGTTTGATCTTCTTGAAGAGCTTTCACCCAGATCATATCTTTGTTTTCCATGAATACTGGCTTTAAATACAGATTCAGACTTGGTAAGAGAATCACCAAACTCACTCATTTCAAAAGCTAAAAGCTTACCAACCAACTAATCCCTTGTAACATTTGTCATAGTCCTGATCTCTTCAATGGAAGCAACTTTATGCTTATATCCCAGAGGTAAGGATCTGAGTACTTTGGCAACAATCTTTGATTCATCCATTACTCCACCAGCACTCCTGATACCGGTCACAAGTTCATTTACCTTTTGCATGTAGGAAGTAATGTTTTCATCTTCACTCATCATCAACCTTTCATATTTACCCTTTAGTATCTGTAGCTTGGCACATTTGACATGTTTATCACCTTCATATAGAGTTTCTAACTTGTTCCAAATTTCATGAGCAGTTTTGAATTCTAGGACATTTGTCATTTCTATATCATTCAGGGCACTCAACAATGCTTCTTTAGTTTGAATATTGTATTCATCTTCCTTGAGTTCGTCTATAGTTAAAAGACCATTCTTCAGAATCTTATACTCATTCTTAGTTATCAACCAAAAGGCATCACCCATAAATTCCAAATGACACTGCATGCGCACCTTCGAAAGTGAGTAATTTGTTCCATCAAATCTCGGACTTTCCTTATAGTAAGTCAACATCTTGGATCTCCTCAATCGGTTAAGCTTCTTTTAGAGGAACTAGCTCTGGTACCAATTGTTAGAATTAGGCCAGACAACTGAGAGGGGGGGTGAATTAGTTGTCCCACAAATTTCACTTTTTCTAATTTTAATCTTCTTTCACAACTTACAAACAGATTAATGATATAAACATTAAAGCATGAATTAATAACACATGAGCAAAAACAAAATGAACACACTTGACACCAAGAATTTTAACATGGAAACCCAGTCAAGGGAAAACCACGATGGGGGTTAACCCACAAGATTCATACCCTATTAAAAGTACTTGAAAGAAATGGGATGGAACTTACCTTTAGGCGTACTGCCCAGAGCTCACTGTTCAAAGAGACTCATTGCCTACAGAAATTTATGTTTAGTTCAGAAATATTTAACTAAGAAATAGCATCGTCAACATGCCTAGTTCAATCTCATTGAAAGCTCAAAAAACATTTGCTCTGCCCCCAAAACACTTCTTCACTATCTCTTCATCCTTTACTACTCTTATTCTTTTGCTCCTCCTCTTCTGTGCTCTGCTACTGAACCTTTCTTAGGATTTTGTCATTTTCGTACAAGGATAATTTTCAACAGCTCAACTACATGCCTTTATATGCTTCATCAACCTTGGAATAAACATCAAGGTCAGCACTACAAGTATCTAACATAACTAAGTTGTCAGCCAAACATAACTAGGACTTAAATCTTCCTTGATCAACTTGCCACACTCCATAGAATTGCTCTTAGATCATTCGCAACATGCTAGAATCATCCGATCAGCCAAGACTGGGAAGAACAACAACACCAAGAAAGAAATCTTCAACAACAAGCTCAATCTTCAATGTGGACCTCCAACACAGTAGGCACATGATCTAGAGACCTCCACAAGCACATTGAATTCAGCAATAACATTCGCACTACTCCAAATCAACTGAATCACTTGCATCTTCATCCGGTACCTTAAGAACACTATCTGCCATGACTGTCACACTAGAAAGATTGCTTGCAGACCTCGAAACCATGAACTACTTGAGTTAATGACACACATTAACTTCCCAAACATGTTTCTAGATCTGCAGAACATAGTATTTCATTTGTAGAGTAATCCAAACCAATCTCATGTCACTCTATCTCTTTTTAACACTACAAAACCTAGTTCAACTCAGATGGCCATAACTTCTTCAAATCTTTATGCAGACCTCTCAAATCTTAGTTGGAGCTACCTTAGACTATCCTCTACATAGTCATATGGTCCGCGTACTTAGAAACTTCCCTAATTTTCTCAATATCCTCAACATTTTAGTCTTCTAACCAATCAATAAAATAGGATATAGTTGACATCAATGGCAACAAGGATATGTTGACATCAATGACAACACCGCTTAGGCACCTATTTACAACAAGGGGAGGTGATGAGCACATTGGAGGACATATGGAGGATCTTAAGGATCCCCATACATGCTGCCAGAGTGGTATATGATCATGGGCAAGTAGTGGCCTATGTAAATCAAGTGTTTGCCTTGGGATGAGTACCCTACAGAGATCAACGCTCACAAATGCAGTACAAGCCAGTGATGGAGAGAGGATTATACCAGCTACTGTTATTCTTGGCTAGATTGATGGCAGGGACCTTGGTCCTTGACAAGAGATCGAGGGGATTCCTGATGCAGGAGCATCCCTGGTTCAAGAGCAATCTTGCATCAACCAAAAACATTTGCATTTCAGTTTGTTTGCAGCTTAGTTTGTTTCTTTTGATTTTTCAGTTCAGTTCAGGCAGTTCAGTCAGTAGCAGTTTCTATATTTTGGTCCGTATTCTACCACAGCTATATCTCAAACCTTGTGGAGTTGGATTTAACATCTAGATTTATTCATCTACAACATATCCAAAATTTAGAGCATTTGGATCAAGTACCAGAGAGCTATTGCTATCTGAAGATCGACTATTTTCTCATAGCAGAGCATCTTGACAGTCTCAGACAATCAGCTAAAGGAGAAGACTTGTGGAGCACTTCACAACCTTCAAAGATTAATGACACATCACTCAATGTTGTTTGGTTCATAGTCAACCTTCCTCGAGGTCCGGACATCATTCCATTCATTTGCAGAGGAGTTCTATTCATTTAGGGCCGACCTGTCTATGTACAATTGTTACATCTCTTCATTGGAGTTTGTGATCTTCCTTGGCTGACGCAGAGAAATATTTGGTTCTAGAGATGACATATATTGATGCAATAGATGCCTAGGAAAGTAGTGATTCACATAGTGATAGTTGATAGTTTGAATTTGTGTGAAAGAGCCTCAAAGCTATATCTTGCACATATTCTGATATTCTGTAATCAGGCCTGTGAGCCCTAATTGTAAGCCTGCATGTTGCCGACCGACCTATATTTGAATTCTATGATATACTGAATGACTGAATCTACATTTTCTTCATATCTTTGAGTTGTTTCTGTTGTGTTTTACTCTAGCTGCATGGTCTAGATAGTTCTCTTTGAGAACCCTCCTAACCGTGACTACACCAAGTGGTATCAAAGCAAAAGTTTGAATCTTTGGGAGTGAATTGAGAGAAGTTGGCGAAGAAATTATGTAAGATATTGCTATGGACAGATCACCAAATCTGAGGGAGGTTACTTGTGTCACAACCGATCGCCGATTGTGAGATAGTTGTCACTTTGTAGCCCGATCACCGAATTTGAGGTAGTTTGCACTTGATCCTAGGAAGATGTCATCGAGGAGAATCCCTATTGTTGGAACAATGGCTAAAAGGATGGATGGGATGATGGAAATGATGAAAATAATGATAATTCTATTGGATGTTGTCAAGGAAGATAGGCGAAGAGGGTTGACACCTAGACCTAATGTTGAAAGTGATGAGGAAGAAGAATTTTGATCTATTGATCAAGTTAAGATATTGCGAGCTATTTCAAAGATTGGGAAAATACCTAGAGTTGATGTACCTAATTACACAGGCAATTTGAACCCTGAAGAATTGATTGACTGGATAAATGACATGGAAGAATACTTTGAGTATGAAGAAATTGAAGATCTGGAGAAGGTGAAATTTGCAAAGACAAAGTTGAAAGGATGTGTTGTTATTTGGTGGAAAGAAGTTTAGTTGGATAGAAATAGGAGAGGAAAATAAAAGATTACAAAGTGGGATAGGATGGTAACAAAATTGAAGAATCAGTTTGTACCTACTGACTATGAGTTGGAGCTGTTGAAAAGATTGCAAAACTTGAGACAAAAAGAGAAATCTATGAAGGAATATATTGAAGAATTTCATAAGATGATCATAAGGATAGGACATTGTGAAGCAAGCAAGGAGAAAGTGGCTAGATACATCAATGCACTAAGATTGAACATTCAAGAAGAACTAAGTTTGGTAAGGATGACAACACTAGAAGAAGCATATCAATTCTCCCTAAAAGTTGAAGAGAAGCTAAATAAGAGACATGATCAGAGATAGAGAGGTAGAGGAGGTAAATTTCAGAAAGGCATAACATTTTATGGAGGAGATAGATCATTTGCAGAGTAGAATAGATCAGACAACACATTCAAGAAGGTGGATAGAGATAACAATACATACCAGAGAGATGACAGAAATTTTTACCACAAAGGAAACCCTAGTCTGTACTGGAGTGAAGGATACAAAAGAGAAGGAAGAGGACATGATAGGAGATCAATCAGAGGAACTTGTTTCAAGTGTGGAGGTGAAGTACATAGAGCATTTGAATGTAATTAAGGGAATACAAGCAAGAGAACAAAGAATAGTGGAAGAGCAGCCTATGTGGAAGAAGAACTTGTTGGATCACCTAGTTCGGTTGGTAAACCTGAGAAAGGAGAATCACTTGTAATGAGGAGAGCACTATTTCATACAGAGACAAATGAAGAACCACCACAAAGGAAAATCTTGATCAGAACCAGATGCAAATCAGGAGGTAAATGTTGTAAAGTTGTTATTGATAGTAGTAGTTTAGATAACCTAGTTTCAGAGGAGATGGTGACTAAGCTAAAGTTGGAAAGATTGAAACACCCTAAGCCATATTAGATAGCATGGATTCAGGATGATCATAAGGTATTGGTGAGTGAACAATGTTTGGTGAAATTTCATATTGGATCATATCATGATGAAGTATTGTGTGATATTATGCTTATGGATGTTTATCATATCTTGTTGGGTAGACCTTGGCAATATGATAGGAAATCTATCCATGATGGGAGAAAGAATATATACACTATAACATCAAATGGAAAGAGAATTACCTTGATTCCTTTGGAAGATGATCCTAAGAGTGAAGTATGTGGGAATGCTAGAATTTGTTTGGCAGATGGGAGAAAATTTCTGGATGGTTTGAGACATGAGAATATGTGTTATGCTTTGATTCCCAAGAAGCCTAAAATATTGAAAAAGGAGACTGAAGAATCACAACCGGAGGAGATAAAGGAGTTGCTGATAGAGTATGAAGACATCATATCAGATAATGTACCAGAAGGATTGTCACCAATCAAAAGTATTAGTCATCACGTGGATCTTATACCTGGAGCTAGTTTGCCTAACAAAGCAGCACATAAAATGACACCGACAAAGAATGAAGAATTAAATAGATAGATACAGAAGTTGTTGAGGAAAGGTTTGATCAAAGAAAGTTTGACTCCATGTGTAGTACCTACAGTGTTAGCACCAAAGAAAGATGGAGAATGGAGAATGTGTACAAACTCTAGAGAAATCAACAAGATCATAGTTAAGTATGGATTTCCTTTATGTAGGATGGATGATATCATGGATTGTTTGAGTGGAGCAAAGTATTTCACAAAGATAGGTTTGAAGAGTGGATACCATCAGATCAGAATCAGAGAAGAATATGAATGGAAGACTGCTTTTAAGACAAATGGAGGATTGTATGAGTGGTTAGTAATGCCTTTTGGATTGACAAATACACCGAGTACTTTCATGAGATTGATTAATGAAGTTTTGAAGAAATTATTGGGTAAGTTTGTTATTGTATGCTTGGATGATATTTGATTTTTAGTAAGAAAAAAGAACATTTGCAGCACCTGAGACTAGTATTGCAGAGGTTGAGAGAAGAGAAGTTGCTAATAAACATCAAGAAGTGTAGTTTCATGAAGGAAGAATTGGTAGACTTGGGATTTGTGATTTATGTGGAATGATTGAAGATGGATCCTGAGAAAGTAAGAGCAATTGTTGAATGACCTACACTGGAAAGCATTGGAGAAGTTCGATCATTTCATGGATTAGTTAGTTTCTATCAAAAATTCATCAAAAATTTTAGTTCAATGTGTAACCCCATGACAGAGACAATGAGAGGCGATAGAAAAGATTTTAAGTAGACATCAGGAGTAGATAAAAGTTTTGAATTGTTGAAGCAGAAAGTGACAGAGCAACCTATTTTGGCATTACTAGATTTCAATAAGGTATTTCAAGTAGATTGTGATGCAAGTGGGAATGTGATTGGAGTAGTGTTAAGTCAAGAAGGTAGACCTGTAGCATATTTTAGTGAGAAGTTGAATGATGCAAGGAGAACATATTCAGTTTATGATCAAGAGTTCTATGCCATAATCCAAGCCTTGAAGAAGTGGAGACATTACTTGTTGCCTAAGGAATTTGTGTTGTATACAGATCATCAAGCTTTGTAATATTTGAATAGTCAAGGTAAGTTCAATCAAAGACATATGATATGGGTAGAGTTCATGCACAGTTATACTTTTGTGTTGAAGCATAGGAGTGGAAAATCAAACAAAGCTACAGATACACTAAGTAGGAGAAGGAACTTATTGACAGAGATGAGAGTTGAAGTATTGGGATTTGATGAATTGAAGAACATGTATGAGGAAGATCTTGATTTTATAGAACCTTGGAAAGCATGTAAGGAACTTGTTGTGACAGATAGGAGTAAGTGGTTAGACTATTTCATTCAAGAAGATACGTTGTTCAGAGGAAATTAGTTATGCATACCTAGAAGTTCAATGAGAGATAATTTGATCAAAGAGAAATACAGTGGTGGATTGGCAAGACATTTTTGCATTGAAAGGATAGTGGCTTTGGTGAATGAGAACTAATTTTGGCCTTAGTTACATACGGATGTTAGGAAATTTGTGCATAGTTGTAGAGTTTGTCAGGTTTCAAAAGGAAGTAGTCAGAATACTGAATTGTATAAACTTTTGATAGTGCTAGAGAGACCTTGGGAAAACATCAACATGGATTTGGTAATGGGATTTCCTAAGACACGGAGAGGACATGATTAAATATTTGTGGTGGTGAATAGATTTTCAATGATGGCACATTTCATACCTTGTAAGAAGACAACTAATGTAGTGCATGTAGCTGACCTATTTTTCAAGGAGATTGTGAGATTGCATGGTTTACCTAAGAGCATAATTTTAGATAGAGATACAAGATTTCTTGGATAATTTTGGAAAACATTTTGGAAGAAGATGAAGACAGATTTGAAGTTCAGTTCAGCATTTCATCCACAGACTGATGGACAGACAGAGGTAGTGAATAGGAGTTTGGGAAACTTTTTGAGATGTTTGATTGGATAGAAGGAAGGAAGTTGGGATTTGATTCTTTCATAAGTAGAGTTTGCATACAATAATTCAGTAAATAGGAGTACCAGAAGAGCACCTTTTCAGATTGTTACTGGAGCAAACCCTAGAGGAGTGGAAGAATTAAGAGATATCCATTTGGAAGACAAGAGAAGTGTAGAAGCAGAAGAATTTGCAGGACACATGGAGATAGTGCATAATCAAGTGAAGAAGCATTTAGAGGAGATGAAAAATAAGTATAAGGAGAAGGCAGATGAGAAGAGAAGACACAAAGAATTTGTAGTGGGACATGAAGTGATGGTGTACTTGAGAAAAGAAAGATTTCCAGTTGGGACATATAACAAGTTGAAGATGAAGATGTTTGGACCTTGTAGGTTACTCAAAAAAATTGATTTAGGGAATGCATATGAAGTGGAGTTACCGGAGACATTGGGTATATCAGCTATTTTCAATATTACAGACCTATATTAGTATCATGAAGTAGAGTTTAGTGACAACATTGAAGAAGACTTAAAGAAGCAATTACCACAACAAGCACTGGAACATATTAAAGACATTTTGGATAGCAAAGTTGGATGCAACACCAGAGGAAGATATTACAAAGAATACCTTGTGAAGTGGAAAGGCAGACTGGAAGAAGACTCATCGTGGATTTCTCAGGCTGAGGTGAACCATCTTGGTTTTCCTCTAGCCACAACAAAGTGAGGGACTCACTTTTTCAATAACCCTAGATGTCTGATGCAACAGCATCCTTGGTTCAAGAGAAATCTTGCATCAACCAAAAACATTGGCATTTCAGTTTGTTTGCATCTCAATTTGTTTCTTTTCATTTTCCAATTCAGTTCAGTCAGTAGCATTTTTTGTATTTTGGTCTGCATTCTACCATAGCTGTATCTCAGACCTTACAGAGCTGGATTTAACATCCAGATTCATTCATCAACAACATATCTGAAATTCAGAGCATTTTGATCAAGTACCAAAGAGTTATCGCTATTAGAAGATCAATTGTTTTCTTAGAGCAGACCATCTTGATAGTCTTAGACAAGCAGCTAAATGAGAAGACTTGTGGAGCATTTCACAACTTTCGAAGCTTAATGACACATCATTCAATGTTGTTTGGTTCATGGCTGACCTTCCCTGAGGTCTGTACATCATTCCATTCGTTTGCAGAGTAGTTCTATTCATTTAGGGCTAACCTATTACTGTACACATGTTATAGCTCTTCATTGGAGTTTGTGATCTTCCTTGGCCGACGCGGAAAAATCTTTGGTTCCAGAGATGATATATATTGATGTAATAGATACCTAGGAAAGTAGTGATTCACATAGCTTGATAGTTGATAGTTTGAATTTGTGCGAAAGAGCTTCAAAGCTATATCTTGCACATATTCTGATATATTCTCTAATCAGGCCTGTGAGCCCTAATTGTAAGCTTGTATGTTGCTAGCCGACCTGTATTTGAATTCTATGATATACTGAATGACTCAATATGCATTTGCTTCATATCTTTGAGTTGTTTTTGTTGTGTTTTACTCTAACTGCTAGTTCTCTTTGAAGACCATCCTAACTGTGACTATACCAATTCTTGATGGGTTGGGGGGCTAGTGCTGCTACAGATGATGAGGGATGGGGTTGTTTTCACATGGGGGCCATGTGTGTTGGAATATCTATACCATGATATGGATACCATGGTATATAAGAGATCGACGAGTTTGGGCTATGGGGCAACACTGCTACATATCTAGGCTTGGGAGCACATAGCGGTTACTAGGCCAGTGATAGTACAAGATAGGCTAAGCCATTGGCCATTTGTATTTGCATACATGGGGCAGTTGATACACCACCATATAGGGGACCTGCGAAACTAGAGGTGGGTCATTGATGACATATAGGTGTTTGTATGGAGATCATGGATAGATGTAGAGATATGGTCAGAGGATCAGGAGCATTTGAGTTATGTGTTACAACCCAGATATCTGATGGGAAGGACATAGATGAACATCAATCGATACTTGCCTGATCAAGTGTAGAGGTAGTTTGGGTTTGTTTAGGATGTACTATAGGGAGAGATAGTGTTTTCCAGGGTACACATGGAGGCAACATGATGGGGAGTACCACTAGATCCTCAGGTAGTGATAACAAAGTTTGATGGACTCCAAGAGCAAGCTTGGCACGTGAGGCAGAAGGTAGAGGATGCCAGGACCACGCCAGGATATGATCAATGGTGGACCTAGCAGAGGCCAGTGAGACTAACTATTCCAGCAGGATATGTAGCACTTGAGGATGTAGAGGGGGAGGATGACGATGATGATGATAATGATGAGGAGGAGGTAGAGTATCTAGTAAAGGAGATGGATGTAGATGAGGAGGAGGATGACAGAGATGGAGGTAGCAACAGAGACAATGATGATGGTGATAGTGACGATGGAGATGGATTAGAGTTGGTGAGATTATAGGTTTTGGTGCAGTAGCAGCAGGCCATGATAATGGCCTTACAGACACATGTGGCCCAGCTTCAGGGACAGCAAGGGGCATGCACAAGGATAGCTAAGGCAGGCCCAGGGGTTGGTACAATGATATTAGTAGGAGAGAGACCAGGCCTGATAGGCATTGGGGCCAGGGATAGGGGATGTACTGTTGATGATGAAGCACCAAGTGGCAGAGGGTGCTAGGGAGGCCCAACACTATAGGACACTTTATGAGAATCTAGTCCTAGTAGACCAGCGAGAGAGCTACTAGAGCTAGTCAATGGCATCTGGATCCAGATGGTCTAGGTGGTTAGAGAGGTCAGTGGAGTAGTCGTCCCCATCATAGTAACTAGCGGAAGGGTAGATGCCACCTCCACAGATACTAGGACAGATAGGATAGTAGAGTAGAGGACCACCTCCTCAGTGGGGTTCGGGACTGGCCTAGTCAGGGGCTTTAGGCAGGGACAACTCTACCTAGGGACATCATGTATATATGTATTTTTTTTATCTACTTTGTATCATGATCATTTTTTGAGGTATATATCATTTGGATGGTTAGACTGTATACTGTGTTTTTATTGGCGTATGGATTGTATGTTGGTGTTATGCATATGTTTTATGTTATGATGATGTTGATACGTGTATTGTGATGATATACTTATGATGAATTGACTCATGTGTGATGTAGGATGTGATGTGGAGACATGTTATGGATGGATGTTGTTTTTATTGTTTATGGATATGGATGAATGACATGTTTTGTGGGACTAACATGTTGTATGGCATAGGACAGCATTTCGTACAGAAGTTATTTATATTAGTCTTTTGCCTTGTGTGTCCCTAGGATGTATGAGGTTGTATGATATGTGAGGGTGTGATGGATTGTGATGGATTTATGTGGTTATTATGATATGGTTTATGATAGGCTAATGTTGATATGCATATGATAGACTAACCTATGTGATGCAGGATGACGTGTGGATTCTATGTCGTGGTAGTGAGGTTATGTACAAAGGTTATTTCAGCCACTTTAAATCAATTTTTTTAGTGTATGGTCCTAGGATGTAGATTTTTGTATGGATTTTCTGCATGTGGGATGTAATGTGGTGTAATGATCTGATGTATATGTGATGAAATAGATGTGAATGTAATGGATAATACATGATCAGATTAATAAACATATATTTTATGCTCATGGACTAAATGGAAGATGTAAATGGATGGAAGGACAAAATAATATATGTTTAGATTAATAAACACATATTATTGATGGACTAATGCACTTGTGGATGAAATGATGAAAATAATTTATGTTCAGATTAATAAACACATATTATTAATGGACTAATCTAAATGGATGGATAGATATAATGCAACGGGATGATAACGAGGTGTAGTGATTGATTTAGGTGATCATGATACAAAAGTCCCTGAAAATGGTCACGGGATGGTAGGGAAGAATTAGATGGCATAATGGGTAGAAGAAATTAGGTGGGAAGGGGGTGTGTCTTGATAAAACTTGAAGCAATATCTATATGATATGGTGATGAGGGAAGGGATGTATATGTAGGATAAAGGGATGATATCATGTATTGAGAAATTCTACAAATAAATATTGAGTACTACTATTGATATATCATAGGATGTTATGCACCAGGATATGTGGAACCAAGGTGACAATGCATCCATGAGTAGGACTTGACACTTCAAACAATAGGATGAACCCATACATGCCTACATTAGTACAACCTTGTCTAAATGAACAACAGGGATCCAAAGCATAAGCCCTTAGTACACAAAAGGTATAAGGAACCTTAAATGCAAAAGGGGGATGATACACTAGAACTGACCCTACAATTCATAAGATATGAATACTAAGATGGAGTAATTAGAACCTCCTACAAGCACAACATACGAAAGCAAAGACTATACCCCATTCTGGATTGTTAGCCACATGATGTAATATAATGAGATTAAGATAGCTTTGAAGTAGGCCAAGGATGAGGCACAAGATAAAAATCAAGAACCAAAAGATTGACTAACCCAAAACATATAGCCATTATGTATCTTGCCAAAAGTGGATGGAGGATTGGTGATTTTGCCCATTGTAGGAAGTGTTGACTTTTCTTCTGAATCAGCATTAGGGTTTGCCACTTCTAATGCACAGGTAGATTCAGCCAACTAAATACAGGAGGTTGCGTGAGCTGCCTCCCCTTCACTTCTGGTTCTGCCGCACCAAGGGGGGTATCCCTATAACTCAAGATGTAACCTTGACTAGCTCAAAGATAGAAAGATCTAACTTGACAACAACAGGCAGAATACTCTCATGTATGGACCAAGATCTGTATGATAGATCACAAGGTGGGCAACATTCTTGGACATATATGTCTGGTTAGGTATGAGAGCATGCAGGGGGTTCCTAATCCTACTCCTACAACTAACAGGTGGAAGGAAGAGATGGTTTAGTTTGAATTTTGGATGCAAAGCTGGACATGGTGTATAACCTCAACACAGAGCTAGATTGGTGCCTATCCAGGGCTTGGAGTCGGTAGACATACACCTGTGAATGATCAGCATGAATAGCTAAAACTGGATTTCAGGGGGATACACATGATATCTGCCTTACAGATATCTCCCAATAAAGAGTGTTAAGCTGTCTATACTTATGGCATCCCTATTGCAGTAAGAAAGATACATGCAAAACTGGAGACAGAATCAGCATAACACATGCAAACACAGCATTATTCATATAAGATTAACCATGAAATCAGTGGATTCATGCCAAATCGTACAACAGGAGATACATAAACTCACAAGTTTTGCTGCACAGAGCAACCAAAACCAGTTGTATCTTATTACAGAGCCAAAATGTCTAGTTTTCAACAACCAAAAATGAGTAACACTTCCTACTTATAACAGCCAGGTAGTGTACCACAACAATTAATTACATGGTTGACCAAAAATCCTGCCAGATACACAGTATCAGAAAAATGGCGCTCAACGCATTACTAGATTGGCGCCCAAACATGAATGCAGTAGGTAGGGGAGGAGATAGGAAGAAACCTCGAGCCCTACGCCACTGTCCATTGATGTACACATTGAATCGGGTACCAGATCCGTCCATACCTCTGCAACCTTCGCCATTAATGGCGCACCAACCCGCGGCCTCGGGAAAACGTCAAACTGTGCATCGCAACCATTTCCCGCCAAGATACCTCATCGTCATGATATTTCAAATATGCAGGATATCAATTATCCCACATGCACCCCGCGGCGACCTTTTCAACACTTTATATACTAGGTCGCGAGCATATATGATGTCGGTGCTTTTGCTCCCGACGACACTAGTATAAACCTTCATCATCATCCTCTAGCAGCATGATATCCTGTCTCTTGAAATATCACCCTGACGTCAGCATCATCATCGCAATATCACCTGCATGATAATCGCCTTCATCGGCACAACCTGATCCATCGGAGGAAGATCCTCCTGCTTAGCCGATGAACATCCTGATGATGTCATCGTCATATCCTGTTGACGTCATCAGCATATCTGCCTACTGCTCACCTCCTCATATCCGGATGACGTCATCATATCGACATCAGGATGATAAAACAATGAACATGAAGTGATACAACATTAGGATGATATTGACTAAGATCATCCTGACGTCCAAAATATGATGACCACGATGAATATCGGGTCACACTTAGAACTTTACAGCAACATCATCAGGATGATCTTAACAAAGATCACCCGATGTTAAAATATCACCCTAGCGAAAGATCATGCAGGTAGACAATATGATGACCCTCGCAAGCAACACGGCGATAACTGGAAATATGATCATGATGATGACGACGACCCTTAAGAAAAAATAGGCCGGGTTGAACAACTTAGAAAATGACCCCCTTGGAAGATCGGGGTGACATCATCATCATAAAAGGGCAGGGTGATAATTGGAAGATCACCGGATATTTGAAAAATCACCCTCCACAAGAAAATTAAGGCACATTGTAGCTCATCAGCAGGATCGGGATGATATCCAAACATCACCCGATATTGAAATATGATGATCCTGATGAAAAACAAGTCGACAGAAAACATGATGATGCGGACCATCATCGAAGACAAGATGATGATGATGATCTCCTCCTCAAAGAAAATATGATGATGCAGCTAAAAAATGCCGAGGAGGTCCAACACTTAGAACATTTTTAAGGAAGGTGCCTGCATGAAAATTGCTCAAAAACTGTCAGTCAATTCAGGCACTAACACTGGCTCTGTCTGGGGACGTGCAGGTGCAAGACTGCAGCGAGAACCCCAGATCTCTGGGATGCAGACCAGTCCCTTATCCATTGGGCACAGAGTCAAATACTGCACCGACCTGCATCACCAAACACACTTGATGGCCTAAGGCCACCAAGAAAAGAAAAACATGTATCTCCCTTTGTCAAATATCTTGTTTTCATCTGCATGCACTGGGTCAAGCCTGGAGATACTGTCAGGATCCACCCACAAACAAACCTTGTCACTGTCAAACCTGTGCAGATAACCTTCAGCATCATGTGACATGTGGGTGTAGAATGTATCAAGCAATGCATACTCATATGGCATATAGCACTTATCATCTATATCATCATCATGCATTGCAACATGATCTCCTAGCTGGACTGAAAATAGGAAACACTCAAAGTCCACCACACAGCTAGGAAGATCACAGCTCATTGTATATACTGGCACATCAAAAGAAAAGCTTTCAAAATCACAATTGTGTACATCATGTACACAACCATCTAGTACACCAAGCTGGAAAAGATCAGGCTCTGGCATCTCTTTCAAATCAGGCACATTTTCACAGTCACTTACCTGATGTATGTTGTTTCCTCTTTCATCAGGATGAGAAACAGAATCCGAACCAAAAACAATGTCTAGATCCTCACCATACTCAAATAAATCCTCATCACCATATGTGTCAAAGATGGGTGATCCAGGTACATCAGCTTGATCATAGTATGCCATTTGTTCATGGGCAGTAGAACATGCATCTTCATCACCAATGGATTCTCTTTGTGGAGGAGTATCAGCTTGTGTGTCATAAGTAAAACAGCCATCAAATGAAAAACAATCATGCTCTGAACCAGCACTTGTTTCAATCTCTGACTACTCTTCACGATCCCCATGTGTTTGAAAAGAAGTCAATGGGTCACACATAGGACTGTTTCTCTGTTTGCTTATATCTTCTCTGTCTTGAGTACAATACTCACAATTATCTCCACAGGTCCATTCCAAAAGTTGTTCATTGCTGTCCACAACCTCGTTATTGTTTTCATGGTCAGATGCCTCATCATTGCAATGGGAATCCTCATTAGTCCTTTCACTAGCACCTTCAATATTCATCTTTTCATCTTCACATGATGCCTTAATTATTTGGTCATTTGCAGCTTCACAACAATTTTTCACACCAAGGCCTGGGGACAGGGGTTTCAGCAGGTACACATTTCTAATTTTTTCTATCTTTTCTATGAACCTGTATGCCATCTGCATACTTGTCACCTTGAAATCCCTCAGTATTGCACTAAAGCCCTCCTCAAAAGCTTCAAAGAATATGCCAACACAGGCTGAAATATCAGGTCTGAAGACTTTTGGGATCTGTGAAAGGGCTATTGCAAACCTATGACTGAAATCAACACATGGCTCTTCATCCTGTTTTCTGATTCTCATCAATTCTGCAACAAGATCAGTCGGTTCTTTTGCAAATTCTTCCTTGAAACAGTCAGCAAGCTCATCCCAACAGGCAAAGGATTTCGTTGGAAAGCTCAAATACCAGTCTTTTGCTTTTGCATCAAAGGACCTAACAAAAAACCTCATCCACATATCCTCATCTCTGAATGAATATTTTCCCATAAAACTATGAAAATTTTGGATATGTGCATTCCCATCACATACATTGTGACCACTAAATCTAGGCATCTGACAGTATATCCTAGCAGGCATAGTTTCTACTTTATAATCCACCCATGACAAATCCAGTTGGTCATACAAAGGATCAAAAGTGCTGAGAAGAGGTTTAGCCTTCTGACTGGCAGACACAACAGGGTTACTGCTTTTTAACTGGGCCTGCTCAGCCTCTAAGAATATCAATCTATTTCTTATCTCTTCTATTCTTTTATTCGACATTTCACCACTGAGTATGGGATAATTCATACTTGGATTCATAAAAATCTTACTCTTAGACATCCTTTGTCTGTCTAAGACCTAAGGCTTCCCCTGGCATCTAACTTATGCAGCAAAACAGCAAATATAAAGGGGAAGGAACAAGGTACCTTTTCTCATACAGATGCAGAAAAATGAACAACACATTTTTGTCACATCACATACATCCATCTTTCATGTGCATTCAGATCTTTTTTGCAGAGTCGCCACCTGTCCAGAGAGGACAAAATTTTCAATAGCTGAAAGCTACTTTTCCAGGTTCATTCCACCAGCAGAGCATCATTTTGTTGGTGACTTAGATGGGCCACAATATATAACACTTTTTCATCAATTTTCTCCCCAGCAGAGTCGCCATTTTGTTGACTTTTCTTCTGAATCAGCATTAGGGTTTGCCACTTCTAATGCACAGGCAGATTCAGCCAACTAAATACAGGAGGTTGCGTGAGCTGCCTCCCCTTCACTTCTGGTTCTGCCGCACCAAGGGGGGTATCCCTATAACTCAAGATGTAACCTTGACTAGCTCAAAGATAGAAAGATCTAACTTGACAACAACAGGCAGAATACTCTCATGTATGGACCAAGATCTGTATGATAGATCACAAGGTGGGCAACGTTCTTGGACATATATGTTTGGTTAGGTATGAGAGCATGCAGGGGGTTCCTAATCCTACTCCTACAACTAACAGGTGGAAGGAAGAGATGGTTTAGTTTGAATTTTGGATGCAAAGCTGGACATGGTGTATAACCTCAACACAGAGCTAGATTGGTGCCTATCCAGGGCTTGGAGTCGGTAGACATACACCTGTGAATGATCAGCATGAATAGCTAAAACTGGATTTCAGGGGGATACACATGATATCTGCCTTACAGATATCTCCCAATAAAGAGTGTTAAGCTGTCTATACTTATGGCATCCCTATTGCAGTAAGAAAGATACATGCAAAACTAGAGACAGAATCAGCATAACACATGCAAACACAGCATTATTCATATAAGATTAACCATGAAATCAGTGGATTCATGCCAAATCGTACAACAGGAGATACATAAACTCACAAGTTTTGCTGCAATGAGCAACCAAAACCAGTTGTATCTTATTACAGAGCCAAAATGTCCAGTTTTCAACAACCAAAAATGAGTAACACTTCCTGCTTATAACAGCCAGGTAGTGTACCACAACAATTAATTACATGGTTGACCAAAAATCCTGCCAGATACACAGTATCAGAAAAATGGCGCTCAACGCATTACCAGATTGGCGCCCAAACATGAATGCAGTAGGTAGGGGAGGAGACAGGAAGAAACCTCGAGCCCTGCGCCACTGTCCGTTGATGTACACATTCAATCGGGTACCAGATCCGTCCATACCTCTGCAACCTTCGCCATTAATGGCGCACCAACCCGCGGCCTCGGGAAAACGTCAAACTGTGCATCGCAACCATTTCCCGCCAAGATACCTCATCGTCATGATATTTCAAATATGCAGGATATCAATTATCCCACATGCACCCCGCGGCGACCTTTTCAACACTTTATATACTAGGTCGCGAGCATATATGATGTCGGTGCTTTTGCTCCCGACGACACTAGTATAAACCTTCATCATCATCCTCTAGCAGCATGATATCCTGTCTCTTGAAATATCACCCTGACGTCAGCATCATCATCGCAATATCACCTGCATGATAATCGCCTTCATCGGCACAACCTGATCCATCGGAGGAAGATCCTCCTGCTTAGCCGATGAACATCCTGATGACGTCATCATCATATCCTGCTGACATCATCAGCATATCTGCCTACTGCTCACCTCCTCATATCCGGATGACGTCATCATATCGACATCAGGATGATAAAACAACGAACATGAAGTGATACAACATTAGGATGATATTGACTAAGATCATCCTGACGTCCAAAATATGATGACCATGATGAATATCGGGTCACACTTAGAACTTTACAGCAACATCATCAGAATGATCTTAACAAAGATCACCCGATGTTAAAATATCACCCCAGCGAAAGATCATGCAAGTAGACAATATGATGACCCTCGCAAGCAACACGGCGATAACTGGAAATATGATCATGATGATGACGACGACCCTTAAGAAAAAATAGGCCGGGTTGAACAACTTAGAAAATGACCCCCTCGGAAGATCGGGGTGACATCATCATCATAAAAGGGCAGGGTGATAATTGGAAGATCACCGGATATTTGAAAAATCACCCTCCGCAAGAAAATTAAGGCACATTGTAGCTCATCAGCAGGATCGGGATGATATCCAAACATCACCCGATATTGAAATATGATGATCCTGATGAAAAACAAGTCGACAGAAAACATGATGATGTGGACCATCATCGAAGACAAGATGATGATGATGATCTCCTCCTCAAAGAAAATATGATGATGCAGCTGAAAAATGCCGAGGAGGTCCAACACTTAGAACATTTTTAAGGAAGGTGCCTGCATGAAAATTGCTCAAAAACTGTTAGTCAATTCAGGCACTAACAGGAAGGATGCATCCTAGGACAAGAATTGATAGATGATTAAGATAAAAAAAAGGATAGGTGGGGGGATACAGGTCGTGAGTCACAGAAAAGCCAATGTGGTAGTTGAGGATTTTTTCATGAAAGTGTTATGCTTTGATAAGATGCTTAGCAAGTGTATCGTCTATAGATCAAGCATGATCAACAAGCTCAAGAGAGTGGGACCATCCAAGTGGGATTGGGGGTGCATCGTATGTACTTGTGTACTGGATACTTCCTTCGTATTCTAGACTGCCTACATACCCTGTATCTACGGGATCAAGGCACATTCCGATGCAAGTGGTGATGATATGTAGTTCTGGGTGACTTGATGAAATGGGATGGGGATAGGTGTATGTGAGTAGAAGAGATTGGCATTTAGAGGAGGTGAATGTCAGTTTTCTGACTGTACCATGGTATAAAAACCATGATAGGGAAGGGAGGTAGGTGTTAAATGGGGAGAAGTGTCAATTTTTAGATTGCACCATGTAATAAAACCACATGGTAGGGATGAAGGGGGGGATAGATAGAGTGATATGGTGGTGATGATTGGGGGAAGAGATGTAGAGTGACAAGTGATGGGTAGCATTTGGCTAAGTGGCATGTGGCAATTTGCACAGTCAAGTGGTAGCGCAAAGACGTAACACTTATGCAAAGACCACTTAAAGGGACCAAGGGCTTAGGTGGATGAGGTAATCAAGTGAGTGACATGACGGTGAAAAGATGTGATGTCTATGAAAAAACCATGGGAAGGAACCAAGGTCGGTAAGTGAGGTGAAGTGGCAGTGCATTGACATGATGTTTATGCAAAACCAAGAAGGAACTTAGGATGTGGGGGGTGGTCGGGTTGATGCTGAGTGTTAGGGCAGGTGGGAGTTCTACTTTTCTATTACTAGTTTCTATCAAAAGATGGGAAAAGCTAGAGATGACAGTGTAGTTAGAGGGATAAGTAGATGGGGGAAGCAGTAGGCTAGGGATTTGGAATGTTATTTTTCTATTATTCACTTTCAAAACCACATATGGAAGGATGGGGGATATTTTAGGAATGATGGATAATGGAAGATTAGATGGTGGGATTGTTCTAAAGCTTAGATGATGGGATTATTGGATGTGATGGAGGGTGTGGATGATGATGAGAAGGTGGTTTGAACAATGGATCTGGTTGAACCTACACATGATGCCTACAATTAGGTTTTCATCATGGTACTTATCCAAGGCACCACAGGAAGTGGTTTTCACCATAGGATAGATTATTTCTCTTTACTTTTTTGATTTTTTGATAATTTTTTGATTTTTGATAATTTTTAATTTGTTGTATTTTTTGACTTGAGGTATCTAGCGGGCTAACTATGGAACCGCTTCAGGTGGATGATGTCCATAGTCTCATCAAGCTATTCTCCTTTAAGTGTGGAGAGGCGATATGCTTTGGAACCATACTTAGCAGTGACAATATAGGGCCCTTGCCAATTAGGCTCAAATTTCCCTTTCCTTTCTCATTCTGACAAATTCCTTTGATTTGCTTTCAGGACCAGGTCTCCTACTACAAACTCTCTAGCATGGATTTTCTCATTGTAGGATCTGCAAAGCTAGTTTTTGTATGCTTGGAAGTAATTCAGGGTATTAAGGTGTCGTTCATCCAATAGATCTAACTCTTGGAGGTGTGCGGCATGGTATTCTTCATCAGTGATAACATTACATAATGATATGCACAATGAGGGTAACTCGATCTCTACTGGTAGGATAGCTTTGACTAGGGAATATGGAGTGGCTCCTGTAGGAGTGTGGATGCTAGTGCGATAGGTCTAGAGGGTAGGATGGATGTGGAGGTGCCAATCACGACCAAATTCATTGACATCTTTCTTGAGGATTTTGAGAAAGGTTTTGTTAGTTGCCCCACCCTGGCCATTACCTTGGGGATAGTATGGAGTGGACCAATGATGTTGTATATGGAATTGTTCACAAAGCTCACGAACATCATGTTTTTTGAAAAGTTTGTCATTGTATGTTACAATGGTAGATGGAATACCATAACGGTAGATGATATGGTAAAGGATGAACCTGGTGATTTGGTTTCTAGAGGTGAAAGTGAGAAGAATAGCTTCAACCCACTTAGTGAAGTATTCAGTGGCAGTGATGATGAATTCATGTCCATTAGAGGAGGGTGGATGGATTTTACCAATGAGACCTAAGCCCCTCTAAGAAAAAGGCAATGGTGTGGTGATGGGTTGCAACGCTTGAGAGGGAGCATGAATGAGGTCTCCATGTTGTTGACAGGGCTTACACTTCTTCACATTCTCACATGCATTATGTTCCATGGTCGGCCAATAATATCCTGTATGTAATAGCTTCTTAGCTAGGACAATACCACTTATGTGTGCTCTACAGATACCTATGTCAGTGATTTTTTTAGTGGCTAATATTTGCCAATTGGATAATAGTTGAAATTGGGGACTCAAAAGTTAGCTAATAGTATAAGCTATAAGGTGACTTGAACCACCACATTTTAAAAAAAAATTATTTTAGTCTTAGTTAAATCGCTAGAATATTTATTTTATTAAAATTTTAAACTAAAAAATGTGCCACAATATTCGATACCTAATTCGATCAAATTTGCCTAAATTTTATAAGTTTTAGTAGAAAATGAAATTAATTCGCCAATAATATTATATAATTATTAGTTACTTTAGGGCCATATCACCAATTTTTAATCACCATCATTGATTTTATTTATAATCTAACAACTGTAGTTGTATTCCATGGGTTAAAATATACCCATGGAGCTCCAATGCCCATCCAGCCTAAAATTGTATTTGGGTTGTTGATCTAAATTTATAATCTAACAGCTAGGGTTAAATTCCATGGGCCAAAATGTACCCACGGAGCTCCAATACCCATGGGGCCCAAATCCATGGGCATTAGAGCTTTGTGGGTACATTTTGGTTCGTGAAATAGAACCCAAACCATTAGATTATAAATAAAATCAATGGTGGTGAAAAATAATTTAGGGCCAATTTAAAATTATTCAATTTTTAATTTAAATATTAAGGAACTAAGGAATTATAGACATGAGCACTATACCTTAAACTAGTCAATCACTGCCACCTTCAGGCCTTTACTTTTCCATAGGAATTTAATTTATTTTTTAGGAAGGAGTCGCCATGGTAATTAATGCATTTTCCTTTTTTTTTTCAAGATTCACCAGGATTTTCTACAAATTTCTAGTGATTTAAAAATTTTGCCAATAAAATTAAATATTTTTTTCAAAAAAAGGAAAGATTCACCAATAGAAATTAATATTTTTTTCCAAAAAATGGAAGATTTGCCATGATTTTATATCTTTTTCTTAGGAGGGGTTTCTTAAAGTTATCACTGACCTATGTGGACTTTATGTAGGGCGAGGAAAGCTTCTTCCATGTTTAAACATCGAAGAAAAGCACCATCATAGCTTCAGTGATAGAGGGTATCAGCAAGGATAGTGTAGCGAGTGACTCAGCAGATGAGGGATCATTATTTTTTATGTGTGGATTTAGGTGGGAAAGTGTGATGTTGGAGATAGGTGTAGATGTCATGATACCAAGGATTTTCAAGACTGACAATTTCACATACAAATTCTAACTTGGCAGCGTGATATGCTGGCATAAGGAGCTCTTCCAAAAGAAATTCACACTGATGGTTGTCATGAGGCATATCTAGGAGGGAACCAATAGTGGCCATGGCATCGGTGGCTTTGTTGTGAAGATGGGCTACTTGTCCACATTTGATGTAGGATAAGAATTGCTTGTATTCATCAGCCATTTGCTTCTAGGGTAATAGTTTTTTATCCTTAGTAAGATATTAATCATTGACCTGTTTAATAATCAACTAAGAGTCTCCATAAACTTGTAGCTGTTGGATGTTCCACTAGACTATTGTTTTAAGACCAATGATCAAAGCTTTGTATTCAGACACATTGTTTGTGCATGGGAAAGAAAGCCTGTATGCTTTAGGGATATAGTTGCCTTGTAGGGTTACCAATAGTATTCCTGCCCTTGAACCATGATTGGTGAAGGATCCATCAAAATATAGTGTCCAATTTACTGATTCTGTCATGGTTAGGATGGATTCATATGGAAAATCAATGGAGAGAAGTTGATAATCTGTGAGGGGTGCTTTGACTAACTGATCTATGACAACTTGACCTTTGATTTCTCTTCGGTTAACATATTCAATGTTAAATTCACTAACATTACCCATTTTTTCATTCTTCCCATGAGTGAGGTCCTAGAAAGTAGGTATTTGAGAGGGTCAACTTTAGAGACGAGTTTGATAGAATGACTTAGCATGTAGTGTCATAACTTTTGGGAACAAAAAATGACATCCAAACATGAAAGTTCCATGGATGTGTAGTTAAGCTCATAGCTGACTAGGGTCCTGCTAATATAGTATATAGCCCTTTCACGACCGATATCATCATTTTGTGCTAGAAGTGACCCTAGTAATACTGAAGTTGCTGATATATACAATAATAGGGGCTTTCCAAGAATAGGTGCAATTAGGATTGGCGATGAAGCTAGATATTCCTTGATGCCGTCAAATTCATGTTGACAATTTTAGTTTCACTTGAAATGTACATCTTTTTAGAGCAAATGAGCAAAAGGTTGACACTTGTCTACAAGTTTAACAATGAATCTATAGATAGCCTAGAGTTTGCCTTGCAGGCTTTAAAGTTGTTAATGTGTCTTAGTCGGAGGCATTTCTATTATAGCAGTGACTTTAGCGGGATCTACCTTGATGCCTCTACAGGAAATGATGAGTCCCAAGAGATTTCCTAATGTAACACCGAAGACACATGTCTTGGATTTGAGGTGAAGCTTGTATTCTTTGAGAGGTGCAAATATCTGTCATAGGACTTTAGGGTGTTCTCTTGTTTTAGACTTCCCTAGGAGATCATACACATAGTCCTCCATGATTTTGTGAAGCATGTCATGGAAGATAGTAGTCATTGCACGTTGATAGGTTGCCCTAGCATTCTTTAGACCAAAGGGCATGACTTTCCAGCAATATGTAGCCCAAGGACATGTGAAAGAAGTTTTATGTTGATCTTTAGGAGTGATTCTGATTTGGTCATACCCAAAAAGCCATCCATGAGGGAGACCAATTCATGTCCTACTGTGAGATCTACGATGATGTCAATGTTGGAGAGTGGAAAATTATCCTTTGGACATGCTTTATTAAGGTCTCAGGAATCTATGCATACTCAGATGCCCCTAGGTTTCTTAGCAACTAGAACAATGTTGAAGACCCATTCTGGATAGTTGATAGGGTGAATAAAGTTGACCTCTAATAGTTTTATAAATTCTTCTTTGACAAGCAAGGTTACTTGAGGATGCATCTTGCGAAGTTTCTATTTGACAGACCTTGCTTCTAGATGTACCGCGAGATGATTAACAACCAAGGATGGATCCAATCCTGGCATATCTGCATAAGACCAAGTGAATACATCGATTGCTTCATGAAGCATGATTGAAAGGTTGGATTTTTCTTTAGTATCAAGGCTTTCTGTGAGGTGTGTAAGCTTAGGCAGTTCTTGTGTGCCAAGATTGATTTCTTGGATGCCTTCAATCAGAATGTTGGAATGTTCCTGCCAGTAGGATGGTAGGGGGGAAGATGAAGATCCTCATCTCCTAGCACCTCAGAGAGGTTTTCACCAAGAGATCCGTCTTTATTTTTCTCTTGTGTCTGAAAGGGCCTCAAAGAGGTTTTCACCAGGGGACGATTTTCTATTTTTTGACTTTTTCTTTTTTGATCTAACGATCTCCTCTTCCCCAAAGTAGGCATGAGTGTGCAAGCATATATCATAACGTGACATAACGTGGAGTTCTAAGAATGCAGAGAGAGCCTCATCATTTGGAAATATGTAGAGAGGTGGGGATCCTTGATAATCCCAGGTGATGAGCTTAGTATGAACGAGAGTGAGGTCAATAATAAAGATGGCATTATCAGGGAAGATGCATGAGAGATCAAGATCTCCGCATGAAGCTATGATGACACTCAGAGTAATATTTTCAACAACATAAGAGGATCCGGTCACCGCTACCAAAGCTTTAGCAGGCCAACAAATTATCACAGTCAGTGGGGCATATCCTAAACTGAAGTGTTGAGCATATTTCTTAGGAGATGTGGGGTCAACTGGGATAGGTTCTGTAACACCTTGTTTATCGATGCCAAGTCCTATTCCATGGTAAGGTATTTTGGTACAAATTTGGAATGGTACGGGATATTTTTCTTTCAAGTATTCCATGTCTACAGATGCTGGAGTGGTTTCATCATGGTATAACCAACCACTCAAAGCTATTTCTTCAACTTCTTCTTCTTTAGAGATCAGTGCTGCGACAAAGGGAATTTTTCCATTGATCCTACGTTGTTTTTGTTCTCTTTTCTGGAGATGATGACCATGAGAGCAAGGGGATAGACGTAACTGTCCCACATGGAAGGCATTGTGAAGCTCATATTCACCACACCCTTTGTCTATGATCTTGACCTAGGATACGTGAGGAGTAGGAGTGGAAGATGAGGTGGAAGCATGTGATGGGTCAATGGTGACTTGTGGGGTGGATGATGATGTGGATGGAATGGATGAGGGGTCTCTAATTTGTTCCCCATAAGTGCTTGGACAATGAAATTGTCTATCTTAAACAACCGTTAAGGCTTTGAAATATTCAAAAGGTTGTTGATCAGTAGTCATAGTGACTTCCACACCAACATGTTGTGAGGGAACTTGAGACATTGGTGATAGGTGGACGAAACAGCTTGCATGGCATGTAACCATGGTCAACCTAGAAGGAGATTGTATGGAAGGTCAAGATTAATCACATGACATAGAGTGGGTAGCATGAGTAGGCCCACCTTGATAAGGACCTGTATATGGTGCCTTCAGACTTTCTTTTTATGTTATCGTATGCTTTGATGGAGATGATCAAAGACTCTAAGTCAACCACCAAATACCCCATGAGTTTTATGAAATTTAATGTACATATATTCAAACTAGATCCATTATCCAAGAGGACCCTCTTGATTTTGTGGTTGGTGATTTAGACTTCGATATGGAGTGCTTTATTGTGATTGAGATCAATGGGTGGCATATTGGATTGGCTAAAAGTGAGACGGTAGGATGAGGGAAATTGGGCCACTAGATTTTGGAATTTAGCGAGAGGTATATCGATGGGGACATGGGACTCTTGGAGAGCCTTATTGAGGATTTCGCAGTGGATAGTGGATGTCTTAAGGTGTTCCAATATGGCGATGTGTGCGAGGGTCTTTTCAAGATGGTCAAGGAGGTTATATTTGGAAGTGGTAGCGATGTAGGATGGAGATGGTCCCTTTATGGTTATGTGCCCTTGTTGGGTAGTAATGACACATTCGAGGGTGGTATTTTTGAGTTTGATGGTGGAGACATGAGTAGAGTTGAAATCAATTCATCCTACTACATTGTCATATGGAGGTGGAACGTTGTTATAGTTGATGTTGTTGGTTTGGTTGTTGGGATTGGTGTTAGCGGATGATGGTTTAGATGTGGTTTGGTTATTGTTATTGTGGGGAAGAGTGTCTTGGTAGAATCCTAGGCCACCATTTGGTGAAGCATTGTTGTTTCCTTCTAATTGGATGTCACCGTGATCAATGAGGTCTTGGATGTAGTTTTTCAATTTCATACATTTACACATGGCATGACCTTTGATATGATGGTAGTCACAATATTCATTTTCCTTTTTCCATGTGGGTTTAGGTTAGTTTTCATCAAATGGTTTAGTCGTGGGGAACTAAACCATGTTTGCTTGGACTAGTTTTTGGAACACAACCTCAAGTGGTTCACCCAAGGGAGTATACTTGCATTTTAGATTGTTAGGAGGATTCTGCTTTGAAGGAGCAGATGGGATTGAGACATTATTTGAAACATTTTGGACTACATTTATCTCTTTAGGTTGAGGAGCAGTGATTTGGATATACTTAGAATCAGTATCACCATCTCCTACGGTGTTGTTCTTAGCCCAAAACTTAGGTTTGTCATTGGATGGTTTGTCATTATCATTCTTGTTGTATATTTTGATCAAACCTTTTGCAATAAGTGCCTTTTCAATGGTGACCCCCTTTTCTATGATTTCATCGAAGGTAGATGCACAATGCACTTATAAGTGGAAGGCCATTTATTGGTTTAGGTTTTGAATGAATATATGGATGAGTTGTTTTTAGGGGTTGTCCATGGTAGCCTACTAGCAAGGGCTCTCCATCTTTGTAGGTAAGCACTGAAACTTTCACCACTTCTTTATTTAGTGTTGCAAAGGTTGAGAATGGTGATTTCATGCTCTACATAATATGCGACATGGGCAAAAAATTTCTCCAAAAGGTTGGCAAAAGTTGAGATGGAGCCATAAGGCAAGTGCACGAAACATTCTAAGGCTTGTCCTCCTAAGCTTCGTGGAAAAAGATAAAGGAGGAATTGATCGTCATAGGCTACTTCTTGGCATGCCATGAAGAATTCCTTGATGTGTTCACGAGGATCTCCTTTTCCTTTGTATTTGTCAAATTTAGGCATTTCAAAGTGTTGGGGAAAAGGTGTGATTAGGATGTTTCTATCGAATGGGTAGGGACATAAGTCTTCAAACTTATAGTTCTTCTTTTGGGTCCCTAGTTGGATATTTTTGAGGGCATTTTTCATCTCTTGTCATTATTGATCAAAAGGATTAGCAAGAGGTGGTTGTGTCTTGTGTTGGAGAGGGGGTTGTTGTGATGACATTTGTTGTTGTTGGGGGTTGATGTATTGTCGTTGTTGGGCATATGGAGGTAGGCCTATAGTTTGTGTATAAATATGAGACCCATATGTTTGTTGTTGGGGTATGGTTTGCATGGATGTGTGTTGTGCATGTTGTGTTTGGAAGGGTGGTCATTGATATTGTATGGTTTGTTGATGTTGCATGGAAGTACCATGAGGAGGTTGTTGATGAGTGGTTGATTGATATGTATTTGTGTGGGATTTGTATAGCTCATTAGAGGATTTTGTTGTGATTGGGAGGCAAATGGATTTTGGGATTGAAGATAGGCATGTGAAGGTATAGTTGGGGGTAACGTGGTTTGTGAAATGATCTTCCTTTGAGGAATGTTCAAAGGGGGAAGGGATTGTGGAATAGAAACGATGTTTTATGTGTTTTTGGGGGATGTTGAAGATGTTAGGAATGTTTTGAGGAATATTGGAAGTATTTTGTGGAATGTTGGGCGTGGCTTGAGGTATGACAATTTGGGGATTAGAGGGCATGTTGGGACTAGGCATCAAATGTGATGGCATGCCATAAGGTTGTCCCGACACTTGAGGTTGTGATGGTATGCTACCCCCTATATGTTGATCAAGGGTATGGATGGTGGTGGAATTCAAAGTGTATTTGGCCCATGGATTATCATAGGTGGGGTTGTTGGGATTAGGGACATGACCCCATGGTTGATCAATGATGGGCGATGATGGTTTATCATGAAAAATGGTTTTAAGCTTGTCTTGATCATTTGAATAGGGGAGGTGTGCCCCATGTTCAATGAGCCGTTCAAGGAATTCATCCTTATGATTGTTAAGGAATTGGTTAAAAATTATTCATGTAATCCCCTCTCATTAAGGAAATCAATGAAGGTGGGAGAATATATGTGATGATGTGTGGATGCTTCACCCATTTAGGGTTGATTGACATATCCCTTCATATTACTCATTGTAGAGTCATGGGGAGAATGGAGTTGGTAACGAGCATCCATTCTCCTCTTAGCATGTGATCATGTGATGGGAGGCATAAAAGGTGAGCTTTAATTGGATTTGGATGGTGAGGTCCCAATGATTATGGATGGGGATTATTCTAAGTTCAAAATCTAGATCAAGGTGATTAAAGATCAAGGATTAACCCTATGTACTTAGGGTGGACAAAGAACCTAAGTAAAAAGGACAATAGGATTATCTTACTTGGGTTGGTGGTGCAGTCATACCAGTAGGAGGGTTCACAGACTGAACTATCTAGACCATGCAACAAGAGTAAACATAACAAAAACAACTCAAGGATATGAAACAAATGCAAATTTAGTCATTCAGTATATCATAGAATTCAAATACAAACTAGCTGGCAACATGTGGGCTTACATTAGGGCTCACAGGCCTAATTACGGAATCTCATAATATGCACAGGATTTAGCTTTTAGGCTCTTCTATAAACAATACAAACTATCTATCCTCTAAATCATGAGAACTGCTTTCCTAAGGATTTATTACATCAATATATATCATCTCTAGAACAATAGATTCCTCCGTGTCAGCCAAGGAAGATCACAAACTCCAATAAAGAGGTGTAACATGTGTACACAAATAGGTTGGACCTAAACATGAAGAACTCCTCCGCAAATGAGTGGAATGATGTGCGGATCTTAGGGAAGGTCGGCCATGAACCAAAGATCATTAAATGATGTGTCTTTAGGCTCCACAAGTTAGGAAATGCTCTGCAAGTCTTCTCCTTTAGTTGATTTGTCTGAGACTGTCAGGATGCTCTGCTTTGAGAAAACAATCAATCTTCTGATAGTGATAACTTTCTGGTAATTGGTCCAAATATTCTAGATTCTGGATGTGATGTAGATGAACATGTCTAGATACTAAGTCCATCTCTGTAAGATGTGAAATGCAACTGCGGTAGAATGTGGACCAAAATACAGAAACTGCTACTGACTAAACTGCCTAAACTAAACTGGAAATGAAAAGAAACAAACTGATCTGCAAACAAACTGTAATGCAAATGTTTTTGGTTGATACAAGATTGCTCTTGAACTAGGGATGCTCCTGCATCAGACATCCGGGGTTATTGAAAAAGTGAGTCCCTCACTTTGCTGGGGATAGAGGAAAACTGAGACGGTCCACCTCAGCCTGAGAAATACATGATGAATCTTCTTCTGGTCTACCTTTCCACTTCACAAGGTATTCTTTGTATTGTCTTCCTCTAGTGCTGTGTCCAACTTTGTTGTCCAAAATGTCTTCAACCTACTCTGTTGTTTGTTGCGGTAACTGCTTCTTCAAGTCTTCTTCAATGTTGTCACTGAACTCTACTTCATGATACTAATATAGATTTGCAATGTTGAAAATAAGTGATATACCCAATGTGTCCAGTAATTCCACTTCACAGGCATTTCCTGAATCAAATTTCTTGAGTATCTTACAAGGTCCAAACTTCTTCATCTTAAACTTATTATATGTCCCAACTAGAAATCTTTCTTTTCTCAAATATACCATCACTTCATCTCCAACTACAAATTCCTTATGTCTTCTTTTCTCATTTGTGTTTTCCTTATACTTACTGTTCATTTCCTCCAAATGCTTCTCAACCTAATCATGCACTAACTTCATGTGGTCTGCAAATTCTTCTACTTCTGTACTTCTCTTTTCTTCCTTGCTAATATCTCTCAATTATGCCACTCCTCTAGGATTTTCTCTAGTAACAATCTCAAAAGGTGTTCTTCTAGTACTCTTGTTTACTGAGTTGTTATAGGCAAACTCTTCTTGTGAAAGAACTAAATCCCAACTTCCTTCTCTCCACCCAAACATCTCAACAAGTTTCCCAAACTCCTATTCACTACCTCTGTATTCACAAAAGGCGTTCTCATCAAACTAAGAGGGTTTAAATTGATTTTCATCATAAGGTATAATAGGGGGTAAGGTGATTAAATCTGGCTTCACAAGGTTGCTCAAAACATTTTCAATGTGCTCTCCTAAGGGTGTGAATTTTATCTTAGGGTTATTATTTTATCTCGGCGGTCCTTTGGGAACATTGACATTATTAGTTGTGGATGTGTTTGGTGGGGTTGGATTTTGTACATTTTGGACAGATTTCACATCGGTGACACCGTCGTTAAGAGTGTTGTTGTTCTTTCCCCAAAAGTGGGGTTTGTTGTTTGATGGCGCATTGTTGTTTGTGTTGTTGTTGTTGTTGGTTTGATTGTCATTATTATAGAGTTTTATGGAGCCTTTAGCAATGAGGACTCTTTCAATGGTGGTTCCTTTGTCGATAGCCTCTTCAAAGGTTGATGCACATTGTATTTGTAAATGGAACCCCATTTCTTGGTTAAGGTTGGCCACAAACATAGGGACAAGTTGTTTCTCAGGAATAGACCACGGGAGTTTGCTTTCTAAGCCTCTCCATCTTTGCAAAAAGGTGATGAAAGACTCTCCACTCTTTTGTTTCGTGTTGCATAGGTCGATCATTGATATTTCATGCTCAAAGTTGTAGGAGAAATGGTTCATAAACTACTCTGCATGCTCATGGAATGTCTTAATGCCAGGAGGAAGGTGAGCAAACCATTTAGTGGCTTGACCACCGAGGCTTCTAGGAAATAGTCTCATCAAATAGGTATCATCATATGAGACCTCTAAGCAAGCTATGTAGAACTCCCTAAGGTGTTCCCTAGGGTATCCCTTTCCTTTGTATTTATCAAATTTAGGTGTTTTGAAATTCTTGGGAAAAGGAGGTATGTGTAATGTTCTATCAAACAAATATGGAAAAATATCTTCGAAAGAATATTGCTTTCTTTTGTTTTCATGTTGTATGTCGTCAACATTTTGGATAAATCTTGTGGTGGTGGTTGTGGAATGTAGGTTTGTTGATTTTGTATTAGTTGTTGGAGGAAAGGTGGAATTTGATTTTGAGGTGGATTTTGGTGTTGTGAGATTTGGTTTGGGCGATTTGATTTTAAAGAGTGAGGTGTTGTTGGTATGTGAGGAGTTGTTGTAGAACATGTGGTGAGATTTTTTGATTTTGGTTGGGGTTTTGTTGTATGGTTTGGATGGAAGATGTGGTTGGTGCTTGGGAGATTGGATTTTGTATATACGTGAAATTAGATGATGAGTTGTTACATGAATTAGTGTTAGGGATGTTGGATGCGTTGTAGGGTGGTTGCAAGAATAAGCAGGTTATAAAAGCTATGGTGTTAGTGTCAAGTTGGGGGGCACTTATGAAAGTGCTTTCATGTGTGGTATTGTTGGGGATGTTTAGGGTGATTTGCGGGGTAGATGTGGTGATGGTGGATGTTGATATGGTTGAGATATTTGGTGTAGTAGATGTGTTGGTGGGAATCGTGGATGTGGTGACATTTGAGGTTTGGGATAAGTTAGGGACATTATGGGATATGGATGGTTGTGATGATGTGGTGACATTAGGTATGGTGGCTCCATTTTGAAAAGAGAAATTCAAGATACCTATTAGGATCCAAATTTAGGACTCTATCAAGTATGTCCATGGAATCAGCGTCTTGTCTAAAATCTAGGACATCTTGATCTACTTGATTGGTGTTGGTTGGTGGTGCTTGTGGTTGGACGAGAAAAGGATTTATCATAGAATTGGCATCAAATGATGGTAGTTGTTGGATTGTAGGGATGTTGTTTTGGTTAGTTGGAGGCATCCCCATGCTGAAATTAATTCTAAAAGGTTCCATGCCTTTGTTTTTCTTAGCTTGGGATCTTGTCAAGGGCATGCAATGGTTTTGGGGTGTGGATTTGTTTGGATGGATGAAGATTGAGACCTTAGAGAATGGATTTTAAAGTATTGGACCCAAGGATAGGTGGTGATGAAAATTTTGTGTAGAGAAATAAAGATTTAGCCTTAAGAGAAATAAAATCTCAAAATTCTAAATCTAAGGATGGTGATAGGTTGTTAGCTCTAGAGAATAAATCTCAAAAGTTGCAAACCTAAGGATGATTAATGATAAAGGTATGGGGATGGATAGGAAACCTTAGAGGTTAGGACCTCAAAAATTAATTTTTCAAAAAAATTGGATGAAAGGAGATGGTGGGAGTGGATGAAGCAATATGAATAATTTTAGGATGAACATGATGATGTGATTAAGATAGTTCTAAGATGGTTTGGATAATAATCAACTAAGGAAGTCCTTAGATGATTTGGATAAATAGATTTTGGATGATAATCAACTAAAGAAAGCCTTTAGATGATTTGGATGTTTTTGGATGATTTGATAATGTTTGGGAGGATGTTCAAATCAATGGTAAGCTTAAATAAATCTAGATCTTTAGGTTACAAAATGGATGCTTCTTTTACTTAAGGTAGACTTATGACCTTAGGTAAAAGGAGGATGATTATTTTACTTGTAGGTAGACTAATGAACAACAAGCAAAATGAGATGTTAAAAGGATGATAGGATCTAGATTTAATTCTTTTCTCAAAAATTGATTTGGATCTTGGTTGATGTTTTGGATGTTGGATGATTTTGATTTTGGATTTGATGGATATGGTTTGGATAGAGTTGGGAAATGTTGGATTCAGAATGAATTTTGGAATGGATGAAGTGAAGGTCCAAAAAGTGAAAATCAAAATGCAAAGTTAGGTTGGATTATATGGAGATGGAAAAGAGGGATTATGCTTAATCTTAGTGATTAATGAGATGAAGGGTCCAATAACCAAAATAAATTTTCTCTAAGGCCAAAATGGAGATATATGGATGAATTTTTAGACAAAATGGTTGTGAGCTAGGGCCAAAGGTGAATTAGGGTTTTGATGGTTTTTGACAAGGTGACCATGGATTATGATTGGGTAAGACTCAAGAATTCCAAAATAATTTTTTAGACATGTATACAGTTTGATTTCCAGATGGTGCCAAATTCTAGGGATAAGGCATTAAAACAGAGGGTAATGGTGCTAGGGATTTGATAGATGGCACCAAAACAGTGAATTAAGGAACCAAGAAAAATGATGGCATAGATGAAATTTTAGGCACCAAATAGAGAAGTTTTGGCACCAAAGTGTGATAGTGTTTTGGATTTTGCTTGGGTATTTGACAAATTTTGGATGTATTGGATCAACTTTTGGATTTTGGTCTCAAAATTTTTGGATTTTGAAGGTCAAATGATTAGTTTGAAGATGTCAAATGTTTCAATGGTTCAATGATCTAGGTGGCTTTGAATAATGTCAATGATAGTTTTCCTGGCAAGCAATACAAACACTCCAAATAAGAGAATACAATGGCCAAAGGTTTGACGGGAAGTACAAGCGTTGTGTATGTTCAAAAGCCCCTCAAGGCCAAATTTTCATGGGTATGTGCACAATCAAAAACACTTGAAGACAATGCTTAATCTACCTACGGTCAATGGCGAATAGGGACTTGTCAAGCCCACAACTTGGAATCTCCTTTGACTGAAGTATAAGGACACCTAGAGTGGATGTGTATACTTTTGTCTTTGTGAGAGAGGACAAGTAGGGGCCTCCTGGAATGGAAGGATGACCCAATCACCCTCTCCCTGAAAAGATACATGTAGCATATGCTAAGCTAGGGATTTTTGTCTCATCTCAAGGGAGCCTTATGGTGAGAATTTAGGGAGGATTATGTGTCCTCTTGCTTTAAACAAATTGCCACAAGGTCAAAAAGGGGTGGGCTTCTAATCTAAAGGTGTTTAATGGGGGATATTCGGGGGACTAATATGTTACGAGCTTCCAGCAAGCCACTTAAGGCTTTAACCAGTCCTACTAGGAGTCTCATATACATAATATACGCCTTCGTTCAAACTAGTATTGTACGGTAAGCGCTAATACTGGTTAGACTTGGCTTTCATCTTATCCTTTTTAATATAGTAGACCGAATGAAAGTACCACTTAGGGTTGTCCCTTGGTGTGAGTACCTCTTTTCCCACCAAGGTAGACCCTTCTCTAAAAATGAAAAAGAGAATCTAGAATAATTTCTCTTCACCCAAGATCCTTATGAAGGTGAGGGGAGATGATAATTTTATTCTACCCTTCGGGATCTACTTGACGAATACGTACAAGTGCACCAAACATGCCAAACAAATCTACGTTCTTTTTATGCACCAAAATGAAATGTTCCTTAGCTTTTGAGCAAACAAAGTTCATTTTAGGTACACCAAATTGAAATGTTTTCTATGCTAAACACCCAAGTTCATTTTAATGCACCAAAGTAAATGTTTCTAGGCTAATAAAAACCCTACAAGGAAATGTTAGTAGTTTTGATTTTGTTCTTTGAAAAGCATTATTTTTTCCTACAAAACCCTACTAGCTACCTGCACAGATCCTAAATTTAGTCCCAAAAATAGCGCCAAAACATATAGTAATGGCGCCAGAAAGCACAAAAATGGCACTAAAATCTGAGACAATGGTGTAACTAAACTAATAGCTAATGTTCAGACTAATAAAAATGAGTACATTTTAAGATAGCACCATAGATAAGACAAATGGCACCAATTCTACATATAGCGCTAAAATCTACCAAAATGGCACCAAAATTTCAAGAAATGGCATCAAAGCGTATTTATACATGCATTTACCTATTCTTTGGTCTCGATAGCCCCAAACTATATGTGTATAGTGCCAAAATGACGCAGTGTCCCTAAAACCTGCTCAAAAACACATTAGCTTTCAAAAATATTAACTCAAACAATGTTAGATTCTCTCCCCCTGCCAAGTAACACTCCAAAAGCCAAGTTATATGTGAGAAATAAGTCAAATGCAAGCTAAAATATACAGAGTTAGACAAAAAAAAACATTGTAAGCTCCCCTAGAAAAATTTTGCTATTATGACTCTTAGTTGTTGTGTTAGTCTAATAAAAATAGAGAGGAAAGAAACCTAAAATCTTGCCCAAAAGCTTATAAAAAACCTTAAGACAAACCACCAAGCCAAAAGGCTTAGTCAAATGTTGTAGACAAATAGCACCAAAATAGCAGAGAATGGCACCACAAATCAGGAAAATGGTGCCACTATGCGACCCGATGGTGCCAAATAGAGGACTTTTAGTGCTAAACCCTACAAAACATGTCTTTTTCACAAAAAACTCAAACAAACTTAGTTAGCTTGGGGTGATAGGGTCCCACCGGGTGTGCCAAATGAAGTTAAGGAAAACTAGAAAGGTTAAAAGCATAAACAAAATGCATTCAAAACATAAGTTTATACCTTAAAAGTGATCCTCCTCCTTGATAAGGTCGAGAGAGTGCACCCTTACTCTCTAGCTTCACCCATGGCTTCCAATGTGAAATGCTCTCAAACTAAAATACAAATCACTACAAGCCTAGCTCAAGATGAGAAAGATGAAAGAGATTTTGACATAGTAACAATACTCAAAGTTTGCATAATGAAATGGATTAGGAGAGGTTGTATTTATAGGCATTTTGTAGAGGGATTTGATCCAATGGTTGAGATTAAATGTGGAGATTAATGGATGAGGATGAATGTGAGATGGAGGGATTAGATTTGATCACAAAGATTGGATGGATGAGAATAAAAGTGAATTTTTAATTCACCTTGGGAAGGGGTATGTATTAATGAAGTTAGATGAAGGGGTTTAGAAGTGAATTTTTAATTCACATGGGGAAGAGCTCCATTAAATGAAAACTAGGACAAATTAGGTTTTGTAAGAGCTCATTAATGAAATTTAGGACAAATGTGAATAAAAAATTACCTTGTGTGGAATAAAGGTTAATTTTTTATTTGGGAGATGTGGGGATGAGTGTTAAGTGAGGTTTGACCAAACTAATCAAAGGGATTAGTTTAATTAATATGGCTGGAGAAAATTAGTAGATGGATTAATTAGGGGTTAGAATTAATTAAATGATGATTTATTTAATTAATTTTAGGCCTAAGGGTTATGTAGGCTAGGGTAGCTAATTAAATAATGGGTATTTAATCAACTAGGTTAGGGGTAGGCTAATTAATAGGTTGAATTAATCAAATAAACATAATTTAATTAATTAATTGGGTTTAATGAAAAAGGGGAAATTAACCAAATAAATATTTTAATATTTAATTAATTAATTGGGCTAATGTTAGTAAGTGCAACTATTGAATTAATTAAATTAATTCAATTTTAGGAATTAAATGATGAAGAAAAGGGTAAATGGATGAAATAATTAATTAAATAAAAATTTAATTTGGCCGATAGGCCATTCTATATGTGCACACATCTTGTAACTGCCAAGTAGTCCTATTTTTTGGTCGTCCAAAAAAAAATTGGTCATCCATATAAAATAAATGTTTAAAACAACCAAAAAAATACCAAATATATAGACATGGAAGAGACATCATGCAAGAAACCTTGGCTGCAAGGAAATAAATTGCAGAATGAAAGGTCACAAGGAGGATCAGGTGGAGGGATCGATTCTGCAATGGCGCGGAAGAATTTTCTTGCATCTTTACTGGCATTGAAATTGATTTTATCATGCAACAATAATAATTACACCGATAGGCATTTCAATCCGGAAGGAGTCGAGCTCAATACATGGTTTGGTGCAAATCGAACAATATTCCTTATGTCTAAGGTACAGGGACAACCATTGAAGCAGTGAGAAGCATTGATCATTTAATCTTCCGTGTAGTTGTGTTTAGTGCGATGAATTTGCTATCTGATTTTCCGTGCAAGTTAATGGAGATCAGCGGCAAAAAATAGCCTAATCAACAGGAGACAAATCTTAGCCGGTCCTTGCTTTGATGGTTTGCCTAGACCATTAATGGTTTGTCTTAGTCTTCATGCCATCATCATTGCACCTAACATTCCTGCTTCCTTTCATTGGTCTATTGAAGAATTCAGGACTGGTCTGCTAAAGAATTCAGACTGGTTTCAGAGTGCCAACAATTATGGCCTGGTTCTTGCTTTTAAGCAGTTGCTATTCAGCTTTCGGTGTAGGCAGGCTTGTGGATGATACTCACTCCATCCTAGCCTTAACTCCTTCAGGTATGCAAAAATTTTAATATTTTTTCATAAACCCTAAACTCGATATGGCACCATACAGTGTGGTGCCGAATCGACACATATCAGATGCAACCCAAATCCATGCAACTTTAAGATTGCTTTTTTTAATGTTTCCTTGAGTTCTGTTCATTCATGGATTTTCCTGTGATTGCTAACCTTAATTCTTCAGCTTATAATGTCAGTTTACAGAGTTTTGTAATTTTGGCATGGAATTTTGTTATTTTCTGTGCTGAGTTGTGTTTTGTCGTGATTGTTAGCATGAATTCATCTCATGGGTATTGCTACATTTGTGAAATTTGGACGAGCTTTGTTGGTCATGCTTTCAATCATTCGTAGGTGAAGATATGCTTCTCTATGACTGCTAATAGGAAAATTTTGTAATGGGTAATGTTTTGGGTATTATATTTTGGGAATCTGTTATGTTTTGATTTCTAGTACCTACCGTCTTGCTATGAATTTTATTGTGTTGAAGTTTCAATTTTGTAATTTATAACTTTGATGAATGCTTTCCTGTTGTTTCCTTGAAATGTAGTTCTCTGACGTTAAGTCATACTCCTAAATAGCCCTTTGTGGGTTTAGCAGAAAACCATTTGATGCATGATGCTTTTGTCACTTGCTAACATGCCATATTGTAATGGGTTCTGTGCAGAGTTTGGACTGGATGTTCCTTCATTATTACTAGAGATCTGACACAGTTCATTATTATAGTGGACGTTTATGCAGGGCTGTGTTCTAGTATCCCATTTGAACAGAAGTCTCTAGACTATCAATGGACTCCCTTATCAGAAATTTGAAACAAACTATGACACAAAAAATGACAATTTAAGTGCCAGTTTCTGTGATTTGTAAATCTGAAGTAGAAAGTGTATCCTTAGAAACAAGAATAGGAGCAATTCTTCCCTTCAAAATACCACCAGATCTAATTATAGAACTTATAGCATTGTAAGATTCTAACCATTATGTTGTTTTAGGGCTAAACAAATATAAAGCTTTGAATTCCTTAAGTTGTTTCATGTAAGTTGGTAGCCTATCTCCAGGTTTTGAAATGTTTCCCTTGCTTGAATTTTCAAATTCAGAAAGTTCTCTGGTAGTTTGCAACTTTATAGCCATTTTTTAAGAGTTTCAAAACATTTTCTTGTTGGGATTTGGCTTTTTAGAATATTCTTTAAGTTTCCAATGTCATTCCCAGGAGTTTTCCAAAGTTTCTTTTGATAGTGATACATTTTTCTTGAGAAATAGGCCACAAAATTTCCACTATTCCCTGATCTAGATATTCTTGCTTCCTATACTCACATTTTGAAAGTTCCCAAGTCTCCATTTTCAATTCTTGGTGCAATATTTTTCTATACCTTTGGCCTCACCAATATCTGTTTGTCAATGGAGCGGCGAGTGAACCCTGTTGATGCCCTTGGAGTTTGTAACTCTGGAAAGTATGAAGGTATTTTGATGGTTTTTAACAAGTTTCAAAATATTATAGAAATAAATTTCTCTCTTGTTGCCTGTTAGATTATGTACTACTATTGCTTTTAAATACATTTTCCTTTCATTTGAACTTTTCTAAGTTTCTTTTGTTATGATAGGGGGTCTCAAGCTATGGGAGAGTTCTAATGACCTAGTGAATACCCTTAAAAGGGAGATCCATGATGGTCAGTTGTCATTCAGGGGAAAGCGTGTTTTAGAGGTAATGGTTATTTAAAATAGTTCCTTCTTCTAATTACTTTGTTGTGGGAATCTAATTGACTTGACCATGCTTTTCAGCTTTCTTTGAACTGGGGTTTTTTAAGCTCTCTTTTCAATGCTAATATATAATAACAGTTCTCTTGACTAAGATTAGTAAAATTATTTAATATGTGGGCTAGAATTGAAGTATCTGTTAGTAAAGCTGTTATATATGTCTATCTAGTATTTTGAAAAGTGACATTAAATGAAATAGTTGTTTAAAACAATTGAACTCTTTTGTTTGGGCTGCAGTTGTTCAAATGAGATAGCTTTTGGAATGCATTTAAAATTACGATTAGTTCCCTATAACCAATTTTTTTTGTGATATGAAGATGTTAGAATATCACAAGTTGAATATTCCCGCTATTGTCTTCCAGTCTGGATCACTGCAGCAGCCACAATAGCAATGGTGCTAATCAGGAAACACAGATGGACTCAAGTAACAGACAACAAGTAAGGCAGAGAAAGCTTTTTGGAAGTCATGGTTGTGAGCGGGCTAATGAATTTGATCCTTCAGAGGGTGGTTATGATATTATTTTGATGTCAGAAACTGTCTATTCTTTGGTCTCCATGCGGAAATTGTACAGTCTCATGAAAAAGGTTTGTTGTTTATTTTATGTAATATCATTTCTCTCTTCAGGGGATTTTATTCAAATAAATTGTTCGACAGTATAATTTATTGTGGCATGAGCTATCAATGCAATATGTAGAATTTAAAACATATTAAGTTTGTGCCTTTTTGTGGGCAGTGTCTTCGACCACCGTATGGTGTTGTCTACTTGGCCGCTAAAAAGCATTATTTTAGAGGAGGAACTCGACAATTCCAATTCAGTTGAGGAGGTTACAATTAAAGATTGCATATTTTTCCTTTTGCTGGCTCATTTGATGTATGGAGTAATTTAGACATGTGCTGAATAATTTGTTTGACTACATATTTAGCTCTATGCATGAAAACTTTCTTTTGGGTTCCTATATTCTCCTCTGCTACTAATTGATCATTGTTTTCTTCTGCAGGCATCTTGTCAACCCATTTGGTGGTAGAAGTTGCAGATGGTTCTTCAAATGCTAGAGAAATCTAGAAATTATTTTATAAGTGAGAGTCACCAATGAGGGTTGGTGTAATGGAATGACTACCTTATTGTTTTGCAAAACCTAGAGTACTGCAACCATAGGATGGGGATGACAAAGATTAAACTAAACTTGTGATTGTCATTGTCAATGGGATATTGGTGTTTTGTGAGAATTAATGCCAAAGGCAGTTATAATTTGTTTTGATCAGAATCTTGTAAATGGATATGTCCATGTAAACTCTATTCTATTATAGTTAAAGTTAGCATACCACAACATTCTTTGCAGAGGATAGATCATAGAAGTGAAAATAACTTCTATTGGTGTAGTTAAAGAAAATGAACTAGCCATTATTGTAGATTGCCATTGTTGTAGGTGGTCATTCTTATATATTCATCATTACATGATGATGATAAGATGTACATACTATTCAATAAGAAAGAAAAATTTTGATAATTAGTTGAAGCTTTTTCGATGGTCTTCATTTTTAGTATTCTTTATGGTTCTTCTAGATTGGTTCTTGTGTACTGACTGTGATTACACCAAGTCACAGGAAAATAATTAATGCTTTGGGTTGGAGCAATATTGTTAATTTGTGCCTTGAAACAGGGTGAGAGGGGATTAAGTTGGACAATCGGCAGGGGTGCATAAACATTTGAACCAGTGTGCATTTTCGCACATTAAATCGAAGTTTGCATAGGACTATGTTTGTTTTGGCATCTGCCTAATGTGTGATATAGCCAATGCACAAAAATAATCAAGTTAATTAGAGATGCGATGCCCACTGGACATCTGGTGGTACAACCTAAAAGTTTCAACTCAGAAGTGGGCTATTGCTAATTGAAATCAAGCATATGGGCTAGTTAATGCAGCTCTATAATTCAAACAAAAGATAATGGATTATGGCTTCCCATTTCTTTCTTAGCTTACTTAGCAGATCTTGTTCTAAATGTGTTTGTTGTGAACCTATATACACCAATAAAGGTAGAAAGGCCTTCAAATTTAAGAGACAATTATGTCGAATGGGCTTGGTTGGTGGTAATGTGGAACCATTGTCATAGAGAAACCCTATTGGACAAGTTGCTTGAATTGTCTGTAGTAATACAATGTATACTGCAGATCACCAGTACCCCATTGTGATAAGGTAGGCATGCCATAAAAATGAATGGTGGGTCTCTAGAATTGAACTATTTCTAGACCAGGCCTCTTAGTCGCAGGGTACTAAAGCAATTAGGTAAATGCAAGGAGATGGGGGACCAAAAATTTGCCACCATCTCCAAAATTAAAGGAAAATGCAAGTGCATTATAACGCGCTCACATTTTTCTTTTAATAAAAGCAAAAAAAGACAACATTTCTACACATTCACCCGTGCCTAGGTTATTGAGAGCAGCAAAGAAAGCAAGCAAAACATGCTCGCATTGATAAAAAGGAGATTCGATCAAGTGCAAGTGAGAAAACAAGAATTTCACAATGCCACCTCGCCGCCAAAGACATCGTCGTGTAAATTTGAAGGCTCCAGCACAGGAAGAAGGTAGGGTTTGTCTGAATTTGTTAGTTTTAGATCAATTTTTTAGTTTTGCAATGTTTGATTTATGTTTATATTGCATTTAAAGTTATTGAAGAAGAAGAAAATCTAAATCTAGTTGAGGAGAGTGAAAACAACCCCCAAAACCCTCCAAACCCACCTTCACCTCCTTTTAATGTAAGGGATAATCAAGAACATTACCTGGGGATAATAGAAGAATACAAGAAACATCTTCAAACTATTATTGAAACCCTAAACAATCCAAGTGGAACCACTAATCGTAGGAGGACACTTGCAAAATCATTAGAGGAGATTGTTGCTCACACGGATTCAGTGACAAAACAAATCACCAAATTCTAAGACTATAAGGAGAGGTGTTGGCAATTTTATGCTGTTGGCTTATCATATGAACAAGTCAAGAATGAAAAAATTACAAAATCTAAATTATGTGAACACTTTACCAATCCAAAAACCGGTCAAAGATTAAAAGAAAAGTTGCAAACGGTTTCCTACACATTGGTGTAGGAATGAAGAAATATCCCAACACTTTTGGGATAGACGATACATGGTCTTCGATGAGTGCCCATGCAATAATGATGAGGTACCACAATATTTCTTGAGGAAACTCTATTGTGAGTTCGTCCTCAACATGATTCTAAATTATTTTGGCATTCGTGATTTCCAGGGTAGAGGTGGTGGCTCTGCCCAAGATAGACCCGGGGCTCAGAGAGATCAAAACCGTGTGCTTGTACCCCTAGTGAGGCCAGATCATAGGTAACTCTCTTTGGCTTTGAATGAGAGTGTTGAGATGGAGACGTTACATTCACTGACTACTCTCACCCAAACTCTATCATAGCATACCGATGATTTCATCCAGGCCGATGAGGGTGTGAGTAGTAGGTGTCATGTGTCCCCACATTTGTGCAGTACATGTGGGAACCTATGTGATTATGGGACGCAAGGCGCACGACAGGACTCTCCGCCAGATGCTGCGATGGAGGGGCAGGATGATGCAACGCAGGGGCAGGATGATGTGACATAGGGGCAGCATCCATTGATGGGGGCATCCATATTGGATGATCTTGTTCTCAGTGATGATCTCTTGCAGCATTTGGCATTGACTCTGAGGTAATTTGTTACAAGTTTCATTATGATTTAATATATTGTTATTTGAAATTTGTAATTATTTTTATATGATTATCTATATTATAAGTCAAATGTATGTAATTGTCTGTGCAATGAATTTCTAGGGTTAGAGTCTTCATCCTACCTTCGTTAGCTATCCATTGGCAGGTGATGAGAGGAGGTCAGGACAGCAGGTATGTAATTTATCACATGATCATAATTATTGTAGATATGTCAATGGTAATATTATTTTGTGACAATTTGATGATTTCAATAGTCACCAACAACTGTACTGTATCCTTGGTCCCCTGGACGCCAACCCACCAGTTATACAGAGGTAAATTTAACCATTTCTAATCATTATGCATTTTTAAACTAATGTTATGTATTTATTTTGTCGATTAATCTTGAACTTGATTTTTAGATGCTCAATCTAGAGACTCCTCCTGATGTTTGTGATTCAACACAGAGAGGCATTGATGCAGCCATAATGTCTGCAAATGCTTTGACCTAGGTATGAGCCAATAACATGAAAATGTCATAATATTGTATTTCTTATTTTATCTCATGTCATTTGATGTACATAAATGATATTTATGTTTAGTCAATTTTTCTTCTTGATGCTTCTTACAGCAGGTCACAACTCCAGTCCATCCAACTACGAACAAAGAAGCTAGAGAAAAGATGATAGCGAGTGATCATGGGTTGGCGGTAAGTGATCAATTACATATGTTCAATGTTATATATTTGATACATTTTCTATACTAATGTGCATATTGTTTGTTTGTATTAACAGTTGCACCTAGATGAACTTATTCGAAGAGGTCTACTCGACGACATAGAGAGGATGAGTCATGAACTGGCTCTCCATCTTCACAGTCAAAGAAGGGTCGCCAATTATTTCATAGAAGTCCATAGGAAACTCGTTTTTGGGACATTTTTTGTATGCCTAGATGGCTTTGTATACATACTTTTGTATGTTAATCCGATGTATATTTTTGTATATTTACCTATATGGCTTTGTTTGGACATGCCTATATGGCTTTTTATATAAACTAGATGTTATGTTCATGACATTATGTATATGACAGTTTATATTAAATATTTAATATGATAATCAATTATTGTTATAGGAATTTGGTTTTACACGTGCCAATTGCATTTGCTTGAAAGTTTATAAATCATTTTCAAATAATCCATTTTGTGCATATCTTGCAATCATTGAATTATGTGGGACTGTGCATTTCTTTGAGGCATCATTTCAAATAGTTCATGTGCCTTGTCTATGCTTCCATACTTTCCATACATGTCTACAAGGGTAACTTTGCAAATACAATACATGTGACAAAATTCCTATATCATTTATGCTTTGATGGTTGTCCACACCATGTTCTCTAGATCCGATTATAGCATAGGCAAGGAGGATACTAGCTAAGGTTGTGGAAATTTTATTTACACCTGGCAATCACATTTGCTTGAAAGTTTCTAATGCCTTATCAAAAAATCCATTTTGTTCATATATTGCAATCATTGAATTCAATGAGGTGACATTTCTTTGGGGCATCATGCCAAACAGTTCACGTGCCTTGTTTATGCTTCCACGCTTTGCATACATGTCTCTGAGGGTAGTTATAACTACAACATTTGATAGAATTCTCATATCCTTCATGCTTTGATGGATGTCCATACCATGTTCCAAAGATCCCATTTTGGCACAAGCAGGGAGGATGCTGGCAAAGGTTGTGGAATATGGCTTTACACCTACCAACTGTATTTGCTTTAAAGTGTCTAAATCCTTTTCAACAAATCCATTTTGTGCATATCCTACAATCAAGGCATTCCATTAGATGGCATCTCTGTGAGGTGTTCTGTCGAATAGTTCATGTGCCTTGTCTATGATTCCACAGTTTGCATACATGTCTCTCAATGCAATTGCAACTACAACATCTGATAGAATTCCCTTATCCTTCATGCTTTGATGGATGTCCATACCCTGTTCCAATGACCTAATTTTGGCACATGCAAGGAGGATGCTAGCAAAGGTTGTGGAATTTGGATTTACACCTGCCAATTGCATTTTCTTGAAAGTGTCTAAAACCTTTTCAAAAAATTCATTGTATGCATATCCTACAATCATGGCATTTCATGAGAGGACATTTATTTGAGGTGTTATGTCAAACAATTTATATTCCTTATCTATGCTTCCACATTTTGCATACATGTCTGTAAGGGCAGTTGCAACTACAACATCTAACAAAATTCCCATATGTTTTATCCTTTTGATGGATGTCCATTTTGGCATAGGCAAGGAGGATACTGGCTAAGGTTGTGGAATTTTTCTTTACACCTGCCAATCACATTTGCTTGAAAGTTTCTAATGTCTTATCAAAAAATCCATTTTGTTCATATCTTGTAATCATTGCATTCAATGAGGTGACATTTCTTTGGGGCATCATCCCAAACAATTCACATGCCTTGTCTATGCTTCCACACTTTGCATACATGTCTCTAAGGGTAGTTGCAACTACAACATCTAATATAATTCCCATATCCTTCATGCTTTGATGGATGTCCATACCATGTTCTAAAGATCCCATTTTGGCAGAGGTAGGGAGGATGCTGGCAAAGGTTGTGGAATATGGCTTTACACCTACCAATTGTATTTGCTTTAAAGTGTCTAAATCCTTTTCAACAAATCCATTTTGTGCATATCCTACAATCAAGGCATTCCATTAGATGGCACCTCTATGAGATGTTATGTCAAATAGTTCATGTGCCTTGTCTATGATTCCACATTTTACATACATGTCTCTCAATGCAGTTGCAACTACAACATCTGATAGAATTCCCATATCCTTCATGCTTTTATGGATGTCCATACCCTGTTCCAATAACCTGATTTTGGCACATGCAAGGAGGATGCTGGCAAAGGTTGTGGAATTTGGATTTACACCTGCCAATTGCATTTTCTTGAAAGTGTCTAAAACCTTTTCAAAAAATCCATTGTATGCATATCCTACAATCATGGAATTCCATGAGATGACATTTATTTGACGTGTTATGTCAAACAGTCCATGTTCCTTGTCCATGCTTCCCAATTTTGCATACATGTCTCACAGGGCAGTTGCAACTACAACATTATCACTGGGTTTCATAAATTTGCATACATGTCTCAAAGGACAGTTGCATAAATGGGTTTGTACCACAAACTTCATTATCAATTCCCATTATATAAAGTGGTAAATTCCATTGCAAGGTTTGATAGATCAAGTTCATATTATGAACTTCACAATGAATATCCTTCCTATCAGCTATAATAAGACTGTTATAATAGTTGGAACAACCATTTAGAACTCCCTTGCCTTACTCAAAATCATCAAGAGGTATAGTCAAAATCATGTCAAATGTGTCATAAAATTCTTTCTCCATCCTCATTGGTGCAGGAGCACCTTCACAATGTTGGTCAAATGTTGCAAATAAGAGTCTTTAGTGAGTTTTGTATGTCCAAGTCATATTGTTTTTGGTGCTATAAGGTCTAACTAAGTCCATATTAGGTGTATTTGTGCCATATAGTGGTCTAGGTGTGAAATTTTGTCATGGACCCTTCATAATCTAGGAAAGAACATTCTCTCATCATACTGAAAACTCCACGAAACCATGATGAAATAATGAAGCACCATGTCAAAGGTTCATGGCTATTGTAGGTTTGATAAAACTCTTTTTTATGATGTCCAGGTTGTCCTAGACATGCATAAGGTTCAGAACATCTGAAAAATCAATCTGTAGTTCATTTTCTTGACCCATGCAAAAAGTTATAACCACTATCCCAAAGTCTAGACAATTATGTAGTAACAAAGGACAATTAGCAAAGGTGGTAGGAGTGACATTTTGCATTCCATAGCTCGTGGGACCAAACAGACTTCACCAACACATCAGGATGGGCAGGTAAATCCCAAGGGAGGTCTCGTTTTGTGTGCCAAGTGCCGCAGTCGTTCGGGTCAGCAGGCCACCAGCAAAGTCCCTTAAGATCCCTAAGACGAAAAAACTACCAAACTTTAATGGGGCAGTTCTCAAAATTTGTGGTAGGTGTGAACCTTCCGTTTGGACCTACACGTGCATGTGGATTCCATCCATAATAACCTCTCTCAGTTTCATTCAACTCCAGTCTATTTGACCGTGTCGGAATCAAACGCATTCTTGCAAAATGCTTCAGTTTCATGCAGTGGAAAGGTGGTAAGAGTGACATTTTGCATTCCATAGCTCGTGGGAGTGAACATACCACACCAACGTGTCAGGGTGGGTGGGTAAATGCTAGGGGAGGTCTCATTTCATGTGCCAAGCGCCACAGTCGTTCGAGACAGCAGGCTATCGACAAAGTCCCTTAAGATCCCTAAGACGAGAAAACTGCCAAACTTTGATGGGGCAGTTCTTGGAACTTTTGGTAACTGTGAACCTTTTTTTGGACCTATAGGTGCATGTGGAGTCCATCCACAATAACCTCTCTTAGTTTTGTTTAACTCCAGCTCGTTTGACCATGCCAGAATCAAACACATTCTTGCAAAATGCTTTAGTTTCATGTAGTGGAAAGGTTGCCAGGTGTCATATTTTTTGTTCTTCTCATTGTGGGGCCAAACAGACTGCACCAACACGTCAAGGTGGGCAAGTAAATGGTAAGGAAGGTCTCGTTTCATACGCCAAGCGTCCTAGTCGTTCGGGGCTATAAGCTACTGACAAAGTAGAAAGTTGATAACACTAAAATTTTGCATTCCATAGGTCTTGGGGGCGAACGGACTACACCAACACATCTGGGTGGGTGGGTAAATGCTAGGGGAGGTCTCATTTCATGCGCCAAGCACTACAGTCATTCGAGACAGCAGGCTACCGACAAAGTTCCTTAAGATCCCTAAGATGAGAAAACTACCAAACTTTGGTGGGATAGTTCTTGGAATTTGTGGTAGTTGGGAACCTTCTATTTAGACCTACAGGTGCATGTGGAGACTATCCACAATAACCTCTCTCAGTTTTGTTCAACTCTAGTCCGTTTGACTGTGCCGAAATCAAACGCATTCTTGCAAAATGCTTTAGTTTCATGCAGTGGAAAGGTTGTCAGGTGCCATATTTTTTGTTCTTCTCATGATGGGGTTGAACTGACTATACTGACACATTAGGGTGGGTAGGTAAACAATAGGGGAGGTCTCATTTCATGCGCCAAGTGTCCCAATCATTCGGGGCTGTAAGCTACTAACAAAGTAGAAAGTTGCTAACACTAAATTTTTGTATTCCATAGCTCATGGGGCCAAACGGACTTTGCCAATGCATCAGGGTGGGTGGGTAAATGCCAAGGGAGGTCTCATTTTGTGCACCAAGTGCCACAATCATTCGAGACAGCAGGCTACCGATAAAGTCCCTTAAGATCCCTAAGATGAGAAAACTGCCAAACTTTGGCGTGGCAGTTCTCAGAACTCGTGGTAGCTAAGAACCTTCTGTTTAGACCTACAGGTGCATGTGGAGTTCATCCACAATAACCTCTCTCAGTTTTGTTCAACTCTAGTCCATTTGACCGTGCTGGAATCAAACGCATTCTTGCAAAATGCTTCAGTTTCATGCCATGGAAAGGTTGCCAAGTGCCATATTTTTTGTTCTGCTCATCGTGGGGCCAAATGGATTGTGCTAACACATCAAGGTGGGTGGGTAAACACTAGGGGAGGTCTCATTTCATGTTCCAAGCGTCCCAGTTGTTCTGGCCTGCAAGCTACCAACAGTTAGCACCTTTTGAGTTTGCCAGTAGCTTGCAACCTGGAACGACTGAGACACATGGACCTACAAACGAGACCTCTCCTAGCATCTACCCACCCACCCTGACACGTTGGTGAAGTCCGTTCAGCCCCAAGACCTATGGAATACAAAATTTCAATGTTAGCAACTTTCTACTTTGTCGGTATCTTATAGCCCCTAACGATTGGGATGCTTGATGCACGAAAAGAGACCTCCCCTAGTGTTTACCCACCCACCCTAATGTGTCAGTGCAGTCTGTTCGGCCCCACGATGAGCAGAACAAAAAATATGGCACCTGGCAACCTTTCCACTACATGAAACTGAAGCATTTTGCAAGAATGCATTTGATTCCGGCACAGTCAAACGGACTGAAGTTGAATAAAACTTAGAGAGGTTATTGTAAATGGACTCCACATGCACTTGTAGGTCCAAATAGAAGGTTCCCATCTACCATGAATTCTAAGAACTGCCCTGTCAAAGTTTGGCAGTTTTCTCATCTTAGGGATCTTAAGGGACTTTGTCGGTAGCCTGCTGTCTCGAATGACTGTGGTGCTTAACGCATGAAATGAGAGCTCCCCTAGCATTTACCTGCCCACCCAGATATGTTGGTGTAGTCTGTTCACCCCCAAGACCTATGGAATGCAAAATTTCAGTGTTAGCAACTTTCTACTTTATCGGTAGCTTACAGCCCCAAATGACTGGGATGCTTGGCACATGAAATGAGACCTTCCCTACTATTTACCCACCCAACCCAACATGTTGGCGTAGTTCATTTGGCCCCGCCATGAGCAAAACAAAAAGTATGGCACCTGACAACCTTTCCACTGCATGAAACTGAAGCATTTTGCAAGAATGCGTTTGATTCTGACATGGTCAAACCGACTGGAGTTGAACAAAACTGAGAGAGGTTATTGTGGATGAACTCCACATGCACCTGTAAGTCCAAGCAAAAGGTTCACAACTGCCACGAATTCTGAGAACTACCCTGTCAAAGTTTGGCAGTTTTCTCATCTTAGGGATCTTAAGGGACTTTGTCGGTAGCTTGCTGTCTCGAATGACTGCGACGCTTGGCTCATGAAATGAGACCTCCCCTGGCATTTACCCACCCACCCCGATGCATTGGTATAGTCTATTTTTTTCCACGAGCTATGGAATGCAAAATTTTAGTGTTAGCAACTTTCTACTTTGTCAGTAGCTTACAGCCCCAAACGACTGGGACGCTTGGTGCACAAAATAAGACCTCCCCTAGCATTTACCCACCCACCCCGACATGTTGGTATAGTCCATTCAGTCCCATGATGAGTAGAACAAAAATATGGCACTTGGCAACCTTTCCATAGCATGAAACTGAAGCATTTTAAAAGAATGTGTTTGATTCCTACACAATCAAATGGACTGGACTTGAACAAAACCAAGAGAGGCTATTGTGGAAAGACTCCACATACACCTGTAGGTCAAAATGGAAGGTTCCCAACTGCCACGAATTTTGAGAACTGCCCCGCCAATGTTTGGCAATTTTCTCGTCTTAGGGATCTTAAGGGACTTTGTCGGTAGCCTGCTATCTCGAACGACTGCGGTGCTTGGCGCATGAAATGAGACCTCCCCTAGCATTTACCCACCCATCCCGATGTGTTGGCGAAGTCTGTTTGCCCCCACGAGCTATGGAATGCAAAATGTCACTCCTACCACCTTTCCACTACATGAAACTGAAGCATTTTGGAAGAATGTGTTTGATTCCGACATGGTCAAATAGACTGGAGTTGAACAAAACTGAGAGAGGTTATTGTGGATGGACTCCACATGCACTTGTATGTCCAAACGGAAGGTTCCTAGCTACCACATATTCTGAGAACTACCCCGTCAAAGTTTGGTAGTTTTCTTGTCTTAGGGATCTTAAGGGACTTTGTCAGTAGCCTACTATCTCGAATGACTGCGGCGCTTGGTGCATGAAATGAGACCTCCCCTGGAATTTACCTACCCACCCTGATGTGTTGATGAAGTCCGTTCTCCCCCATGAGCTATGGAATGCAAAATGTCACTCCTACCACCTTTTCACTGCATAAAACTGAAGCATTTTGCAAGAATGTGTTTGATTCTAACATGGTCAAATAGACTGGAGTTGAACGAAACTGAGAGAGGTTAATGTGGACGGAATCCACATGCACTTATAGGTCCAAACGGAAGGTTCCCAGCTGCCACAAATTCTGAGAATTGCCCCGTCAAAGTTTGGCAGTTTTCTTGTCTTAGGGATCTTAAGGGACTTTGTTGGTAGCTTGTTCTCTCGAATGATTGTGGCACTTGGTGCATGAAATGAGACCTCCCCTAACATTTACCTTCCCACTCAGAAGCGTTGGTGCAGTCCGTTCGCCCCCAAGACTTGTGGAATGCAAAATGTCAGTGTTAGCAACTTTCTACTTTATCGGTAGCTTACAACCTCGAACGACTAGGATGCTTGGCACATGAAACGAGACCTTCCCTATCATTTACCTACCCACCCCAATGTTTTGGCATAGTCCATTCGGCCCTACAATGAGCAGAACAAAAATATGGCACTTGGCAACCTTTCCACGACATGAAACTGAAGCATTTTGCAAGAATGCATTTGATCTGGCACGATCAAACGGACTGGAGTTGAACAAAACTGAGAGATGTTATTGTGGACGGACTCCACATGCACCTGTAGGTCTAAATGAAAGGTTCACAACTGCCATGAATTCTAAAAATTGCCCCATCAAAGTTTGGCAGTTTTTTCATCTTAGGGATCTTAAGGGAATTTGTCGGTAGCTTGCTGACCTAAATGACTGCAGTGCTTAGCACATGAAACGATACCTCCCCTGGCATTTACCTACCCACCTTGACACGTTGGTGAAGTCCGTTTGGTTTCAAGATATGTTTGATGAAGAATTTTGGAAGATAGGTTGAAAAAACCACTAAAACAGGGCTATAAGACATAAGAAGGCTAAAGAAGGAACACCTCTAATCCTAGGGTCTTGAGTTTTCCTATTAAGAAAAAGAGCTTCCCTTAGCTTCAATAAATATAAATATTCTATACTGACAAGGCCAACCACGTGAAGGTGGAAACTCATGTGGCCTCACCTAAGACCTAAGACACATGTATTCTAGTGGACACCTATATTTTATACATTACCTAGATTAATCCAACTTAAAAGGCAAACCTATGTAAACTTACAAATTAATGTGCATACTTACAGCTTAATGTAACATGACTTTACAAAATCAATGAAAATACTTACAAATTAATCCAACAAACCATCTGGGTCTTCTATACTCTTTATTGTGTCAAGTATTGCCTCATGGTCAGAGTCACGCACCTTCCACAAGGTCTTGTTCAAAGGTCTACCTTGATATTGTATCAAATGAACACTGGTTGCCATGACAAGGTTAGAGTAATGAAGAATCTTTTGATGCATCTCAAAGTCCTCAAATAGCCAAACATTAACACTCTTATGTGGGTACCTTCTAAGCCATGTTCCAGTAACAACCACTAAGCCTGTAGGGTATTCGATGTTTTCTCCATCTATAACTGGGGCCTCCAATTTCTTTTTTGCCTCAACACAATAACACAAGCAATAATATGTTCCCTCTTCGTTATCTTCATATGCAATAACTGAATAAACATGCCCTATAATGATATGTGCAGCAAATTAGATGAAATTAATCAACATTACAAAAATACTACAAAGTTTAAGATAACATTAGGAATTTCAAATTTAACTATGCAAGTAGATATATTACTTAGTTGAACTAGATCTGATATATGGTCAAAGTCAACTGATGATTCCATCTCTGTCAATCCCAGTGTCGTCAGGGGTCGATACATGTCAAGTGGGCAAAGATAACTAAACTGCCATTCGTCAACCCACTCCCTTGACTCGCACTCATTCTAGGCTTGAATTGTACATGCAGAACAAAAGCACGCCATCTTCCGTGTATGTATACTCCATGAACTTGCAATTGATCTTCTGATAGAGTGTAGCTCACTTGATCCTATCAGTGTACAACAGTCCTCATATGACGCAATGTTAATATCATCTATCAACCAAAAAAATTTATGAACTGAAGACTTACCTTCATTACTTGGACCCATCGAAGCTTTACACCACTCGACGATTGATTTTGTATATGTTATCTTTGCATTATCTTTATACTTTAACTGTTCTCATGCTATGGCTCTTTTGATACATGCTCCGGCACCATCATGCTCCCCCTTTCCATGCCCAGCCTCACAAAAGTTCCACATATGTTGAACACCTGTAATATTATGCCTCCTGCTTAGCCAATAGAAATTCCACGAGTTCTTGAATTGTGATTCACAATTATCCGACCATATGATATGCTGACTGAATGATATGCCCCTTCTAGCTAGATCATTGTAGAACACTTGAAAACAACCTTGCACGAACTCTGCGAAATGCGTACGATCATCTCTTATATGAAAATGATACTCCCTTGTGATCTTTCTATCATCCTCTGTACTACCATTCGCATGAATGAATGCACTGTGCACAAATATAGAAACCTGTGTCGAGTTATAATATTGGGATTGCACCTCACACTGTGGCTGTAGACTGAAGTTCTCTGCAAAGTTGACAACTGAAACAATGCTACCAATTGAAAATGTGTCCTTGCATAACTTGAATTGCAAGTCCAACCATCAAGCTCTATGGGAATGTCTTATATACTCATACACTATGTTGTCATGAAATATAGGCATAAACTGATACATTGGAATCTTCTGAATAACATATTCACACCTCTTTGCTTCTTTACCATCTCTTGTATTGTATGCCATTGTTTTATACTTGCCGAACTCTACTAGTTTGTTTTCAACCGCATGTGTTATTTCCATATGTTCACATATTGGCATACGTTGCAAGCCACTGCAATGATGACATGTGCCATCCAAGCATAATTTCCTGTAGAATAATTGGCCTTCCTCTCTATCACATAAAATATGAAGTCTCTTAAGGTAGTTGGTGGGGCACGTATGCCACAATCCTGCAAAACATTGTTAGTATGCAAATCTAAACATATAGACCGATAATCTACAACAACAAGTAGTGCGTGTGTGATTTATTTTGACAAAGAAAGGTTTTAGCATTTCAAAATATCTTTGAGAAATTTTAATTTGACGATACTTCTCTAGAAATTTAACAAAAAACTTTGCTTGAGTCATATCCAAAAGATACTTTGGATGTGGCTCACGGTTTCAACTACCGATTCTCCTTCTTCCCACATCCCTTTGATTCAGAGATACCCTTGTGTAATTCTTCCAAAAGCCTTCAATTAGTGATCTCAAAGCTTCAACAACTTTGTCTTTCCATGGGAGTCTCCCAGAGAATGCCCACAATTCATTAGTGTTTGGATCCTAAACTCTTTGATGTCTTCGAACAGCTCTCATTAGAGTTTTTCTATTTATTTTCATTTGTTGACTTGTCTTCCTAATGAGGTGATCTTTTTTGTTTGTTGGCTTACAATTGTCAATGTAATGACACGTCGTGTGACATTACTATCCTTGGTGCATGAGGTGGAACCCACACTCTCATACACACTCATTAGATTCTTGATAATTGATTTTTCACTTGATGCATTCAATGTTCTTAGGCCAAGAATCTTCATAGTGGGCTTAAATTTTAGATTTCTCATCAGTTCAACAAAGAGTTGACATCTTCTGGTTTCATTTAAATTCTTAAAGAATAATTTCCATATCTTATTTGCATATCTTTGGCAAGTGCGCATGGGAATCTTATCCTATAGCATAGTCAGAATGAATAACAAGGTTTTACAAACTTTTGAATAAGACACCTCATATCAAGACTCCTTGAACATACATAAGTCATGGAGTATGCATTTGAACACACATATACACTTGAATCTAGTTTGAATAGAAGAGAGGAGGACGAACTTGGAGGAAGAAATAAGAATGAATATGAGATTTTCATTAAAACCCCATTATTTGTGAAGAAATGAAGGGTTTTCTAGTTTGCACCCTAGATGAGCATGTCTATACTAACCAATGGTGGAATTTGAAGTTTTGTGACATATAGATCTGTTGTTGGCACACTAAAACATCAAATTCAAAGAGAGAAGAGCTCTCACATGAGTCTACATCAACATTCAATGATGTTAGTATGTAATGATACTTGGATAGAGTATTTACTTCATTTGCAAAGGAGATAAGTGTGAGTTACTTTCATTTGTAGGGGCATTTGATTAGCACTCCAAGTTTTTCCTATGGATTGAGTTGTGTTCAAATTTTTCACTTGTAGAGCAAGCAATTAGTACATTTCACTCACTATGGGTGAGTATGAGAAGTATGGCCACTTGGAGATCAAGAAAGGATGTAAGGAAAATAGACAATGTAAGAGCTAGCACAATGACATGTTTTGGGTGTTGTAAGCATGCACATTTGTGTTCCATAGTAACATAAATGTTGTAGCATGTAGCATAGATGACTTGTAGCATGTTGTAGCATTTAACAGTGATGGTTTTCATTATTGTAATGTGCACAAACTCTTATCTCAGTTGTAGCATGTGCATAGTTGCAGGAAGAGAACTCTTTACACATTGATTGTAAATAGTGTATAAATGTATGAATTTCATTGTACATAGAGGCAATAAGAAGGACCACTTTGTAATAAATTATAACTTTCATAGCATTGTAAAATGACCTTCAAATGCAAGGAGGATCATACATGGCAGCAGGGTTATATATATACTACATGATAGTAGACTGTTATATAAACTTACATGACTGTCCTACACTCATGAAAACCTCCTTTTTAGTGTTTTATCTCCGTGTAACTCCCTTTGTATCATCTTATGTCATCCTAGGGCAAAAATTAAGAGTCTTCCAAAATCAATTTTGGCTCCATGTATACACTCGAATATGAGTATGACAAACAATTGTTCACTAAAATTATTTTATGAAGTATTTGATAATGTTTTTCTCTTGTATAGCTGAAAATAGGTGAAATAAAGGCATGAAGGGCTGAAACAAGGTGGAAACATAAAGAATTTGGAGTCTCTTTGACTGAACTAACTGATATACCTAGACACATGTATGTCAAGAAGAACATAAAGAACATAAAAAACATAAAGACATAAAGACATTTAAAGACATAAAGAACATAAGAACATATATATATGTGAATTGAAATTGAAGATACCTTAGAATTTGATATTGCAGTTGACCAATTCTCCAAAAGATGGCTTTAAAATCCTCAAATTCTTGTTTTTCTCATGTTTGATTATAAATTCTATATAATTCTAGAATAGGATTAGTAAAATTTATGTTAAAAACAAACATATATCATCAAATTCAATCTATATATCAATGGTAATTAGCTTTGAAACAAAATCACACATGAAACATGAAAGTTTCAGTTTAAATAATCAAATTTTCTCCAAAAACATGAAAAATCGCTTTTTTCTACATTGAAAAAACAAAAAAAGGTGGTTGATTCATATAAAAATGATTATCAATTAGTCCACCAACATGAAAAGTGTTTTTTTGTCTAATATACTCATGAAAAGAAGGAATAACAGGCATGTGGGGTCTAAAACACGGATCCCACATGTTTTTTTTTACCATTTTTCATGCTTCCCATAACGCGCTCACATTATAACGCAAGCACTTTATGGGAAGCATGATAACATAAATGTAACCTTCTATCTACATGAGAGTCTCTCTCTCTCTCTCTCTCTCTCTCTCTCTCTCTCTCTCTCTCTCTTTCTCTCTCTCTCTCTCTCCCCTATATATAAAGAGGGATTGGGAGACATGGAGAGATAGAGAGGGACATGGAGATAGAGAGGATAGGTGGAGATAGAGACGGGCAAAGGGATAGATGGGGATCGAGATAGAGAAAGGGGTCTATAGAGGGAGAAAGATAGAGATACATATATAGAGAGAGGGGAGATATAGGGAGATAGATCTAGCAAGGGAGAGATAGATAGGGAAATACAGAGAGAGAGGTAGAGGGGTATATTAAGAGATGGGGTTGTGAGGATAAATAGATCGATATAGAAAGAGATCAAGAGATGTCTAGAGACATGGGGATAGAGATTTCAAGAGGTAGAAGGATGGGGAGAGAGATAAAGAGGAGGAGAGAGAGGTAGCGAGGGATAGATTAAGAGATAGGGATCCACATGTCCAGAGAAATAGAGATAGGGATCCCTATTCTCCCCTCTACCTAAACCGTAAACCTAAACCTCTAAACCATAAACCCTAAACCCTTAATAATGCCCCTAACCCCTAACCCTAAACCCTAAAATCTAGCAACCCTAAACCCCTAAACCCCTAAGGTCCCTAAACCATAAAACCTGGAAGCAAAGGTAGGTATAGTTAGAGAGATGGATAGAGGAGACAGAGATATCTCTCCCAAGCTCGATCTCCTCTATATCTCCCTATTCGCCTCTCTACCTTAACCCCTAAACCCTAAACCATAAATAATGCCCCTAAACCCTAACCCCTTACCCCTAAACCCTAAAAATGAGAAATCCTTAACCCCTAAACCCTTAACCCCTAAACCATAAAACCTAGAAGCAAACCTAAACCTCTATCTCCCTATCTCTCCCAATCTCTATAACATGAAAACATGAAAACATTAAGCTTTCATTCCAACCAAATTCATTCCTAATCAATCCCAAATCATCCCTAATCCATTCAATTTCATCTCTAATCATCCATAAACCACTTTTACTAAGCCCTAAACCACTTCACACCATCCCAAATCACATCCAAATCAATTTAACTTCATCCCTAATCATTTTCCAATCAACCTGGATTTCATCTCAAATACCGTCCCTAAACTATTCCTAAATCATTCTAATCATTCCCTAATCAGCACTAAACCACTTCAGACCATCCCTAAAACCATTCTAATCATTCCCAAATCGTTCCTAATCTAGTCCTTTTCACCTCTATCTCCCTATCTCTCCCTCTCTAAACTCCTAACCCCTAAACTCTAAACCTGATCAACCCTAAACCCCTATCTCCTTGTCTCTATCATCTCTCTACCTCTCAATTTCTCTGGCTATGTCTCTGGCCATGTCCCTCACCCTCTATCTCCATATCTCTCCCTCTCTAAACTCCTAACCCCTAAACCCTAAACTTGATCAACCCTAAACCCTATCTCCTTGTCTCTATCATCCCTCTACCTCTCAATCTCTCTGCCTATGTCTCTAGCCATGTCCCTCACCCTCTATCTCCCTATGTCTCCCCTCAGTCTCCTCAATATCTCAGGCTATCGGTCCTCTCTCTCTAAACCCTAACCTAAACCTCTAAATCTTAACCCCTAACCCCTAAAACATAAACCTTAAGTTACCCTAAATAATGCCCCTAAACCCTAAACCCTAACCCTTAAACCCTAAAACTGAGTAACCCTAAACCCCAAACCTCTAAACCATAAGACTTGGAAGCAACTCTAAACCTCTATCTCCCTAGATCTCTCCCAATATCTATCGATCCCCTCACACACTCTCTCTCTATTTACCCTAACCCCTATTTACCCTAAACCTGAGCAACCCTAAATCCCTAACACCTAAACCCTAAACCCTAAACCTAAGCAACTATAAACCCCTAAACCCTAAACCCTAAACTTGAGCAACCCTAAACTCATAAACCATAAATAATGCCCCTAACGGCCTAAGCAACCCTAAGCTCATAAACCATAACTAATGACCCTAAACCTGAGTAACTCTAAACCTCTCTCTCTCCCAAAACCCCTAAACCCTAAATAATGCCCCTAAATCCTAACCCATAAACCATAAACCATAAACCTGAGCAGCCCTAAACCCCTAAACCCTAAATGATTCCCCTAAACCCTAAACTTAAGCAATCCTAAACTCATAAACTTGACCCACCCTCTCTCTCTCTCTCTCCAAAACAAGAAAACTAGGACTCTCTATCTCTCTCTCTATCTCCCTCTCTCTCTCTCTCACTATCACCAGGTATCTCTCCCATGTTTCTCTCCCCTCCATCTCCATCCTCTCTCCCTTTTCCTCCCTCTTGCTCTCCCTTGTCGACAAAGAACATGGAAATGTAAGAAAAATAGGACATGTAAAGATGGATGATGATATAAATTGGGATTTAATGAAATGGAAAAAAGATAATTTATGAAATTTCTTTGGATGGGAAGAATGAGGAGGAGAGGTACAGAGGGGAGGGAAGTAGGGAGTGAGAAAGAGGCTAGGAGGTAGAGAGAGGATGGAAGTAGAGACAGGATGGAAGTAGAGAGTGGGAGAGGACCGTAGGAGGTTGACAGGGCAAGGAAGAAGAGAGAGAGGGTAGGAGGTAGACAGGGGAGGGAAGCAGAGACTGAGAAAGAGGATAGGAGGTAGACAGGGGAGGGAAGTAGAAAGTGAGAGAGAGGGTAAGAGGTGGAGAGGGAGGGGGAGAAGAGAGTGAGAGAGAAGGTAGGAGGTAGAGAGGCAATGGAAGCAAAGACTCAGAAAGAGGGTAGGAGGTAGATAAGAGAGGGAAGTAGAGAGTGAGAGAGACAATAGAAGGTAGATAGGGGAGGGAAGAAGAGAGTTAGAGAGAATGTGGGAGGTAGAGATGGGAGGAAAGTAGAGACTCAGGTAAAGGGTATGATGTAGAGAGGGGAGAGAAATAGAGAGAGAGACAATAGGAAGTGCAGCTGCCCTTGTAGACATGTATGTAAAGTGTGCAAGCATAGACAAGGCATGCCAATTGTAAGACGTAACACCTCAAAGAGATGTTCTATAATGGAATGCAATGATTGCAAGATATGCAAAAAATGGATTTGCTGAAAAGGCTTAAGAAACTTTCAAGCAAATGCAACTGGCATGTGAATTGCCAGTTATGCTCATCATAACGCGAGTGCATTATAACACGCTCGAGTTATGTGATTTCACATAATGCGAGTGCATTATAATGCACTTGTGTTATGATGAGCTTTGTTTGACGTGTTTTTATCAGTTTTTAGCAAAATCTGGAGATAATCTGGAGTGTGCTCCTCATCAGGATGGCACTTTTTTCAATGAAAACTCAAAAAAAATACCACCACAATCTTAAGCTCTCTGTTAGCTATCTAACCATATAATGTTTTTCACATTTTGAGTATGTTTAGTGTTTCATCTTGAATTTCTTTTGTAAGTGTGTCCAGTTTTTGTCAAAAACCAGTGTCTAGTATTTTTAACTTGTTTTTTTAACCGTTCATAAAAAATTGAAATAAGTTATATTTTTAGAAACTAGACTTGATTCTACATGAATTCAAAAAAAATGATTTTTGATTAGTTTTCAAACATTTTAGGGGGAGCATGCTCAAATTTCTATTTTTCAGGATGTGTCCACTTTAAAAATTATTAAAAAATCAATTATTCATTAAAAAATTATCAGAAAAATCAGGGATAAACTAGATGGTGCTACCTAATTTCTCACTAGAGCGATTATTGAAATACACAAAAATAGTTAACATTTTAGGGGGAGCACACCAAACACTATGTTATGTTTTTTTGAGAAAAATAGGACCAATTTGTGTGCTCCCCCTTTTTGAACCCCTTAATCTCAACCATTTTTAGAAAAAAATAGTAGTTTAGAAACTAGATTCGAAGCACTACAACTCTTGTTTTCATTCCATCTTGAAATTTTGAGTGTAGCTATCTTCAATTTCTCATCCAACATCAATGCTTCCTGATTTCAGAAAAAAAGTGGCAACTTAAGACCCCATTTTGGTCCCTCATCTTTGTGCACTTACCCAATTACAAAAGATAACTACCAGTGTGTGACACGCAAATACAAGAGATAATCAATGAGGGTATGAGTAGCATAAAATCAAAAAGTAATCTTAAGTGCTTGACAATAATGAGGGCGATGATGTTAAAAATCTACCTAACAAAGCAAAAGTCTAGCAAGATGAGACAATAGACAAAAAAAGGTTGTTTAGAATCTATTTTCTAAACATGAAATTTCCTAATCACATCATTTTCTATTGTTTTTAGGGAAAAGCTAATTAGTACAATTGATGAAGGTTGTGAAGAGCAGAGGTATGATGTTTATTGTTGTTTCTTTATTGTAAAAGAGGATTGTAAGATCAATGATGCCTTTCAATCTTAAGTCACAACCGACCCCTGCCTTTGGGTGAGTGGTAAGATATCAAACCACACTTGCAAGAATCTTGAGTGATGGAAGAAAATGTTGTTATTAAATAAACAAGTCCAACATTGACACCTTGACATGTGCGAAACGTTGCTTGTAGACAATGGCCAATCATTATGAATCATAAGATCAGGGTTTCATATATGGCCATCAAGGACAAAATAGATTGCATGTGAAATGAGGCTCTATAGTTTCTGGCAGTAGTTGTTCTCCATGTATGACCATCAAATAAAGGTTAGAATATCATTTACTCTAAAATAAATGTGAGTCACCACAGTTAGAAGCATTACTGTCTATGTAGGATAGTTGATGCATGTGCTAATAAATTGTAGGCCAGCATAACTATGTCTGTGTGTTGAAAGTATTTCTCTAGATGACAAGATGAGCATACATGTATATTTGATTGCAATAAATACAAATTGTGTGGTTTGAAAAACACAATGAATTTTTCAACACATTTCAAAAATATTCTAAGTATTTCTCTAAATGACAAGATGAGCATGCATGTATATTTGATGGCAATAAGCACAAATTGTATGCATTGAGACACTTGAATTCATCTATTTGTAACAAATGATAATGTGCATAATCATAACATAAAAAAATGTATGTATTGAAATGCTCGATTAAAACAAGGAGCACCAACCTATGTGGATGTCATAAAGATTCATTACATCACCTAAAACTTGAGAATTTCCTTGTGCTTCCCCAAGGAAGTGGCATGGGCCAAAATCATGTCTTGCTTGATTGTAGCATATCTAAAGCACAATACTTTATTCTAATCATGTTTATTCTATTAGTTATATCCCCGTGAAAATTGCACCCTCGTGTAAATTTTGTTGTGTGTACTTTCCCACTAGGTCTTAAATTTGACGGTCGACCCTACTTGTCAAGAAATTGTTTTATAGTGGTTATCTATTTGAAGGTGCCTTTAAAATACAAGGTCATAATTTGGTATAAATAAATTTATATATAATTTAAATATATATCATCGTAATCCTATATAAAATTTGATGGTTTGTCCAAAATTTCTCTTTTAATATGATACAATCTGTTAAAATTTTGATTGTATTTTACGTCAAAAATACTTAAATATGCTCATATGACCATCAAATTTAGGCCATGTTTCCCACCAATCGGTTGTTCCTCCAAATTTTTGTTGTGCATGGGAAAATCAGCTTTCTATTATTACTCTCCTTCTAAAATAGCAACACTTCTCCAAAATATCTATCGGCTGCCCATTGCACAATTTGTGCGATTCCTAGTAATTACAATAACTCATCTTCTTCACCCATTGTCACGTCTGTTTCTGCATATGGCATAGCTGACGTAGGTACGAGGCTCAGCGATGGGGATTTGGCCTCTAGAAGAGCAAGTAGGTTCTCCATTACACTGCCCTCATAAATTCATTGTCTGCCTTAAACGCGAATTTCTTGCAGAGCCGAGAAGTCTTTATTTGTGAAGTTTTAAGTATAAATTTGAAGTCGTGCTTGAGTGATTACTTAGCCTTGTGTCTTGATCAGATAAGTTATGCGTTGAACTTTATCTTTTGGAAAAGATTTTATCTTTTTTTTTTGGTCTTTTAATACTCAGTCACTGAAATTTGTTTGTTGGATGAGTATTTTTTAATTTTTGTGTGTATGTGATCATTGATAGTTGATTTGGGTTGTGTTGAAGAAGATTTTTAACTTATTTAAATTCTGTGTATATGTGATTTCATGTGCAGCTGCCTGGAGATATTAGGCGACAGAATGGCTATGAAAGATGGTCAGAGTGGTTGGATCGAAGGATTTGCCTAACAAACCATCTGAGAAGGAGTTTCTCCTTGGCTTGCGAAATAGGCTTATTCTTTGTAATGTTATTAATATGGTTTTATTAATAATGTTATTATAGAGTAATTAATGACGTCCCTTTAGCAATCAGTTTTCTTTCTCACATACCACATTCTATTCTTCTACAATCATCATTCTTCCTAAACCAATTAAATATGTACATTAAGTAACAGACTTCAACTCCACAATGCAACCATATGGCTATTCCTTTGATTGAAATTGTTGTTATTATTACTTTATTATTATCAAAGCGTCAATTTATAAATTGTAAAAATTATTGGTGTTAATAGTAGATGCGGTCTTTCCACAATATGTGTTTAGCTTTATGCTTTCCAATTGCATTTATTTGAAAGGTGATTGTTGTTGGTGGAAATTGAGGCTAACATGTAACTGCTACACAACCACTAGCAACATTAAATGAGATGCTCTGTAACTGCCACACAACTGTCAAGAATTTGTAATGGTCACCAGTATGAAGTACCAAAAATAATGAGAGAATGAAACCACCAATCAAGGCATTAGAAACAGATGGAGATCTTTCATGTAAAGATCAGATTGTTTCCATTCACACAGGTAACTGCTACAGCTGGTCTTTTACATTGTAATTTAAGTATGCCTTTGATTTTCCTCGCTAAAAATGATCACAAAATAGATATTTCCCTTCAACTAAAAACTCTACATCTTGAAAGGCTAATAGTTCCTGGGGACTGTAGAGTCTTGGAGAGTTTGGAGAAAATATACTGAATCTATGTGAGTTCCTTGGTAGGGATAAAACGTTCAACTTTCTTGGGCTTTTGGAATTTAATGTGGACTACTGTATTGATCTTGAGGAGTTGCCAGCATGACTTTATTCTTCAATTTCCTTGAAAAATGTTGTCATTTACTCATTTCCATGGCCTTGCAAAGTTACCTGAGGAGCTAGATAAGCTTGGATCACTTAAGGAAATAAGATTGTGTGAATCTCTAGGCTTGAAAGCACTGCCATCCTCCATCTACAATCTTAAAAAACTTAAATTGCTTGACATCACATCGTGCATACATTTGAAGGTGAATAGGGGGAACACTGTCAATTGAAGGAAACTCTTCAAACATTAGCCAAACTGCCATCCCTTAAACGTGTGATTTGTGACGAGGAGAATGAGCGGTTAGTCACAATAAGCTCTAGGACTTACCTTAAAGTTCAAGTTGTTGTTGAGCAAGAACCCTATTTGGATTGGCTGGATTGTGAATGGACAAAATTAGAGTTTTGATAGCTACACCATACAATATGCTATGTTGGAGGATCTTATCCGTCTATGTTTCTTATGCTGTGTATTGGATAATGAGACATGCACAAGTAGAAGAAAGCAAATGTGTCCTTGGTGCAATTGAGCTAAGTGGATAAGAAAACAAAGAAACATATGATCTTAATCTCTATTTTCTAATTTAATACACTGGTAAGTTGATAGTTGTGTGTATAAGGTGTCTACTTGTGCTTCCAGATGGTGGTTATAGTGATGGATGTAGAATAAGCTTTTAGCTTATCTAGCATTGTCAAAATCAGCAAGTTTGGTCTCACACAGAACACTAGGCAATCATCATAATAGCATAACTAGCCCCATCTTCACATCATCCATTAAAAAAATGTTTTCCTCAAATTAACCCATTAATTTACAAAACAAGAAAAAAAAATATAAATGATAGTTTTTTATATTCAATTCCATCAATCATTTGAGGTTACATTGTGATCACTTGAAAAAAAATAAAACAAAAAAATAAAAATATAAACTATTTAGTGATAGGCCTATAAATATTTGTGCCTATCGGCCATTTGATAGCACCTTTGGTGCTTTTACTAGTTAATTAATTAGAGGAGAAATTAATGATATGGGTGATGTTGGAGGATGGTTAGACGGTCAAGACATTTTTAGGTGTCTACACTTAGTTTCTATGGAAATAAGAATGCTCAATAGTCTACAATCTACCATGTTAAAATTCTATAGTACAAAGTTCATTTACTTATTCTAGCCCATCCAAAGCTTTTTGTTCACTCTATCTCTTTTAATCTAAGATATATACTTGATGTCGGACTATATTGAAATCTAAGACTTCAAATCACAAATTACATGCTTAATTATGTTACCAAAAAATAACATATCATCTATGTACAATGTGATAATAAGGAATCAATCACTATCCATTTTATAATAAACACATTGATCTTATTTGGATCTCAGATTTACCCTAATCCCAACACAAATGAATCAAATTTTTGGTACTACATTCTAGGAGATTATTTGAGATCATATACATATTTTCTCAATCTGTAAACCAAAGACTCCTTACCTTTAACATAGTGCTCTACTTATGTCATGTAGATCTCTTCCTCCAAGTCACCATATAGGAATGATGACTTCACATCCATTTGTTATATCTCTAAATCAAAATCTACTACTATAGATAGTAAGAACTTAATGAATGTTAGCTTAGCAAATAGGGAACAAATCTCACCAAAGTCTATCTCCTCAACTTGGGAATATCCTTTTGCAACCAATCTTGCTTTATACTTTTCAACACTGGCATCTAAACCAATCTTCTTCTTAAACACCCATTTACACTCAATAGGTTTTTTTTCTTCTAGCAATGGTACCAAGTCCCATGTGTTATTCTTCTTCAATGATCCATCTCCTCACCCATAGCCTCTATCTAGGATTTAGAATCACCATATTCATGACCTTCTTTATAGTTATAGGCTCATCAATATTCGTAATCAAAGGAAAAAGACATCTCTAATCAAAAGGAGTATACCTATTTGGTTGTTATCTTTGTCGAGTAGACCACCTCAAGAATTGAGGTGGAGGTTCTACTAAAAACATCGAGGTTAAAAACAATCATCAATTTTGGTTAAATAGTTGTGCCAGTAATGTACTTGGAGGAAAAAATCTTATGTGTTGCTCATTGTTAGGTACCCAAAACCTTGTAGGAATTATTGATGCATGACAAGAAAAGATGGTTGAAAGGTTTTATCTAATCTATACAAGAAACTAGGGGATGTCCTCATTATATGCTAGGTACGTGAGGCCAAAATTTGTGAATGGAGCCTATCTACAAGCATGTGGAATAAACACAAGTAAATTCCACTTCCATTTGTGTCCTTATAGAAAGGTGTCCCAAGGTTGTGCTAGACACAATGATGACTCCTTTGAGGTACAACTTTATCTCTCCCCCCTTTATATAACTTACTAGAAGACATGGTTCAAGTCGTCCCCTAAGGTGATGAAATCCTTAAGTAGGCTTGTTAGAAGGAAAGAAATTTAGGTGTTTTTGATCCCTAAGATCATCTTGTGGTACGAAGGGAGAGCATAGACATGCTAAATTCCTTGGGTTTGAAAATAGAAAGATAGATCAAATTAAAAATTTTAATCTCAAAGATCACTCGAAAGTCCAAGGAGAAAGTATACGCTTAAATTTGATCACAAACACAACATACAAAATCAATTTCCTTTAGCATGTTCATGGTGAAGCTAAACTAGTAATAAAAGTTTGTCTTTGACAAGTGGTGCTACACACAATGCATTAGTAGTTTGATTATTTTACCTTTGACATGCAAGGATAATTGTAAATAGGGTTTTAGCAATGATAATAAACCACAGAAAAAATTAAAAAATGATGTGTTCAAATAGGAAAATAGATGTCACCATGATGTTCCTTACACTTTTTTGATAAATTTGAAAAAAAACTTTTGTAGAGAAAGGCTTCCATTTGCCAAAGATATGAAGATTTGAAGGTCAAAAGCAAATAAGGAAGTTTAAGTGATTATACCTAAAAACTAGGGTAGAATCTATAGGAAAAACCTTGTCCACAGTGAGGTAGGTCAAACTAGCTTTCCAATACTTGTAAGAATGGAAAAATTTGATATCATACACAAAAGTTATAGCATTTTGAAAAAAAAAGGTCTCCTTATAGGACCAAATAGGGGGGTCTAGGTTTGGCAATTAGAGTTAACTATTGATAGTCTACACGTAGTGGTCGCATGCGCAATTTTAAGGATGGTGGCTAGGAGACCAATAGTCGCGGTTAATGCTGGTGGCTACGACTCGCTGGACAAAAGGGTCATGATTAAAGCTACAGTTAAGGGTAATGGTAGCTAAAGATTGTGGTTTAGGACTAACCACGATGGCTAAGGGCAAACAAATGGAGGTGATTGTTAGTGGGATGACAATTTGAGAGACAAAACTTTTAACTAGTAGATAAAGACTTGTAGACAAAGCGACAGACCTAAGGATAAAATACCCACAACTAGTGATGTAAATGAATACAATATACTAGCGAACAAAGTAATCAATTAGCAGATAAAACATCTACATGGCAAATACAAACACTTTATGGTGGATAGAAGATTTCACACAACAAATAAAAAAATACCCTTTGGACAAAATTGACAATGTAGATTGTGCAATATGAAACATACACATTCAAATTCAATTAGCAACATGAAACAACTTAAAATAGAGGATAAGCACATACAAGATCATGAACACAACACCAAGATACCCTACATAGACATTAATTTAGTGAAAACTCTAGAAAGAGTGACCAATTGCTCATCATCTCATTATGTTAGGCAAGTACATTTGTTACAACACCTTTGTAGAGTAATTGGAGCCTTTGAACAAGCATCTAAGTCCTTCACAACTATTGTGCAATGCATACAACTCAAACCTTGCCTTTTTCACTCACACTTCCATCTAGGACAATGAAACATGAAGGTTCTCACATGAGCCAACCTTTGGGAATATATTTCTACTCAAGTTATATCTCTTCTCTATCCCTCCATGTTTCTACTCAAGTTCTACCTCTTCTCTATCCCTCTATGACACTAAAATGGAGGAACTATGTGAAAATTAATTGATTCAAATGCTAAGCCCATTCAAAATCTACTCTTTATCCCAAACAAAATGAATTTTTTTGGCTTTAGATAGTCAAAAGAATCACAACATTCACAAATTTACTATAGTGGATAACTTTTTTTTTTTTGACAAAAACATTTTCATTTTTGAAATCTTTTAGCTCACTCTTTTCACTCATTATTAGAAATTGACATACTACATATTTACATGATTTATAACTGTCTTAATATTTAAAACATTCAATATTCATATGGTGGATCAAGGAATAAGGGTTCTTACAATATGAAAACTAACATGTTATTTTGTATTTTCACTAGGTACTCACCATACTAAGAAAACACCTTAAAACAAACAAACAATCAATTTTGGCTACCTAAATAGTCGCGCCAACGATGTACTTGGAGGAAAAAAAAATCTTGCGTTACGATGGATTATTATTGTGAGGATGCCTCGAAGTTGCAAGGAGACCCCGATGTTGAAAAGTCTGCTTTAGTTTGGTACGTGAAGATAAAAACTATAATTTGTAGTCCTTGGGAATACTTTTCCTCGATGTAAGTAGTCGTTTGGAATACTTTTAACTTATTCCATACGAAGATTAGCCAGTTGTGATCCATTTAACAGGGTTTAAATTTGACGGTTGACCCTGCCTGCCAAGCAAATTTTTTGTGATGGTTATCTATTTGAAGTTACCTTTCAGATATTAAAGCCTATCTATTTTAAGAAAAAATATATATAGAATAATTACATAGAAAATTTGACAGTTTACTTGAAATCTTGCCTTTCAAGTGATACAGTCTTCCTAAAATTTTAATTGTATTTTACGGCTAAAATCACTAAATACGGTCATACGGCCATCAAATTTAAGCCCTGCATTACACCAAATCGAGGAAAAGAGATAGGTAGTGATAAATTAGCGTACATCGCAGATGGAACCTGCCTCTTTCATCTACCACATGCCGTTCAAATCAAATGGTTAAAAACAACTTTTTCAGTGGTAAAATGAGATTATGTAGTAAATATTGTCTAAAAATTTCATTAGTGTGGCGAGCTAGAGCATTCAACAAATGTGTAAGGTGCAGATGTATTGAAAGGTCAGCATGGAAAATCTATTACTTAATTATGTATTTTTTGTTTGGAGTACTCAATCATAGGGCCACAAGTTAGATGTGGAATGAGATTGTACAACACAAGCTTCTTCGTAAGTGGTATCACTCATGGTATTCAAGACGAGGAAAAACAATTGGTAATGAAGATGATAATCGATTGTCCCCATCGTTGAGTTATTGTGTGGTTGCTAAAAGGTAAATTTTTATTGCTTTTGTAACTTCAATGCTTTCGTAAACTATAGTAGAAAATCCAATCACGAGATTTCATCTTTAATGATCAAGGAATTTTTTAGTGCCCCCAAATTTGGGTATTTTTAGGCTCTTTAGAAGTGTTCAATGTAGATTTCACACAACAAATAAAAAAAATACCCTTTGGACAAAATTGACAATGTAGATTGTGCAATATGAAACATACACATTCAAATTCAATTAGCAACATGAAACAACTTAAAATAGAGGATAAACACATACAAGATCATGCACACAACACCAAGATACCCTACATAAACATTAATTTAGTGAAAACTCTAGAAAGAGTGACCAACTGCTCATCATCTCATTATGTTAGGCAAGTACATTTGTTACAACACCTTTGTAGAGTAATTGGAGCCTTTGAACAAGCATCTAAGTCCTTCACAACTATTGTGCAATGCATGCAACTCAAACCTAGCCTTTTTCACTAACACTTCCACTTAGGACAATGAAACATGAAGGCTCTCACACAGAGCCAACCTTTAGGAATATATATCTCTTCTCTATCCTTCCATATTTCTACTCAAGTTATATCTCTTCTTTATCCCTCCATGACACTAAAATGGAGGAACTATGTGAAAATTAATTGATTCAAATGTGAAGCCCCTTCAAAATCTACTCTTTGTCACAAACAAAACAAATTTGCGACTTTAGATAGTCAAAAGAGTCGTGACATTCACAAATTTACTATGGTGAATAACTTATTTTGTGATAAAAACATTTGCATTTTCGAAATCTTTTAGCTCACTCTTTTCACTCATTGTTAGAAACTAACTTAGTACACATTTAGATTATTTATTACTGTCTTAATTAGCTGATAGGCTTTTATATGTAAGCATTATAGTGCTCGGAATTGTCTCACGCTGTAAAAATTCACACCGGAAAATTTTCTAAACTCGTCGGTTGTTCCTATCGGCGTTTCCGTTGAACCTCCTATGGGTGCAAGTGCTAGTATTTAAAACATTCAATATACAATTAATTCATATGGTGGATCGAGGAATAAGGGTTCTTACAATATGAAAACTAATATGAAAACTAACATGTTATTTAGTATTTTAAAAAAAAAACAATCAATTTTGGCTAAATAGTCGTGCCACAGATGTACTTGGCGGGAAAAAAAAGTCTTGCGTGTGGTAGAACTATGATCTATCCCACGCCAAAATTAATAGGCAGGGCTATAAATGACTACGGTACGATTAATTACTTGGGGTCGATGCCTCGAAATTGCAATCCAGAGGGTTGGATAGACAATTCGGCCGATGTTGACAAGTTTGCTAGGTGAAGATAAAAACTATAATTTGTACCTAGTCCTTGGGATTACTTTTCCTCAATGTGTTCACATATGCTTTAACTTATTCCATACGAAGATTAGCTAGTGTGATCCATTACACCACATCGAGCAATAGAGATAGGTAGTGATAAATTGGAGTACGTCGCATATAGAACCCGCCTCTTTCATTTACCACAGCCGTTCAAATCAAATGGTTAAAAACAGTTTTTTCAGTGGTAAAATGAGATTATGCAATAAATTTTGTCTTAAAATTTCAATTCTATTAATAATGTTCGTCTCATTGACATGACAGTAGTGTGGCGAGCTAGAGCATTCAACAAATGTGTAAGGTGCAGATATATTGAAAGGTCAATATAGAAAATCTCTCTTTTTTTTTTAATTATGCACTTTTTGTTTGGAGTACCCTATTCTAGGGCCACTAGTTAGATATGGAATGAGCTTGTACAACACAAGCTTCTTCATAAGCGATATCACTCATGGTATTCAAGATGAGGAAAAACTACCTAGCAGTGATGAAGATGATAATCGATTGTCCTTGTCGTTGAGTTATTGTGTGGTTTCTAAAAGGTAAATTTTTATTGCTTTCGTAAACTATAGTAGAAAATCCAATCACGAGATTTCATCTTTAATGATCAAGGAATTTTTTAGTTGTATATGTCACCATTTGGCTTTTTTTTTTCATTTCTAGCCCCCAAATTTGAGTAATTTTAGGCTCTTTAGAAGTGTCCAATCTGCCCATATTTGATAGATTTTCCCTAATCTTGAAACAAAATTGCTTGGAGTTAAAAACTTTAATTCTTTAAGATGGACACATATCATACTATTGTATATACAAAATTGGGCCCTAATCTCCCCAGTTTATTAGGAGCTATTATTTATTTTTTACACTTGCCCTTTTTCAACATCTTTGTTTAGTAATTACATATTGATAGAAAATTTAGACATTGAATCACCATAAAAGTTAAATATTCATTAAAAAAATTAGTCACCAAATTACAAAAAAAAATGGTACAAGGATAAAATATTGCCATCCACTCTAAATTTTGATTTCCAATATAAAAAAATCGCCTCATTCACCAAGGTTTTATAAAATTTTCTACTACTCATTTCTTAAAGTATACCTTGTAAATGATGATTTTTAGTTTTCAAATATTATTTTAATTTTGATAGCAAAACAAAATGACAAGCTAGAAGTTGAAGGAAACACAACACTATTTGATTGCATTATGTTATAAGGCTACACTAGGATTTTGAGTGCATGTAGATCATGGTGTACTTGATGTTTGACAAGAATTTTTAGAAATGTATGGCCACCCTCAACATATTTGTGTTTAGTCTTTTCTCCATGTATATCCACCAAAAGTATTAACTATTTGTTAGAGGATTGGAAATTGCCTATTAGAATAAGTGATTTTCTTCTCTTTCTTATCACTTACTGCAAAATATACTTCCTTTGTGAGTTTTTACAATCACATATCTATGTCCATAATGTGCTTCCTCTATAATTTAAGAGATGACAATTGGCCTCATGAATGAGAAGTTGAAAGAAAAACTAGGCACCACAAGGTATGGCGCAAAACAATTCCATAGGAAATGTTATTTTTCATATTTAATGAAAGCCACATTGACATATGATCCATACAACACAAGAGCTGTAACCCTTGTGATCACCAAAAATAGATATTCACTTGCCAACTCATATACTAACCATTAACCACTATTCATTCAATTTTAATGAATATAAAACAACATACACACATTCAAATTGAATTAGCAACATGAAACAACTTAAAATAGAGCATAAGCATATAGAAGATCATGCACACAACACCAACATAACCTCCAAAAACACTAATTAGGTGAAAACTCTAGAAAGAGCGAGCAATTGCTCTTCATCACATTATGTTAGGCAAGTACATTTGTTACAACACCTTTGTAGGGTAACTGGAACCTTTGAATAAGCATATAACTCCTTCATAACTATTGTGCAACACCTACAACTCAAACCTTGCCTTTTTCACCTACACTTCCACTTGGAACAATGAAACATGAAGGTTCTCACATGAGCCAACCTTTGGGAATATATTTTTACTCAAGTTATATCTATTATCTATCCCTCCATTGCAGTAAAATGGAATAAATATGTGAAAACTAATTGATTCAAATCCTAAGCCCTTTTAATATCTACTCTATGTCCCAAAAAATGAATTTGCCACTTCAAACAAACAAAAGAGTCATGATGTTCACAAATTTATGACGGTGAACAATTTTTTTGTGACAAAAACATATTTGCCCCTTGTGGCAAGCGTTGACTTTGTCATTCTTTAGTTTTTGCCTAAACTTAACATATAGAACTTTAACAAATAGTAATCGAGATGTTTTGTACCATGTTTGCTACCCTCAAATCAACTCCATAATTTTTTATAAATAAAGAAACATCAATAAATATCTTTCTCTTTGATGTTAGAGGCAATTCTTCTTACAATGGTTTAAAACCTAAGCTTTTTTTTGTAAATGGACATGATATAGGAAATGGAATGCCATGGTGTAAAACATTTGTCAAGTTCACATTAACAAAGTCCATAGGAATATTTGTAATTGACATATTGGGCACAAGCTATTATAGGAATGATATTTTGTAGATACCTAATGCACTTTATGTGTTTTTCCTTCTCCAACAAGTCTACTAGCAATGAACAAAACAACTCTATCTCTAGAATGGAAGTCCATTATCATTTTGGAATGTGAAAGAGAAAAACCTATTTCTAGTAAAAAGTAGAGCTTTCATTTAAAAATAGAAAGGAAAATATCAAGAAATTGATAGATCTATAACAACTTACATTTGCTTAATAAAAATATTTAGAATTATATATTGGAGAAAAAACATCTGAAAAAATGGAGATAATAGTAGAATCCATATTTTTTTCAAAAAATATCCTTGAACTAAAAATATAAAGTTAGCAAAAAATATTGTAATAATCATTTGAGGTATTGATGTCGTGACATCTAATATATCATGTAGGTCGTATACATATTGAAAGTTGTACAATGCTAATGGAATTATCTATAAAGGAGACCAATTATTGGAACTTGTTTGAGGTATTGCCAAAACAATAGCATCGTTATTATCTTCTTTTAAAAATTATATATCATATGCTAATGGATGTATAGAAAATGCAAAAAGCATTAGTTGTTTGAGGCATTATCAAGGTGATTGCATCATTGTTATCTTTTTTTAATCATATATGGCATAAACTTTAGTATATAACAAGAGGTAAATAAAAAGATAGGAATACTTTATTTATATAAGGTGTTGCCTAGGTGATAATTTACTTAAATTTCACCCTTGTTCAAGGGTTGATGTTCATACTATTTTCAATGTTCTTTCTGTTTTTATATTTAGCTAAAATTTTATATATTTTTGTATAATTTATTGTTGACTTCAAGATAGGAAATATTAGTTTTTTATTAAATAAAACTAAATAACAAAAAAATTGAGATATCACGTGTGTGATAGTTTGTAAAGGTTTGTAAAAGGAGTTACATACTAAAAAATAAAAAGACTTATTATATTTATCAAATACAACATAGACAAACTAATTCCTAGAAATAAACTAAATTCTTGGAAATAATTTTTACAATTTGTTTGAGATATTGTTGTTGTGATATCTTATTCAAAGTGATTTGTTTAATCTATCATTTAGGACATATAAATCCTCAAGGTTGTAAAATGGTAATGGGACTATATACTATCTATAATGTCATTAGATTCCAAAGCTTGTATCCATTTACTCTATTAGTGTAATAGATAAAGATACATTTCTCTACTTTGAAGTCCAACTTTGACCTCTTCTCCTTAGGCACATGCACATAGACTTCACAACTAAAAACTTTGATATGTTGAGGTTAGGGCTTTTTTCCCATCCAAACCTCCTTTGAGGTTTGTCAACAATGCTAACATAGGATATTTGTTAATTAGATAATAAGCTATACTTGTAACTTCTACCCAAAATTTTTGGTTCAAATTGGCTCTATTGAAAATACTCCTAGCCCTCTCCATCAATGACTTGTACATCCTCTTTACAACCCCATTTTGCTAAGGGTTGTAAGGATTTGACTTATGCCACACAATTTCTTTGTCCTTACCAAAATTATCAAACCTCACTAAAATGACCCACCATTATGTGCTCTTAACACCTTAATCTTCTTTTGTCTGGTTCTCAACAACAGCTTTTAAAACTCTCCAAACTTTCTAAAGACCTCATATTTATTCTTGAGAAAATAGACCCATGTCTTTTAAGAGAAATCGTTAATGAACAAAACATTATATATATATATATATATATATATATATATATATATATATATATATATATATTGGAAGTGAAGGTACATTAACAAGGCCAAACACATCATTATGAATCAAGTTCAAAATACCTACAAATCTACCAAAGCTTGAATTTTACCAAACACAAATTTTCTTTCCATATATGCAACGTTCACGAAAGTAAAAATATAAGGAACAATCAACTAGCCCTTCAACCATTTTTTACATTTCAAGGCTCTAAGGCCTTTCTCACCAATGTGGCCCATGTGCTCACACCACAACATAGTCTTTTCAATTAGAAGCTTATTTACCAGGGACTTAGCTTCTTTTGTACAAAAAATATTTTTTATTAGGGAATTAGCTTGATATAGGTTTCCCAACTTCTTCTAGACGATTTTCATGGTGGTCTCTCTTGAGACATTTAGGAGTACTAAATATTTCAAATGAAGCCTAATAATTCTTCTAACTTTCTAATCCAAAACTATCCATTCTTTGTCCTTCATACTTGAAGGGGTTTGTCCAACTACTATAGCATATAGATCTTTGTACATGAGTAGGTCCTCCATATTGAGCTTCAATACCTCAAATTTAGTGCTATTATATCCATCAATCTCCATACAAGATGTGCTCACCATCTTTCAACTAAAACAAAATCATCCCTACATAAAGCTACAGCTCAAGACAGTATTAATAACAAAAAGCTCTTTTGTAAACTAAGGATTGTAAGAGATGTCTAGCTCTCTAATACCAAATGAAAGGAAGCCAAATACAACTAATAATTTCCCAATTACTCTTGAGATGAAATCTGATAATTTAGAAAGATAAAATAAACATGGAACACAAAACAAAGTCACACAATGTAGTAGATACCTTTGAAACCTATTTTAAAAAATGCAAAAATAAAGGAGCCCTCATTATATTATCTCAAACACCAAATATTAAAATACATCATAGATTGTCCATTCCTTCACCCACAACCTTCAACTATGTTTGGAGAAATTCTGGTAGCATAAACCCTTGCAAATGCAAGTGCATACTAAACTTCATCTTCAACATCTCATATATAGGGGAGAGGGCCCCATAGTGGGTCAGGATCCTATACATGGTATAGGAGTTGACCAAAGTGGGGCCATCAATTATTTTTTATTGTTCCAATTTATATTAAAAATATTTCTAAAAAGAGCACAAACAGGCACCAATCAATGTACATATCATACTTGTTTATTCATTAGTATTTTATTAATCATATTAGGTGGCATATACAAATTATTTACAAGGATTCGTAAAATATAAATGCAACTGACATGGTTTGTACACATAAATAGGTGAATCTGACATAAGACCGATTGATTTAATATATAGAGTTTATATTAAAAACCACACAATACTTTCTTCCAAGAGGACAAGCAATGATCAACCACTACAGAGTACCTTTTTGCTTTACAAAAAATATTTTTAAACATTTAATATTAAAAATTGTCACATCAAATATTTAGCTATGTCCCATAATAGTTTCATATTTTCTAAAGTTGGAGTCCCAAGTAAAAACAACAAATGGTCAAGTGCCACATCGAACAAGTCCATCCAATCCATAACTCCTCCTAAAGTACACTCCATCAACTCAAATATGACTAACTACTAGTCCCTTCAATACAATACCTGCAAAAAATCAACACACTCGAAGGGGCTCATCAAACATGTCGTCAAAACAAGAGGACAAAAAATTATTACTCCAACCCAAACAAGCATTAAACCAAATCAATCAACTCTTCAATTTAATGAGACACAATTAAATTTTTAAGGCTCACCAATCAAGCCTTAAATAAGCATTCGACCAAGAAAACATGACATAATTCAAAGACTTTAGACCAAATAAGCATTCGACCAAATCAATCACCTCTCAAATTTAATACCAAATTGAAATTTATAAACATCCATCAAATCATTCAAATGAATCAATCCACACAAAATTGTTTGAACCAATCAAATGAGAGTGAAAAGATCACCAACATTTCCTTCCTCATATTCCTACATAAATCCCATTTTTTCTAGTTCAATTTAACAACATCCCATACAAAAAGTCTTGTAGGGTTTTAATTGCACACTGGTATCAACAATATTGCATGTTCATAGTAAATGCCTATACTTATGAATGTTAAATGTATGTTGTTTTTGCTTCCCATGTATGTTGTTTTTGCTTCCCATGTATGTTGTTTTGGTTTAAACTATATGCTTTTTTGGTTTAAAGTGTATGTTGTTTTGGGTTAAAATGTATGTTGTTTTGGTTTAAATTGTATTGTTGTTTTGGTTTAAGATGTTTTAGCTTAAAATGTATGTTGTTTAATGCGAGAGTGTGGAAAATAACGGTGGTGCTATGCTCACAAAATATTAAGAAGGAGATCTATGAACCATTACACCATAATAATTATTATATACTCATAAGTTCTTTACACCATCAAAGTATGCCATTATACAACTATTGCATATTGTAAGCTTATGGCAAGATTAAGTCTTAGAATAACTCCATTTTAGTGGCATGAAAGGTGACCTACTTGTTAGTAGGGCCGATAATGCATGTTTGCTAGTGGTGAACTATTTTGCATTGTATATTGCTCTGGCTAACATGCATCTACAATAGATTGTTCCACCATCCTCAAACATAGACTATTCCACCAACAATAAAAGTCATCTTCAAACATAGACTATCCCACCAATAATAGAAAACATAGAAATGTTTGTAGTTCAATTTATACCTTAAACATGTAATAAATAATAATAACAAAGCATATAGAATGAAGTCACACATTACTAAAAAAGAATTTGTTGTTATAGAAAACCCTTAAATGGGAAAAACTTTGAGATGACTGATAAAAAAATCATTCCTGTACAACACTGGTAATCATCCTGTATAGCCCTAGATGTTGACCCTGTATGATGTAATACCATATAAGAAATGAACCAACAAAGGTTTCAACTAAGTCTTCCTACTCTTAATCATCTACCTCTCAACCTTCTATCCTTCTTTGTTTAGCTTTTCTAAAGGATAAATTAGATGTTTTATTAGCTAGCACTAGTTACTCCTACACTATCCTCTGACTGGAAGCTGAACAATTGAAATGGAAACAACCATCTATGTAATCACCAAGGCACTGCCATCAGCCAAGAAAAAACAACCACATAGCCCTTCATACTATTCACTGACTAATCATACACTAGGCGATACAATACATATTCACACTGCAATTAAATGCCATACCCTGGCATAATAGTTTTAGAGTACATAGCTTCTTATAGTTTATATCTATTCACTTTTAGATGTTATCATCGCTTAGCGTTTTTGAACAACTACCTACTTAGCAAGATGATTTGTTTGCATAAAAGTCAAATCAAGTTGTGTAGTAGGGTTGTTAAGAGTTGTTATTCTATAGTATTCAAACAAGGGTAACCATAACAATTACATTTTGTAGGAATTAAATTGTAAAACTTTGAACATCTAAATGTCAAATTGTAAACATCAAATTACCAATCTTTCAATATCAAAATGTCAAACTGTGAAATCAAACATAGAACATCACAAATCTTATGTTCAGAGCATCATTGTCAACTCTTCGATTAAACTTACAAACTCAAGTTACAAACTACAATTACAAAGATGAAGAAAATGGTAAGACAAATGTTGTATTGTTTGTGAAATATATTATTAATATTATTAAAGATGATTGTTGCTCTTCATTGTTATCTTGTTGTAGAGAGTTTACACTGTCAACCTCACTACACGCATGCCTATAAGTAAACATAATTTCACTAACTATCACATACAAGCCCAAGTAGAACTTGATAGTTAGGTTGCACCACCCTATAGGCCTCTCTCATAATAAACATAGGTTGATGGAATGTCCAGTTCAATGCTTTAATCTCTTTGTTTCTTTAACTTTGTACTAAAAGGATTCAGAAGATTCCAAATTTCAAAATTGTTGTTCAAAGGTGTTTTTTCCAATATGCAGATGAAGAGCAAAGATCAAATGCAAACCCGTTGTGGTACAAAAGTACTAAAGACAACCATGCCTCTAGAAAAAGAGGAGTTAGATTTCCATCAGATGAAGACACTCAAGTTACTAATGAGAGAAGTCCTCAACCAGTTGAGTCAGTTATTCAAGTCAATGCAACTGCTAGAAGCAAGAAGGTTTCAGTTCAATGGGAGTGGATGAAAGAGGATATGGAATCAACACCTAAAGATGTGGAGGATAATGGCATGTTGACAAGGAGTGCAACAAAGAAGTGGAGAATCCCTACCACAATGCTCAGCAACTCGTTAGGCAGTTTAAAATCAACATCAAAAAATGTTCTCCCACAGTCTTGATAGTATCTGAAGAGGCTTTAATAGTGGAATGGTAAAAAAGAGATGGTTGTAGTGGGACAAGGGCTAGAGATTATTAATCTCAAAGCAGAAGTCAAACAAATTTTCCAAACATGACCAAACCCATTTAAGGATGGGCTTCCTGGTAAGCCATGATGGACTAGATTTAAAGGGTGCCATCCTGAATTGACATTGAGGATAGCAAAAGTCCTTGATAGAGACATAGCTCTAAACCTCAGGCTTGCAGTTGTTGCTGCATTCTACAAGACATTGTCCAAAGTGCATGAAGCCAACCAATATGGACCACATAGAATTTTGAATTATGTTGAAACTATAATTTAGGAAGGGAGAAATGGAGCCTTGCGGGTGTTGTCCAAAAGAGGTAGCATAAGTGTTTCATTCATCATCCTGAAGAGCGGGGAATGGATAACAATTTTGTGTTGTGTTAATCCTGTCGGAGAGAGCATATCGGGGTTCTATCTCTTCAAAGGTAAAAAAATAGCTTAAAAATTACATTGTTGGCTATGAACGAGGTGCTTGCATGGCTGCCCAGCCCCATGCTTGGATGACTAAAGAGCTGATTATGAACTAGCTGCATCATTTTGTATGATGAGTTCTAGGTGGTGTATTGTCAACAAATAGGCAATTGTTTCAATTTGATGGCCATGGAAGCCATGTAGATGTGACAACCATCCAAGAAGCTAGGTCTTTGGGTATTGATTTAATGGCACTACCAACACAGACCTCACACAAATTACAACCATTGGATGTGAGTGTATTTTCAACATTTAAATCATACTTTAAATCAAAAAGAGCAGCATGGCTGGCAAGGTTTCCAAATAAAGAAATAAAAAGAGCAGAATTGACAGAATTGGGTAGAAAGTCATTTCATAAAGTACTCACTGTTTCAAACATCACAGCTAGATTTAAAATAATAGGTGTATGGCCCCTAATTCAGATGCTCTAATAGAGGACATGCACCCCAACGACACTTTTCTTTTTAGCGTGCACTATGATGCTTCTACAGTGCAGAACATCCTTAGTCTTTTCGGGGTTGATGTTTCACAAATCAAAGTTGCCAACACATTGCTATCATGCCTTGCAGATGTTGATTTACATCCTACAATAGCAAACACAGTGGGAGAGGAAACTATACAGGATTCAACTCAAAACACTTTTCATGATACGCCCGAACCTATGGTGGGGAGTCAACTACTTTTTGCCATGGCTGAAAGTCAACAAGAATAAAGCCTAGATGGAATTAGCCTTCAGTCTCGGCCAAGCCAACCATCATGGTTGCTGGAGGGATCCATGAATTTAGGAATTAATTTGCATTCCCAGCAAGAAGACAACATGTTTTCCTTCCCTTCTCCACTGCCCACGTTGAATATACACGAAATGGTACATTATTATGATGAGTGCAGAGAAGCTGTTGGTGGAGATATTGCAGATTTGAGCTAGGATACTAAGGTAGTTTGCAATGAAGATGAACATACCATTCATGGATACTCTAGCCAATCATTGGGTTTGCAATGCAATTCATACATCAACAAATTCCTTAAACCACCCATTCACATTATGAAGGAAAGACCTAGGACTGCAGAGGATAGTGAAATTCGATTGAACCGATAGTCCCAACTATTAAAAACAGATGACTACATGAACTTTTTAATGCAGAAAGAGTAAAGAAAGAAAGAATACGAGGAGATGAAACTATGAAAGAGAAAACAAATTAAGGATAGAAATGATGCAGGAACTTGTAGAGGTCATAACTTTTGACTTGGAGGTCCGTTGGAGCTGAAATTTGGTGGGGCAGATGCATCTTGAAAAGTTTATTAAAAATCCCATTAAATTTGTAAATTCAGTAGGTCGTTGTTTTGAGGGACCTTATCTGATCATCTAGGGCCTCAAAATGAGGTTTTAATGTTTTTTTTTTTTGGATTTTCCAAGTTGTTTTTTCTAGTTATTTTTTGAACTTTACTTGCAATTAGATTAGAAAGTTGACGATTAGTCATCCTTTAGTAAGTTTCAAATATTTGAAAACTTTCATGGTCATACGGATAAGGATGTGAAGTTACCAAAAATGGCAATTTTAGAAAGTTACAAAAATCTACCAAAAATGGTAATTTTTGTTTTTGTATAAATTTGGTATTTATTTTCAGTTGTAGCAGGATGGAATGGAATGAGATGAAATTTGAGAATAGTTCTGAGTTTTCTGGATATTCTTTTGCATTGAATTTTATGTTGTGAAGTTTGGTTACATCAAGAAAGGTAGCTCGTGTTGTTGCAAGGGAATTGAAGGATCAAGCCAGATTATATAGAGATGTTGCACAGTAAGCAAGAGAACATGATAAAAAGATTTACAAAGGTAGTAAAAAGAGTAGAAAAAGGAACAAGAGAGGATTCAAAGGGAGCAAGATAGAAAGGAAAGAGAGCTTGAAGTGGCAAGGAAGATCTAGAGAGACAAAGGCGTTTAAGCAACTTGCTAAACCCTTTGCTAGTTCAAATCATGCTTTATTTAGGGAGATGATGAACATTAATGTCCCTATCTATCCTACAAATCTAACCCCATCCCATGTGAGTAGCACTCAACTTACAACTCTAACCCCATCCCATGTGAGGAACACTCCAGTTCTAATTCTAACCCCAACCCATGTGAGAAAAACTCCATTTCTAACTCTAACCCCATCCCATGTGAGGAGTACTCAATTTCCAACTCTAACCCCATCCCATTTGAGTAGCACTCTAACTCCACCACCAAGGGAGGAGAACATGGCTAGGATTAGTTTGTTAAGCAACCAGGAAGCAACAAGCTTTGTCACATTGAGTCCACTTATTTTTCCACCATGGTTTGAATGAGATTGGGAGCAACCAATCATTGTATGAAAACAAGTTTGAAATTGCAGCCTAGGAAGGCCTTTTTTTGTATTTTGTACTACCACAATTTCTATTTTGGCTTATATAAATGAAAGGGGATTCAGATCTATGTTTGACATATGTCAATGATATGCATTTTGTAAATATCATATGGTCAACATAATACTGATAAGTCAAGAAATAACAGTATTTTCAGACTTGTATCAACTTGATATTGTACCTTTTGATAAATAATAAAGACAATCTTTACCTTCTCAAGAATTGGGTAATGTGTAAGATTCAAAGTATTGTTGATGTGATCTTGTGGTAATGTTTTATCCTTGATTTCTGGTCTTCTTTTATTGCCTTTATGTAGAGTTACATGTGAATGTGCTGAAAGGAAGTAAAGTAAGCGAAAACAACTTCCTACACCAATCTAATGAGGGATAATAGTACAATTTTTCCTTAGATCATTATAGTTATAGTTATGTTTCACATTAACAAAGAGATTAACACACATTCACAAACAATTATAAATGCAATGACACAAGATATACATGGGGAAAACCATTTCAGGTGAAAAACCCCACACTCCAAAACCTGCACAATGTATTATCAAATCTGAAGGAGATTACAACACAATTGCAATGCAAGTTCTTTTAGGAGTTTTCATAATGTCAAATCTAGAGTAATTCTTGTAGAAGAACGATACCTATACAAATGAACCATACAACTCCAACTCCAAGCACCTATATATATAGAGAAGTAGTATGAATGGAGGTAGCTTCTAGAGTAAGTCACACAAGGAACTCATCCAAATCCACGTGGCCCAATTTCTAAGGCCATAAAACATGCGTATGACACTTGTAATAGATTCTCTTTCATCCCTTACAACCCCCAAATTGGGCGCCCCAAATTTGCCCAATTAAGGTATGATAGATGCTCTTACAATGTCATAAAATCCATCATATATGACACCTCTTATAGATGTAAGAGAATCTGTCATAACTGACTATTAATAGAAGATTCTCTTACAACCTGTCATAGTCAAACTTGGGTGCCTAATTCCTCCATGCAAGATGCTTTCTAACACTTGCCTTCACATGTCATAGGATCTTCTATTTCTGGCTCTTACATGTCATAGATTTTGTCATAACTCTTACACATCATAAAACTCTTACAACTCCCAAAAGATGCCGACACATGGAAAAAGTCTTGTCCCACAAGGTGGGATGTCTATCTCCTCATATGAGGACAAAAATACACTTAGTCACCTTCCATGTAGGATGACACATCACCGTGCCAACTCCCACAAAGTGACAAAATAAGATTTGCATACAAATTACAATAATACGCAAAGAATAAGTACAATTAAATAATAAATGCTAAGAACTTGCAAAGGTTGAGACTCCTTTTAATTCCCAACATTCTCACACTTGTTGAACACCTTTCAAGAGCCAAAAGAATGACAAGATTTAATTGCTAGGGGCCAAGAGGCGCATAGACTCCGAAGACCATCTGATCTTCTTTGTGCTCATGAGCTTTGTCAAGAAATCTGCAACATTTTCAAAGTATCAACCTTCTTCAAATTCACCTTCTCATCCTCTACCATATCATGTACAAAGTGGTACTGCACATCAATGTACTTGGTTCGTGCATGGAAAGTAGGATTCTTCACCAAATATATGGCACTCTAACTGTCACAAGAAATGGTAATCTTCCTTGCATCAAACCTAATGTCAAAACACAATCTCTTAAGCCAAATGGCTTCCTCACAAGCATGAGTAGCTGCCATGTACTCTACTTCAGTCATGGACAAAGTGATCACAGGTTGCCGCTTACTCATCCAACTAATAGCACCACCGAACATAGTGAACACATAAGCACTGGTGGATCTTCTACTGTCAATGTCACTTGCCTAATTTGAATCCACAAATCCATGAATAGTCATAAAATGTTGAGAACCAGTAGGATAACCATGATAGCACAAGGCATACTTGAAATTACCCCGTAGATATCTGAAAACTCTCTTTACCACATCCCAATGTATCCGTCCAGGATTAGCCATGAATCATCTAAGGACTCCCACTGCTTGGACAATGTCTGGTCTTGTACAGACCACCGCATACATCAAATTTCCAACCGCACTAGCATAAGGTACTCTGCTCATATCCTCCATCTCAGAAGGAGACTTCAGACAATCTGCAACAGATAACTTTGTCCCCATCGTAACAGGAACAATCAAAGGTCTACAATTTGCCATGCTAAATCTCTCCAACACGGTCTTCACATACTTACTCTAGCTTAACCAAAGTTTTATGTTTGCTCTATCTCTTCTGATCTCCATCCCTAGAAATACCTGGCAACCCCTAAATTTTTCATTTCAAACTATGCTAACTGTAGACACCCAAATTTGTCCATGTCTAGCGACACCTTGTTAAATCACTAATCCATTATCCAATTAATTAAATAAATTTTATTTATTTAATTAAAATCCCATTCTCATTCACTTAGCCAATTAATTAAATAAATTGTATTTATTTAATTAATTCCACATCATGTCTTATCTCATTTTATGCATTTATCATATTAATTAAATAAATTTTATTTATTTAATTAATTTCCAACTCATATCCCACTAATTCAAATACTTTATTTGAATTAAGCCTTTATCATTTATCACATTTCAACACTTGTCCATTTCCCATTTATCATGTGTTGTAAGACAACTTTCATTTAAAATCCTTCACATGTGCAACTAATTGGACCTAAATTTAGTAACTTTCAATCTTAGCCATTCACATAGCCTTTGAATCTCCACCGTTGATTGATCTTGGTTGAGTCCTATATAAACAGCCTCTCATTCCATATCAAGGGCATCCAGAAATCTAGCAATCCAGAAATCCAACAATCCAGCATTCATATAGCAACTCCATTATCATCTTGAGCATTCGAGCACTTGAGCTTTTATCATCCATCAATGGCAGCTTTCAGCTTTGTGATTGTTTATTGTTGAAGAAGCAGTCCACATTTCCCTCTCAAACAAGGAATCGCACGGTCTAGGTGATGTTATGCTTGCATTGCATTGTTCTTTTGGCTTCATTTAGATTAGATTCCTTGATGATGGTAGGGTTAGGGTTTCATGACTATGTCTGATCTTCCACACCTGACTTTCACCTATCACATTTTGGCACGCCCGGTGGGACTCACGTCCCTGATTAACTTCGTTTTTTGGAGTTGTTTCCTTGAAGATCAGATTTTGCAGGTGCTCGCAGAAAATTTGAGTCGCTTTTAAAGGAAAATCCGCCGCTTCGAGATTTCTGCGTCGCTTCTGAGCTGGATCAGGCCGCATATTCCTCTCTGGATCGCCTTTGACCTAACAGTCGTCGCCTTAGGTAAAACGCATCGCTTTTATCATTAAACTGATCGCCTAGGACTGTATTGGCCGCTTTTGATCTAACAGCCGCCGCTTTTGCGCATCATCAGATCGCTTTTAATCTAACAGGGGTCGCCTTTGCACAAATCCGCATCGCTTTTGACCTAACAGTGCACGCTTTTGTCCTGATATGATACGCTTATGAGCTAATAATATTCGCCTGTGCAGGTTAGGGTTTTGATTTTTGTTTTGCAGAGACAGGTCGCTTTTGACTTCCAACAGGCCGCTTCCGGTATAATGCGATCGCATATGAGACGACAGACGCCGCTTTTGCATATATTTGTGTCGCTTATGGACTAATATTATTCGCCTGTTAGGCTAGGGTTTTTGTTTATCGGCTGTGTTTTGCAGAAACAGGTCGCATCCAGCCCTCAACCGATCGCTTTTGCAAAATATGCATCGCTTATGAGCTAACAGGCGTCGCATACTGTGTTTTTGCGCGTCGCATCGGATCTGCAGTCGTTCGCCTATGACATAACAGAGGTCGCTTTTGATCAACAGTGGGTCGCATCTGGTAAAGCTCTGTTATTTTCAAGCCTGTTTCAGTTTCAGTTTGATTTTTGGCTATTAACTGGGTATTTGCGCAGCATCTTATCGATCTGTCCAAGAAAGGAGGTTATCAAACTACTGACATATCTGTTGCAGGTTCGATCGGTCCAAGATTTGTGGTTTTTTTTCACTAAATTAGGCATATTTGGGCTTGGTGCTTAAAATGAATTACTGTTTGCTCCGTGCTTGATTTATCTTTTTGATTGCTTGCATGTGCCTGATTGTAACCCAAATTTAATGACAAAAGTATCCTCTCCCCTTGCCTATCAAATGGATCTTGGGTGCATGAGAACTTGTCATTATCTTTAGAGGGCCTGCCTTCCCGGTGTGAGAAGGGATACGACCCAAGCGGTAACGGGCTAAAGCCAAGTCCTTCCGAACCGCTATATAAGAAAAGTGTTTGTGTCGAAAGCCACAAACAACGGGTGCAGTTGTGTTATACCGACAGCCAACCTCCCCCAAAACCCTCCAAGGCGCAACCCTTGGAGGCTGGGAGACTCCATAACGGAGAGTAGCGCTGCCGCATGTATAGCCACCCGAACGGATGCCCTTATTAGCAACTTTGTGTAGTAGCCAAAAACCTTCTATCTGTTGACGCAGAGGGCAAAACCCTTGAAGCGGCCCCGATTCATGCGGTTCTTAGCCGAGGTAGCAGGGACAATCTAAAGGTTTGGAGAGGGTCAAGCCTTATAAGAATCCCGGATCTTGGTATGCGTGAGAAGTGTGTGCAAATGTAAGGAGGAGCCGGTGCTATCAAGATCCTGGAGCTACCCGCTTTGAATAGGCGCAGCTAGGGGATTCAACAGATACTGTCCTATCCTAGCCTAGGTTGTATCAGTTTGTGCTTGTTGTGAGTGTGAGTGACTGTTATCATTGTTTTCTTGCTGAAAAAACTGCAAAAATCAGACCACTGGTACACAAACACAGTCGCTTTTGAACCTAAACTGCTCGCACAGACCATCAACATCGCTTCTGAACTGTAGTGACTCGCATTCTGCCTGAACTGCATCGCTTTTAAACAACAACTGCCCGCATACTGTTTAAACAGAGTCGCTTTTAAACCGTAGTTGATCGCCTTTTGACTGAACAGAATCGCTTCTGAACCACAGATGATCGCCTAGTGTCTGAACCAAGTCGCATCTGATTCATTACCAGTCGCATGTTGTTTGAGCCAAGTCGCTTTTAATCCACAGTTATTCGCCTGATTCCAGAACAAGCTCGCCTATGAACAACAGACTGTCGCCTTTAGGGATATATGAGTCGCCTATGAACCAACAGTAATCGCCTTTGAACCAACAGTCATGGCCTCTGGCATAGCATTCGCTTCTGGTTAGCATTGGCATTTTTCTGTCGAAACTAAACCAGGTCGCATTTGAGCTATCATTAATCGCCTTTAGCATCCTCTGAGTCGCCTTTGAGCTATCATCAGTCGCCTGTAGCTAAAATTCTTGCAAATCTCAGTGCATCAGCTAAATTAGCCTCAGGACCAGCTTGCTTGAACCTCAAACATCAGCTTTCAGACTTACCTTTGATCAACAGCAAACACCTGGACTTTGTCTCCTATTTTTGAGCTTATCAATCAATCACAACTCATGAGCTTTTCCATCTTTTTGAGATCCCAACCAGCAAATCAGACATCAATCCAATCATTTCGAGCAACAAACAACCTTCAGTTTTAGCTTCAGCCACCAAACAACCTCCAGCTTTAGCTTCAGCAAACAATCTCTTTTAGCTTTAGCTCCAACAAACATCAACAATCTTTCCCTTGAGTGATTAAGCTACCTCTAGGGACAACCAACAACAACTCAACCAAACCAAATCAACCAAGCAACTTAGCCAAACTAGCAAAACCAAAACAACAACCAATCAACCAACTATCATCTTTTGGGTCTTAACACTTTGACAAGCTCAACTTCATCATCAACATCATGCCTCAAACTAGGAGTCAATATCGAGCTGAAATAGAAGCCAAATTGAAAGCTGAAATGGATGCCAAATTGCAAGCTGAGATGAAACAATTCACAACACCTCTTAAGGACGCAACTCAATTCACAACCGGTGTGCCTTCTCATATGTTTATACCTCCAGGGTACACTAGGGGCGAATCATCTTCACAACAAATGCACCCTCTACCATCCTTGGAAACTTTCGAAGAACAATCTCAAGACGACTCATCAGAATTTCAAGATACCTATCTATGGGACCAAGTTGAGAAACTCATGATATCTGAGCCTGATCGCTGTTTTCTCCAACTTGCTCGCATGGGTGCTAAACTACCTAAAGACTTTGATATATCCACTATTAGAGAGCACGATCCCAACACTACTGCTGTTGTTGCGAATAAACCATCTACTATAGTCACATCATCTCCTATTACCTCGCAAACACCATCCTCATTACCTCTTGTTGCTTCATTTGAATTACCACGATCAGAGCATACCTTAGAACCATTGATAGTGCCCACCAATGTGCTTCCTCTCATGTCACAAAATCTCAACATCCCACCTTTTCATGTCCCTCAACATATCTCTCCTTCTACCATGACTGTTTCCATGCCTCACGTCACACAAGCTGTCCATGTCACGTAAGCACAAACACTTCGAGCATCACAAGCAATTCCCATATCTTATGGTGTGCATACCTCTCAAACCATTCCAACAACACATGTCTTCCATGCTTCACAACCATTGCGATCTACCACATCTCATACACCAACTGCTAATTCCTTCATGTTATCCTATAATCCCAATGTTAGCCTTATTGACATGAGTGATCCCCTCATTTCTCAAGCCAATCCAAACAATCAGATCGCTTATGTTGATCAACTTACATCCATGCTGTCCTCTTCCTCTAATCCTTCACACACTATCAATCCATCTTATGCTACCCAAGGCTTCTCTAATATCACCCAACACATGACATATACCAATCCTCATATTGTCCAAAATACCAATCCTAATGTTCACCCTTCTGTTGTATCTACCAATCCCTCCGTCACTTACCATGTCATGAATTCAATTCCAACTTCCCAACCATCTGCTACTATCAATCCCACATCCACTTCTCATGTAATGCACACCCACTTACCACTTGTGTCTCAAGGACAGCAATCCTCTAACACATACATGTCACATACCACTCCTTTGACACACATTGTGGGCACACAACCCCAACAAACCGTTACAGCTTCATACATCCCACAACCACAACAAACTGTCACAACTCCACATATACCACAACCGCAACCACAATATGTTTCATATCACACTCCACCCCCTTTGCAACAATAGCAGTTATCCTCAGCCGATATCCAACAGATGATCGATGAAAGAGTAGGACAAGGCAAGAAACCCTTCTCTCTCGAAAACATATGCGCTTATCCATTTGACAAGTCTCTTAATATGATACCTTTTCCACCACACTTTGAAATCCCACAATTTGATAAGTACAAAGGGAAAGGAAATCCGGATGACCATCTTCGAGCCTTTTTCGTGGCATGTCTCGATGTTGCCTATGATGATACATATCTTTTGAGACTATTTCCTCGAAGCTTAGCAAGACAAGCTCTCGAATGGTTTTCCCATTTACCTCCAGGAATTAAGACTTTTTCCGAATTGGCAACCAAGTTTCGATCACATTTTGCCTTCAATATTGAACATGAGGTAAACATGAATGACCTTGTCAACAACAAACAACGCAATGGTGAAACCTTTTCCTCATTTACCCAACGATGGCGTAATATGGCTAGCAAATTATCATGGGAAATCCCTGAGAAACAACAGCTTGACATCTTTGTTCAAAATCTTCATCCTGAGCTGTCATTCCAATTACAATTGCAAAGTGCTAGCACCTTTGACGAACTAGTTTCCAAAGGAGTTATTATTGAACGAGCCTTAATTGCCAAAGGAACTATCAAAATCTTTCGTGATAACAAAGATTCTCCCCAAAATTCCAATGATAAGTCTCGCTTTTGGAACAAGAACAAGAATGTTGTCAATGACGGTATTGTTGATACAAAGAATATCCAAACTATGAGAGCTCCTATCAACATTCAAGCAGCCTCTCCACCAAGACAGTCTTTTCCACAACAAAGAAACCAACGCCAAACTTCTAATCCACGCCGACAATTTACACCATTAGTGGAACCCATGGAAGTTATTCTTCGAAAGCTGCTTCAAGCCGGAGATGTTATTCTACCCGATGCACCACCAAATGGCGAACCACTCTTTCGAGCTCCTTGGTACAAAGAGAATGAGTATTGTGATTACCATCGAGTTAAAGGACACAAAACAAATGGTTGTATGCGCTTAAAACATGTTATCCAAGACTGCATTGATCAAGGTCTAATTAACGTCACACCTTCAACACCTCAACCTGCTCAACAATCCACATCAAACTACGATCTGGAGACTTTCAAGAATCCACTTCCATCTCATGATCAGACAAATAACCTTCAAGCTGGAAATGCTATTCCCTATAGCTATGCATCATCTACCATTGGCCGCATTGACCATGCTCGCATTTCTACCATTACCATCCAAGGAGCACCTGATTGTGCCGTAACCACGCGAAGAGGTCGAGTTACCGTTCAAGGAGCACCTCCTCATCCTCCTCGACCTCTCTCTGACTATAACCTTTTGGATCACCTTGGCAAAACACCCGCACACATATCTATCCTTGAGCTGCTCCGCCTATCCCCCGCACATAAAGCTATCCTTGATAAGGCCTTACAAGAATCTTCGGTGCCTAATAATATTAATATCACACAATTTCAATCCATGGTCGCTAGCATTGCAGCCCCTTGTCATTTAACCTTTTCTGACAAAGATCTTCAACCCTCCATGCATCCGTCACACAATGAGGCCCTCCATATTGAAGTATTTGTTAACCAACGCCGTATCAAACGAGTCTTGATAGATGGGGGAGCTGGTCTAAATATATGTTCTTTGAAACTTATCAAACAATTGGGATATTCTGAGAAAAATGTTGACACCTCCAAGGTTATAACTATCAGAGCATATGATGACGCTGAAAGAGATACTGAAGGGATCATCTTATTGCCTATTCAAGTTGGACCGGTCATTACAGAAACTCGCTGTCAAGTCCTTGATATTGATCTGCCTTACAACATCATCCTCGGTCGCCCTTGGATCCATACCCTTAAAGCAGTTCCATCTACATATCACCAATGCCTTAAATTTCCGCATAAGGGTGTTGAAGTTACCATTCAAGCTGATCCTAATCCATTTGAGTTTTGCCGTGCTTTTCAAGCTAAATATCAGAGTCCAAACCGTATCCCTCTCAACACCGAGGCATATCCATCATCCTCCTATGTCGACCCATCCGATCTCCTCAAGCCCTCATCTAGCAAAGCCGCTTCCAACCTCCATATCAAATATACCGACCATGGCCCTGGTGAGTACAAATTGCAGGAATCCTGTTGCGTTGGCACCCTTCCGTTATCTCCTAAATCCCACGGTAAGCTTTCTATATCTAAACCCACTTCATCCTCCGCTGTTATCAGAGCTCCCCCCACCGTATTCATTAAGGGTGGTTTCTTGGATGACGAAGATATTGAGGACATAAACTCTTGGATATTCTTTGATGAAAATGACCAAGTCCAACTTGAAGTAGAGCGATACAACAACGGGTTTCGTATCATCAAGAACATGGGCTATAAAGGACATGGTGGCTTGGGATCACAGGAACAAGGACCTATTGAGCCCCTTATTGTGTCTAAGAAGTTTAATAAGCAAGGCCTTGGTTACCAACCGGAGGTACCGCGATCCAAAGACATTAAGTGTATTTCCGATATTGACGTTGGATCTTCTTCGGTAGGAGAGACTTCTAACTCGGATACCATCGACGACTCCTCCCTTCATATCACAGACCTCTTTCAAGAACATTCCATCTTCATGTTTTCCGCAATCTCTTCTAGCCATCACGATCCCTCCATTAGCCTCTCACTCGTATATCCTGACCTCATCGATTGGGACCAACAGGGGGCACCGATATTAGATACATTTGAAAATGACGAAGCCATTGCAGAATTCATGGGTTTGAGACAAGGTATCCCATTGGGTGATCACAAAGCAGGTTTCATGATGGAATTACCTAAACTAGCATATTTTGGCGGAAGTATCAAATCCTTCAGTCGCAAAAGTGAAATAAACAAAATTCAACAAAATAGGTCACTAGGTGAAAACCGCAAGGCGCCTCTTGACCGTGAAAAAGTAAAAATAAAGGACGTATCTGAAGGTGAAAACCTCTCTGAGGCACCTGAGGATGAGGGATTTGATCTTCCTGTCACTGCTGATTACCATGAGAAATCAACTGTGCTAGTTGAAAAATCACAAGACATGAACTTGGGAACAGAACAAAATCCGAAGATCACCTTTTTGGCAGCATCACTATCAGAGCAAGAACGAAAGAACTTCACAGCATTCTTCCTGAGACGAGCTATAAATTTTGCATGGACTTATGCAGACATGCCAGGACTAGATCCTTCACTTGTGGTACATCATTTAGCAGTATTCCCTGATGCAAAGCCTGTCAAACAAAAATTGCGCAAAATGCATCCACAAGTTGCCTTATTGGTTAAAGCAGAAATTCAGAAACTATTAGAAGCAAAGTTCATAAAGCCTATTGATTATCCAGAATGGGTTTCAAACTTGGTACCTGTAGCAAAACCAGATGGACGAGTTCGCTGCTGCACGGACTTTAGAGATCTTAACAAAGCATGTCCTAAAGACGATTTTCCATTACCAAGCATAGACAACATTGTTGATCTTACAGCAGGACGTGAAATGCTATCTTTGATGGATGGATTTTCTGGTTATAATCAAATCAGAATAGCAGAGGAAGATCAAGATAAAACATCTTTTATTTGTCCATGGGGCACATATTGCTGGGTTGTAATGCCTTTTGGTCTCAAAAATGCTGGAGCTACCTATCAACGAGCCATGACAGTTATTTTTCATGACCTTTTTCATACTATCATGGAAGACTATGTTGATGACATCCTGGGAAAATCTAAGACAAGGGAAGGACATCTACCAGTATTGGCACAAATTTTTGATCGATTAGAGAAATACCAAGTCAGACTAAATCCAAAGAAGTGTGTATTTGGTGTAACATCAGGAAAACTATTGGGATATATTGTGTCTCGACGAGGCATAGAAGTGGACCCAGCTAAGGTAAAAGCTATCATAGAAATGCCTCCACCAACGAATCTCAAACAGCTCCGCAGTTTACAGGGTAGGCTACAATCTATCCGCAGATTTATCTCACAACTCGCAGATAAATGTCATCCTTTTCAGCATCTTCTTCGCAAGGGTGAACCTTTTAAGTGGGATGAAAAGTGTCAACAGGCTTTTGATAAGATAAAGGAATACTTGGCAACACCTCCTATGTTAATACCTCCTGTACTTGATCGTCCATTACTGCTTTATATATCATCAACAACCGCAGCATTAGGTGCACTTCTAGCTCAACATGATGATTCAGGAAAAGAACAAGCCATCTATTACATTAGCAGAACTCTTGTGGGATATGAACTCAATTACTCATTCATGGAAAAAGCTTGTTTAGCATTAGTGTTTGCTTCCCAAAAGTTGCGACATTATATGTTGAACCAAACAACAAAGCTCATCTCTAATGTGGATCCCCTCAAGTATCTCCTTTCAAAAGCACTTCTTACAGGGAGATTAGCAAAATGGGTTATGATCTTGAGTGAATTTGACATACAATATGTGAACCGTAAAGCTATCAAAGGACAAGTCATTGCTGATCAATTAGCTGCAGCACCTATCACAGACTTTCAGCCAATATATCCCGAATTCCCTGATGAAGGATTGTTTACTTTCAGCTCTCCAACACGATGGCAGCTATACTTTGATGGATCATACACTCAACACGGATCTGGAGCAGGTATCTTGTTTGTCACTCCCCAAGGAGACTGCATACCTAAATCATACAGAATAGCATTCCCCTGTACCAATAACATAGCAGAGTATGAAGCTTTAATCACAGGTTTGCGCATGGCAGTACAATGGGCTATCAAACAGTTACGAGTCTTTGGTGATTCTCAGCTAGTTATCAAACAGGTCTTAGATGAATATCAAACAAAAGATGAGAAGCTTCTTCCATACAAACTAATGGTGGATGATTTCAAGCAATATTTCGAGGACATTACCTTTGAGCAAATTCCAAGACTACAAAACAGAGCAGCTGATGCCATGGCTATGATTGGGTCTCTTTTAGATATGCCATCTAACACCCATAAATGTGAATTCTTGGTCGAACAGCTTTTGATCCCTGCATTTGAAGTTCCACAGTCTGAGCTTATATGTGAGATTGTTGGTCCCAACTCGTTGTGGTACAAAGATATATACGAGTATCTCCGTAATCACACCTTGCCTCTTCAACTATCCAACACCCAACGTAAAACTTTTATCCGTCGAGCCTCTCGTTACACTATCTTAGGAGACACCCTTTATCGCCGAAGTCTTGATGGTATCCTTCTTAGATGTCTTGATTCTGAGGAAGCAAAAACGGCCTTACGTGAAGTACATGAAGGTGTCTGCGGTTCGCATTCCGCTGGCCCTGGCCTTGTTAAGAAACTTCTGCGAGCAGGATACTATTGGCCAACTATGGAAAAAGATGCCCAACAATTTGCAAAGCGATGTCTACAATGTCAGAAACATGGAGATCTAATACATGCACCAGCACATGAGCTTCAGCCTATTGTCACTCCATGGCCTTTTTCGCAATGGGGACTTGATCTTGTGGGTAAAATCCATCCTACTTCATCAAATGGTCATAAGTTTATTATCACTGCCACTGAGTATTTCACAAAGTGGGTAGAAGCTATACCAATGACCTACATCACAGGTAAACAAATAGCTAAATTCATCCTACATTACATCATCTGCCGTTATGGAGTTCCTCAAGCTATTGTCACAGATAATGGCCGGCCTTTCAAGAACCAAGAGGTTAGAGATCTTTGCAATAAGTTTCATATTCAACATAGGTTCTCTACGCCTTATTATCCTCAGAGCAATGGTCAAGCTGAAGCCTCTAATAAGACAATCATCAAGATCCTTAAAAAGACTGTTAACGAAACTGGTCGAGATTGGCATCTACAACTGCATCCTGCTTTATGGGCATATAGAACAAGTGTCAGAACTCCTACTGGCGCCACACCCTATGCTCTAGTCTATGGCACTGAAGCTATTTTGCCTATCGAGGTTGAGATCCCCTCTTTGCGCATATCCTTGCAACACACTGTTTCAGATGAAGAATATCGAGTCTCCCGACTCCATGATCTTGAGCTCTTAGATGAACGCCGCCTTACAGCATTGAACCATCTTCAAGTCTATCAAAACCGGCTACGCCGCAGCTACAACAAAAAGATCAGAGAACACAGATTTCAGGTTGGCGACCTTGTCCTTAAAGAAAACCAAAGGAATCAACAACATCGAGAGAAACAGGGCAAGTTTGAACCAAATTGGCTTGGTCCTTTCATTATCACAGCAGTTTATGGATCTGGTGCATACACTTTGTCAACACCTGAAGGCATTCCCTTGGATGAACCCGTCAACAGCGTTCATCTCAAGAAGTTTTATCCATGAATCTCAGCTATCCCACAAAAACAAAACAAAAAAAAAAAAAAAATAAGATAAATAATCCGTCCTCTGGTGAAAACCTGGTAAACAGGCGCCTTGGATAAGTACCATAGTGAAAACCTGGCAAACAGGCGCTATGTGTAGTGACCAGCTTCCCTCATTTGTCTGGTTCGTTTGATCATTTTCCCCACTGCATCTTGTATAAGCTATTTTCATAAGCCCTATCGCAATCTCACACATAGCCTTTCCTCTTCATCCTTTGCCGATGCTAGTTATCATATGTGAGACATTGTCGTGATATCTATATCTTTTGGCACCTTAGCATCTTGGCCACATTTTTTCTGCATTGTCGCTTCTGCATAATAAACCTCATCCCACACTGGGGGCATTTGTTGAGTCTTATTTGGAAGTGGATCCTGTTATCTCTAGCTCATAACACATCAACCAACTCAGCTTTCGACACAGCACACCTTATCAACTTCAGCCATGGCACATGTCCACCGACAACTATGACCTAACGACTTGCAACCAGGACTCATACCTTCACAATTCATCCACAATCATCCAACAATCGCACCAAACATCGCTTGATCAAACATCCAATCGATTAGCCACATCAATAAGAACTACATCCAGCTCTATCGTTGACGCCTTGATCCCGTGGATACAGGGTATGTAGGCAATCCGAGATGCGAAGGAAGCACTCTGATTCAGGCTAAGACGATAGCCCCTTTCATCAGTCATCTGTCATTCTAAACATTCTTCAATCTTTCAGCTCATATTCTTCTATCTTTCATCACTTACATCATCAATAAAACCCAGAACTACATATTCATCATGTCTCATCTTCATCGTAAATGTGCTTTGATCCCGTGGATACAGGGTATGTAGGCAGTCTGGAATACGAAGGAAGTTTCCAGTACTCAAGCACCGATGATCCCCCCATCTTCTTCATCTTCATTCATCATCCATCTTCTCCTCTTTGATCAGCTCGAACAGGAAGCAAACCATGTGTATATTACAAGCTCAAGCACTTTAACCAATCATAGGTAAGCCAGAAGCTATTTGTCCGCATGCCTTAAGCCAACATCTGCTATAGCCATTTATCAACAACTTTAGCCTTCAACAGGATGTAGCTTTCCTCTTAACAAGGCGCCAGCTTGATCTATCCAAGAGCACTCAACATTTGGCAAGAGAACGTGATGACAGTATCTTTTGTTTTATCTTTTGATTTATCTTTTGTCCCTTTTCTGCACCTAGTCAAGACTGCCTTGATCTATTTATATCTTGGTATGTTGCGATGAAGTAAGGACTGGGGCATGGTCATATAGCTTTCGTATGCCGTGTTTGCGGGATGATCTTATTCTCTTCCTATGCGTCTTGGTATCTTGTACGTGTTGGGATTAGCATCTTACATATCAATATCTCTAGCATCTGAGAAGCTAAACAGTCTCTTATGCATTAGAGACTATTCTATGTTAAGACTAACTCCATACATATAACCAGCAAGCTATCATTATGTGTAGTGGAGATAAGCTCAAACCATTGTTTGTAGCGTCAAAGTCCAACACTAGCTGTTATTCATATCTTGTGCATGTTGGCTCACCATCTTGACCACATGCGTTCAGACAAGATTGTAACACGTTAGTTACGCATTGGATACCTCGACACCTTGGTCTCTTATACCCTGGTGCATAACATCCATATGCTATATCAAACATAAGGACTGCATTTCTTTTCATTTTGAGCAATTACTTGAAAGCTGCCCATCATCATCTTATCCATTTTATCTATCCATTCGTTCCGTCATCCTCAGCCAAGATCAATCATCTCCATCATCCTTTGTCCATATTCCCGCTCCTGCAAAACAAGTGTTAGCCATACATAAGTCCATTACATATCTTTTTCTTTACCATCTACCTATATGCATACATCTATTCATGTCATTACCCTTTACATTTTCAAATATTTTCTATCCATTACCATTTGCATAAATATCCATTCATAATCCATATATAATCCATACACATAACATGCATAGCCATCATAATATCAACATCACAACCAATATAACATCATATAGATCGCCAAAACTGCCATATATATATATATACATGTGTGTCAAAATACAAGTGTCTACAATACAAGCTGAGCCCTGAAAAGAATGAATGTACAACAATGGCTCTAGGCCTCATCATGATACAATGTCAACAAGGTATGCCCTAGCGACTACTGCCAGCTCCCTCACCCTGACCACCACCACCAACAGGTCCTGTACCTGGTCCTCCATCTCTCGGTGGCCCCATCACTGAAGCTACTGACCGAGATCCACCTGACCTCCGCGAGCTCGAAGCCCCTGACCTGCTCCTGAAGCTAGGCTGTCTCTGCTCTGCTGGCACAGCTCCATAATATAAGCCTCTATAGTACTCAGCCTCACCCTGCACTCTCCGAAGCTCGGCCTGTACTGCTGTCAACTGTGTGGCTAAGTACATAGTAGCTCCATCAGTCCCCAAGGCAGTCACTGCTCTATCCCGCTCACTAGTCATAACCTGCAGCTGCTGTACTGCCCTATCTCTCTCAGCTCGCAGACCATCTCTCTCTGCTCTCATAGCCTGCTCCTGCTGTACTGCAGTATCTCGCTCAAGCCTCATCATCTGCTCATGCTGCCTAGCTGTATCCCTCTCTCCTGTAGCTCTCGCGAGCGCACCATCATCCTGTCCATCTCCTCTCTGTGCTCCCAGCTGTAGCTGAGCCTGATAAGTCTGTGCCTGTGCTCTAGCATGCCTCAGACTGATCACGGCCTGATGCCTATCCATCTCCACCCTCCTCAGCCTCATCTGTGCTCGCTGCCTCCATCTCCTCTCCTCTCTGATCCGTCTCCGCAGCTGCTGAATGCCCACATCATCCCCTGCTCCGATCTGTGCCTGTGGCTGTGCTAATATAGCTGGCTGACCTGGCACCTGCCCTGGCATCTGTATCCCTGGTGCAGCTGGCACTACTGCCTGTGCTGGTGGAGCCCGTCGTCGTCGCCTCCGAACTGGTCTCTCCATCCCAATCTCCCCAATCTCTCCATCTCGTGTCAACCGAGTCGGCCTAGCTGTCGCCCAGTATGCATCATACTCTGGCAATGTACCTGGCTCTGCTGGACCCTGTCTCCACTGCCATGCTACTGGCTGCAATCCATCTCTCTCTGCCAAGGCTGTGTCCACCACAACCTCTGGACCCCAATCGAACACCTCCTGCCTCGTCCTCCCAAAAATGGCATCCCCTACAGGTACTGCCTGTGCCTCTCCAAACTGTCTCAGGGCTCTCTCTGGCAAATAGCGCTCTATAATGTACAAGCCGCGTCCAAAAATGTACCTCGCCTGTCTCGCATAAGCAAGCTCGGCATCCTCCTCCTCCCACTGCTCACATCCTAGCCATGGCCTCCATACAAACCTGTCTATCTCATCCAACCTCCGTCGCCAGTATACCACCCCTCGGCGCTGTCGATATGTCAAGGCTCCTCTATACATCCGTGCAAATGGCTCTCCTGCTGCTCTAGCCACCCATCCCTCTGGTCTCGTCACTGGAATGTGCTCATAAGCCCATACGTGCAACACTGTCACTCCTGCTGACATACTGGCTCCGAACATATATGCACAATCATGTAGGTAGTGATAGAGCTGTCCCAACACGCACTCTGCCCATGCATATCTCGTGCCATAGGAGAACATGCCCTCCATCACTGTCCCCCATCCTACAGGAAACCCTCTCGCTCTCCTATCACCCACTAGCCATCTAATGATAGCCACTACCACTCGCTGCAACCTGTCACAGAGCTCCTCCATCCTCCCCATCGGTATCTCCGAACCCTCTGCTCCGATGTCTGGTGTCCCAAACAATCTCCTGAATGCAGCTGGGCCCATCTCCGGATCATAATCTACCCGATCCCCATCTATCGGAATCCTCAAAATCTGGAACACATCCTCTAAGGTGATGGTCGCCTCTCCTGTCGGTAACAAGAATGAACTGTGCTCGCTCATCCATCGCTCCACCATCGCCGTCATCAGTCCTCGATGTGCCTGCACTGGCTCTAATCGTGACACATGCTCTAAGCCCAGAATCTCTAACACCAGTAGCTCCTCTGCATCCAACTGTCTCACTAGCCGCAAATCTCTCGGATGGGGCTCCCGTGATAGTAATGGCGGTAGTACATCCTGCATCATCCATTTCCCCTTGTCAGTCCATTCCGTTAATCATTCATATCAAAATCTGCCTATCTATCTGCTATTTTCTCCTACACCTACCATATGCGGTTCACTTTACCACAAGCGACCTCTACTCCTACATAAGCGACCTATATGTGCCAGGACCTAAACTGGTCGCTTTTGGTGACGTGTGTGAATTAATTACGCTTCTAGGCTATTAAATGCACGCTTTTGGGAAAAGTTTTGAGACATACCGGTGCGCCTGCTCCCTCTGGTCGTCCATGTGTCCTCACTCGCTCCGCACGATGATCTCTGCGTGGAATCACCATCCTGCTAGCTCTGCCACTCTCACTCTCAGGAGCTCTAGATTTCTCTAGGTTTCTAAGCACAAATGAGCACAAATGAGCCTCTTTGCCCTTGCACCCCCTACTTATAGCCCTTCTCCAAACCCTAATTCTTCTATACCACAGCCTCTTTTCTTCGCATTTGCCCTATTTTCTGCCTTTTCTTCTATCGAGCGCCAACCCAGTCTTTCCTGGTTCGCCTGGCTTACCTCTCGAGGGGGCATCACCTGCCAGTTACACTGGGGCATAACTTGTTTATCGAACATATCTCACATCTTCTTTGACACAACGTTCTATCGAACATTGTATCAAAGAGGGGCAAAATGTAGACACCCAAATTTGTCCATGTCTAGCGACACCTTGTTAAATCACTAATCCATTATCCAATTAATTAAATAAATTTTATTTATTTAATTAAAATCCCATTCTCATTCACTTAGCCAATTAATTAAATAAATTGTATTTATTTAATTAATTCCACATCATGTCTTATCTCATTTTATGCATTTATCATATTAATTAAATAAATTTTATTTATTTAATTAATTTCCAACTCATATCCCACTAATTCAAATACTTTATTTGAATTAAGCCTTTATCATTTATCACATTTCAACACTTGTCCATTTCCCATTTATCATGTGTTGTAAGACAACTTTCATTTAAAATCCTTCACATGTGCAACTAATTGGACCTAAATTTAGTAACTTTCAATCTTAGCCATTCACATAGCCTTTGAATCTCCACCGTTGATTGATCTTGGTTGAGTCCTATATAAACAGCCTCTCATTCCATATCAAGGGCATCCAGAAATCTAGCAATCCAGAAATCCAGCAATCCAGCATTCATATAGCAACTCCATTATCATCTTGAGCATTCGAGCACTTGAGCTTTTATCATCCATCAATGGCAGCTTTCAGCTTTGTGATTGTTTATTGTTGAAGAAGCAGTCCACATTTCCCTCTCAAACAAGGAATCGCACGGTCTAGGTGATGTTATGCTTGCATTGCATTGTTCTTTTGGCTTCATTTAGATTAGATTCCTTGATGATGGTAGGGTTAGGGTTTCATGACTATGTCTGATCTTCCACACCTGACTTTCACCTATCACACTAACAACTAAGACTTCAAATCATAAATCAAACCTTTACCATTCCCAATTAGTAACATATCATCAACATACAACGCTATAATGAAAATGCGATCATTATCAAACTTGAAGTAAACACAATGATTTGATTTCGATCTCAGAAATCCAATACTCAACACAAAGGCATCAAACTTTTGGTACCACATCCTAGGAGACTACTTAAGACCATACAAAGACTTTTTCAACTTGCAAACTAGATTTTCTTTACCTTTATAATGTAGTGCTTTGGCTGTGACATATAAATCTCTTCATCCAAGTCACCATGAAGGAATATTATCTTCACATCCATCTGCTCCACCTCTAAATCATACACTGCTGCAAGAGATAACATGAACTAAATAGATGTCAGCTTTACAACTGGAGAGAAAATCTCACCATAGTCAATTCCCTCCACCTATGAATACCCCTTCACAACCAACCTTGCCTTATATTTCTAAATGTTTCCATCTGAACAAAACTTTTTCTTAAACAATCCTTTGCATCCAATAGGATTTTTTCCTTCAGGCAAAGGCACCAAGTCCCAAGTATTATTCTTTTCCAAAGAAGCCATCTCTTCTTCCATGGCCTCCTTCTAGGAACCTACATCTTTCATACCCATAGAAGCCATCTTTCATCTCTTAGTCTTAGGATGGAGTGCTTGAACCTTAAATATCAAACAATGATGAAATTACCACCAAAACCCTAGTTAAACAAGTCTAAAATTTCTACAGAGGTCTGATATAAATTATGATACAAAAAAGATGGAAATCTTGATGTTCACAAAGTCTCCCAATAGTGGCACCGGCCATACCAAAACCCTAGGCAATGAATGGGTGATGAAAATATATCATTTAAACCCTCTGATTTGCATACATTCACCAATAACCTACATAAAAGATTCAAACCCTAGTTGATATGACAATTTCCTTACAAACCCTAGATAGTATGATGATCCTTTAAAGCTCCAATATGATGTAAAACCTACAACTATGCTCAATGATGAACCCTAGATGGATCCACCTCACAAAGTGGAGTGGGTTTTCATCCAAACCACTAAATTCTAAAGGTTTTCATCCTTAGAATCTTGCCAAAACAAAGTTATAGCCAAAGAGAAAATCTCCAAGTATCAAATGACAAATTCACAATATGATCCAAATGACTCCCAAACACCCATTTTATAACCCACAAGTTAGGCACCCAAAATCACTTTATTTTATTTTACTTTCAAGTCCAACTCCATAATAAAATATTATTTTATTTTAAATTTTTCTTTTTTCTTCCTCAACTTGGGTATAAAATATTAATATTTTATTATTTTTCCCATATCATATTTAGGTAGTCACCTTTGGAAAAATATAATATTTTAATAAATAAAATATTATATTTATTTTGTCATTTTAATTTATTTTATTTTTGAGCTTTATTTTTAAAGTGACTTTCCAACTTTCCAAATATCTAAGTCGCTTTAGTTAGAAATGAGTTAATATAACCAACTTTCCAAATGTCAAGGTCACTTAAGCTGCAAAGGCTTAAAAAGGGGACATTACACTTTAGCAAAAACAAAAACATTTGTATCCACAGAGCAATGAGCAAATATAATAGAATGGCTATCCTTCCATAATTGGAAGAGGATCTCCACCTTGAAAGCATGCCAACTTTGAGTATACTTGAAGGGGATACAAGGCCAATCCCCCCAAAGAGCCATATGCCATGAGAAAGGCTCAAGGTAGAAGGGGGAAAAAATCATGAATCCATCTTCAGAGATGTTGGGCTCGATGACAAAACTAGAAGAGGTGCATAAAGGACTCTGGTTACCCATAGAAAGGGCAATGGGGATCCTGGATGCCTGTGCAATGAAGGTGAGAGTCCACTGGTAAGCCTTGGAAAAGAATAACCAAGAAAAATGATCCAATTTAGGTTCCACAATAGATGTCCAAATATTACAAAACTTGTGTTGCCAGGTTGAAAGAGGGGACTATAAATGCCATCTCAAATTGAGGATGGGCACCATGGGAAGATGAAAAAAATGCCATCGATACCCTAGATGTGACTTGTAATTACAGAAGCCTGTATTAGGCATCCAACACCAATCCTTCCACCATGGAGCTTGGAAGAATGGATACAAATTTTATGCCACATTTCAACTAGGAGAGCCTCCTTAACAACCTCAAAATTCTCTCGATCAGACTGAGAAAGGAAAAATTGAGTACTCAAATCATCCCCCATGGTAGCTCTAGAAAACAAATCTTGACGAGTATGAATGCCTTTCTTATGAAAGTGCAAGGCCTTGACCCAAGGAAGATTGGCGAGAGGGAGCCCTTGAAGCTGAATGAGAGGGGACCACCATAGATTGTGCTAGTTGAAGGAAATACTATCTCAAAAACCATTTCTAGCCTAGAAAAGCCAGGGCTTAATAGCTTCCCAGGAATGCTAAAGACTTTTGGTGACAAAGGACCCCTCAATATGCACCAATTCTTTCATAAAAAGAAGGGTCTAAAAACTAACCGCATTCCAAGCTGGTCAGTTGACTGGAAACCCAAAAGAAATGAAATGTCTGAGAAGGATCTTCTGGGCTTCATTGCCAGAGATGGCACGAACAATCCATTTGACACATAAAGCCAAGCCTTAGCTCTGGGTTGAGAGTAGGCCAAGCCCACCAGAATCTCATGGAAGGTAGCAGAATTCCCACGCCACGTGATGGACTCCTTTATGATCCTCAAAGGAGGCCCAAAGAAAATCATGAAGCAATTTCTCAAGCTTCATATAAGAGGCTTTAGAAGGAACCCAATGTGAAGAGTAATAATCATGGGTGGCCGCCAAAATTTTGGAGCAGACTTGAAACTTCCAAGCCAATGAAAGCGGTTTGGTAATCTAGAAAGAAAGCTTCTTCTCAATTCTTGATAGTATTGCATTCCAAAGGTCGACCAGAGATGCTTGAAAGGCAAAGGAAATGCCAAGAAAGAAGAAAATTTCTCCATGTGAAATCCACTTCCAACCATAGCTGAGAATCCATGGAGTTGCTAGAAGGAAAGACTAGCAATAGCATTGAGTTTTGTGCCATTGAATAGTCGACCCAAAAGCCAGGCAAAAGGTGTCAAGACACTGAAGTGCTTCCTTAACGTTCTGTTCTTCATCAATGAGAGTGAGAAATGAATCATCAACAAAATGACCATTGACTAGCTAATTCGAGGAATCAGGCAAAGCAATTCCTTTGAGAAGCCCAAAGGAGATAGAGTTAGCCAACAAATAACCAAAGCCTTCAACAGTAAGAACATACAAAGAAGGAGCTAGAGGGCAATCTTAGCGAATTGATCAAAAAATGCCAAAGGCCAGAGACTCATGGCCATTGATGTTGATGTAGGCTGAGGCATCAACAAAAAGCATGTTAACCATTTGAAGGAATCAAGGACCAAACCCCAAAGCTCCTAGCATGGCAAGAATGAAAGGCCGTTCAATGCGATCATAGGCTTTTGGTGAAATCAATCTTCAGAAAAATGGTTTGTTGTTTAGAGCATCAGGCCCATTCCATACCTTCCCAAACTACGACAATGTTGTCAAGGATGAACCGAGACTTGATAAAGCCATGTTTCTTGGGACAAACAATGAGAGGTAGTACGTGGCAAATTTTCAGAGCAAGGGCCTTAGCTATGATCTTGTAGGACATGTTGAGCAGTGTAATCGGCTGCCAGTTGCAAATGTCTTCAGGATCCCCACATTTAGGTATGAATTTAATATTTCCTTTATCTATTAGTTTATCTAAAGGGTTATTGTGAAAGGCCTCAAGATAAACATTGTGAAGGTTATAACCAACACAGACCCATAAGGCTTTGTAGAAGTCACATGGGAAACCATCACAACCTTGTGCTTTATCATCAACCATAGAATGAATAACCTCCTTGAGGTCCTCAAGAGTGAGTAGTTGATCACATAAGGCTCATTGGGGATCAGAAAGCCTACATGGGACAACCTGAAGGCACTTTTGAAGAGCCTAATCATGCTCAACAAAACAAATCTGAGTGATGAAAACTTTCTTATAATGGCGGACAAATGCTTGGAGAATATCGGGAAGCTCAGAGAGCAACCTTTGATCATCCTTAATTTTTTTGATGCCAGGAGAGGAATGACGAGCACAAAGAGCTTGAAAGAACTCTTTGGAATCTCAGTCACCAACTTTAAGCCAATGCAATCTGGCTTTAGTTTGAGCACCTCTTGCAGCGTGATTGTCAATAATTTGTTTTTGTTGGTGAAGCTGAGCCACACGAGCTTACAAGTCAAGAGAGAAAGGATTCTCAACAAGACTTTGTGTGGCCTAGCAGAGATGCGAGGTGGTGGTCTCATAGGAATAGTGGCAGAAAATGGCCAACTGGTGACCATAAATGTGAAGCAAGCGAGAAGTCTGCTAAATCGCACAATTCCACCATGCTATCCAACTTGTCTACTGAGTAGGATGGTATTCAAGGTTCCAAACCTGTTGAATGTGTGCCAACGTGCACTGATGAGACAACAAAGATGTATTAAAAAATAATCGAGTCTTGGAAGGACGTGTCAGCCCCAATTGCCATTTAATGTTGAACTTAATGAGAGAGTGGACTGATAAGGACACCTTAGGAAGAGGTGTAACCGGTAGAACATTGGAAGAGGCAAATTAAAAGAATGATTGTATTGAGATCATGGCACGATCAAGATGTTTTAGTACTCTATCATTTCCTACCTGGAAGTTGCTCCACGTGTACCAACTAGTCTGGGAATGGAGGTGATGGAGGTTAGGGTCATAAAGGCCCAATTTGTTGTGCATGTAAAACCATGCTTCTCTTTCGCCAGCTGTCCAATGAAAAGGAAAAATCCCATCTTTATTAGAAGCCACTTCAACCATATTAAAATTGCCGCTCATAATCCAAGTAGTCGGAGGCACTGGATTTGCAATCGACTGCCAAAGGGTAGATCTTTCCACATCATCATTGGGAGCATAAACACTGATGATCCCGAAAGAATGATTATCGATATTCATGAGGATCCAGAGAAGACGTTGAGTCGGATCAGACCCATGATCAAACACCAAAGAATTCCATCGTGGCACAGGTAAAGTGACCACCTCGCCATGACCAGCCTCATCCTTGAAAGCCAAAACTAGGCAGTCAGGCCAAATGACATGACATGCTGCAGAGAGCATGAAGGCAACAATTTTAACTTCTTGAAGACACATAACATCTATACTAGAATATGTCTGACAAGTATTTTGCATGGAATACTTTCTGGAGAGGTCAATAAGACCTCAGACATTCTAGGAAAGACAATTCATGAAGGAAACTCTTGCATATCATCCTCATCTTCCAAAGAGAAGTAGCGATTCTGCAAGAATTCTACGGTCGACTAAAAACTTGGTATGCCATTCCTTTGTTTTCTGAAACAAACTTACCCTCTTCTAAGTGCCCATTAGGGTTGTGGGAGTGACGCAAGCTAGTGGGTGGAGATGAAAGTACCGACGCTAGTTGAGGGGTTTGCACAATCTTTGGACGAACATGAACCTTAGGAGCAACAGATGAGGCAACATTCTTCCCCTTCACATAATGGTTTGAAACCATCAACTGCGACTACCTAGGAGCAGCTGGAAATGTCTGAGCCGAGCTAGGTAACTGTGGCTAAGCCATAATAGACTCCTAGTTTTTTCTTTGAGTTTGGCCAGTCAAAGCGGTTAAACCTTTATGGGTCACCATAGTACATTTCTCCTCTAATTTAGATGATTCAGGAGCTCGCAGAGGGTTAGCAACCCTCGATGAGATCTTACCTCTAGGCGCTGCAAGTAGATAATCTTTGATCTTATGGTTCGCCAACTGGCAACAGAAGCAAGTATTAGGTAGATTCAAATAAAGCACTTGCTGAGAGTGGCAACAAGTGCCAATTTGAATGTCAATGGTAACCTTGAGGTCTCACAATAAATCCAGTTCCACACAGACCCGCTTCTCGGGGCGGGCCTGGTAAAAGCGGTCTGGCTCAACACAAAGAACCTTCCCTAAGAAAGAGGCAATATTGATAAGAAAGGGCCAACAAGGCAAAGGGAGACCCGAAAACTCAAGCCATACGAGCACATGGAGTTTTTTGTCATCAGAGACAAAAAAAATTTTGGTCCAAGGTTTAAAGGCCAAAAGAGATGACCGGACATACCAAGGACCGTGTTGAAAAACAGCGTGAACATGGCTAACTTCAACAAAATGAAAAAGAAAGAACCCCTTAGTGAGGTTTTGAACACCATCCGAGCAGACCCAGGATTTGGTAACCTAATCTTGCCGCATGGTTTCAGGGGGACCCTCCCAACAAAGTAACCTATCAGAGTATGTTGCTCAAGCCATTGACAAGCAAATTCAAAATTCGGGGTGGGTAAAACTACATCCGTGGGAGTATTAGAGTGAATACTTCGTGGAAGACCTTCGACACAAACTTCCTAGGATGTTTGCTCGAGGGAGCCATTGTTCGCAGCCACCAAACTATCAACACAAACAGAAACTGTTAGACTGAAGTTGGTTGAGTCCATTAAAAGAAAAGACTTAGAACACAGGAAAAATTACAGCACAATAACTTAAAACATGCTTAATAAAAAAAAATGCTATTCTCAAAAATATGTAATAATTCTTAAAAAAACATTCTCAAAATTGATATAACTAATATCTAGTATTTCTTAAAAAAAAATTCTACTCATTCATTCTCTTATTTCCAAATTCCCTTGGGGAGTGGCAAACCTACTTTCCAACCTTGCTCAAACGCTAAGCTTAGGTTTCTTTTCCTTAATTGGCCAAATTGGAATTGGCGTGAACTTTTATAAAAAATTATGAAGCATCAAAAAAAGGCGTCGTAGCATGGTGGTCTGAATTGTTTAGTCAAAATTAATTTATTAAGATAGATAACAACACGGTAGGGTTTAAAATTTCTCCTAAATAAAAAGTAAAAAAAATATACCGCGTGACTTTGTGTAGCGACAAATAAGTCATAGCCGCCCACGCTGGCCACATGGTAGAAGATGCAGCCCAAGCTGCCTAGCCGCAACATAAAGTCTCCAGGGTATTCCAAAATGTGTCTATCATTTCTTTGGCTTACCGTAAACAGCCAGCACGTTGTTTGTGTATGATTGTTTACTGTTTTCTGTTTTCAATTCTACTGTTAGTCTATAGAATTTTGACTAACTGATCAGTAGCAACATTTTGACCATAATACAATTTCGACTAACTGATCAGTAGCAACATTTCATCGCGGATGCATTTTACACTGTACTGGCTGTTTAAAGTCTTCCCACCCTCATCGTAAAGCTTAACCAACCATTATGTTATAAACAATTTGGCTGGTTGAAATCTAATAGACTGAATCAATTTTAACAATTCGATCCATAAAGAACATGATCGAACAAGTCGAAGAAATTGCGTTGAACAGCTCGATTGCAAAAGTCGGCATGAAACGGTTTGTACACGAGCCAACCATTGGGTACTTGAGTACTTGACTCAAGTGAACTCTCCCCCACCACACTAGTCAGATTCTCAGATGATGATAATGGTGGAAACTTCTTCCAAACGCGGTAGCTACGCGGCCACTGCTTTTGCAGCGAAGGAGCCCATGTTGATTCTTTGTTTTGAAGGAAATTTAAGTCTGCCGCTCGTGATGGTTTGAAAAAAATTTGTAGCAGAAAACCTTTGTTAAGCTAATTTTCCTTTCATCGACTCTCTAATGGCTATTGCTACCCTGAGAACAGTTGCCATTTATGTGATAGTGTTTTTTTTCGTATTAGAAATTTCAGCTCTCGAAGCGAAAACTGCCCAAGTTAGCTTTGAATTGAATGCTTCCACTAAAGATCGTGTTAAACTTAATGCAGATGCTAAATTTGTATCTGGCAGTTATATATTACAATTAACAGATAGCAACAAGGGTTTTGATGCCAATGGAACGTCAAGTGACGACGGAAGTGCAGGGAGAGCGGCTTATAATGAAACGATTCCTCTATGGGACGCTTCTACTAAAGCGGTGGCCAACTTCACCACACATTTTCAATTCCAAATCAACTGGACTGACAAAACCACTTATAATAGTGTAGATAATGGTGGGGATGGGCTTGTTTTTTTCATGACGCCTAGAGACTCGGCTTACCAGGTACCATTCAGAGGAAAGGCTGGATATCTTGGCCTTCTAAACCCAAGCAATGACGGCAACAAATCCAACCAGCTTCTAGCTGTTGAATTCGACACATATAATACTAGAGAGTGGGATGAAGACGATAACCACGTTGGAATTGATGTCAACACAATGAACTCTACAGCCACTCGTCGTCTAGATTCGAGATTGAATGGCGGTGAAACATGAGACGCTCGAATAGATTACCGCGGCCAAGAAAATGTGTTGGAAGTTTTTGTTTCATGCAGATGCAACAGCAAAGGACCATGGAGCTTGTCACATAGAATAAATTTGACACAATATCTTTCGCCAGATATTGTGGTGGGATTTTCCGCTGCAGCATTCTTGTCAAGCGAGATTCACCAAGTGATTTCTTGGAACTTCACCAGCACAATTTCTAGATCTTTCAAGGGTGGAGGGAAAAGCGAAATCTCGTGGAGAGTAGCTATAGCAATCGGTTTTGCCGGTTTGGTTACAGTTAATTTGATCTCTTTCATCATCTATTATAGAACACGAAGCAGACCAACATCAGACAGCATGGAGGACCAACAACAGTCAGATATGGAGGCGGCTATAGATCTGGTGTTAGATCATGTTCCCCGTAAGTTTAAGTATGGTGAGCTCAGCGAGGGCACTAATAATTTCAGCGAAGCCTACAAGCTGGGACAAGGAGGGTTTGGCGATGTGTACAAAGGCATCTTAGTGAAATCAGATGAGATTGTAGCAGTAAAACGCATATCAGCGGGATCAAAGCAAGGGAAAAAGGAATATCTTGCGGAAATAAGCACAATCACCCGCCTGAGGCATCGGAATTTGGTTCAGTTGTTGGGGTGGTGCCATGAAAAGGCCCGACTTATTTTGGTCTATGAGTATATGCCCAATGGAAGTCTGGACAATTTCCTTTTCGGAAAAAGAAGAGGAGAGCTGGATTGGAGGCGCAGGTATAGAATTGCCTCTGACATAGCCTCTGCATTACTTTACCTTCACGAGTTATGGGATGAATGTGTGGTACACAGAGACGTTAAATCCAGCAATGTTATGCTGGATTGCGAATTCACTGCGAAGCTGGGGGACTTCGGATTGGCACGCCTGGTGAAGCATAATCAATACTCTCAAACCTCCACTATAGCAGGAACTTTAGGGTACCTGGCCCCTGAATGTGCATCTACAGGAGTTTCCAGCGCAGAATCAGACGTCTTCAGTTTTGGGGCCGTTGCTTTGGAAATTGCCTGCGGAATGCGTGTCCTTGATTCCAGCCTGGGAACATCAGTGATACGCCTTGTGGAGTGGGTGTGGGATTTATATGGGCAAGGAAGATTGTTTGACGCAGCCGACAGCAGTTTAAATGGAGAGCTCGACAGGGCAAAAATGGAGACATTGGTTGTGATAGGACTATGGTGCTCGCATCCAGATGCTTTTACCAGACCCACAATGAGGCAAGTCACCCAGCTCTTAAGCTTTGAAGGGCAGCTGCCTCGTCTTCCACCCACGCTGCCTATGGCAGCATACTCTACTCTTGGAGGAGGCTTTTCCTTTGACACGGCTTCTACATCAGATTTTCCTCCACCAGCTGGCGCTACTTCGCAGGAGATGAGAGTGTTTTCAAGCTCTGCAGTGTCGTCTTCCACTCTGGCGTCTGCATCAACCAATTTAAGCATGTCCAAATAATAACAGAAAGGTTTTCCTCAACACTAGTGTTAATTTCTCAAGAATTAGATAGTTGGGTTTTTCGTTTAAGAATCTAATTATAGTCATAGTTAGTGGTGATTTTAATGAATAAATGCTGAGAGTCTTTCAAGAATTGAACATGTGCTAGTATAGATAGTGCTGGTAATAGGAGTTGTAGATGTATTTTAGTTTCTTTGTTGGTAAATTAGTTTCAGTTAATTGGTATGTTTAGTTTTTTTGATTATAGAAGTTTATTGTGTTTCTATATAATTATATAATGTAATAATCTTTCGGTGAATAATGCACATTTCAGTTTTATTTGTATTTATTCTTTGTATTATTGTTAATTTTTATAATTTTATCATAGTACTAGAGCCAAGTTGGGTATGACTCTATCATGGGAGTGCCCAACTAGATGAGAGTATTTTGAGAGCTGATTTTCTTGTAATTGGAGTAGAGTATAATAGATTGAATTTGCCATAGAAAGAATAGCATAAGTTTGGTTTGCAAAAGTGTTGCCATTGTTTGTGTAAGAGCAACAATGCAAGAAGAAGAAGAAGATGAAATCATCGTATTTGAATGAGCATTAGATGTGTTGGGATCATCAAAGCAAATTTATAAAAGGTTGTCAAAGGAAATATGGGTTCCTTGACATGCCTCCGTTTAGATGTTGGAGGAGGAGAGGTGCTTAATGTATTGAAAGTTATGATCATTTGATAGTTTAGTGGATGTTTGGCTATACGGAGGATGTTGGAAATATTTTAAGATGAAAGATAAAGTTTGTAATATATAAGAATGTGCTAGATAACGTAGAGACTGTATTCATTCATTATAGAGTCTTTGAAGAATTGAACACGTATTAATAACAGTGTTGACAATAAGAGTTGTAGATGCGTTTTAGTTAATTAGTTTGCTCTAAAATAGTTTCAGTTAATTGTCATGTTTAATTTATTATAAAAATTTATTGTACTATATAATTATATAATGTAAACATCTTCAATAAATAATACACATTTCAATTTTGTGTTTATTTGTTCTTTTTAATATGTTAATTTTCATAGTTCTATCAGTCAAATAGTTGTATGGATCACAGTTAAGAATTTCTTCTTTCCTAACAAATGTTAAACTACGGGCGGACTGATATAGTGGCTCGCTTAATATGTTGTGTAATAGGGTGAAATATGGTTGCTTTCAATTGTTTGTATGTGGTAGTGACTGGTTGGACTATATGAATGGCTTCTACCAGGAAAACTGATCCCTCTCTCAAGCAATTTGGCAAAATTAAGTTATCCATGACAAAGTAATCGTTGATTACGGTTGGGGAAAATTCCGGATTGAGCGTTAATTCTCGTAATTCTCGATGAAATATAAAATCGTGCAGATTCATTTGTATGTTTAGAGAATGCGAAATGTAATTTTGAAGCTTCGTTGAATCGTTAATCTCTGTCCATGTTGGATTGAACCAGTCTCAGAAATAAGACATTTCCTCTCTTTCACCTACCAATCCTATAATCTAACAGAAGACTTTTCCATGTATAAAACATTTGAAGTATTTATCTTCCCACGTTGAAGATCTACTTTTAATGCTTTTTTATTCCTTTTTAAAATTAAGTTATCCATGACAAAGTAATCGTTGATTACGGTTGGGGAAAATTCAGGATTGAGCGTTAATTCTCGTAATTCTCGATGAAATATAAAATCGTGCAGATTCATTTGTATGTTTAGAGAATGCGAAATGTAATTTTGAAGCTTCGTTGAATCGTTAATCTCTGTCCATGTTGGATTGAACCAGTCTCAGAAATAAGACATTTCCTCTCTTTCACCTACCAATCCTATAATCTAACAGAAGACTTTTCCATGTATAAAACATTTGAAGTTTTTATCTTCCCACGTTGAAGATCTACTTTTAATGCTTTTTTATTCCTTTTTAAAATTAAGGGTGAGTTTAGTGGACAATCTTATATTGAGTGGAGTTTGTATCAAAAAGTGTTCAATTTAAATTTGTCTAAAATATTAAGGAGATTTATATTGTTTGAAGGCATTTTTCAAAGATTGAGTTTATAGAGATGAATTGTATTTAAATTTGTTTAGGAGATTTATATAGTTTGAAGGCATTTTTCAAAGATTGAGTTTATAGAGATGAATTGTAAAGTTTAAGATTTTAAATTATAGGAGAGTTATCTATAGGCAATATAATATTAAAAAAAATTTGTGTGGGGATCTCATTTGAAGGGATAGGGGGAGTATCTATTTGCAGAGATTTCACCAATAGTTTGTGTTGAGCCTTTGGGTCATTGTGCACATTTCTCTTGTGGCAAATATGGCAAGAAATATTATATCTGACATGCCGATTCTTGTCTTCGAAGTAGACAATTTTATGTATTGCTGTACTAAGATACAAACCCTACACAAATCCAAATATTTGTGGGAAGTTGTACAAATAGGGCATGTAGAATTTACATATATAAATGCATTTAATGTATTAAGGGATCAACAAAAAAGGAGTATAAAGTAAATGTAAAGAAAGACAATGAGGCCTTATTTCTTATTCAAGGTGCAATTAATCAAGCAATTTTCCTTGGGATAAGTGGTGCTCTTCATTCTAAGAAAGCATGACAAATGTTCAATAATGCTTATCAAGGTGTACAAACTGCAAAATTGCAGATGATGAGAATTTTTTTTGAAAATGTAAAGATGACCACTAATGAATCTGTGAATGATTTTCTAACAAAGGTAGAAGGTCTAGTTAGTGAAATGAAAGTTTTAGGAGAAGATGTGGATGACAACCATGTCATTGAAATTCTTTTAAAGAGCTTGATTCTTATATTTGATGGTGTGATTTCTATAGTTGAAAATTTTAAAGATCTCACAACTATGTAAGTAGATGAATTGAGTGGAATATTGTTAATTGATAAAGAAGATTAAAAGTAATGAAGAAATTTTAGAGAAAACATTTTCCTCTAAAGCAAGTATAAGAGGAAAAAAAACACATTATTCAAGAATCAAAATAAAAATGAATATAAAGGTGAATCCAACAATTTTAGAGGAAGATGTAATAATTTCATAGGAAGAAGTAACAATTTCAGAGGAATGTGAAGAGGAAGAGGTATAAATAATGGGGATATAATAATAAAAGGAATGTCCAATGCTTTCATTGCAATCAATTTGGACACTATGCATTAGAATTTTGGAGTAAAGAAGGTGAAACATAAAAGAGAAATGCTCACAATACTATTGAAGAAAAACAAAATTTGTTCATTTTATTTTTCAATATAAATGTTAGTGAGAATAAGATATGGTACATTGATTTTGGATGTTCTTCACATATGACATCTAATGAGAATTTGTTTATCAATTAGGATAAAAAGAATCACAATGCAGTGGTATTAGGAGATAATCAATCTCATGGAACCAAAGGCAAGGGTATTATTGCAATTGTAATAGAATATGGTGAGGTGAAACATATCAGTGCAATACTATTGGTTCGAACACTTAATTTTCAAAAAGAATCTGTTGTATGTTGGATAAATGTTAAAGAAAAATTAACAAGTGACTTTTGATGAACATGAGTACATAATAAGAGACAAATTAAAAAGGAATGCAGTTGTTTCAAGAGCAAAGATGATAGGTAATAGGATGCTTCATTTCTATTTCACTCATGGAAACTAAGCATTAAGGTCTAGTGAAATAATACAAGTAGAATCTAACACCAAAGATATGATCACTTTAGTTTTAGTGGGTTAATTCAACTCAAGAGATAAAAAATGATTGAACTTTGAAGATATGAAATAAGTGTGTGAAGCATGTATTCTTGGAAAACACCATAAAGTTAGCTTTCCAATTGGTAAATCCAAAAGAGCTAAGCAACATTTTGAGATAATCCATATGGGTTTATGTGGTCCTATGGAAAAAAATTCTTTGAATAAATCAAAGTATTTTCTAACTTTCATTGATGATTACTTAAGAAAAACTTGGGTATTTTGCTTGACTACAAAATTAGAAGTGTTTGACAAATTTGTAAAATTTGAGAGGTTGGTTGAAAAACAAAGTGGTAAGTATATTAAAGTGATAAGGTCAGATAAAGGAGGTGAGTACAAATCAAATTTGTTTCTAGTTTTTTGTAGAAATCATAGAATCAAGAGAGATCTCACTACTTCCTACACTCCACAAAAAAAATGGAGTTACTAAAAGGAAGAATCTAGGACCATTGTCGAAATGACGAGTATGATGAGAGACAAGGATTTGGATAAGAGTTTTTGTGAAAAATAGTATGCACAACAATATATCTTCTAAATAGGAGTCCTATAAAAGTAGTTAAGGGACATTTGTCTCCTAAACAAGTGGTGGAACACCCCACAATTTTATTTCTCTTTGGTCTTAAACCCTTGCAATTGGCTAAGTTTGCATGTAAAAAGCCTAAACCCTAAACCCTAAACCCTTAGCCTTTTCCCTTTAGCATGCATTTTAATTATGTGTTGACTCATGATAGGAGGTCACCCAAATTTAAGTCATGACTTTATGTCTAGGTTCCATTTGAAAACTGGCCCCTTGAGTCTAGTTACCAGCTTGCCCGTGCATGCAATATTTTCTAAGTCTAAATCTATAGTCCCTTAAAGATAAATTAATGGTTATCGTGGCATTATGGGCTCTAGAGCTATCTGAGCCGCATTGATGAGTTGGCTGTAGATCTCCAAGCAGGTAGGCCTTAAGCCTCATCAGTTGAATGTCTAAGCCGTGTTCACTCCTCATTGGAAAGATGCCAAAGAATATACCTTGCAACACTACAATGGATAGATAAGTGTCATGTGGGTCTCCCTCGATCCAAATAAGCTTAAGCTAGTGCTCAATGCATGACTGCTAAGGCAATGAAGTGGGTCCCTTCGAGGCTTGCGCTACTATGGTAAGGTGACACATGGCCTGGTCGTAACTTCTTCAACTCAGAGGACTTACTCTGTTGGCATCTTTTGATTGGCTGATGAATTTTTAATGCTCCTGATGGATTTTCTTGCGTCTTTAGCCATTGATGTTATCTTGATGTGTCTCAAATCAATGGTCCAAGTTTAAATTTTGGATTTCATTTGAGCGTGTTGGCACATGAATATCAAAACAACTATAGAATGGCAAGTTTTGCCTAGATATTTGAGATTATCAGTTGTTCTCTAGTGTGAGTTGAGGGGTACCACTCGAGCATAGAAGATTGTGATTTGACAAGCAACACATTTCTCTAGTAAGTCTCGATCTTCATTTGGATTTTGGTACATAGACCAGACTTTTGTTGTCTGTGTGAGAAGCATTTGTAGTTAAATTTTGCTAAGCTACAATTACTGTGCACCTCTATTTATTGCTTTGGGGATCACAATTTAGTCATCAATATTTCCACATATGGATTCAAGTTTACGAAGCCTACAAGTACCTGGAATGGAATTATGGAGGTTGTTGGAAAGTAAAAATTACTTGATCAAAGGGCCATCTTCCATTTCTGCTATAAATAGAAGTATTTCCATGAATTGTTCACATCAACTTTTGCCATGGGTATTGTGTAGAGTATTTCCCTATAGATTTTATCCTCTGTTTCCCAAAGAAGAATGCCCCTGTACTCCTAGTTGTAGGTTGACTCATTATGAATTAAGGAAGAGGTAAGCACTGACTAAGAGGATGGGGGGAATTGGAAAGAATTGGAGACTTTGGCTTCAGTAGCCTTGTTGCTTCCTCAGGACCACTATTTCCTAGTGTCATTTTTGTGAGGGACTAGTGAGATCATCCAAATCCTCCAACTACATGCAGTTGTTTGGTGGGGGTGGACCAACTGGGTAAGATTGAAGCAACCTCATTTAGAATTTGAATTCATACACCCATGTAGAGAGGTATCATTTTGCTTTATCCCTTTCCTCATGCTAGATGGCACTCATCAAAGACATAGATGCAATAGAGGAAGACTGTTGTGTTCAGGTAGCTTGATTGGCGATGAAGAATTGGGGCTCTACTCACAGAGTCAAAGAAGCCCATGCCTGACTAATGGACGCATCTACAGGGTGTCCCTCTCAAGAGAAATTTTTATTGGCTTCTAGTTCAATTGTTGGTAGATAGCTCAACAGTACCAAGATACTAGATATTCATCGAATGAAGATTGAAAGATGGGGAGTCATGCTGACAACCTAATACCCCACACTTTGAGTTTGAATTTGAAGTAAAGAGGGGGAATCTATTCCTAATTTCCCAAGGAGTCTCTGGACCTATTGGAATATTCTTGTAAACTGAAATATTGTTGTAAGTCTTTCCATGTCATGAAGGGATTTTTCAAAAGAAAGTGTTGTAAAAATTAAGCCAATCAGGAAAAGGGGATGTAATTTCCCAAGTCATAAATATTAAATAAAATTTGACTTGAAATTTGTACTAAGGGAAATTTCGCTGACATAATTTCTCTATCTATAGAGCTTCAAAATTCATAGTAAGTTGTTGGTTGGAAGGTAGAGAATAGTGGTTGGAATATTCTAGGCCTTGGATACAACCTATCCACACTTTGGGGAGTAGTTTCTATTGTAGATTATGTTCACTTTGTCAAGAGTAGAGAAAAATTATGCCTACATATGAATAAATTCTTGTATGACTATTTTCAATATAGATTGCAATATATGAATAACACTATATGTGTGTATTTCTTGCAATTGTCTCCTTGAATGTATGTGCATTTCTTTTGTCAATGAAGGAATCAAGGGTTTTGGATTTCACCTATGCACATTTTTTGTATTGAATGTCTATTTCACTGCTTCCGTTCAATGAATGGATTAAATATGTTTTGTGTAAGATATAGGAAGTGATGTATTACATTAGGGATTATTGGAAGAGTTGCATGATATGCTTTACCTTGGACTATTACTATAATGCAGTAATATCATCATTATCAATCCTCTAGATATTGAGTTTTAATCTCATAAAGGAAAACATTTGCATTGTAGTATTTTGACTTTGTTGCCTTGATAAAGCACCAATCCGAGGAATTATTTGTTCAAAGGTCCAGAAAGAACACTGATTTTAAAGTTAAAATCACTTGAACCATTTTATCTTATTTTTGCATTAGTTTAGGTAAGGTTTTAATATATGTCCTCAAGGCCAACAATGTGAAATCTCCAATAACTTTGCCAATCTTTGGATAATCTTATATATCTTGGTGCAATGTATGAGAACATTTCTGCCTGACATAGTGAAAGATAAATCTATTGATATTTATAAGGGAATACCCCCTAGGTTTGGTAGATCTTGAAGTGCAGGGAGGATAGGTGTCAACAATCTCCCACTCTATTGGCCAAGTCTGTCATTGAATTTGATCATAAGAACTGGCAAATCTTTAGAATTTGATGTGTGCAGATTTGGAAACCAACAAAAAGCATGGTGTGGGATTAAGCCAAGTGTTATCAATTGACGGTATTTGGGTGTGTTGCTTATGCACACATACCAAAGGAAAAAAATGTTTAAGCTAGATGATAAAGGCCTAAAATGTTTTTTTATTGGGTATGGATTAGAAAATAAAACATACAAGTTGTATGACCTAGTAAGAAAGAAGCTTCTTATAAGAAGAGATGTGGTATTTAATGCATCAGTAGAATATAGGTCAAAGAAAATGAAACAAAGAGAAAATAGATAGTGATTGATAAAGTTGAAGAAGGAGAAGTTGGAGGACATACTATCATTTTCAAATTTTGTATGATAATCTTGGCAGTAATAGAAACAAGACTACACCAAGAAAATTTGGATATGCACAAGTTGCAACACACATTCTAAAATTAGGTAGATCTATAACTTTTACAAATCTGACACTGTTTGTAATTTACGACATTAACTTGTTTCTAAGGTAACAAATATTGTATCCTGGGTAAAGTCTTTGAATATTGCACACATGATCAAATAGGGAGCCTTCAGAAGCCACATTGAAAAATTCTTTTACCTCCAAAAATAATGATATGCTTTTTAAAATTTTGCCACAATATAATGTGTCCAACAATGCTAAGTAGTGCAATGACCCATTCTTCTTGTAACAAGTAATTTTAAGAGCTCCTAATTTTGCCTCTGACACTGTTTGGCATTTTTGATAGACCAACTATCAAGGAAAGACATGATGAGAATGTGATTTTGCTCGAGATGATCTAAAAACCTTTGACATGTTGTTTTGATTTTTCTTTATTACACTCAGTGTAACATTTTGTCTATGCAATGGGAATTCATATTCCTACACACATCTTCTTCCTATGTTTGCCTAAAATTTCTACTCCTATACAATTAAAATAGATCATTTCTATTTTAATTACAAAAAAAAATAATCTTGAGTTTGAAGTTACAACTAAAACCATTTTATGTTGCTTTACAACAAAATGTTATTAGTGTACAATACTATACCAAGAACAATAATGATTATGAAATAAAATTAGTATTGATTTAAACTTATGCATGTTGCTATGAAAATTGTGCTTAGTAAGGAGAAATTTGTAAATTCCAAATTCATAAAGGATTTTAAAGCTCAATATGACCATAGCAAATGTAATGACAAAATTCAATCTTTCTCATTGAGAAATGATGAAGAAAAAACATGATAATATATTGTATGAAAATAAATGTATGATTATATAGTATTCTATGAATATTGGATGGTTTACTCACATGTATAGATCAATTCATTTTACATTGGAATGATGATTAGTGAATGCTTTGACTTGATAAGGCTAAAACTATGAAATACTCAAATCCTAAAGAAATTTAAAAAGTCACAGGGAGTAAGAATCTTGTTACACATACAAGAATACTGAGGGGGGGGTGAATCAGGATTCAAACAATTTCTAATTTCATCAACTCCAACTTATCTGGAGTAGATTAAACCTTAAGCATCACAATATCAACATGAAGGAATAACACAATGCACATCAACACAAACACTAGATTTACATGGAAAACCCTAGAAGGGAAAAACCATGGTGAGGATTAATTTAAAATATATGAAGCTCAAACAATAACTTTGTTTTAGGGGCTTTAGCCCAAGGAAGAGCTGCTACTCCCTAAGTAACTTTGATTTAGGGTCACTCCCAATGAAGCTTCTACTCCCTGATGAATTTTTTAAGGGTCACTCTCAAGGAAGCTTCTACTTCATGAAATTAGAACACATTTACAAAGGATTATAGTAATGATAATCTTTCTACTATTTGAAAACTGACATTGAAAATCACACTTTTGATGATTGCACTTCTGTCTCTTCACACTTTCTTTTGAACATCTGATCAGTTAGGCACACTCTATACTTTATCATTGTCACAAATATATCTTCAATATGAATCAGGACAACATCAACAACTTCTTCTCTTTCTCCTTTAGTCACTCATCAATAATGCATTCAATCTGCCTTTTATCTTCTTGCGAGCTTTTCAATCCAATTGCAATCACACCTTACCTCACTCCATTTGATTTACTATTTATACATGATACTACATTTATTACATATATTTTCAGCTAGATACAACATGAAAAATACGTTTACAAGTAAGCCATACATCACACAATATGAAACGTGTAGAAGATAAATCCTAAGTGAACACACATGTTGCACCAACAAAAGATCCAAGCCTTGCGGACCCAAAAATTTTTCTTAACTAGGTCCAAAACATCCTTCACAGATTCAATCGACAAGGAATTACATCTACACACTTTGCTCATTTGAAAATAGGACAGCTTTAAGGAAAATTCATGAAGACTTGAAGAATAATGACTACATCAACTTGAAAACCTTGTGCGGTACTGGAAATAGGAAAGATCTTCATGAAACATTTCCAGATGAGTCCACATGACTCATACAACATCCCCAAACAATCCTTTACCACCACACATCAAATAATTATGCCACACAACTTCAAACATTAATACCAAGAACAATTTGTCATCCATAACATACTGTAACATGTTGTCAATTGAAAAAATGAGTTGCGAACCACCATCAAGGAGCTTGAAACTAGAAATAGGCATGCAATGCACATCCAACAACATGTCCACAAAAATGTAAGGGAAATCATTTACTTTTGGAGGAATGTGGAGCATTCAAGTAGGTCTTAATTATTACTCCATTATGCCATAGCACATACCGATGTTCTATCATGCATAACTTTCACAGCGGAGGGAAATATGATATGAGACTTTGGAAACAACACCTTCACCACCCTCTTGACACAATTCCAAAATTGTATAGCCAAATCTATAACTGCAGAGGAATGCAGAGCATTCCATCACCCTGTTGGGAACACCTTCACGTAACCAACGCTATCTTCAAGCTGTCAGTAGAAAAACTTCCTTCCAGTGATCAAAACATCATGAAACTTGAAACATACATGGAATGACATTGTATGAAGCTATGTTCCAAGCTGTAGAAGTACAACATCAATATAATGAAAATGCAGAGCAATATCCCAGACAGTCTTTAAAGAGCAGTCATCCTGAAATAGAAACTGTCACCAACTTTTAGAGGCCAAAAATTCTTCATGCAACTAAAGAACATTAGGATGGAACATTCAACATGCTTCAGGCCACCATCAACACATCTGATCCTTTTAGTTGTTCTAATTTCCATCTCAATTCTGTACTAATCAAGGCAAGACATCCAATCATGAACATCATCACTTACATGATAGTGTTGACATCAATGACAACCTCAATGAAAGCCTTAACAATGTCCTCAACCTTGTGATAATGTTGACATCAATGACAACAACCTTAGCCATCATATGTGCAATGATCTCCCCCTTTGGCATTGATGGCAACACATACCTTTCCAAGGTCCCCCTTTGACATCAAGGACAAAGGACATCCAAAGCCTTCTCATTAGAAACCACTACTTTCTCATTCTCCCCCTATCAACAACAACCATATATCTGCATACTTCTTCTTGCAAAAATAAACTCCCCCTGTCACCAGTAACTACAACCTGTTCCCCTTGAGAGGTAGCCATCATCAGACCAAGAAACAAGGATATAACATTAACTTCCCCTGGTCAGATGCACCATTATGCATCTTTGCAAGAAGAAGGAGGGGCAATTACCCCTAACCTCTGTCGGAGCCCCTCAAAGATGTCCTTTGCAAGAGCCTTCATAAAGATGTCTGCAATTTGATCCTTTGTTGGAACATATTCCAACTTCACTTCCTTATCTGCAACCTTCTCTCTCAAAAAGTGATACCTAATTGCTATATGCTTGGTTCTAGAATGAATCACTGGATTCTTAGAAATATTGATAGCACTTGTATTGTCACACAAAATAGGAATAGGCTCATCATACAATACCTTGATATCCTTCAGTGTTTTCTTCATCCACAACACTTGTGTACAATAGGAGGCTGCTATAATAAAATCTACCTCTGCAGTTGATAAGGACACTAAATCTTGCTTCTTGCTTTGCCATGAAACCAATCTAGTTCTTAGAAAGAAAGCACCACCACTTCTACTTCTTCTATCATCAAGACAACTAGCCCAGTCAGCATCTGTGTATGCACTTAAATCAAAGTCATTACCTTTTGGATACCATAGACCATAGGTTAGAGTTCCTTTCAAGTATCTAAATATACTTTTCACTACCTTCTCATGAGTTTGCTCAGGATTGGCCTGATATCTAGAAACCACACATATTACATGCATAATGTCAGGTCTAGAGGTAGTCAAGTACAAAAATGCTCCAATCATAGGCCTATAAATAGTCTGATCCACCTCCAGAGACTCATCATTTTTTCTTAATTGACATCCAGTGACCATGGGAGTACTCACTGGTTTTGAATCCTCCATACCAAACTTCTTCAACAATTCTTTGACATACTTATCTTGAGAAATAAAGATATCACCATCTAGCTAGAAAATTTGAAGTCCAAGGAAGAAAGACATTTCACCAATCATGGACATCTCAAACTCTTTTTGCATCTCCTCTACAAACCTTTTATAGATATCAACATCTCCACCAAAGATAATGTCATCAACATATATTGCAACTACTAAAATCATGTCTCCCTCTTCCTTTATATAAAGATTACTATCTGTGTATCTTTCTTGAAACCCTGTTGAAGTAAGTATTTGTCCAATCTTGCATACGAAGCCCTATGTGCTTTCTTGAGACCATACGAATCTTTTTTGAGTATGTATACCATGTCTGGATCTTCTAATATATGGAAACCATTTGGTTGTTCAATGTATACTTCTTCTTCTTCTAGGTCACCATTCAGAAATGTTGACTTGACATCCATCTGATATAATTTGAAATTCTTATGAGTAGCAAGAGCAAGGAACATTTCGATTGCCTCCATTATTTCTACCAGAGCATAAGTCTCCTCAATATCAATGTCTTCTACTTGAGTGTATCCTTTGCATACTAATCTTGCTTTGTTCCTCACAACTTCACCTTCTTCATTCAGTTTATTCTAGAACACTCATTTTGTTCCTATAATATTTTTGTTTGCCTGTCTGGGAACTAGTTCCCATGTTTGATTCTTCTCAATTTAATCCAAGTCTTCTTCCATGGATTTTATCCATCCATATGATCCTTGCTAGCTTCAGCAAACGTCTTAGGTTCTATTTTTGATAACAAACATAAGTTTGCTTGCTCATGTGTCTTGGTAAATCTTCTCCTTGTTTGCACACCTTCATTCTTGTCTCCAATGATCTGCTCTACCGAGTGATTCTTTTGAACATACTTTGTTGGGGTCTTAGGCATATGATCTGGTTCTTGTTCCTTTTCTTCTTTCACTTCTTCTTCTTCATCAATGCAAGGAAAGATATTAGATTTGGTGTCTTCTGAATCTTGTGAGAACTAATTCAAGTCTTCATTTACTTTAACATTTGTGCTTTTAATCATTTTTCCCAACCTTTTGCCATAGCATCTATAAGTCTTTCTTCTGGTTGAGTAACCAAGAAAGATTCCTTCATCACATCTTGAATCAGACTTTCCTAGGTCTTCTTCATCTCTTTTGATATAACATTTTCTACCAAAGATCTTGAAGTATCTAACAATGGGAGGTCTTCCATACCGCAACTCATAAGGTGTCTTTATGTTGTTGACCCTTAACTGCACTCTATTAGTTAGATAGACAGCAATGTGAATTGCATCCTTCTAGTATATATCAGGCAGATCTACATCTTTCAACATTGCCTTAGATATTTCTTGCACAATCCTATTCTTTCTTTCCACTACCCCATTTTGTTGAGGGGTTCTAGGAGCAGACAAATGCCTCCTAATACCATGATCTTCATAAAACTTTTCAAATTCATTTGAAGTAAACTCACGTCGTCTATCTTACCTTAAACATTTGATCTTAGTATCCATTTCATTTTCAACCAAAGCTTTGCAAACTTTAAACTTATCAAGGGCATCAATTTTTTCTCTTAAGAAAGTAACCCAAGTCATTCTATAATAATCATCAATGAGAAACATAAAATACCTTTCACCTTGTTGACTCTTTACTCTTGTAGGTCCACATAGGTCTGTGTGAATCAGTTCCAATGGATTTGAAGAAGAGTACTCTTTTCTTTTAAAACTTGTCTTTGTCTGCTTTCCTATTTGACATTCCTTGCATGCAGTATTTTCAAGCTTGACTATCTTAGGCATATCACTCATTGCATGAGTAGAGTTGATTCTTACCATATAATCAAAGTTGGTGTGTCTTATTCTTTTGTACCATAACCAACACTCACTAGATTGAGTCAACAGACATGTTCTTCCATTTTCCTCTTTCAAGTGATAAATATCACCACATATCTTAATACCTTCTACAACTAGCTTTCTAGATCATGTCTTCCCCATTTCACAACCATTAGCATGAATAGTAAGATTGTAACCTTTCCTGCACATCTAACTATCACTAAGAAGATTGTGATGTAATCCTTTGACATAGAGAACATCCCTAGTCCAGTTCTTTCCATCAATAGATATGACACCTTTTCCACATATTTGAGCTGACTCATCACCTCTAAACTTGATAGCTCCACCATCCCACTTCTCAAGGATGATAAACTTCTCTTTGTCACTAGTCATATGATTTGAACAAACACTATCAATAACCCAAGCTTTGGTTTCTTCTTTTGCATGGAGGTAATCCATACAACCATTGATCTTTCATTGTTTTAGTCTGTTTGCAAGGATCAATTTTCCCACATTTTTCAACATCATCCTTTTTTTCACCAATACTCACGACCAATAAAAGTGTTTCATCATTTGAATCAGCATGACCTTCATCTTCTGAAGAACAACTATCTTGAAAATAGACTCCTTTTGAATTTACTATTTTTATTTCTTCTCCTAGCTTCTTTATGAGGACATTTAGAAGCAAAGTGACCAACCTTTCCACAACTAAAACATTTAAATGGTAACTTACCTTTATATTTGCCAGATCCTTTCTTTAGTGTTCTTACAAATTTTACTTCAGCATGATCAAGGCTTTCGTCTTCATCAACAATTTCTTCCTTTGCCTTTTTATTGGCTTTGAAAGCGGTTTCTTTCTTTGGAACATCACTATCAAACTCTCTCATTTAAAAAGTAGTAAGGGTACCAAACAAATGGTCTAAAATGTATGTACCCAAGTCTATAGTCTCCTCAATAGCAGATTCCTTAGGACTATAAGATTTGGGAAGAGATCTCAGAACCTTTTTCACAACCTTGAATCTTATTTTACTTTTCCACCAAGGTCTGTGATACCATTGACCACTTCATTCATTCGGAGCATGAAACTAGCAATGTTTTCATCCACTGACATCTTTAGGGTTTCAAATATGTTTTTGAATATCTACATATTAGCTTGATTTACTTTCTTATCTCCTTCATAAATAGTTTCAAGTTTATTCAAAAATTCTTGAGCAGAGCTACAACCCATCACCTTTGAAAGTTCTGAATCAGTTAATCCACTCATGATAGAAAACTCTGCCTTGGCATTGTTATCATAGTTCTTGATTTCATCTACATCTATGGGAATAGTAGTAGGGATAGTGTAATCTTTCTTGATAGAATCCCAAACTCCACATCCTAGTGAATTGATGTAGCCTTCCATCCTTACCTTCCAAAAAGCGTAATTTGTTCCATCAAACCTAGGCATCTTGTTGGATCCACCTTGTGCCATACCGGATCTTCCTCAAGCGGTTAAGCTTCCCTCAGAGGAACTTGGCTCTGATACCAATTGTTAGACACACAAGAATACTGAGAGGGGGGTGAATCAATATTCAAATAATTTCCAATTTCATCAACTTCAACTTATCTAGAGCACATTAAACCTTAAGCATGACAATATCAACATGAAGGAATAACACAATGCACATCAACACGTGCAACACAAAATTTACGTGGAAGGGAAAAACCATGGTGAGGATTAACTCACAATATATGAAGCTCAAATAATAACTTTTTATTAGGGGCTTTAACCGAAGGAAGATGCTACTCCCTAAGTAACTTTGATTTAGGGTCACTCCAAAGGAAGCTTCTACTCTCTGAAATTAAAACACATTTACAAAGGATTACTATTGAACACCTAGAATACTTAGAGAGGGAGGTGAATCGGTATTCTATTTAACCATTCGTTTATTAAAGAATTAATCCATTTGCCACATTCAATAACAGTAAAGAAAATCAAGCATAGAAAGCACAACCATAAACCATAACACATGAACACCAAGATTTTTACGTGGAAAACCCCAAAATGGAAAAACCATGGTGAGTGTTATCTCACAATATATTATGTAGTAACAATACCAAATTACAAGGAGGCTCACCGCTCTAAGGACTCACTATCGAAAAGATGCTCACTGCATACAGGGTCACTGCCAAAAGAAAAGAAAGAAAGAAAGGGTGGCTCACTACCAAAATGAACTGCTATAGTTGCATCTACAAATGTATGGATACATCTCCAATGTTGCTTAGAAAATTGTCTCAAAAATATTCATCCTGAACTACTCTATTTACACTGCTCTGCTCTTACATGAAAATAAGATATCTCTTCTTCTGCACTTGTCACCCTTAAAAAATCATAAAACTCTGCATGTCGCACACACACATTCATATTCACACACTTTTTTTCCAAACATCAAAATGGATCTCATATATATATATATATATATATATATATATATATATATATATATATATCTACAACACTTGCAATCTTCAAATTAGGTCAGCCTACATAGATGAAGCATGTAGTTATGCCTTGTGTAGCTTGTTAGCCTAATCCTTTCATCAAAATACTTTGCAAACCAATTTGACACTTCAAACATATTCATACATGTCAGCTTGAACTATAGAACCACTTAGGATATGATTCCAATCAATGGATCTTACCACACATAGATCAAAGTAACAGGTTGGCCTCATACACAGACTATCATAGGTTCATTCTAACTGTCTGAACACAACTTTCAGTGAAAACCACAAAACTTGCTCAAAATCATATCTAAGACTCTTTAGACATCCCCAAGCTTACCTTCAGAACTGTATAGCATAATATAATCATGCGGTGAAATGCAGTCCATCAGAAGTTGCACTGTGTTAATGTCAAACACTGTCTAAGCATGTAGCAATACTTAGATGCTCATAATTGACTTACCGGTAGACTTAAAGCTCTAGAAATTTGGATTCAAAGACTTCAAACATGTGTTTACAACACCTCAAAACTGCAGAAAGAGATATCTTATACCGGAGGAATGTGGACCAAAACAAGTAGGTGTTATGTACTGATTACTGTTGTTCTTTGCAATGCCGAACTTACGTTTCTTGAAAGCACACTTCCGGAGATGATCAAAGGATGAAACTTTAGATTTAGGATCATCTAAGGATTAGAAACATCTTACCAAATTTGCAAGACTAGATCTTAAACTGTAGAATAATGCTGATCATAATACTATCACACTGTGGTCATCTCTATACTCTGCCAACACTTAGCCAAAATCCTTAAGTCTTCTTTGCTAGACCAAACTACTTGTTACCAACCTTGTTGAATCCTTGTTTCTTTCTTGTTTCCATCAATTTCAATACCATCAAACATCGTACTCAACCAAACTTCATCATGCTAGCAGTGTCTTCATCAAATAATGTTTTCCAAGTTACCAACAATCTCCCCCTTTGGAATTGATGGCAACACATGATGTGAAAAACCATCACACTGCTGCCCCTTACTATTTACACATTGTTCCCCCTAACTGCATGCATCTCTCCTTTACTTTTCAGTTATTTTTCTTTTTATGTTTTTCACATGTTTCACTCTCCCCCTTTAAAATCAATGGCAAAGGTGTATAATAAAAAAATATTTACAAGTGATAGATTTCTATGTTCACCAAAACTCCAAAAATTGTTTGTACTATCTGCATATATACATGTGAAATCAAATACCTTAATGGATTTCAGGGAGAATATCTTTGTAGATCTTCTTCAGTTGAACTGCATCTTCATCCCGCCTAACCTTGGCATGACTCAAAACTTATATGTGCCCATTGATTTGTGACACCAACACTTCTGCCTTCTTCACAGTAACAGGGGCCTCAGTGATTTGCCTTGTCTTATCTGCTACTACTACAAGCCTTGTCATGGATACAATCTTAAAACATACAATCTCTCGGAGCTAACTCATCCTATGTTTTATGACCTCCTTTTGGGTTTGCAACTTGTGTATGTCAGAATGGATAGTTTCAACGGCTGCCCTTTGATTCCCAATAGCGTCCTTCAGTAGATAATAAGTTCTAGAGATCTTCATCAGTTGGGATTCCCATCCATCTATTTTCTCTTTTAGCTCCTTCATTTTCTTAGGCCAGGTTAGACAATATTGATATATTTCACTAGCTTCTTTGATGGTCATATGTACATATTATATACTCTTATATAACAAAAATTTATCTTGAGAGTATTTATCATTGAGCTCAACTAATCTTTTATTGTCAATCTCAGCCCTTACCTTTTTTTCAGCTACTTGTTCAAGGGACTCAAAATGAGAGTTGACTGACTCCATAAGCTTCTTCATTTGTACCGTAGGAGTCAAGGAGGTGTCATTTTTTACACCAGGTGTAATCTTCTCAAAGCTGCCATAGCTTCTCCCATAAGATCACTATCCTCCATGTGAGACTTCAAGATCTCTTCTTGGGAAGTTGCTTGAAAATTTGACCCAAGCTTCAGTTTATGCAATGGAGACATTGTAGCTAGTTTTATTGGTCCTTGTAATAACTCAGGTGTAGAAAAAATCTGAGTTTCTTTCTTTTTTTCCAAAAACTCTCTTAGAGAGTCAACTGAATCTTCTCCAGCAATGTCTCTTTTGCCTTCATCATGAGACACTTGAGCATCATGTCTCTTTGGAGGATCTTCTTGAGTAGGTTCTTATTCATTTCCCTCTATTTTTGGAGCTAAGTTATCAATCATTTGTTCATTTATCACATTCCTTTGATCAATTTGTCCTTCAGAGGCTCTATCCTCAAATGTCACTTTTATTTCCTCAGAGTTCTTTTCCACTTCAAAATCCTTCATTTCTTCATCTTTCCCAGAGTCCACCAGAGGAATTATTGCACTTTGATCAACACTCTGTTCAACATTCACTTCTAGAACTGTATTTGAATTATCATTATCAACATTTTGTTCCTCTTTATTTGTTTCTACCACAGTTGGGATGTGAAATTCATGAAGTACACTCAGAGTTTTGTCCTCAGTCTCTTTCACCAATTTCTCAATATCCCTAGACATTAGAGTATTGATTCTCCTCCTGGTTCTAAATTCTTCATTGAGCTTCTAAGTGACCTTAACTTTGTCTTCACTAGTGAGACTTGGAAAAATTTTCATCAAAACATATTTGTTCAGCTCAACATCTTTAGCCATAGCCCCTTATTTTCTTGTAGTTAAGATGTTGGCTAGACTAACTGGTAAATCATCTACAACTTCAATTAATGCTTTATTGAACATAACTAAAAATATTACCACAATTGCTTCAATTGTTACCTTGTTAGCATCTGAGAATTCATCATACGTATCAACAATTGGCTTCAAGTTACCATGCTTAGCCATTGCATTAACTGTGGCTTCCAAAGTCATTGTAGGCTCATCTTTCTTAGATTCAATTTTCTTGTTCTTCTTCTTGCCTTTATCCTTTCCAGAGGACTTCACTTCTTTGCTTGTAGTGGCTTCATCTATTTTTTCTCTCTTTGCCTTTATCTCTTCATCAGTTTCTGTTTCTTCTCCTTCTTCACCACCACCAAGGCTTACATATATTTTTTGGAGGCCTTTGTTTTCTTTGTTTTATGTTTTTTCTCTGCAAGCTTCTTTTTAGGGAATTCTTTCTAAACACCAGCAATGGGAAGGGGTCTAGAGCTCCCAGAGGTAGCTACAAGAGAAGAGGAGGTTCTTGTTCTTCTTCTTGTGCTAGAAACAGTCTTTTCATTCTCAAACTTCACTTCATGTCTTACCGGAGCCTTTTCTTGTGCAGTTTTCTCTTCTATAGCCTTTGTTGTTTGAGCCTCTACTCTGGCTTGATCTATTTGTTCCTTGGTGTAGCCTTTTCTCATAGCATAATATTCTACCCACTTCGTTACTTTTCTCTGTGTTTCTAATTGATTTTGTTCCAAATGAACTTTGAGAGACTTTTCCTCATAAGTCCCAAGCCTTTCTTCTTTGGGGTCTTTGGGTTTGCTCAGCATCAGATCTGCCAAAGCAGTCAGAATGTCGTCTGTAACCTCATATCCCATTGTTGGGACCCACACTGTTCTTGGTTCCACTGCCTCCATGAGGCATTGTTCTTTGGTCACCATAAAAACAATATCATCTTTATACTTCTCAACTACCTTTCTAGGGATTCTAACCCTAGCCTGCATTTTTCTCTAGAATACCTTGAAGTATCCCCACAGACTAGCACTTTGGGCACTATCATTTTTGATAATCTGTAAGTGGTTTTTGATTTGTACTGCTACTAGACTATGAGTCAACCAAACAATGTTATCCATACCTGACATCTCCTTCAAAAAGTAGAATAACAAACAAATGATAAGAGTACCATACTTGAATGGGTACTTGGTGTCTTTGGTCCTTTTAAAATTCTCCATCAATTATTGCCGAAGAAACTCACACAAATCATAATCAACATTATTCTTCACCATCTCATACAGTGTAGATGGTAGTTGCAAAAATAGAGTTCTCCCTGTTGGAGAAGTATACGTTATATCCAATCACCTTAGAAGCAAACTTGACTTCCAGATCTTCTATATCATTGACAGTTAGCTTCATTACTATGTCATTCTTCATAGATTTAAGTGTTAGAAATATTATGGAGGAACACATACCTGTAACTGCCTCAATGGCATCCTTAGTTATCATATGAGGAGCATTCAACCAAAAGAATTCATCATGGATTCTGCTTAGGTCATACCTAACCCAAGCATCTTCAGAGAAAACAAGAAAATCGATCCATGTGTCTAATTTCTTCTCATACAGAGCATTGTATTCTTCTTTCAATTCAAACTTGTCACTAGATAACTCATCTAAATAAACTTGCCCTAATTTTAAATGATCATACTCTTCTATATTGGCTTGGATGTAAGCCCTAATATATTCATTATGCATTATGCCATAGTGCACTTCAGAGAATGCACCATTAGGGTCTATTTCTAGAGATTTGAATGGGTGTTTCTTGAATTTGAGTTGGGGCCTTTCAGTGATCTCAACTATTGTAGAGTAGTCATCTTTTTAGCTCAACAAAAAATTTTCAAGAGTGAAGACTAAAAATACCTTGTTCATCATTTTTGGTTAGGGTTCCTTCACGTGGCCAAATGCTTTGAGGTCACTTTTACTTCATAGCTTAGATCTCCTTGGTCGCTTGAGAGTTTGGATGCAAATGTGATTTTTCCTTCAAATAAGTTCTTGTAACCTCTTTTTATTAAAACTTAATTGTCATAAATGCTTGTTTCTAGAAAGTTGTTAAACTCTTTCTCTGTCACTCATAGTCAACATAAATTGCTCCACAATCTGCCGCATTAGATTCTTTTCTGCCATAATTTTCTTCAGAAGATCCGATATATTGTTCTTCAACTCATATCTTCGTGCTAGCTGTCAGCACCACTTTTCTGGCTAGGGGAACAAGATTTATTATTAAAGCTCCCCCTAAGCCAGATCTCCCAATTTACTTCCTGGAGGAAGTTTCTACACCAGAGTCTAGCACATATTCATTCTTGGCTTCAATAACATCCTTCTTAACCCACATCTTGTTCATCTCCTTGATTTCTATCGCATCAACTTTTTGCATTGGTTTCTTCCTTTCAAATGGAATATCCTTCTTCACGTTCTTGCTTCTGTAGAACCTTCCAATATGTCCAAGCCTATTGTAATTATAGCACACAACATTCCTCTGACTGGGTGTGTGCAAGTAGTTGAGTCCACTTTTTGGCCAAAAAGTGGAAGTGTTTTCCTTGATTTTCAGAATTTGTCACATTTGACCTCAAAATTTGAAGCACTTAGAAATGGAATCTTGAAAAAAGTCACTAATCATAAAATGTAGTACTCAGAGTCTAGTTTCTAAATGTATAATTTATTTGAATACCCAGATGATACAAATTAATTTTGAATAGGCCTTTCTAAAAACCATTGTTTAAAAGTAAAAAAAAAATTACTATACCATGCACATGTACATCATCCATATTTTGACCGAAATAATCATATTTTTCTAAATCCTTTTGAGAAAAGATTTGTAACTCACTGAAGCACATTTTCCATTTTTTTTTTGTAATTTTTTATTAAATATTTTTTTGTTAATTTTTTATTAGCCATATTTGGTGTTTTAAAAAATCGTTGTGTACGTCACGCATAAGATGACCTAAACTTATCATTTGTTTTTTAAATTAAAAATAATTGTCTGAAGTACGTTCTCGTATAGTTTATTTTTCAAAAAATTATTTTAATAAAAAGTTATTAAGATACTAAAAAACCTTGATAATTTAAGTTTATGGACTTTTTCATCAGAAATTAATTAAAAAATAGAAAAAAATCCAATTGTAAAAAAATTATATATTTGGAATCTACACTATCTCATCTATAATGGGTTTTAATTTTGTCAAAAAATTCTGCGAAAAAGGTCTTCAAACATATGCTCAAAGTCACTATTTTGTTGTGACATTGACATGACCTTCAACTTACTGGTCAAACCAGGTCCAAAGCCTAGGTTCGGGTCCCCACCATTTTCCTGAACTGGTTAACAAAGCATAAAAATTGGGCCAGAAATTCAAATTTTGAGAAATGGGATCCCGTTCTAGAAATAGGACCCCATTTCTAAATGGGATCTCGCTTTTGGCTCAGGTCCCGAAGCAAAATGGGATCCCCTTTCATAAAAAGTGGGATCTTGTTTTGCGTTGCTTGATTTCAAGTTTTTTCCTAAGTCCAAAACTTCCACCTTAAGTGGATTCAACTTTGTGCATTTACCCGAATGTTGTTCCTTTCATTCATTCTGGATCTGCATTGGTTAGCCTTATGTCCAAATCTATTGCATGTAAAGCAGTTACCATTGAAAGATTGAGCATTCCTTCCATTGTTATATAAATTCCTTATCTGACTTCTACATTCACTAGCTCTATGACCAACTCTCTTACATGTAAAGCAATTACCTCTGAAAGATTGAGCATTCCTTCTATTGTTATGACCATTCCTTATATGGCCTCTACATTCACTAGCTTTATGACCATCTTTATTCCATGTAAAGCACTGACCGGAGAAACATGGAACATTTTGATTCATTCTACTCCTACATTGAGTGGCCTTATGACCAAACTTATTACATGAGTTACAATAACCATTGAAAGATGGGTACCTTTGTGCATTTGGTTGCCTGACTGGTGGTTTTCTACATCCATTCCTTTGATTTTAGATCTACTTTCCTTTGTCCTTCTTATTCTCAACATCCATTGCTTGACTTGTTTTAGAACTTTCACATTTTTCTTATCCTAATCCTTGTTTGTCATTAGGATTCTTCTGGCTAACAAGCATCTCATGAAGTTTTGCAAAACTTATCTTGAACTTTTCTTCATAGCTCTTTTCCTTCTCCAAATCTAACTTTAGGTTCACAATTTCTTTTTCAAGTTTTGCACATTCTTCTGATTTGTCTTTCACCAATTGATTTAGGTCTTCTTTTGCTTTTGCCTTATCTTCAATTTGCACTTTTAGATCATCCAAGATTCCATTTACTGATCTCAATTGTTCACTAACTTCCTTATGCTTTTCTTTGAACTTCTTGACTTGCTCCCTCAACTTCCTAATGCACTCATCTACTTCCTTGACATTCTCTTTCAGATCCTTATTTTCTTCTTCCGTCATTTCAAGGTCTTCAAGAGAAACTTTAAATTCTTCTTCATTGACATACATGCACTCTTCTTCTGTAGTTCCAATTGGATAAATTTATTCAGGAGGAGTAGGATACCTTTTAGTTGCCATGTGTTTAATCTCCAAGATCTTCCTCAAGCTGTTACACTTCTTTCAAGGAACTAGGCTCTGATACCAATTGTTGGACACCCAGAATACTGAGAGGGGGGGTGAATCAGTATTCTATTAAACCATTCACTTATTAAACCATTAATCCATTTGCCACATTCAATAACAATAAAGGAAATCAAGCATACAAAGCACAACCATAAACCATAACACTTGAACACCAAGATTTTTACGTGGAAAACACAAAAAGGTAAAAACCATGGTGAGTGTTAGCTCACAATATATTGTGTATTAACAATACTGAATTACAAGGAGGCTCACTACATGAGGGCTCACTGCATGAGGGCTCATTGTGGAGGGCTCATTGCCCTAAGGACTCACTGTCCAAAAGATGCTCACTACATACAGGCTCACTGCCAAGAGAAAAGAAAGAAAGAAAGGGTGGCTCACTACCAAAATAAACTTCTATAGTTGCATCTACAAATGCATGGATACAGCTCCAATGTTGCTCAGAAAACTGTCTCAAAATTCTTCACCTTGAACTGCTCTTCTCTTACATGAAAATAAGATCTCTCTTCTTTTGAACTTGTCGCTCTTACAAAATCACAAAACTTCACATGTCACACACACACACATTCATATTCGCACACTTTTTTTTTCAAACATCAAAATGGATCTCATATGTATATCCGCAACACTTGCAATCTTCAAATTAGCTTGGCCTACAAAGATGAAGTGTGTAGTTATGCCTTGTGTAGCTTGTGAACCTAATCCTTTCATCAAAATACTTTGTGAACTAATTCGACACTTGAAATATATTCACACATGTCGGCTTCAACTATAGAACCACTTACCATATGATTCCAATGAATGTATCTTTCCGCACATAGATCAAAGTATCAGGTTGGCCTCATACATAGACTATCATAGGTTCATTCTAATTGTTAGAACACAACTTTTGGTGTGGACCACAAAACTTTCTCAAAATCATATCTAAGACTCTTTAGACATCCCCAAGCTTACCTTTAGAACCATATAGCATAATATAATCATATAGTGAAATGTAGACCATCAGAAGTTGCACTGTGTCACTATCAAACACTGTCTAAGCATGTAGCGATACTTAGATGCTCATAACTTCCTTATCGGTGGACTTCAAGCTCTACATATTTGGATTCAAAGACTTTAGACATGTGTTTACAACACCTCAAAACTATAGAAAGAGATATCTATTACCAGAGGAATGCAGACCAAAATAAATAGGTGTTCTACACTGATTACTGTTGTTCTTTGCAATGTCGATCTTAAGCTTCTTGAAAGTACACTTTCAGAGATGATAAAAAGATGAAACTTTGGATTTAGAATCATCTAAGGATTAGAAACATCTTACCAAATATGCAAGACCAGATCTTCAACTACGGACCAATGTTGATCATAATATTGTCTCACTGTGGTCATCTCTGTACTCTGCCAACACTTAACCAAAATCCTTAAGTCTTCTTTGCCAAACCAAACTACCTATTACCAACCTTGTTGAATCCTTATTTTTTTCTTTCTACCATCAATGACAACACCATCAAACATCATGCTCAACCAAACTTCATCATGCCAGCAGTGTCTTCATCAAATCATGTTTGCCAAGTTGCCAACAATTACAGTAATGACAGGCTTTCTACTGTCTAAAAACTAGCATTGAAAATCACACTTTTGATGATTACAATTCTATCTCGTCACACTTTCTTTTGAAGATCTGATAAGTCAAGCATGTAATGCCCCTCATTTTTTTTTATTTTTGACAGTTGATAGTTTTTCTATTGCATTTAGACAGTTTTGAGATAGTTGGTTGTTAGACTTATGGTTTATGCTTTTTATGTTTATCATGGGCTATGGTTGACTGATGAGATTACTGAGATGTATTATGAGTAGTATGATGACATTATTGTTATTATAGCTTATGTTGTATTTTGACATGGTTAATTAATTATGCAGAATAATGTTATTATGTTTTATGTGATTGAATGCTATCTGATTGTTAAATAGAAAGGTTTATGTTATTGCCATGCTTTGGAGTAGGGATATTGTAGTATTACTCGTTTTGAGCACCCTACTATGCTGTGATTCCCTGACTTTGTGTGTTTGATATATATGCGTATGTTGTATACAACCTATCATCTTGATGCAGGTTGCAGGTATCGGGCATCGACTCCACCAGACTTAGCAGGTCTGAGCATGCCCTTGGACAATGGATACTGTTGAAGGGAGATAACATGGGGTTTTCCCTAGGTCAGTTTCAGTCTTTAGTTTGTGGCCGTGAGTCGAGGTGTCACTCTTTGGTCCTTGTTTCAGATTGTTGGCCATCTAGTGGTATGTGGAGTTATTATCGAGTTTTGGTTTAGTTAAGCCTATGTGTATTTTGGTAATGCATTAATAAATAAATATTACATTAATAATGTTAATAGCATGTCAAATATAATAGTATTTTGCTTAGTCATAAAGTATTAAGTAAAATTTGGAATATTATTTAAGTAAATTTTAATATAGGTTAAATTAATTATTTTAATGTTTTTAATAGTATCTAAGTCATAAATTTTATTATAGTTAATTAATATATTGTTATTTAAAGAATAATATTGGGTGATAATTTAATGTTGTTTAGTTGTCGAATATGATTCCAGATTTGGGGAATCTCTATGTTAAGTAAAAAATTTACATTCTTCTGAGTAGTGGGATTCTCAGAAATGGATTCATGGTAGAGGAAATTTATGAGTTGTATCTATTTTTGCTTCTGGTGTTTTATTTTTTAGGGAGAATTGTTCTGAGTAAGTTAGATAGAAAAATTGGAGAAATTTGTTACAGGAAGTTGAAGAAGAGAAAAGCTGAGGAAAGTTGGAATTTTTTGGATCGAATTTCTGGGTATGTTTACTTGTGTTTTTTGTAGCAATTTAGACAAAGTAGTTTTAATTTCTTGAGGAGCCTCTTGTTTATTGGAACCTGTCTATTTATCCCGATGGAATTCTTTCTTTCCTGTCACCATTCGACATCTGATAGCTTGTTTTCCATTCTTGAGAAACTTAGGAATCTCTCAATCTCCATCAATCCAAATGAGATATCTGCAAAGTTTATCAAACTAATTATTAATTGGTATTACTCTGAATCAATCTTTTATTAGATTCCTCTGCCAGAAAATGAGATCTTTACTCTTTATTCTTGCATCAAAATGAAACTTCCTTAGAATCTCATCAAATTTCATTTACCTCTAGTTGCTTTGCTCATCAATCAATTCTCTGATTCCTTCCATAGTATAGTAATGTTAGTGGGTTGATTTCTGTCAAAACTTGATTCCAGTAAACTCTCTGCAAGAAAATGAGGTTTCTTTCTTTATTTTTATTTTTTGCCAGGCATTGATGTGCCATTTCAATTTCAAGTTTTACTTTTGCTTGATTAAGATATTATTGGAGCAATTTTTGTCTTATGCCAATTTCAAATCTGCAATCCTCAACCTTCCCTAGCTACCACTGTACAATCCCCTTTGCATTCTCTTTGGTTGAAATTTTTTCTGCCTCTAGTCCTCATTCTTGGCTATGGTACGGCGATGACTGGGTCATTCCAACTAGTAAAAATCAAAGAAAAATATATAATATTAAAAGAAAATAAATCTTGTCTTGCCTGTGATCTATGTTTTTTTGGGGTTTTTTCTTCTTCCTGAATCTACCACAATTTTTACCGGTTCTCTGTCGAACTCTTGAATCTTTGAAAATTGTTATAGCTTCAATCACTACTCTGAAGTTTGTATTACCATGGTTTTCTTCTGGAAGACCATTCTTCTTTGTTTGTTCAAATCCTTTGACTCTTTCTTCAATCTCTTATCTCTTTCTAATTTTGTCAAAACCTTCTGAAATCTTTGAAAAAAATAATAATAATGATAATGAAATCTCTTTCTTGCTTTCTCTGAGTTTAGTTTTATGTCTGAAATCTTTGATGAAAAAATAATAATAATGATAATGAAATCTATTTCTTGCCTAAGTCATCTCCGATTTCTCTGAATCTTCTTGTCAGTTCTCCTCTGCCAGATAATTGAAAACCTCTGATTCCTCTGTATCTCTAAAAATTTATGTTGGATTCATTTTCTCTATATTCAGTATTGCCATCTCTCTCTCTCTCTCTTGGCTACCATCTGATAGGTCATTCACCATTTTTCTATCATAAACCTTAGAAGACTCTTTCATTCTTCATATCTTTGAATTTTAAAGCTCCCAAATAAATTATATGGATTGTTTCTTCTTCTGCAATAAAAAAATCTAGCATGAGTTCACTTAAATAAAATAGGGAGATTTCCATTAAATTTAATTAGAATGTATGCAAATATAATCTTTTAGTTAGAAACTTCTATTTGTAACTCCTTGAGCAACTCATAAATCTTGCTTTGTGTTTTTTTAGTTTTGATTTATTAAATTTTGCTTTGTGTTTTTTTTAGTTTTGATTTATTAAAATTGTTAATATGACTTTCTTTTAATAAAACACATTAAATGACAACAGTGATAAAGTTAATATTAGGATATCTCATAAGATATTAGGATAGATTTGTATTATTTTAAATTTTTTTTTTTTTTTTAAAAGTTGCTTTAGTAGATGCAAGTTTGATTAAATGAATAAATTAGATTTTTTATGTGTAGTAGATTTTTATGGTGATACTAGTTATTAAATAAATGATAAATAGAATTAAATATCGAGTTAAAACTTTATTAGAGTATTAATAGGTTATAATTGGTAATGATCGTGATTAAATAAAAGATGTTTGGTATTACATTCTAGAATTTAAAAATATTGAGTTAAATATTAGTTATACTCATTTTATCTTATTAATTATAAATTTGTTTAGTTATGTTTTAGTTTATACTATCCTATGGCACTATGATTTTAATAAATGAATAATAAATTAGAGATTAATTGTGATTTTAATAAATAACTAATAAACAAATATTAGATGGATTTATAGTTCTTGAGTGGAATAATATTTGGATTTTATTTAAAAGACATTGAAAACCTTATAGTGCTTTCCAGTTTAATTTGTTCAATGGTGTAATGTTGAGTTAATTTTAAATATGGTCTTGCTTGAAATTTCATTGTCAGTTAATGGCGTCAAATAGTAATGATGTAATTGGCTTATTATTCTTTAGTTCTGAGTCATATTGTGCTAATTAAGTGTCAAGTTGTTTAAACCCTTCTTTTCCATATCGGGAAATGGATATATGAATAGTAGTTTTGTGTGCTAAGAGTTACCCGACTCCATAGGTTAGCCTTCTTGGGTTCAAGTACAACATTAAGTCATGTTGTTGTAAATGTTTTAATGGATTTGAGAATTTGAAATGGATAGGGGAAAGATCTGTAGTTGAGGTCTTTGAGTTGTAATTGTCTAAGTAATGTATTGAAATGCAAAAGATAGATGTCCTTCAGTCCCCTGTCCTTGCCTTAGTTTCTAGATGTGGTTAGAGGTTGCTAGTTGCATGTAGGAGAGTGGCTTTCATGGTGGGACTGGTGCCCAAAGTGGCTACTTGGGTAACCCTATGGAAGTTTTAATCAAGTGAAAACTTAATAAATTTATTTAGGTGGGTTGGGTAGTAATTTACATAACAAGATAAGTATGATGCCTCACACATGCCTTGAGTACTCTCATAGGATAAGGATGTGATAAGAAGGCCTAGTTGGTAAGGTTGACCTCCTTGTCTCCATGAGAGGATGTATTGGCTCCGCATGTCTCACATGGGGCCGATGCCTAGAGAGAGGCTGCCAGGGTAACCATAGATGGGGGCCAATTTCTAGAGACAGATAGCCTGGATAACCCATGCTAGGACCATGCAATGACACTCTCCCTACTGCAGTCTAGTTACTTCATTTTTATCTTTGTTATTACCTCTGGAGTACTATCTTGTCTTGATGTTTTGAGTTGTCTTGATGATTTGAGTTGTCTTGCTAATTTGAGTAGTCTTGATGATTTGTTTAGTCTTGATGGTCTGAGTTGTCTATGTCAAGTCTATATCTGCTTGATTTTATCTTTTGACTTAGTGGAATCTCATTGTCATCTCCTAGCTTGGGGGGTGGACCTCAGGGTTCCACATGGTTGGGTGGAAGAGCTTCATCCATTGGTTTTCTTGGTTGACTTGATTTGTGATCATTGCAGATGATTCTCTAGTTCCAGACTTGTACTTGCATCCTCAAGAGTTATATTATAATTCTAGAATTGTATTATACTGTTCTATATTGTAAACCGATGTGATCGGTCATGTAATATTGTATTTGAACCCTTGTAATTATTCATCTCTGCAAATGAACGATGTAAATCCTCATCTGTTGTATTATAATGTATATCACTTGTATTGTTATGATTTCATGTTTATCTGATGCAGTTATGTTCCCTAGAGGTGTTAGTGGTTCATCTTATTAAATGTAGTGAACAGTGTCAACTTTGTTTAATGTTAATGCATTTACTTGGTTAAAAAAAATATTTCTGTAATTCTAGCATATGTTAGCCTAACTCTATATGGTTGCATGACGGGGCATCACATTTGGTATCAGAGCCAGATTTGAACACTGGGTACTCTGGTTAACATTGAGCCCATTATGTAACCTAGTGCTTAAACTTTGTAGATTAAAATTCTTTTTCTTTTAAGTAGTTCGTGTTTTGAAGTTGTACCCCAGAGGTATGTTTGTATATGAAGATGCTTAGAGGTCGAATTTGAGGTCATGATGTGAGATCCCTATCTTTATCTTGTTGCAGGCTTCCAGGAGTAAGCCTAATCCTAGGGGGGAGGATGTAATGCCCCTCATTTTTTTGGCTCTTGATAGTTGATAGTTTTTCTATTGCATTTAGACAATTTTGAGATAGTTGGTTGTTAGACCTATGGTTTATGCTTTTTATGTTTATGATGGGCTATGGTTGACTGATGAGATTACTGACATGTATTATGAGTAGTATGATGACATTATTGTTATTACAGCTTATGTTGTATTTTGATATGGTTAATTGATTATGCAGAATAATGTTACTACGTTTTATGTGATTGAATGTTATTTGATTGTTAAATAGAATGGTTTATGTTATTGTCATGCTTTGGAGTAGGGACGGTGTAGTATTACTCGTTTCGAGCACCCTACTATGCTACAATTCCATGACTCTGTGTGTTTGATATATATGCGTATGTTGTATACAACCTATCGTCTTGATGTAGGTTGTACGTACCGGGTATTGACTCCACCTGACTTAGCAGGTCTAAGCGTGCCCTTGGACAATGGATATTGTTGAAGGGAGATAACATGGAGTTTTCCCTAGGTCAGTTTCAATCTTCAGTTTGTGGCTGTGAGTCGAGGTGTCACTCTTTGGTCCTTGTTTCAGATTGTTGGCCATCTAGTGGTATGTGGAGTTATTGTCGAGTTTTGGTTTAGTTAAATCTATCTATATTTTGGTAATGCATTAATAAATAAATATTACATTAATAATGTTAATAGCATGTCAAATATAATAGTATTTTGCGTAGTCGTAAAGTATTAAGTAAAATTTGGAATATTATTTAAGTAAATTTTAATATAAGTTAAATTAATTATTTTAATGTTTTTAATAGTATTTCAATCATAAGTTTAATTATGGATAATTAGTATATTGTTATTTAAAGAATAATATTGGGTAATAATTTAATGTTGGTTAGTTGTTGAATATGATTCTAGATTTGGGGAATCTCTATGTTAAGTAAAAATTTTAAATTCTTCTGAGTAGTGGGATTCTCGGTAACAGATTCATGATAGTGGAAATTTATGAGTTGTAGCTATTTTTTCTTCTGCGTTTTATTTTTTAGGGAGAATTGTTCTAAGTAAGCTAGATAGAAAAATTGGGGAAATTTGTTACGGGAAGTTGAAGAAGAGAAAAGCTGAGGAAAGTTGGAAGTTTTTTGATCTTCGACTCTGCATCTGATAGCTTGTTTTCCATTCTTGAGAAACTTAGGAATCTCTCAACCTCTATCAATCCAAATGGGATATCTACAAAGTTTATCAAACTAATTATTAATTGGTATTACTTTGAATCAATCTTTTATCAGATTCCTCTGCCGGAAAATGAGATCTTTACTCTTTATTCTTGCATCAAAATGGAACTTAGAATCTCATCAAATTTCATTTACCTCTGGTTTCTTTGCTCATCAACCAATTCTCTAATTCTTGCTAGAGTATAGTAATTTTAGTGGGTCAATTTTTGTCTAAACTTGAATCCAGTAAACTCTCTGCCAAAAAATGAGGTTTCTTTCTTTATTTTATTTTATTTTGCCAGGCATTGATGTGCCATTTCAATTTCAAGTTTTACTTCTGCTTGATTAAGATATTATTGCAGTGATTTTTGTCTTATGCCAATTTCAAATCTGCAATCCTCAACCTTCCCTAGCTGTTGCCGTATGGCCGCCTTACGATCCCCTTTGCATTCTCTTTGGTTGAAATTTTTGCTGTTTAAAACTTTGGCAATCTTCCCTTGCTGACCATACGTTGTTGGAGGAGAGCCTGATCCATTTTAACCTTTGAAAATGTACCCCTGGTCCTCATTCTTGGTTGTGGTATGGCAATGCCTGGGTCATTCTAGCTAGTGAAAATCAAAGAAAAATATATAATATTAAAAGAAAATAAATCTTGTCTTGCCTGTGATCTGTGTTTTTTTGGGGGGTTTTTTCTTCTTCCTGAATCTACCATAATTTTTACTGGTTCTTTGTCAAACTCTTGAAAAACTGAAAAATTGTGATGGCTTCAATCACTACTATGAAGTCTGTATTATCATGGTTTTCTTTGGAAGACCATTCTTCTTTGTTTGTTCAAATCCTCTGAGTCTTTCTTCAATCTCTTATCTCTTTTTAATTTTGTCAAAACCTATAGTCTAAAATCTTTGGAAACAAAAAATGATAATTAAATCTCTTTCTTGCCTTCTTTGAGTTTAGTTTTATGTATGAAATCTTTGATGAAAAAAAAATAATAATGATAATGAAATCTATTTCTTGCCCAAGTCATCTCTGATTTCTTTGAATCTTCTTGCCAGTTCTCCTCTACCAGACAATTGAAAACCTCTGATTCCTCTGTATCTCTAAAAATTTATGTTGGATTCATTCTCTCTGTATTCAGTATTTCCATCTGTCTCTCTCTTGGCTACCATCTGATAGCTCATTCACCATTTTTCTGTCATAAACCTTAGACGACTCTTTCATTCTTCATATCTCTGAATTTTAAAGCTCCCAAATAAATTATATTGATCAAGTTTCTTCTTCTGCAATAAAAAAATTTAGCATGAGTTCACTTAAATAAAATAGGGAGATTTCCATTAAATTTAATTAGAATGTATGCAAATATAATCTTTTAGTTAGAAACTTCTATTTGTAACTCCTTGAGCAACTCATAAATCTTGCTTTGTGTTTTTTTAGTTTTGATTTATTAAATTTTGCTTTGTGTTTTTTTTAGTTTTGATTTATTAAAATTGTTAATTTGACTTTCTTTTAATCAAACACATTAAATGACAGTAGTGATAAAGTTAATATTAGGATATCTCATAAGATATTAGGATAGATTTGTATTAGTTTAAAATTAATTTTTTTAAAAAAATAAAGTTGCTTTAGTAGATGCAAGTTTGATTAAATGAATAAATTAGATTTTTAATGTGTAGTAGATTTTTATGGTGATACTAGTTATTAAATAAATGATAAATAGAACTAAATATTGAGTTAAAACTTTATTAGAGTATTAATAGGTTATAATTGGTAATGATAGTGATTAAATAAAAGATGTTTGGTATTACATTCTAGAATTTAAAAATATTGAGTTAAATATTAATTATACTCATTTTATCTTATTAATTATTAATTTGTTTAGTTATGTTTTAGTTTATACTATCCTATGGCAATTTGATTTTAATAAATGAAAAAAAAATTGGAGATTAATTGTGATTTTAATAAATAATTAATAAATAAATATTATATGGATTTATAGTTCTTGAGTGGAATAATATTTGTATTTTATTTTAAAAGAGAGTAAAAACCTTATAGTGCTTTCTAGTTTAATTTGTTCTATGGTGTAATGTTGAGTTAATTTTAAATATGGTCTTGCTTGAAATTTCATTGTTAGTTAATGGTGTCAAGTTGTAATGATGTAATTGGCTTAATTTTCTTTAGTTTTGAGTCATATTGTGCTAATTAAGTGTCAAGTTGTTTAAACCCTTATTTTCCATATCAGGAAATGGATATATGGATAGTAGTTTTGTGTGCTAAGAGTTACCTGACTCCAGAGGTTAGGCTTCTTGGGTTCCAGTACAACATGAATTCATGTTGTTGTAAATGTTTTAATAGATTTGAGAATTTGAAATCGATAGGGGAAAGATCTGTAGTTGAGGTCTTTAAGTTGTAATTGTGTAAGTAATGTATTGAAATGCAAAAGAATCTACATGTCCTTCAGACCCCTGTCCATGCTTTGGTTGCTAGTTGCATGTAGGAGAGTGGCTTTCATGGTGAGGCCGATGCCCAAAGTGGTTGCCTGGGTAACCCCATGGAAGTTGTAATCAAGTGAAAAATTAATAAATTTATTTAGGTGGGTTGGGTAGTAATTTACATAACAAGATAAGTATGATGCCTCACCCATGCCTTGAGTGCTCTCACAGGCTAAGGATGGGATGAGAAGAACTAGTTGGCAAGGTTGACCTCCTTGACTCCATGAGAGGATGTATCAGCTTCACATGTGTCACCTATGGGGCCGGTGCCTAGAGAGAGGCTACCAGGGTAACCATAGATGGGGACCAATTTCTAGAGAGAGATAGCCTAGATAACACATGCTAGGACCATGCGATGATACTCTCCCTACTGCAGTCTAGTAGCTTCCTTTTTATCTTTGTTGTTACCTCTGGAGTACTGTCTTGTCTTGATGTTTTGAATTGTCTTGATGATTTGAGTTGTCTTGCCAATTGGAGTAGTCTTGATGATTTGTTTAGTCTTGATGGTCTGAGTTGTCTATGTCAAGTCTGTATCTGCTTGATTTTATCTTTTGACTTAGTGGAACCTCATTGTCATCTCCTAGCTCGAGGGGTGGACCTCAGGGTTCCACATGGTTGGGTAGAAGAGCTTAATCCATTGGTTTTCTTGGTCGACCTGATTCATGATCACTACAGATGATTCTCTAGTTCTAGACTTGTACTTGCATCCTCAAGAGTTATATTATAATTCAAGAATTGTATTATATTGCTCTATATTGTAAACCGATGTGATCGATCATGTAATCTTGTATTTGAACCTTTGTAATTATTCATCTCTACAAATGAATGATGTAAATCCTCATCTGTTGTATTATAATGTATATCACTTGTATTGTTATGATTTCATGCTTATCTGATGTAGTTATGTTCCCTAGAGGTGTTAGTGGTTCATCTTATTAAATGTAGTGAACAATGTCAACTTTGTTTAATGTTAATGCATTTACTTGCTTAAAAAAAAATATTTATGTAATTCTAGCATCTGTTAGCCTAACTCTCTAGGGTTTCATGACGGGGCATCACATGGATGCAATGCCCCTCATTTTGGTTAAAACTGGTATTGAAAATCACACTTTTGATGATTGCATTTCTGTCTCTTCACACTTTCTTTTGAAGATCTGATCAATTAGGCACACTCTATAGTTGATCACTATCACACATATATCTTCAATATGAATCAGGACAGCATCACCAACTTTTGCTCTTTCTCCTTTAGTCGCTCATCAATAATACATTCAATCTGCCTTTTATCCGCTTGCGAGCTTTTTAATCCAATTGCAATCAAACCTCACCTCACCTCACTCCATTTGATTCACTATTTATACATGATATTACATTGATTACATATCTTGTCAGCTAGATACAACATGAAAAATACATTTACAAGTCAATCATATATCACACAATATGAAACATGTAGAAGATAAGTTCTAAGTGAGCACACACGTTACACCAGCAAAAGATCAAAGCCTTGTGGATCCAAAAATATTTCTTAACTAGGTCCAAAAAATCCTTCACAAATTCAATCAACAAGGAATTACATCCGCATATTCCACTCATTTGAAAATATGCCAGCTTTAAGTAAAATTCATGAAGACTTGAAGAATAACGACCACATCAACTTGAAAACCTTGTGCGGTACTGGAAAGAAGAAAGATCTTCGTGAAACTTTTCTAGATGAGCCCAAATGACTCATACAACATCCCTAAACACTCCTTTTCCATCACACATCAAATAATTATGCTAGACAGCTTCAAACATTAATACTGAGAACAATCTGTCATCTAGAACATACTGCAACATGTTGTCAATTGAAAAACTGAGCTACAGACCATCAAGGAGCTTGAAACTGGAAGAGGCATGTAGTGCACATCCAAGAACATGTCAACAAAACCACAATGGAAATCATTCACTTCTAGAGGAATGCAAAGCATTCTAATAGATCTTCATTACTACTCCATTCTACCAGAGCACATACCGGTGTTCTATCATGCATAACTTTCATAGCGGATGGAAATATGATCTGAGACTTTGGAAACAGCACCTTCACTTACCTCTTGACACAATTCTAGAATTGCATAGCCAAATCTATAACTGTGGAGGAATGTGGAGCATTCCATCACCTTGTTGGGAATACCTTTACATAACCAATGCTATCTTCAAGCTTTCAACAGAAAAACATCCTTTCAGTGATCAAAACATCATGAAACTTGGAACATACATGGAATGACATTGTATGAATCTACGTTCCAATCTATACAAGCACAACATCAATATAATGAAAATGTGGAGAAGTCTCCCAAATAGTCTTAAAAGAGTAGTCATCCTGAAACAGAAATTGTCACCAACTTCCAGAGGCCAAAACTTCTTCGTACAATTGAGGAACATTAGGATGGAACATTCAACATGCTTTAGGCCACCAGAAACACATCTAATCCTTTTAGTGCTTATGATTCCCATCTCAATTCTACACTAATCAAGGCAAGGCTTCCAATCATGAACATCATCACACTTCCATGATAGTGTTGACAGCAATGACAACCTCAATGACAACCTTAACAATCTCCTCAACCTTGTGACAGTGTTGACATCAATGACAACAACCTTAGGCATCAAATGTGCCACAAATCTTTCATGAAATTATTGTTATGTTTATTTGATTTCTAATGTTGTAGGAGGAACAAAATCCTTGCAAAGAATAATAGTTTCTCAATGCTTGCCAACCTAAAAATTTAGAAAAAAATAATGATTTCAGTTCCTTGTACTTAAACTTTAACAAAATTTAAATTCATATACATCACAATGAATATATAAAATAATGAAAAGTTACCAAATATATAATGAAAAAAAACCAATCTACCTTATTTCCATTATGTAAAAATATGAAATTGCTAAGCTCTTCATCAATTTCCAAATATTTTGTTATTTCAAACAATGTCCAATTTTCTTCCATTGATAAAGATCTAAAAGGAATTTTATTCATCAAAATATCAAATGATACTTTTGGAGAATGGGTTCCACCATTTTCATGTTGGTCATTTGGAATCCATGTCCATTGTCCCAATTGGTGAACATCTCTCCACCTTCAGAATTGGAATGTCATGTATAAAATTTGTCTTGAAATCCAATACCTAAGTAATATATTAAACCATGTAACTATCTTTATATATAAACTCTGAAACATCTTAAGTAATAGAATTACTAAAAAATAAAAACAAAAATTTACCTGAAGGAAAGTGTGCCATGAGACAATCTACATTCTATTTCTTATTCATTTTCATAGTGCACTCTTTTATCCCACTTGAAGCAAAATATAGACTTGAGCAATCTATCTGAAGGTGATTGAATAGTATATTTTTTTAGTTCTTCGAATGGATGATGAGAAGTTTTGAATATATGATAGAAAATATTGATTGGCATGAGTTAATGTGGACATGATTTCCTCCTTTTAACTTCATACCTAGTTGTACCTCTTCAAAATTATTGTAGCAATTAGAATCTATGATTGAAGGATCTATATTTGTCTATACAAGTGTATTAAGCATTGGCAATGAAATCTCTTCAAGTTTTCCATATGTTGCACCAATTCTTGGAAGGATATATGTATATTTATAAAACCATATCCCTTGTTTGATCAACCATGTGGAGTCATTTCCAACACAAATAATTTCTCCAACTTCAAAATGAATAGCTTGGAAGGTACTTGTATGAGAGGAACCTCTTGCAACAAAATAGTGAAAAATGTACAAAACAACAAATTTATATAAATAGAAAAAACACAAAAGGAATTTATTGATCATAGGCCACTTTGAGGGGTCAACCTCCTTGAAGCAAGCTCAATACAATAAATTTCTGGATGTGTTCATTGGCCTCAACACTTACTTATATACCAAGTCTAATCTAAACAACTACTACTTCCCATGAATGTGGGATAATACAATATATGCTCATGGGGTGATTTACAAAGCATATGCATCCATAGAAACTAATATACTAACAAAGTAAAGAGAAGGGTTAAACATGAGTATCTTAACATCCCCTCCCTCTTAAAAGAGATTTGCCCTCAAAGCTTAAGATATGGGAATTCTTGCTGAATCTGAAATGATGGTTCCCACGTTGCATCCTCTAGTTGCATTCTGTTCCATTAAATTAATACCTCTGTGATAGATCAGGAGTGAAGTTGATGAGTGCATGTATTGAGGATTGTCTCTGGCTCCAGAAGGATCCTTCATTATCAAGTTATGGTAAAACAGTTTGCACTCTGATGTTGGTGCAAAGAATTTTCTTTAGACAAGAGACATGAAATACTGGATGAGCTCGGGAAGAAGGTGGGAGCTCCAATTTATAAGCAGCTGACCCAATCTTCTGGAGAACCTTATATGGCCCATAGAACTTGGGAGCCAACTTATGATGCCCTTCGAGTTTCAGGGATGATTGCTTGTATGGATGTAGGTGAAGAAAAACCATATCACCTACTTGAAAAGTGTGCTCAGAATGATGTTGATAAGCTTATTGTTTCATTCTATTTCTTTCCATGTGAAGATTGTCATGCAAGATGTTGAGAATCTAATCCTGGTTTCAAAGAATTGTGTCGACTGCATGAACTGGTGAACTATTGGGGGTGTATGTAAGGAGCATTAGTAGTGCCTGACCATAGATTACTTCATATGGAGTCATTTTTGTTGAAGTGTGGTAGGAGGTATCGTATCACCATTCATCCAGAGGGAGTCACTTTGCCCAATGATGTTGTTGTTCTAAGGAAAAGCAATGAACGTAAGTTTCCAAACATTTGTTGACAATTTTAGTCTAGCCATCTATTTGTGGATGATACTTGGAACTCATCTTCAATTTGGTGTCGGTGTGTATAAATAGTTCTATCCAAAAATGACTAGTGAAGGTTGCATCACGATTTGAGACAACAGAAGAAGGGATGTCATGAAGATAAAAGATTTGGTCCAAGAAAATTTGTGTGACTAAGGAGACAATATAGGGATGGATGAGGGCACAAAAATGACTATATTTGGAGAGGCAATCAACCACAACCAAGATCATTGTCTTCCCTCTAGATTTAGGGAGCCCCTCAATGAAATCCATAGAAATATCTATCCAAATCCTTGTAGGGATGGACAAGGGTTCAAGCAACCCAAGAATGAGTTTTGTTTCACCCTTGTTGCATTGACAGGTATCACATTTAGCCACCATCTGTTGAATTTCCCTTTGCATTCCCTTCCAAAAGAAGTTATGTCATGCCTGCTCATAAGTTTTGAGAAACCCTAAGTGTCCTACTAATGGAGAAGCATGGAGTTCATAGAATACAACATATTGAAGATCTGTGCTCTAGGGAAGTACCAGACGACCCTTGTATTGCAAAGAAGCACCATCCCAAGAATAATGTCATACAATAGAGGGGTTAGTGGCCAACTGTTGAATGATTTGAGATAATGAAGTCATTGACATAGCCCTACTATATAGATTCCAACCAATTTGAAATAGGCATAGAAATAGCTAAAAGGGAAACTTGGTCATTATATGTGCGAGAAAGAGCATCTTCTACATTATTTTCCTTACCCTTCTTGTAAGTGATCTCATAGTCATAACCCATGAGTTTGCTGACCCATTTTTATTGTGCTAGGGAGGAGACCCTTTGTTCCAAGAAATATGAGACTCTGGTGATTAGTTTTGATGCAAAAATGATTCCCCATTAGGTATGGCTACCACTTCTATACTACATGGAAAATGGCCATCATTTCCTTCTCATACGTAGAGAGTAGTAAATTCATTCCAGAAAGGGCTTTGCTGGTGAATGCAATGGGGTATTCTTCTTAGATGAAAACAACACCAAGTCCATTGTCACAAGCATCACTCGCAATAGTGAAGGTCTTGGAAAAATCTGGCATAGCTAGAATAGGTGTAGTACACATAGCTTGTTTCAATTTTTTAAATGCACACTCAACAACTTGTGTCTAGGTAAAAGCATCAGCATTCAACATAGCTATCAGCGGAGCTGCAATCTTCCCATAATCCTTGACAAACTTATGATAGTAGCCATTCAACCCCAAAAAACCACGGAGGCTCTTGAGTGTTTGAGGATGTGGCCAATTTTTCAATTTTTTTGCAATTGATTATTTCTTGTCATATCTTTAGTGTCATAAACATGTGCAATTTTAACCTTTGATACCTTTTTATCACCTGGAATTGTCTCTAACTCTTTGATCATTCCTTTCCAATGGTATTTTACATAAAAGAATGTTTTTTTAACCTTATGTTTCCAAATCTGTAAAGGCCTTATTTCAACCATGGAGTTGATAGATAAGGTTATTGGAATGTACTTGCCATCATCATCTTTTATGTTGTAAATAACAATGGATTTCATCTCACTTGAAGGTCTTCTAAGTGCCATTTAGTTCTAAGAATTTGAATTAAGAAAACACAATTAAATAAATAAAATAAAGAATCTTAAAGAGAAGAGAAGTTGAAGTTTATATATATATATATATATATATATATATATATATATATATATATATATATATATATATATATATATATATATATATATATATATATATATATATATATATATATAGTGTTGAAATTGTGTTGTTAATTGTCACCATGGAAAAATAAGATTTATATGTCACATGAAATGATTTCTACTTTGATGTAAAATTTATAGTTTGAGAAAATAAGAGAAAATGATTTTCTAGGTGACTGAATATATGTATTCTCATGAAGTTTTCAATAGGGATCTAATTTAGAAAGATTTAAATTCATTATTTTAGTTTATTTTTCACAATAACAACATGTATTTCCAAAATTAAATTTCATCAATGACAAAATTTGAGACCAAATTCATCTATAATAAAATTTCTTAAAAAAAATATTATAAAATCTATAAAAATTCTTTTCTTAATTCGAACCCAAGGGAGATTTTACAAATGAAAGTTAGTGAAGTACCTTTAGACACAAAGAAACCACCAAATGAACTCCTCACAAGAAAACCAAACATCAAGTGCCTTTGCTTCACAAAAACCTTTATACACACCAAATTTATGACAAATTCATTCACAAAACCCTAATTACATTAGACTTACCACAAATATATTTGAAAAAATCTTAATTAAACAAAAATCTTAATTAAGTTTATACCATTTTCACCTTGCACTTTGTCTTGTGAAACCCATCTTTGCCAATTTGGTCCAATCAGCTAGCCATTCTGTGGAAAAAGATAAAAATCCTATTGTGTCTAAGCCTTGTGAGTCTTCCTCACCCCCTACCTCTCATACCAAGGTTCTAAAGGAAATGGATAGCCATGATAAAAAGGTGAGTTCTAAGACCCAATTCCCTGTTCCCCCGAAGAAAACCCCCAAATAGATGAAAGTAACCAAGCTCTTAACCTCTAGGGCTAAGGAAAAACCTACCATCTCTAGGAAGGAAGCTATTGTGGATTTGTTTTCCCTTAAAATAGCCATGTTACCAAACATGACACTTTTAAAATGACTAAGCAAAGGAAATTGGAGGACCCTGTGGAGAATCTTGATGTAAATATCTATAGTAAGAACTAGGAACAAAAATGTATGGATTCTCAGGTTCATGAAGGCATTAACCAGTTTGTAGGGGAGGCTATGTTTAAGCCTTCCCTGATGAAAAAGAAGAAGGTTGGACGTAATGAAACACATGTAAAATAGGTGTGCACTAGTACAACTATGAGAAGGTCGACTAGAGTAGTTGGGAACCCCCTCCCACCTGTGGACATGAAGGATATTGATAGATCTCTAGTGATTCTATGGAGATACATCATGATAAGAGTACCATAGATGATAAATAGGAAGGTAAGAATCTCGAGATTACCCACCCACTAAAATTTGAGGGCACTAACTTATTTGATGAGATGAATGATCCATAGGACTCAGATGATTGGCCATAGAAGGATGTTATGAAGAAAAGCAATCAAAATAATTGTGTCCTTTGCACCTAGACTGCAAACATATGGAAAACATGAAAGATAAGATCAGAGAGATGGAGAAAAACTTGAATACTTTGACTAGGTTCAGTACCAAAATCATGCATAGGTCTGCTTCCACATTATTCTAGCTATAAGAGAAGGAGAAGAAAAGGTAGGGGATTGGGAGTATTAGAAAAGACCACTATGAATATATGTACAATTTCCTCACTTAGGACTAGGGAAAGTTATCCCTTTAGTGTCCTGTGTGTTGGTCATTTTTATTTTGCTCATGTGTGTGCTGTTGTTTTAGATCAACTATTTACATGTGCTATTAATGTGTTATTTCTAGCCTTGATGGGCCTATTTTGACTCACCTTTAGGCTATTTTTGTAAAATGCGAAGAACCTAGTTTCTTATTTACACTAATAAAAAAAAAAATAGATGATAACTTCATCCACAAAAATTTTAACTAAAACAAATTCACAACAAATTTAAACTTCTCACAATGTTAGCACATAGTTGATGAATTAAATCCCATTCAAGGATTTATCTACACAAAATATGCCTTCCTTGGCCTCAAACTCCTCCATAAAACCCTACCTCTTCTAGGGTTTTTCTAATAAAATAGCTTTAACTACATTCAACATGTAAAGAATATGTAAAATCATGTGACTTCAATGAAGAAAAAGATAAATACATTTCCTTTTAACCTAATATATATTTTTCTGATGATTAAATAGATTCTTGTAGATCTTAAATGAATCACAATAATACAAATTCTTTAGTATTTATTTTAGAAGTAATTTTTCATAAAAACAACTTTATAAAATAATAAACACACATTGATAAATTTTATTACAAATGAATTTGATCTCAAAATTTGGGAGTGTCATTTTAAGATTTAAATTTTCATGTGAACGAATTAAACTATCATACCTATATTTAAAATATATATCTAAAGTACACTAAGAGATATCTTTCTCGAGGTGCCTATTCCACCTATGTGAGGTAAATTGATTAAAAAATAAGTGCCTCGAGAAGGATATCTTTCAGCGTACTTTAGATAAATTTTTTATATATAGGTATGCTAGTAGCATCCACAGTGACAAGCCTAATTATAACTATATAATATAATTATATAATATAATATTATGATATAGATTAAATATATTATTATAATATAATATATAATAACATTATTATATATTATATTATTATAATTATAATATAATAATTAAAAATATATGTTATATTATATTAGGGTTAGGGTTAGTATTCAAGTTAGAATTAGGGTCACAATTAATATTAGAGTTAGGGCTAAAATTAGGGTTATAATTACGATTAGTTTAGAGTTAGGATTAGAATGAAGGTAAGGTTTAGAATTAGGGTTTTATTTAGGGTTATGCTTAAAATCAGGGTTAGAATAAAGTTTTAACCTAATTAGGGTTATAGTTGTGTTTATAAATCTAGTTACATTTAATGTTTTATTCATGTACCAAATAATGGTTAAGGTTAGTGTTAGGTTTAGAATTAGGATTTGAATGAAGGTAAGGTTTAGAATTAGGGTTTTGTTTAGGTATTGAGTTAGGGCTGGGCTTATAAATAGGGATAGATATAGTGTTAGTCTTATAAAACAATGGTAAGTGTGATCTTATAGTTATGGTTAGAGTTAGGGTTAGATTTAGAAATAGGGTTTCATTTAAGCTAAGAGTCAAGGTTAGATTAGAATTAGGATTAGATTGAAGGTTAGGATGATAATTAGGGTAATGCTTAAAATTAGGGTTACAATAAGGTTTTAATCTATTTAGAGTTATAGTTGTGAAAATATCATTTTTTAATTTATAATTTTTAGAAATTCATTAAATATAGAATATTGTAGTGCTTGGATTCGTATTAATTATCATAATAATTATGTGTTGTGGAATTTGAATTTAAATAAATTTTTCTATTTTAGAAATAAGATTTATTTTATTTTACTTTATAATTATTTAGTTTAATGAAGTTAATTTCTTAGAATATGCATAAATCAACACATCATAAGACAAACATATAATATGAAGTATTCCAATGCATGTTCATTGCCACCCTAGTACTTGTACACATAAGAATAGTATTTGTCCACATAAATCATTCATATCATGGTTGTTTGATTTGAGTAACTAAGGGTTATAAGTAACTTAGGGTTATGGTAAGTGTGTGAAATTATCTTTGTACAAATAACAAATAAAATCAACAAAGTTTAGTAATAAAAAAATACATGGAGAAAGATTTTGGGGGAAAACAACACCAGCAAAGAGAACCAAGTATATATTCATGTGTATAAATAGCATTTTAGATATACAAGATATTATTTCTATGCCCTATTGTACAATGCTTTGTTCTACTCCATTTGCTCTGCTCTACTTTGCTTTGTTTTCTCTTCTCTACTCTACTCTGCTCTGTTGAGTTTGTTCTGCTCTGCTCTACTCTTCTCTATTCAGTTTGCTCTGCTCTACTCTGTTGAGTTTTCTCTACTCCGCTCTACTCTACTCTATTCTACTCTACTCTGCTATGGTATGCTCTACTCTGCTTTGTTCTACTATACTCTACTCTATTCTATTATATTATTCTATGCTCTACTCTTCTCTGCTTTGTTCTTCTCTACTTTGCTCCATTCTACTATACTCTGATTTGTTCTACTCTACTCTGCTCTACTCTACTTTGCTCTGCTCTGTTCTACTCTACTCTATTCTACTATACTCTTCTTTGTTCTACTCTGCTTTTCTCTATCCTGCTCTACTCTGGTCTGCTCTGGTCTACTATGCTCCACTCTATTGTACTCTGTTGTGTTCTAATAATTTTATTCTTTCTTCTTCATCTTTTCTCTTACCAAGTTGTTTTCCCCTTTTCATTTTTTCATAACGATCATATGTAAATGGTGGAATTATTTTTTTAATTGTTTTAGTTTTGGAAGAAAAAATGTTTTGAATTTTGTTTATAAATAAATAAATAACAACTTATATTTTCAAATATATGTTAAAAATAAACTTTTGAAAACAAATTAAATCTAGAAGAACTCTTAATTTAATAAAATTCTATTACTGTTAGGTTTAGAATTAGGGTTTTGTTTAGGGTTAGAATAAAGTTTTAATCTAATTAGGGTTATAGTTGTGTTTATAAATCTAGTTACATTTAATGTTTTGTTCATGTACCAATTAATGGTTAAGGTTAGTGTTAGGTTTACACTTAGGATTTGAACGAAGGTAAGGTTTAGAATTAGGGTTTTGTTTAGGTATTGAGTTAGGGCTAGGCTTATAAGTAGGGATAGATATAGTGTTAGTCTTATAAAATAATGGTAAGTGTGATCTTATGGTTATGGTTAGAATTAGGGTTAGATTTAGAAATAGGGTTTCGATTAAGCTAAGAGTCAAGGTTAGATTAGAATTAGGATTAGATTGAGGGTTAGGGTGATGATTAGGGTAATGCTTAAAATTAGGGTTACAATAAGGTTTTAATCTATTTAGAGTTATAGTTGTGAAAAAAATAATTTTTAATTTTTAATTTTTAGAAATTCATTAAATATAGAATATTTTTGTGCTTGGATTCGTATTAATTATCAAAATAATTCTGTGTTGTGGAATTTTAATTTAAATATTTTTTTCTATTTTAGAATTAAGATTTATTTTATTTTTCTTTGTAATTATTTAGTTTACATGTTTTATTATTTGTAATGCCCCGCCATGCAACCCTAGAGTGTTAGACTAACCAGAGCGGAAAACAGAACTATTTTTTTTTAAAGCAATAAAGTACAAGGCAGGATCCAAAGATATTATAAAACACATCAAAAGGAAAAGTACACTTCTAACCACTCTAGGGCAACATAACTGCATTAGGAAATTAAGTAAAACCATAAGAGTGATAAACATTAAGCTGCAGAGATAACTGACCCAATAACTTTCACAACAACAATATGATTTGATTACATAGTCTCAGTTCCAAATTACATGATTACAAGATTACAAGGTTACAAGAACACAAGATTGCAAGAGTACAAGATTGCAAGAATACAATATTGCAAGATCGATCTCGTCGATTTACAAAATAGTACATAAGAAGATATACAACATGACTGAAGAAGGAAAACCACTGAGACTAGAACATCTCTGCCCAATGGCTCAAACTGAATCTCCAAGTACACCAATGGATAGCTCTACCTCCCAACCATGTGGAACCCTGACGTCCACCCCACTGAGCTAGCAGATAACAAGAGGATTACCACTAGGTCAAGGCTGCAGTCAAGAACACAAATACCAATACCAGACTCCATGAAGACAAACATGATGAAGGACTACGCAGGACCAATAGTACTCAATCAGATAGATCAAAACATTAGAATAGATCAATCATGAAGACAAGATCACACTCCATAGGTACCAACGAGGATGAAGAGAAAGCAACTAAACTGCGTAAGGAGAGTGTCATCGCATGGCCCTAGCATGGGTTACCCAGGCTATCTCTCACCAAAAGCTGGCCCCCATCTATGGTTACCCTGGTAGCCTCTCTCTAGGTGCCGGCCCCATAGGGTGACACATGCGGAGCTGACATGTCCTCTCATGAAGACGAGGAGGTCGGCCTTGCCAACCAAGCCTTCTCATCCCTCCCTTAGCCTATGAAAGCACTCCAAGTGAGGGTGAGGTCACATTAATTATCTTGTTAAGTGTATTACTACCCATCCCTCCTAAATACATTATTAGATTTTTACTTGCTTACAACTTCCATGGGGTTACCCAGGCGACCTCTCACTAGGCGTCAGCCCCACCATGGAAGCCACTCCCTTAGCAGTCTCTGACCAATCATATAAACCACAGCATGCAAGGATAATGGTTACATAACAATTCTGATCATCACAAAACCCAAATAGTAAGACCTCTAGAGTCGGTGACTAAGTTATTCACCCGGTTACTACACCACCTTTCCCGTTCGGGAAACTAGGTTCCATGACCATGATATAATGCAAAATCAACAAGGGGTAGATACTCAAAACATTCTCAACATAAGTTGACAAGAATAACCAATTTAGTTCCAAGGGTAAATTCCCACCATCACCAGACAGGGTTAACATAATAAAATCATAACACAACAAGGGTAAATACAATACTACAAGCTATTCCCAAAGAGTTTTCACTTCCATGTATTAGAGATAATTACATTTAACACTTTAACCATGGACCTTTACACATGATTTAATAACAAGTACCCCACATTGATTTTCAAGAACGATAATTTTCTTTGTTTCATAAACGAATAGAGGTCAACTAAAATTTTACTCAAAGAATTAAGACAATTGAAATTATACAAAACCTATTCATATCTACATAAGATTTAACCAAGAATACTAAATTAGTTCACAATGTAATACTATTCTACCCTACTAATCTAACATGATTAAAGATGCAAGATTTCCGCAATGTTCTATTCTAGTACAAAATCTAGAAAACAATTATACCACCCTCTAATTATTCAATACCCAATAAGATGCTAGAACACTAACAAAGCAAGGGAATTAATACAATATAATTGTTCAAGAATGATAGATTAATAATGCATTAAATCAATTTATTTCTAACAACTATCAAAGAAAACGAGCTCTTGCCAACTATAAAGCTTAAACAATAATAAGAGAATAAATAATAAGGACATTACAAGCCTGAACAACCAAACTAATATTCCACAAGATAATTAATACCCAAGACACGATATTACTACTACAAGAATACGAACATTAATACAAATTATTCTAAATTTTTTTTTTAAAAAGACAACTACAAGTATAAAACATAACTTTTGTCGACATGTTTATTACCTACAATTCCTAATAAGGAAAACAACTATAACGTGATAACTTTCTATAAGCTTAACTCCCAAACATTTTATTTTTACCCACGGTAATATCTAATGAACTACTATAAATAAAGAATCCATGTATTTCACTATAGCAAGACTTCATTACAATTACCAACTACCGCCTCTAGTGGAAATCAAAACACTAAAATAGGTACATCTTTCCCACTACCCTCCAACTATACTAGCCTTATTCCAACTAGAAGCACTCCTAACTTTAACCTAACTTAATCCCAATACAAATAAAAAAAAAATAGCTTCCAATGTCAAATGTCAAACTAACATTACATTACCAATTCGATAACCTTCCTCTAAAACCAAATTGATCATAAACCTATGACTTCGAAAGAATAGGCATACAAATGTAAATCTAAAAGAAAAGAATTTACTATTTTGATTCCCAACACTTATTCCAACACTCTGGTAATCATTGAACCTATATGTTCTAAGCTTAAAATTTCCTACTAAGAAAAGACAAGTACTACATCATAACAAGTTGGCTTACACACAAATGTGGTTACTAAACTATTCCTTCCAAAACTAGAGGTCAAAAGAAACACTTATCACAAACTGATGGAGTGATGACAATTAGATCAAGTATAGTCATTGTCTTCAAGAAGAAATTGGATTACTATCTACTAATAAGGAACGTTAAAAGGGAAGAAATAGATACATATATAATGACAACTACGATTAATGCCAATAAAAGAACCTTTCCACTACTATAGTCTTCAACCCCGTCTGTTCGCTGCAAGTTTCCATAAGTCTAAGGCAAAAATCTCGCATCACTGGAAGAGGTTTTGGGTGAACAGGCAACAACTCTACACACGCTTCTCAGGAAGACATAAAACCAGTAACGGAAGAGGCTAGAAGCTTAACCGAAAGGAACGAAAGAAGTTTGTGAGCATCAACTGTCGTGGTTCAGTCATGAATGATACACGTTTACCCGAAGGTAACATGTGGCTGCCCGATGGAGGTATAGGCTAGTGAATCTGAAATAAGCGTGGCTCAGATAATCATCCAAATCACAATGTGATCGATGGCTAGAATCGATACATGTTAGACTTCAGATCATTTAAGCTTAGGTGAACATAGCAATTTTCAGAGTTTGAGACAAAAAGGGTGGCACCCAGTCTTAGAAGTCAGATAGCTCAAGCGACTGCTGTGAGTTGAGGGCTGAAATAATTAACTCTGCTGAGATATTTTCTAATAATCTTACATGGTTTTCGACATCATGCACCCACTACGAAATGAAACTCAAGGTGCAAAGCTTGGTTTGGTTCCCATGAATTGGAAGGGATCTACTGCAGCAAGAGGAAGAAACTCGATTAAGATAGGATCAGAGCATAATTTACAGGAGTTGAGTAAGGTGTTCCTCCTCATCCACCCTCAGGTTAAGATTAAATTGTTTTAAAAGGAAACCAATTGAGGAGGAACCACTGACAACCTCTAAGAGAGTATCCCTTAGCAGCCTAGGAGGAAATTCTACACAATGATTGCAGATTGCCATAGCTTGGGTAATGAGTGAGACCAACAATAATGACATAGGCAAACATACGAATGCAGACTGGTGTGTTTCCAACATAAAGACATATAGATGAAGAACACAAGATTTCAGTAGAATTAAGTCCAGGGTTGATGTAGAAGAAACATCTTGGAGGAACCTACAGAGATAGGAGCAACTTTTCGACCATGACAAGCAAACAAAGATGATAGAATTCTATGTTACATGCAAAATCACACAACAAGCAAGCAAGAACCACACACAGAACAACTACCATGACTTTTGCCTACTGGCTACAACAATGGTAAATTTACAAAGAGACACAATTCACATACTGGATTTCTATCCTTCTTCGAAATTTCTTCCAATCCTGCAACCCTTCCCCTGTTCTCGTTCTTTTTTTTTTCCCAAAACAAAACAACCCCCTCAGAATAAAATGGTTTGGCTCATAAATTGTCATGGACACGCATCCATTACATAGTAACCCACTACTCTGGAGAATTTTAAAATTTTACTAATAATGGGGATTTCACAAGTCAGAGTACTCAAATTTGCCAACCCAAGGTATTTATTTCTCATATTCCAAATACTCTACCCAAAATAAATATAAATAAATACTCATAACTCCAAATTCACCACATAATTATTCTTGGTCATATCTAGTCTATGTAAAAAAATCTAGCCAAGATATCAATCTTAGTTCTAAGTCAAACAAATATTATGCCATACTCATATTAGGAGCATATTTGATTAATAATAAATTACCAACATATATTCCAACCATACAAGAGCATAATAATAGAGCTCGACTGAAAACCACAACACAAGACTATGGCAAGGACCCAAGATGATGACAAGTACACAAGAATATGACAAGGACACAAGATGATGACAAGAACACAAGACTATGACAAGGACACAAGATGACAACAAGAACACTAGACTATGACAAGGACTGGAATTGTCCTAGCGGTATAATACCTCATGTTATCTCCGTCACAATATTCATGGTGTAGGGCCCGCTCAGACCTACTAAATCAGGTGGAGTCGAGGCCTAGTACCTGCAACCTGCGTGAAAACCAACGGGTTATATATGATCAACTGTAAATACACACACTAAGATAGAGAATCACGGCGTAGTAGGGTGCTCGATTTGAGCAGTACTACACCATCCCCGCTCCAAAACAAGACTATAATCAGATGCATAAACATGATATTTTCTAACCATCACCAAGCATATCCATCTCATCATAACTGTAGTAATCACAATGTCATCAAAGCTCATAACACCTGTCTCAATACATCCATCGAATATAGTCCATCAAGGTCAACGAGAACATAAACCAAAACATACTAGTCCAAATTTCTCGAAACTGAAAATATGCCAAATAAGACTATCAACTGAAACAGAACTACCATAGGGAAAAAGAAAATAACATCTATCACAAGCCAAAAGTGAGGGGCATCACATTATTAGTTTAATGAAGTTAATTTCTTAAAATATGCATAAATCAACACATCATAAGACAAACATATAATATGAAGTATTCCAATGCATGTTCATTGCCACCCTAGTACTTGTACACATAATAATAGTATTTCTCCACATAAATCATTCATATCATGGTTGTTTGATTTGAGTAACTTAGGGTTATGGTAAGTGTGTGAAATTATCTTTGTACAAATAACAAATAAAATCAACAAAGTTTAGCAATAAAAAATATATGTGGAGAAAACTTTGGGGGAAAACAACACCAATAAAGAGCACCAAGTATATATTCATGTGTATAAATAGCATTTTAGATATACAAGATATTGTTTCTATGCCCTATTGTACAATTCTTTGGTCTACTTCATTTGTTTTGCTCTACTTTGCTTTGTTTTCTCTACTCTACTCTGCTCTGTTGTTCTCTATTTTCTTTGCTCTACTTTACTCTACTATGCTCTACTCTGTTTAGTTTTCTCTACTCTGCTCTGCTCTGTTGAGTTTTCTCTACTCTACTCTACTCTACTCTATTCTACTCTACTATGCTCTGTTCTACTCTACTCTACTCTGCTATGATGTGCTCTACTCTACTCTGTTGTACTATACTCTACTCTGTTCTACTCTTCTATTCTCTACTCTGTTATTCTCTACTTTGCTCTATTCTACTATACTTTGATTTGTTCTACTCTGGTATGCTCTGCTCTACTTTGCTCTACTCTGTTCTACTCTACTCTATTCTACTATACCCTACTTTGTTCTACTCTGCTCTGCTCTCTTCTGTTCTACTCTAGTCTGCTCTGGTCTACTCTCCTCCACTCTATTTTACTCTATTGTGTTCTAATAATTTTAGTCTTTCTTCTTCATCTTTTCTCTTACCAAGTTGTTTTCCCTTTTTCATTTTTTCATAACGATCATATGTAAATGGTGGAATTATTTTTTTAATTGTTTTAGTTTTGGAAGAAAAAATGTTTTGAATTTTGTTTAAAAATAAATAAATAACAACTTATATTTTCAAATATATGTTAAAAATAAACTTTTGAAAACAAATTAAATCTTGAATAACTCTTAATTTAATAAAATTCTATGGTAAAATCAATTAAACTCTTAATTGAAAATAACTCTATAATAAAATTAATTAACACTAATATAAGAAATAACAGTACAAAACATAAGTATAAGATTATGTTATATAATTTTATTTCATTTATTATTTTATGGGAGTTACCCCCACTTGGTAACAACTTACCTTAAAAAAAGAGATTATGTTATATAAAATTAAATTAGGCTATAATTTAGGCGGTGGTAGAGCACTAATTTTAGAAAATTTTTAAAACTTTTCAAATGACAAAAGCATATAAAAAACATACTTCTACAATATTCTAATTAAAATAATTTAAATAGAAAATTAATCCACCACTTTATTTGAAATAATTGAATTATAAAAGTTACAAAATCGAAATAATAAAACTAAATAATATCATAAAATTATTTTTTAAATGTGCATAAGTAATTAAAACTAACAAATTAAATGTAAATTTAAATAGCATTTTAAAAAAGTATATTTTAAATATAATGAGACATAAGTGAAGCTTTTTTCTAAAATAAATAAAATACAACTTAGATAATTTTAAGAAAAATACATTTAATTATGATGACTTAAATGAAGTCCTATAAAAAGAGATTTTGACTCACCATTTAAAAACATTTATTTTATTAGATAGAAACCACAATTTAAAAAAGACACTCTAACAATAGAATTGAACAACTAAAACATAGGATTTATTGGGCACTTAAAATAGAAAAGTATATTATCTTACTAAAGAAAAAAAAAAAAAAGGATTTATTGGGCACTTCATTTAAGTCCTCATAATTAAATGTATTTTTCTTAAAATTATCTAAGTTGTATTTTAGAAAAATATTAAAACTTGCAAAATGACAAAAGGCATATAAAAAAATCCACTTTGTTTGAAATAATTGAAATATTAAAGTTACAAATAATAAAGCAATCCCTTACTAAAAACTAACCTAATAATTTAATTATGCACTGCATAAATTTTAAAAAACATGATCATATTTTTAAACTAATAATAAAGCAATCCCTTAGTAAAAACTAACTCAAGTTAGCTACAAAGCAATAATTATCTTTTTCTATTTTAAAAACTTGTAATTATTTAAAACATAAAATACATTTCATTCACAAGAAATTATTCATTTAGCTTTCTTAATTTTAGTTTATTTTATTGTTTCTGATAAATCCAGAGGAGACTCTTTGGAAGAAGCCATAGTTCACCTTCATGCCTGTGAGGTAATTTCTCTTGTTTGTTTTTATTTGGTTTGCAATTTTAGTTTATTTTATTGTATGATAAATCTAGAGGAGACTTTTTGGAAGAAGCCATAGTCCACCTTCATGCCTTTGAGTAATTTCTCTTGTTTGTTTTTATTTGGTTTGCAATTTTAATTATTTATTTTTTGGAATTTCTAATTCATTTATTTTCTCCAAGTTCAGATCTGATTATAGTATGAACTGCATGTTGCAGGAGAGAGTTTAAGAAAACCCTCTATGAAAAAATCACAGAGAAAGGCAAGCAAAATAAAATCATCTAGAGAAAGAAAGCAAAATATATTTTGTTTTATTTTATTGTCTGTGTTTAAACCTAGGATAAGTTGTAAGGTTTCTACAACTAATATCTTAACCTTTCATAAGTGATATCTAAATATTTATATTTTTAAATTTAAAATAAAATAAAATAGACTATTGTATGCAAAAATTTTATAAATCAAATTTAACTCAAATTAATACTTTTTTGGCTAATAGGCCATTCTATATGTGCACACATCTTGTAACTGCCAAAAATTTGGTAGTCCTATTTTTTGGTCATCCAAAAATTAAAAAAATTAATCTTCCCAAAAAATGGTTGTCAAGAAATAAATACAAAAACCTATTTGTGGAAGATGGAAGGAGGAGTGGGGAAGGTGAAAGGACTAGAAATAATTTTTAAAAATTAAAAATTATAGAATGTTGAGTAGTGCAAAGGTATTTATAAGAAGCATTCCATTGTTCAAAAACTTCAATGTTTTTGGTGGTACTGTGTCTCTACAAGATGTTGGTGGTTTTTTCTTTCATTTTGGTTTCTATATTAATTTTTTGTTTTTCTAGCAAATTTTTTTTCAATGCAAGATATTTATATTGCCTCATTTTTTAAACATGCAGATAAGATTTAAGGTGAGCTCAAGGAGAGTGCCAACATAAAAAAAAAAAAAAAAAATTAGGAGGAATCCATCCAAGGTCTAGAGGAAGTTCTTCAATCTCCTCTTTATCTTCATGCTTCAATTTCATTCTTATTTGTTCATATTGTGGCTTTACATGTAGTTTTCTCCTGCTAGGTAAAATCTGTTTGGGTTTTTCCATTGGTGCCACTCCTCTGCTTTGGAGAAATCTATAAAGCCTATTTGTGCTTTGGAGAAATCAAATCAAACCCTACTACTATTACTTTTATTCCTTCAGATTTAAATCCAACTTTCATCAAATCCCTTCAGATTTTCATCACTGTACAAGAAAAGAATTAGAGTGAAAATGAAAAAAATAGTGTAGAGTAAGTTTCTTTATATGTCATAGGTTTTGTGCTTTTTTAAATGTTTAAAACTTAATTAAATTAGTTTACTTAGGCTATTTGTTTTTAATATACTTTATGTTATTTAATATGACTTTGTTTTGTATTTTTAAATGTTTTTCTATTTAGTTTAATAAATTTGGAATAGAGTACAATATAAATTAAGTTCTTTTAATATTTATAATGTTTATAAGAATAATACAATATAGAGAAATATACTAGAATATAATATAAATTTAGCTTTTTTTTTATATTTACTTTTTTTTATATGATGTGTTGATAATCTTATATTTATCATGTTTATATTCAATTCTATTATAAATTTATATTTAAAATATTTATATGCATTATATAGTTTTTTATATGCCTTTTGTACAAGTTTTAATATTTTTTTAAAATTAATGCTCCACCAACTCATAAATTATTGTTTTTATATAAATTATTATAAAATATATATTTTTAAATAAAATAAAATAAATTACATAATTAAAAATAAAATAAAATAATTAAATTTTCAATTAAAAATAAATACCTTATAAAAAGGCTGCAACCTGTTTACACAGGTCGCAGCCCTTAAAGGCCACAGCTTGTGTAAAGTAGATCGTAGCCATTTCTTATGGCTTAGACCTTATTAAATTAAAAAAATCATCTTATTATTAAAACTAAATTTTTTTTCTTTTAAAGATTACATTTTAAACTTATTAATATATTTATTAGGTATTAATAAATTTTATAACTATATTTTAAACATTGAACATAAAATTTAATAATAGATTACATTCGCCTGCATCTAAAAATTTAACTTCCCCTATTTTATTGTAGATCCCTGTTATGTAGTCCACTAAACCATGTTTCTTCTTCCTTTGCAAACCAAACCCTACTACTAAACTCTAGCAAGAAAAGCTTTTGGAAAAAAACATGTTTCTTCTTTCTCTGCATGCAAACCAAACCCTCCATACCAACAAAAAACATTAAAAAAAAAAAAATACATAGAGGGTTTCTCTACAAATTGCAAATTATAAATAAATTTATTTTCTAATCTATGATGAATCCATCTTGAAATCAAATTACTTATTCCTTCATATTTAAATCCAACTTTCATGAAAACCCTTCATATTTTCATCCTCCACAAGAAAACAATTAGAATGAAAATGAAAAAATAGTGTAAGAGTAAATTTTTTATAGCAATATTTAATATTTTTGCATTGATAAAATGAAAAAGATAATTATTTCTTTATTTATTATTTGTAGTTAACTTGAAGTTCTTTTAGTAAGGATTGTTTTATTATTTGTTTAGATCATGTTTTTTAAAATTTATGAAGTGTAATAATTAAATTAGGATAAGGTTTTCTTTTTTTTTAATTTTTACTTATTTTCTTTTTATCATTTATATTTAATATCAATTTTAATTTTATATTAAATAAACTAGATTAAAGACTTAAATAAAATTAAATTAAAGATTTATATAGGATATATTCATAAAAATTCATGTAAATAAAAAAAAATACAATTATTCTGTTATCCACCAATTTTGTTCTCCAGATTCAATGTCCATCTGTACCTGCACATGCATGAACAAGAAAAGAGAGGATGATAAAAAATTTTAAAAAATAATAATAACCTAGGGAAAAGAATGAAATGATGAGGAAATATAAAATAAAGAATTAGGTTCCTTTGTTCTCTAGTTTCAAAGCCTATTTGTAGATGCACATGCATGAAATGAGAGGATGATAAAAAAAATTAAAAAATAATAAACCCCTATGAAATGAGTTTCATAATACATTGTCTACAACTCCAAATGCACCTTTACAGAGCGTGAGCACCATTCCATTTTTCCATCATTGTATACTTCCTCTTCAATTTTATAATCTTCCAATTTTCCCACCCTACAACGCCTTTACCCATTTTCTCATTTCATGAGTGAGGCTTAAATAAAAAAGATTTATGTTATTTATTTGAATTGCCTTTCCATAAGAAGTGTTGTGGCTTATTTAGTTTTTTTCTTTATTGCATAAACTTTCACTTTTATTTTTGGGAGGTTTCATTTATTTCATGAAGTCATGTAAATCTTTAAAATTGCAATAAGATTTTAGTAATTTATTAAAGTAAAAATATGTTTTTTTAAATAATGGATAAGCCCTTCCAATAAAATATGTATGGCATGTAAATCTTTAAAATTGCAATAAAATTTTAATAATTTATTAAAGTAAAAATATGTTTTTTTAAATAATGGATAAGCCCTTCCAATGAAATATGTATGGTTGTAGAGATAAATCTTCTTACCTATTCTATAGTTGATTTCTTTAGAAGGTTGCCCTTATTCCTTTTAAAAATATGCTCCATAATTTTAATTTAAAAATTAGTTACCTTTATTTGTTTTAAAAATCTGCTTTATGATTTTAGTTTAAAAAATTAGTTACGTTTAATTTTTTTAAAATATGTTCTATGATTTTTGTTCAGCTATTTAATCATTAAAATATGTCCAAAAATATATGATAAAAAATAGAGTGTGACATAAAATTTAGCTAAGATTTATAGCATGAATATAAGAGATTTTATTAGATTTTGTTTTCTCTTCATTTTTATAACCATTCATTTTTAAAAAAAAAAACCTTATTATGTATAAATGAATCAAAATTTATAAGGCTATATTATTATTTTTTTTAAAAATGGTTTCTAATGGAGAATAAAATAATTTTGGGGTTTCTACTGTAATTTTAGTGAGCTAGATTTTTAATTACTCATTACTCACTAAATTTATCATAAACCCAACTTTATATAAGAATGTACCATTTGTTGATATAAATGTGGGTTGATAATTCATATTTCTATTGTCAAATGTTTTGATTAGAAATAGGGTTAAATTGTGTAACCACCTATTATATTGGTTGGATTAAATTATCATTTTGGGCCAAATTCAATTGACTAAAATTATGTAGTATGGAGGAATCATGAGAGAAAAACTTACACAATTTAATCCTGAAACACTCACTTATCAATACTATAGACTGTGGAAATTTGATGTCTATGATAAGGAGAAACAATTAATATTTTAAATTTGCAATATTAATTACTCACTAAATTTATCATAAAAATAATATTAAAACTCTTTTTAATATATATCTTTTCCCCTTCTTTGTAATTCATTATAAAATAAAAATAGAGCTTTTGTTTTTTTAACTTTTGTATTTTTTTTTACTTTTTATTACATTCTAATTTAGAAATTTCTAAATTATAGAGTATTCTAATTTATTAAAAAGATAGTAGAGAAAAAATAGTTTAAGAAATCAAATCAACGTTTATATATTAGAATTTTATATTATATATTATAATATAATATATGCATTCTTTTAAAAAAAAAAGATAGCATAGACAAAAAATAGTTTAAAAAATCAAATAAAGAGATATATATTATAGAATTTTATATTATATATTATAATATTATATATGTATTCTAATTTTTTTAAAAGATAGCATAAAGAAAAAATAGTTTAAAAAATCAAATGAAGAATTTTTTGTGTTATATATATATATATATATTTCCCCCTCCTTTGTAATTTATTAAATACATAGCATAGAGTGTATACATGTATGTATATATTTTCAATATCATTCTAGTAAGTTTTAATATTTACTAAAATTATAGCTCTACAACTCTTTAAAAATATAAACCTGTGATTTTATTTAAATGTTAATTTTTTTCTTGTCTCTATGTAGTTATTTTATACAACTTTTATTATTTAACTTCTTAAATATAAGACATTTAGGAAAATATTCATCTTCATAATTTTAATTATGGATTGTTTAGAAATTAATGTGTTAAATTGTGTTATATTAAACTATTTTATTTTAGTTATTTAAGGGGAATGTTTGTATGCATCTCATTTACCCCTCTTTTTCTATCATTAAGTTTTCTTAAGAGGATGGCTACTTCCAAGCCCACTCGTGTCAAGTAAATATTATTATTAGTAAATATTGTGATTGGAGTTGCTTAAAATTTTTCTCTTATTATGAATTTATTTAAAATTAAACTTTTTACAAGACTATTTAATAATAAAATATGTGATGAGATAAAATTAATTAATGGTGTTGATATTTTAATTACACGGAGAGGTGTTCTACACTCACAGTAAGGGATGAAAGATTCAGATTCCCGTAAATAATTAAGATTCAGATTCCATGTAAAAAAGTTCATAAAATGTGTAAATAAATAAATTCGTGGAAGCCAAATGGATAGAGAAATAGGAAAACTTGGGCAGTTATGGAGTGAAATCTTTATCAAGTTAAACAAAAAATAAATAAATTCATGGAAGCCAAATGGATAGAAAAATAGAAAAACTTGGGTAGTTATGGAATGAAATCTTTATTACCTTTGAAGAATATGAAAAGTTTTGCAGCATAGTCTCTTTAAATTAACTCATGTGAGCATATCAGATATTCTAACTACAAGTAATTTATAAATGCCAACAAATTGGAAGATGTCTCTCAAAATTAACTCATGTGAGCATATCAAATATTCTAACTGCAAGTAATTTATAAATGCCAACAAATTAGAAGATATCTCTTGGCGTACTGTAGATATCTGTACCTGCACATGCATAAACAAGCAAAGAGAGGATGATAAAATATTTTTTAAAATAATAATAAACCCAAGGAAAAGAATGAAATGATAAGGAAAGATAAAATGAAGAATTAGGTTCCTTTGTTCTCTAGTTTCAAAGCCTATTTGTAGCTGCACATGCATGAAATGAGAGGATGATAAAAAAAATTAAAAAATAATAAACCCCAATGAAATGAGCTTCATAATACATTATCTACAACTCCAAATGCAGCTTTACAGAGCGTGACACCATTCCATTTTTCCATCATTGTATACTTCTTCAATTTTATAATCTTCCAATTTTCCCACCCTACAACGCCTTTACCCATTTTCTCATTTCATGAGTGAGGCTTAAATAAAAAAGATTTATGTTATTTATTTGAACTGCCTTTCCATGAGAAGTATTATGGCTTATTTAGTTTTTTTCTTTATTGAATAAACTTTCACTTTTATTTTTGGAAGGTTTCATTTATTTCATGAAGTCATGTAAATCTTTAAAATTGCAATAAGATTTTAGTAATTTATTAAAGTAAAAATATGTTTTTTTAAATAATGGATAAGCCCTTCCAATGAAATATGTATGGCATGTAAATCTTTAAAATTGCAATAAGATTTTAATAATTTATTAAAGTAAAAATATGTCTTTTTAAATAATGGATAAGCCCTTCCAATGAAATATGTATGATGTAACGCTCCACCATGAATACCTCAGAGAACATCACATTTATGCTATATGCAACAGGATAATTTTTTTTTTTAAAGATAGAGATAACAAAGTAATATTAGTGCATCATTTAAACTAATGACTTGTCCTCTAAGATAACATGGCTCCATTACTTGACAAAACAATTAACGTAATCTAACACACATCCTGAATTAACATCAGTAACTCATTGTAAACCTAATGCACTAAATCAATAAACATTTACATCTATATAACTTCATATAAGTATTTATCAGGATCTAGAACATGGTTACAATTTCTCCCGACATATGAATACAACATTACATCATTACATTATCATCTTCTGAATACATACATACATAATGAATCATCTGATACACAGGCCAGTACATGAGCATAATAACTGTCTCCATAACCAGGTACAAGATCTGATGTCTGAATACACAAGCTATATCCTCTTCGCACATGAACATCGGCAAGAAAAAAAACCAATGGAGATAGAGCACATCCACCCGACCATGTGGAACCCTAAGGTCCACCCCCCATGCTAGGAGATAACATAAGGTCCCAAAACATTAAACTGTCAGGTAGACAATTAACTAACTTAAACAAGGACTGAACAACACATGACAACACCACAAGCAACTCAATATCGCTTCCAGAGGCAACACACTACAAATGGGGAGAGTACAACTAGAGAATGCTAGACTGCAGTAGGAAGAGTGTCATCGCATGGCCCTAACATGGGTTACCCTGGCAGTCTCTCTCTAGACACTGGCCCCATCTATGGTTACCCTGGCAGTCTCTCACTAGACTCTGGCCACATAGGGTGACACATGCGGATCCGACACATCCTTTCATGGAGACAAGGAGGTCGAACTTGCCAACTAGGCCTTCTCGATCCCATCCTTAATCTAAACAAGCACTACAGGCATGGGTGAGGAATCCAATTATCTTGTTTAATGTGAATTACTACCCAACCCTCTAATTCATTAATTAGGTTATCACTTGATTACTAACTTTCAATGGGTTACCCTGGCTAGCCACCTTCGGCACCGGCCCCACATTGAAAGCCACTCCCCTACCTGCATCTAGAAACCCTAACCATCAAGCAAGACAATGACTATCATACTGATAAGTGTATATAAACAATGCAAGGCATTTACCTTCTTGCATACAGAACATAATAAATCACCAGAGCAAGGCATGCGTCCTCTTGCTCCAACATTTCAACCTTAACAAGGTGTAATCTACAGCAAGGCATGGGTCCTCTTGCTCCCAAACTCAATCCTTTACACAGACCAACATAGAATTTTAAGACAAGCTCAACACAATATGGAACCACAACCTTCCAGAAAAACTCAACAACATGGATTCAAGACATAACAACAGGACTATATATACTAAGCAAGGCATTATCCCTCTTGCACAATCGTGAAAATCATATAAACCATAAGCAGAGGGAAGTCAACATCACATAAAACCAAAACCTACTCATTCTTGAAACAGAATGCAACAATGCAAGGATCAAACCCACAACTACCCTTACTGGCCTCTAGAATAAACTTTCACTAGACACCACTGAAACACAGCAATCCCCACATTAACATTTACTCTTAAAAACACAGCTTCATCAAATAGACGAATCCGATTAATATCCCATAAGTGCAATATAAAATATGACATACTAACCATGGGTCTTCGAGACAGTAACGGTACTCATAAGATGCCCAATTGATAGTTGTTAGAAGATATTCCAAAAGATGCATTTTATCTTTAACACACACACACATAAACCCTTATTGTCACCTTACCAATGCATTAAAACATAAGGCCCACTATCAATCTAATTAAAACACATTTTCCATACAACGATAGGTTCACTGCTAACCCAAAATTAAGTAAAACATTACCTTGTTTCACTAGTTTTTCCTATGTAATAAATTTATCTGATAAAGTTCTATTCCATTTACTTACATAAATAGTGAATAGGTAAGTAGATGGTTGAGGTAGAATATTATCTCTAGGCAACTACATAGGATCTGCCATAGGATCAAAACCAACTATGTTACACACATAAACCAAATCAATTAAATTACCAATTAATTCCAATCCCCTTGGTATGGTTGAGGGCTCAATAGTCACAATCTACAAATATGAATAATTGAATCTCTTAGCCAACTTACAACATCATAAAAGGAGCCCAAGTCTAGGGTATAACTATCTCACAAGATCTCACATCTAAATTTTATCCTAAGCGAGAGATATAAGCATAAAGACAAGGACAATTCTATCCGAAATAATACCCCCGAGTAAGTATTGATTGACAATTGTAGAGAACTTTATTTTTAATATTTTTGTAAGGAAAAATTGTTATGAAGAATGCGAACCATTACCTTCATTTCAACAGGAAACACATCTTGAGGAGATTTTTGATGATACTAAAGAAGGTAATCTGGGAAATGAACCACTACCATAGTATGAACATAAGACATAGAAATCTTAGGATCCAAATCGGAAATAGCATCATTATGTAACCATAAACTGAAGCTCCAATTTAACAAGAAGGGCCCTCCATCCAACAAAACAATAAAAGAAAGAAGTCTTTAAAGATGTGGAGATTGCATGCACTGTAGTAGACATGCATGAGAAATATAGAAATATAAGAATGATAAAACAGAATGTCTCAGAGAAGGCGTTAATGAAATGCAGAGATTACAGGGTCAAGATAAAAATAGATTATGGTCAATGCTTCATTAGAACTCAAAATAATGAGAAGAAAGCCTAAATTCTATACGGTGACAAAACGTCAATTATAGAAACAATCCATTTCATTATAAAGACATATTTTCCTCTTAATAAAAATACCAAAATTAAAAGGTAGATTTCTATTTGTACTTCATTGAGTGAAAGTAAGGAAACCTTCTAAAAAAAATTTCAGAGAGAATTTTAGAAATATTATAGCTAAGCAAACCATACGGCTTCCATAGAAAAGCTTGCAACTGCACACTTCTTTGAATAGCAAAACTATTGACAACATGTAAGATCAAAATATGGTATCTAAATGACTCAATATGTCTAAAGGACTTTACATAGCAAAGAAGGTTTACACAACTTCTAAAGTTTCTAGAATATTTTGTTTGTTGGAGAGATATTCTTCACCTTATAAACATTCCTATTCATTTGAAATATAAGATATTTTGATTTTGGCTAATCTACCATCCTTCTGAAGCGCACAATGAAACATGACTCAATGTTTTTTCTCCTTTATAGATTAAGAGAAAAAGATTAAGGTTAGAACATGGGTTAAATGAATTTAAAAAAAATTCATACCATATGCCTTTTAAGGTGATGAAGGGTATAATCGATTATAGGTTTCAAATGGAAAGGCATTGCATGAATGATTATATTGCTAGCATTTGACATCGTAAGGATAAGAAATCAATTTAGGAAACTAGTCTACAATATTTTCATGAAAATGTTGTCATTCAAATTATAATGATTGCAGGATGAACTCACAATGGATCTGATGAAGAGGCTTCAGAGACTTACCAAGCACACAGTCAGACAAGGCATGAGAACCATTTGACAAAATTCCCCAAAGAGATGTCATATCATGGAATACAATGGTGGCATAGATAAGGAGCATGAACTGACTGACAAAATGCCTCTAAGACTGTTGACATAACGCCATTATTACAGGGTATGTGAAATGCAGAAGCATAGACAAGGCGCACGAACTGTTTGACAGAACACCTCAAGAGATGTCATTTCATGGAATGTAATGCTCGTAAGATGCATGTAAATTGGTTTTGTTGAAAAGGCTTCAGAAACTTTCAAGAAAATGTAATTGGCAGGTGTAAAGCCAAACTCCGCAGCCTTTGCCAGCATCCTCCCTGCCTGCGTCAAAGTGGGAGTCTTGGAACAGCGAATGGGCATCCGTTGAAGGATAAATGATAGAGGAATTTTGGCAGATGCTGTAGTTGTAATTGTCCTGGCAGACATGTATGCAAAATGTGGAAGCATAGGCGAGGCACATGAACTGTATGACAGAATGCCTCAAAGAAATGTGGTCTCATGGATATGCAGAAAATGGATTTGTTGACAGGCTCTAAAACTTTCAGGCAAATACAATTAGCAGGTTTAAAGCCAAATTTTACACCCTCTGCCAGTGCCAGTGTGGCCACTTAGGAATAGGGTATGTGAATTTCTTAATAGGATACCCCAAGGAAATCCAGTCTCGTAGACCCATCAATTATAGAATGTGTATAAAATGGACATTCCTAGGCTTAGACATTCCCATGAAATAACACTGGGCAGGCATAGAGCCAATCCAATTGGGCATAGTTATACTGATTTAATCTAGAATATACAACAAATATCTGTTTAAGAAGACTGGCCAAGACAATAGAGAGTGTTGCTTTCCAATTTATTCCAGAGAGAAGAGAAAAAGAATGTTTCTATAAATGTCTATACGTCTCACATCGAAATAGAAATTGGAACAAAAACACTTAAAATTGCTATCACATTAAGTAGTGTAAAGTTTAGTTTAGTGAAAGGAAAATAAATTGCAAAGCAAGGCTAGATGGATATAATCTTAGCAGGGGTTGAAACAGAGTCTAGAGAATCAAGTTTGATGGGTAGAGATAGACGAATCGCTGGACTAAATCCTCATAACAATACTACTCATGATTTCAAAGTGAACAAAGTAGTATTCAAAGTCATTATAGAGGGCATGAAGAAGCATCTACAGAGCACTTATCAAGGTGAAGGAAAGTAGAAACTCCAAAAGTGCTAGGAGTATTGTAGTTTGGGTTGTATGCAACAAAACATAGGAGCGTAGACAAACATGAGAGCTATTTGAAAGAATGCCTACAGAGACTTAATCTCATGCAATGCAATGTTTGCGAACAATGCAAACAATGATATTTGATGCCAAATCAAAACTCATACCTAGAGTCTGCAAGGAAATCTAATGTACCTTATTTGCATTTCTTATCATTTCAACCTACTCCTCGTAGATGGAGAATGGAGTGCCTGTGCTTTGGATCATTACTTCAACTGTGCCCTATCTTGCCCTTCGATTTTCCATTCTTGTTTATAGTTAGCCTCCTATCCTCCTATAGGTCTCTTCCGCCTCCCCCCATTCACAGCAAAAATCTTTCCTTTATATTTGCAAGAGTGCAACCGCCAAACGGGAAAACCAACTAACTAAAAAAAATATTAAATTTATTAAGATCATAGTTATAAAATAATTATCCATTCTAATTTATTCATGTAAATGGGTAATTTATTTACCCCCACATTTACACAAACCAGAATATTAATTATTATTAATTTAACATTTCATACACATTAATAATCATCTATTATATTTATTGCTTCGTAAATAACTTATTAAATAATAATAATAATAATAATAATAATAATAATAATAATAATAATAATAATATGATATAACCACATTAAATATTATAGTGGGTTAAATAATAGTATACTATATACTATAATAATTTCTATTTTACCACAACGAAATCTAGGCATACATAATTAACCCACTGAGCAAGAAAGATCTCGAATGCGAAATCAACCTTGATCATAGCCAGAGCCAAAACACACATGACTAACAACTCAATTAAATGAAGTCAAATGTTAATCAATTACCTGACCACTAACCTGGCTTGAAAAGCAAGGCTTCAACCAACACTGCCTAACCACAACAAAACTAACAGGCTGAATTGAACATAACACGCATCCTCATCGAGGATGATGACTTGGGATGAGGGACCCTAAGTTATCTTTGGAACAACTTATCCATTGGGTTTAGGGCATGCTCAGACCTATTAATTCAGGTGGAGTCGATGCCCGATACCTGCATCCTGCAACAAATGACACAGTCAAGCATGTATAGATGCATATAAGCTGACACTAGGTGAAAAAGGAATCACAACATCAGAGGGCACTCGCAAGCAATTGATGTGACATCGTCCTTTCCACATCAGATCAATCTAGATTAGGTAACACATAATCATAACCAAATTGAATCTACCTCATTATTTGAATAGAACCATACATTGAACATTTAGGTGCATGAAATTGAATAAGTCTTAGAAGTACCATCATGATGTTGTTTACCTTACCTTACCTTAATTATTCCCGTTATTTTACCTTCACATTCATGTGCCTTGATTAGTTCTCCTGCACATCCAAGGTGGAAACGGAGGGGCACTACATCCTCCCCCCTAAAACTTGACTTACTCCTAGAAGTCACAGACTAGGGTGGAAACATAACACATTAGTATTACAATTTTCTATTGCCAACATATGCATTCACATCAAGCAATTGTTCCCAAGACAAGCATAATCATTCAATACAGGCATAAAAGACATCAATTCCTTAACTTAAAGGTGTATCATGTATTCTACTTATTACCAATCACACGTATTTTGAGCATTTCATTCGATTCAGTGATCCGTGTTTACATAATATCAAGGAAAAATTGCATTTTATTTCTTATTTCCACCATGGTTCTGACTAATTACCAAGCATTCAAGTACAATTCTCCACAGAGTCCTCCCTTGTACACACTATCAGAGGTTAGAAATGAACATGATAGAAACAACACTTGACAAAATACAGGGCTAACAAAAACAAACATACGGAATAGTCACCATCAAAGTTTTAAAGAAGGTGAAAACCCAAGTGGGAAAACAACCAAATCCAATCTTAAGTCACAAAATGCCAGCAATTTCCAACAAGAACTCAAGTATAGAGAAAAGAGTTTTGGTGACCACTCCCGTCATAAGAAATTTCAAAGAAAACAAATTCACTGATAGCCCTTAACAACACATGAAACAGCTATCAAAAATTTCAAATTAACCAAATTGCAAACAAACCCACATCACAAAGTGGTTAACTTTAGTCACAAAAAGGGAGTATCCACTACAAAACATTTAGGACACAAGGTCTAGAATGTGTTAGAGAACGTATGCCAACACATAGATAATTAGGTTATCTACATCCTTATCCTAAACAACTTTTATACAAGGATTTACGACAACAAAATAATTACTTATTTACAACAATTTCTACCTTTAATGCTATACAATTTCTTTTCTTCTGAAACACTAGAGACCACAAGAGAAATTCAAGACCTCATCAAATCAGTAAATACTAGCATTCAAGAAACATACACATATTGTTAAATATATCATCACATTCTCATAAAAGAAGGAGAGAGAGCACATAGCAGAAGCATAAGTAAGTAAAGGCATAAAGAATTTATTTCTTCTAGAAATAAGGAACAAGTTTGTGAATTTATCAACCTTCTAACACCATATTAAGACACATAGGTGAAGGGTACTATTACTAACTCACCATAAGGAGAAAAATGTTTAACCTAAAACAACGACAAGAACCAGAGATCCCAGTGTTGCAAACCTTGCTCTGATACCAGATGTAACACCCCACCATGAATACCTCAGAGAACATCACATTTATGCTATATGCAACAGGATAATTTTTTTTTTTAAAGATAGAGATAACAAAGTAATATTAGTGCATCATTTAAACTAATGACTTGTCCTCTAAGATAACATGGCTGCATTACTTGACAAAACAATTAACATAATCTAACACACATCCTGAATTAACCTCAGTAACTCATTGTAAACCTAATGCACTAAATCAATAAACATTTACATCTATATAACTTCATATAAGTATTTATCAGGATCTAGAACATAGTTACAATTTCTCCCGACATATGAATACAACATTACATCATTACATTATCATCTTCTAAATACATACATACCTAATGAATCATCTGATACACAGGCCAATACATGAGCATAATAACTGTCTCCATAACCAGGTACAAGATCTGATGTCTGAATACACAAGCTATATCCTCTTCGCACATGAACATCGGCAAGGAAAAAAACTAATGGAGATAGAGCACATCCACCCGACCATGTGGAACCCTAAGGTCTAGCCCCCGTGCTAGGAGATAACATAAGGTCCCAAAACATTAAATAGTTAGGTAGACAATTAACTAACTTGAACAAGGACTGAACAACACATGACAACACCACAAGCAACTCAATATCGCTTCTAGAGGCAACACACTACAGATGGGGAGAGTACAACTAGGGAATGCTAGGCTACAGTAGGAAGAGTGTCATCATATGGCCCTAACATGGGTTACCCTAGCAGTCTCTCTCTAGACTCCGGCCCCCATCTATGGTTACCTTGGCAGTCTCTCACTAGACTCTGGCCTCATAGGGTGACACATGCGGATCCGACACATCCTTTCATGGAGACAACGAGGTTGAACTTGCCAACTAGGCCTTCTCGATCCCATCCTTAGTCTAAACAAGCACTACAGGCATGGGTGAGGAATCCAATTATCTTGTTTAATGTGAATTACTACCCAACCCTCCAATTCATTAATTAGGTTATCACTTGATTACTAACTTTCAATGGGTTACCCTGGCTAGCCACCTTGGGCACTGGCCCCACATTGAAAGCCACTCCCCTACCTGCATCTAGAAACCCTAACCATCAAGCAAGACAATGACTATCATACTGATAAGTGTATATAAACAATGCAAGGCATTTACCTTCTTGCATACAGAACATAATAAATCACCAGAGCAAGGCATGGGTCCTCTTGCTCCAACATTTCAACCTTAACAAGGTGTAATCTATAGCAAGGCATGGGTCCTCTTGCTCCCAAACTCAATCCTTTACACAGACCAACATAGAATTTTAACACAAGCTCAACACAATATGGAACCACAACCTTCCAGAAAAGCTCAACAACATGGATTCAAGACATAACAACAAGACTAGATATACTGAGCAAGGCATTATCCTTCTTGCACAGTCGTGAAAATCATATAAACCATAAGAAGAGGGAAGTCAACATCACATAAAACTAAAACCTGCTCACTCTTCAAACAGAATGCAGCAATGCAAGGATCAAACCCACAACTACCCTTACTGGCCTCTGGAATAAACTTTCACTAGACACCACTGAAACACAACAATCCCCACATTAACATTTACTCTTAAAAACATAGCTTCATCAAATAGACGAATCTAATTAATATCCCATAAGTGCAATATAAAATATGACATACTAACCATGGGTCTTCGAGACAGTAACGGTACTCATAAGACGCCCAATTGATAGTTGTTAGAAGATATTCCACAAGATGCATTTCATCTTTAACACACACACATAAACCCTTATTGTCACCTTACCAATGCATTAAAACATAAGGCCCACTATCAATCCAATTAAAACACATTTTCCATACAACGATAGGTTCACTGCTAACCCAAAATTAAGTAAAACATTACCTCGTTCACTAGTTTTTCCTATGTAATAAATTTATCTGATAAAGTTCTATTCCATTTACTTACATAAATAGTGAACAGGTAAGTAGATGGTTGAGGTAGAATATTATCTCTAGGCAACTACATAGGATTTGCCATAGGATCAAAACCAACTATGTTACACACATAAACCAAATCAATTAAATTACCAATTAATTCCAATCCCCTTGGTATGGTTGAGGGCTCAATAGTCACAATCTACAAATATGAATAATTGAATCTCTTAGCCAACTTACAACATCATAAAAGGAGCCCAGGTCTAGGGTATAACTATCTCACAAGATCTCACATCTAAATTTTATCCTAAGCGAGAGATATAAGCATAAAGACAAGGACAATTCTATTTGAAATAATACCCCTGAGTAAGTATTGATTGACAATTGTAGAGAACTTTATTTTTAAGATTTTTGTAAGGAAAAATTGTTATGAAGAATGTGATCCATTACCTTCATTTCAACAGGAAACACATCTTGAGGAGATTATTGATGATACTAAAGAAGGTAATCTAGGAAATGAACCACTACCATAGTATGAACATAAGACATAGAAATCTTAGGATCCAAATTGGAAATAGCATCACTATATAACCATAAACTGAAGCTCCAATTTAACGAGAAGGGCCCTCCATCCAACAAAACAATAAAAGAAAGAAGTCTTTAAAGATGTGGAGATTGCATGCACTGTAGTAGACATGCATGAGAAATATAGAAATATAAGAATGATAAAACAGAATGTCTCAGAGAAGGCGTTAATGAAATGCAGAGATTACAGGGTCGAGATAAAAATAGATTATGGTCAATGCTTCATTAGAACTCAAAATAATGAGAAGAAAGCCTAAATTGTATATGGTGACAAAACGTCAATTATAGAAACAATCCATTTCATTATAAAGACATATTTTCCTCTTAATAAAAATACCAAAATTAAAAGGCAGATTTCTATTTGTACTTCACTAAGTGAAAGTAAGGAAACCTTCTAAAAAAATTTTTCAGAGAGAATTTTAGAAATATTATAGCCAAGCAAACCATACGGCTTCCATAGAAAAGCTTGTAACTGCACACTTCTTTGAATAGTGAAACTATTGACAACATGTAAGATAAAAATCTGGTATCTAAATGACTCAATACATCTAAAGGACTTTACATAGCAAAGAAGGTTTACACAACTTCTAAAGTTTCTAGAATATTTTGTTTGTTGGAAAGATTTTCTTCGCCTTATAAACATTCCTATTCATTTGAGAAATAAGATATTTTGATTTTGGCTAATCTACCATCCTTCTAAAGTGCACAATGAAACATGACTCAATGTTTTTTCTCTTTTATAGATTAAGAGAAAAAGATTAAGGTTAGAACATGGGTTAAATGAATTTAAAGAAAATTCATACCATATGCCTTTTAAGGTGATGAAGGGTATAATTGATTATAGGTTTCAAATGGAAAGGCATTGCATGAGTGATTATATTCCTAGCATTTGACATCGTAAGGATAAGAAATCAATTTTAGGAAACTAGTCTACAATATTTTCATGAAAATGTTGTCATTCAAATTATAATGATTGCAGGATGAACTCACAATGGATCTGATGAAGAGGCTTCAAAGACTTACCAAGCGCACAGTCAGACAAGGCATGAGAACTATTTGACAAAATTCCCCAAAGAGATGTCATATCATGGAATACAATGGTGGCATAGATAAGGAACATGAACTGATTGACAAAATGCCTCTAAGACTATTGACATAATGCCATTATTACAGGGTATGTGAAATGCAGAAGCATAGACAAGGTGCATGAACTGTTTGACTTAACACCTCAAGAGATGTCATTTCATGGAATGCAATGCTCGTAAGATGCATGTAAATTGGTTTTGTTGAAAAGGCTTCAGAAACTTTCAAGCAAACGCAATTGGCAGGTTTAAAGCCAAACTCCGCAGGCTTTGCCAGCATCCTCCCTACCTGTGTCAAAGTGGGAGTCTTGGAATAGCATATGGGCATCCGTCGAAGGATAAATGATAGAGGAATTTTGGCAGATGCTGTAGTTGTAATTGTCCTGGCAGACATGTATGCAAAATGTGGAAGCATAGGCGAGGCACATGAACTGTATGACAGAATGCCTCAAAGAAATGTGGTCTCATGGATATGCAGAAAATGGATTTGTTGACAAGCTCTAAAACTTTCAGGCAAATACAATTAGCAGGTTTAAAGCCAAATTTTACACCCTCTGCCAGTGCCAGTGTGGCCACTTAGGAATAGGGTATGTGAATTGCTTAATAGGATACCCCAAGGAAATCCAGTCTCGTAGACCCAGCAATTATAGAATGTGTATAAAATGGACATTCCTAGGCTTAGACATTCCCATGAAATAGCACTGGGCATGCATAGAGCCAATCCAATTGGGCATAGTTATTCTGATTTAATCTGGAATATACAACAAATATCTATTTAAGAAGACTGGCCAAGACAATAGAGAGTGTTGCTTTCCAATTTATTCCAGAGACAAGAGAAAAAGAATGTTTCTATAAATGTCTATACATCTCACATGGAAATAGAAATTGGAACAAAAACACTTAAAATTGCTATCACATTAAGTAGTGTAAAGTTCAATTTGGTGAAAGGAAAATAAATTGCAAAGCAAGGCTAGATGGATATAATCTTAGCAGGGGTTGAAACAGAGTCTAGAGAATCGAGTTTGATGGGTAGAGATAAACGAATCGCTAGACTAAATCCTCATAACAATACTACTCATGATTTCAAAGTGAGCAAAACAGTATTCAAAGTCATTATAGAGGGCATGAAGAAGCATCTACAGAGCACTTATCAAGGTGAAGGAAAGTAGAAACTCCAAAAATGCTAGGAGTATTGCAGTCTGGGTTGTATGCAACAAAATATAGGAGCACAAACAAACATGAGAGCTATTGGAAAGAATGCCTATAGAGACTTAATCTCATGCAATACAATGTTTGCGAACAATGCAAACAATGATAAGTGATGCCAAATCAAAACTCATACCTAGAGTCTGCAAGGAAATCCAATGTACCTTATTTGCATTTCTTATCATTTCAACCTACTCCTCGTAGATGGAGAATGGAGTGTCTGTGCTCTGGATCATTACTTCAACTGTGCCCTATCTTGCCCTTCAATTTTCCATTCTTGTTTATAGTTAGCCTCCTATCCCCTTGTAGGTCTCTTCCGCCTCCCCCCATTCATAGCAAAAATCTTTCCTTTATATTTGCAAGAGTGCAACCGCCAAACGAGAAAACCAACTAACTAAAAAAAATATTAAATTTATTAAGCTCATAGTTATAAAATAATTATCCATTCTAATTTATTCACATAAACGGGTAATGTATTTACCCCCACATTTAAACAAGCCAGAATATTAATTATTATTAATTTAACATTTCATACACATTAATAATAATCTATTATATTTATTGCTTCGTAAATAACTTATAAAATAATAATAATAATAATAATAATAATAATAATAATAATAATAATAATATGATATAACCACATTAAATATTATAGTGGGTTAAATAATAGTATACTATATACTATAATAATTTCTATTTTGCCACAACAAAATCTAGGCATACATAATTAACCCACTGAGCAAGAAAGATCTCGAATGTGAAATCAACCTTGATCATAGCCAGAGCCAAAACACACATGACCAACAACTCAATTAAATGAAGTCAAATGTCAATCAATTACCTGACCACTAACCGGGCTTGAAAAGTAAGGCTTCAACCAACACTGCCTAACCATGACAAAACTGACAGGCTGAATTGAACATAACATGCATCCTCATTAAGGATGATGACTTGGGATGAGGGACCCTATGTTATCTCTAGAACAACTTATCCATTGGGTTTAGGGCACGCTCAGACCTATTAATTCAGGTGGAGTCGATGCCCGATACCTGCATCCTGCAACAAATGACACAGTCAAGCATGTATAGATGCATATAAGTTGACACTAGGTGAAAAAGGAATCACAACATCAGAGGGCACTTGCAAGTGAGTGATGTGACATCGTCCTTTCCACATCAGATCAATCTAGATTAGGTAACACATAATCATAACCAAATCGAATCTACCTCATTATCTGAACAGAACCATACATTGAACATTTAGGTGCATGAAATTGAATAAGTCTTAGAAGTACCATCATGATGTTGTTTACCTTACCTTACCTTAATTATTCCCATTATTTTACCTTCACATTCATGCGCCTTGATCAGTTCTCCTGCACATCCAAGGTGGAAATGGAGGGGCACTACATGGTTGTAGAGCTAAATCTTCTTACCTATTCTATAGTTGATTTCTTTCAAAGGTTGCCTTTATTCCTTTTAAAAATCTGCTCCATGATTTTAATTTAAAAATCAGTTACCTTTATTTGTTTTAAAAATCTGCTTTATGATTTTAGTTAAAAAAAATAGTTACCTTTATTTTTTTAAAATATGTTCTATGATTTTTGTTCATCTATTTAATCATTAAAATATATCCAAAAATATATGATAAAAAATAGAGTGTGACATAAAATTTAGCTAAGATTTATAGCATGAATATAAGAGATTTTATTAGATTTTGTTTTCTCTTCATTTTTATAACCATTCAATTATTTTTGAAAAAACCTTATTATGTATAAATGAATCAAAATTTATAAGGCTATATTAATTTTTTTAAAAATGGTTTCTAATGAAGAATGAAATAATTTTGGGGTTTCTACTGTAATTTTAGTGAGCTAGATTTTTAATCACTCATTACTCACTAAATTTATCATAAACCAAACTTTATATAAGAATGTACCATTTGTTGATATAAATTTGGGTTGATAATTAATATTTCTATTGTCAAATGTTATGATTAGAAATAGGGTTAAATTGTGTACCCACCTATTATATTGGTTGGATTAAATTATCATTTTGGCCCAAATTCAATTGACTAAAATTATGTAGTATGGAGGAATCATGAGACAAAATAAGGAGAAACAATTAATATTTTAAATTTGCAATATTAATTACTCACTAAATTTATCATAAAAATAATATTAAAACTCTTTTTAATATATAACTTTTCCCCTCCTTTGTAATTCATTATAAAATAGAAATAGAGCTTTTGTTGTTTTAACTTTTGTATTTCTTTTTTTACTTTTTATTACATTCTAATTTAGAAATTTCTAAATTATAGAGTATTCTAATTTATTAAAAAGATACTAGAGAAAAAATAGTTTAAGAAATCAAATCAAGGTTTATATATTAGAATTTTATATTATATATTATAATATAATATATGCATTCTATTTTTTAAAAAAGATAGCATAGACAAAAAATAGTTTAAAAAATCAAATAAAGAGATATATATTATAGAATTTTATATTATATATTATAATATTATATATGTATTCTAATTTTTTTAAAAGATAGCACAGAGCAAAAATAGTTTAAAAAATCAAATGAAGAGTTTTTTTAGTTTTATATATATTTCCCCCTCCTTTGTAATTTATTAAATCCAAAGCATAGAGTATATATATATATATATATATATATATATATATATATATATATATATATATATATATATATATATATATATATATATATATATATATATATATCATTCTAGTAAGTTTTAATATTTACTAAAATTATAGCTCTACAACTCTTTAAAAATATAAACTTGTGATTTTATTTAAATGTTAATTTTTCTCTTGTCTCTATGTAGTTATTTTATACAACTTTTATTATTTAACTTCTTAAATATAAGACATTTAGGAAAATATTCATCTTCATAATTTTAATTATGGATTGTTTAGAAATTAATGTGTTAAATTGTGTTATATCAAATTATTTTATTTTACTTATATAAGGGGAATGTTTGTATGCATCTCATTTACCCCTCTTTCTCTATCATTAAGTTTTCTTAAGAGGATGGCTACTTCCAAGCTCACTCGTGTCAAGTAAATATTATTATTAGTAAATATTGTGATTGGAGTTGCTTAAATTTTTTCTCTTATTATGAATTTATTTAAAATTAAACTTTTTATAAGACTATTTAATAATAAAATATGTGATGAGATAAAATTAATTAATGGTGTTGATATTTTAATTGCACCGAGAGGCGTTCTACACTCACAGCAAGGGCTAAAAGATTCAAATTCCCATAAACAATTAAGATTTAGATTCCATGTAAACAAAATTCATAAAATGTGTAAATAAATAAATTTGTGGAAGCCAAATGGATAGAAAAATAGAAAAACTTGGGCAATTAAGGAGTGAAATCTTTATCGGGTTAAACAAAAAAAAAAAATTCATGGAAGCCAAATAAATAGAAAAATAGAAAAACTTGGGTAGTTATGGAATGAAATCTTTATTACGTTTGAAGAATATGAAAAGTCTTGCAGCATAGTCTCTTTAAATAACTCATGTGAGCATATCAAATATTCTAACTACAAGTAATTTATCAATGCCAACAAATTGGAAGATATCTCTTGAAATTAACTTATGTGAGCATATCAAATATTTTGATTGCAAGTAATTTATAAATGCCAACAAATTGGAAGATATCTCTCGGTGTATCATAGATATATTTTTTTAAATATAAATATATTAGTAATATTATATGTTTATTTTTTCCTAAAGTATTGAATTGGTTTTAATAATATAGCCAAGAATTGTATTTACAGTTTATTTATATTGAGAAGAATTACTAAATAAAAATGAATGATATGCTATTATTTTTTACATGTTTTTAATAAAAAAATGGTAGAAAGGAAAATGAAGTTCATGCCAATATACACTCACTTGAAAGTCCATTTATCCATCAATCCTGATATTATTGTTTAAACACATTTACAAATATTTAATATGATGTATTGATAATTTGTTTAATTTTTAGATTTGATTTGATTGTTTTATTTTTTATAATTAGGGATAGAGTTTATAATTTTATTTTTAGATTAACTGAGATTTAATTTCTAATTTTATGATATGATTTTTGTAGTGCTTATCGATGCCAAAAAGGATAGAGAAGAGGCCCATTCTGGAGGAAAAGGAGGTCATGACTGACAAATCTATAGAAAAAAACAAGGTTTGTAAGGTTGAAAAGAAGGTACCTACAAAACGTCAAGATGAAAAAGGTACAAAAATAAATAAAAAGAACAAGCAGATCTTTAAGATCTACTTGTTTAAAACTCTCAAGCAAGTGCACTCAGATATCAATATTTTGAGCAAAGCTATGATAATTATGGACAAGTTTATCAACGAGATGTTTAAGAAAATTGCAACTGAGGCAGTCTACTTTGCTCACCACAACAAAAAGAATATCATCAACATACGAGAGATTCACATAGCTATGAGGGTTTGTCTTCCTTAGGAGCTTGAGAAGCATGTAGTTGCTCACTGTTCAAAGATAGTTGTTGAGTTCATGAAGGCTTGATCTTTTTGTGTCTATTTTAAATTAGGTTTTAATTTGTGTGAAGGGTTATTATCTGTAACTTTTGTATAAGGGAAGTCTCCATAAATAATTTATGAAGGAATTTTTGGTTTTAGATTATTGAATCTTGATATTAAAATTTTATATTAATCTTTCAAATTATGTCTTACTTTTTAAAAATAAAACTATAATTTTATATATTTCCATTTCTAAATTAAATTATATGTAGGTTAAACACATGATTGTTCAATTTTTAAATAATAATGTATATTGGTTTGTGTAAAGGTGTTAGATTAAGATTTTTTAATAAATGCTCATAAAAGTTAATATGAGAAAGTCCTTCAAAGGGCAAGTATAGATCATACTACATATAAAAATTCCTCAATATAAACTAATCTTATAGTTATAATATTTCTTTTAAAGGGCAAGTAGTGATAATTACTTGGTATTAGTTGGTATTAATCTTATCATGATTTAATAAAAATTTAGAAATATAAAAATATGAGTAGAGAATTACAAAAGAAGTCTTAAAAAAGTAAAACTAGAGGTAGTAGTTTCATTATAGATTTAAAAATTAAGCTCTTAATTGCCATGGAATTGCCAAAAATGCCCTATAATATGCATTAGAAAATGACACCATCTAGACCAAAAGAAATATTGTGGACCTTAAATGGAAAATATAACTAACCATCTAATACTTTATCTACTTCCAACTATTGAAAGGAGATCAAATAACTTCCTCACTTAAGGCATAAATAATTTAGATAGAATAACTTATAGCTACCAAATTATGTAATGTTAGGGATACAATTAGGGTTAGGGTTATAGTTACATTTAGGGATAGGGTCTACAAATAGGGTTTAGGTTAGGAGCAAGGTTAGAATTAGGGTATTCAAAATGTATTATGTATTCAAAATGTAATATTATTCTAAAGATCAAAAGAAGGTACATAAAGAAATTATTTGAGGATGATCATAGATTCATAAAGCCTTAAAGCTCCATACTTCATAATATTTTCAAAGAGGCTACTCAGAGGTTAATACTAAGGGTTAGAGTTTATAATTTTATTTTTAGCTTAACTTAGATTTAATTTCTAATTTTACGATATGATTTTAAGGTGATGCCAAAGTTCAAACATATGTTTCATATAAGCAAATTGGATGGCAATACTCAAACAATAAATAACTCAAGTCCAAGTGAATGTGAAATTTAGTAAATAGTCACACACACAAGGTGAATGTGAAAGTTAGTTCATACACATCTTACACACATAAACATGTTCACACATAGTGAATACCAAAACTAACTTTCAAACCTACCCACCCACACACAATGAAAACCATAGTTAATTCACACACACATACACTTGACACAAAGTGAACATCAGTGTTTTTGTACACACATAGAGTGAGTGGAAAAGCTCATTCACACTCACACACACACACACACACACACACACACACACACACACACACACACACACACACTTCACATGAAGTGAACGCCAAAGTTAACTTTCAAACATGCACACAATGAATGTCAAAGTTTATTCACACACACACACAATGAAATTCAAATTTATTCAAACACACAAAGACTCACAATGAACATCATTGAAGTTTGTTTGTAGACACATTTCACAAAAAGTGGAAATCAAAATTTAGTCATACATCACACAAAATGATATTCAAAGTTCATTCATACACACACACACACAAAAATGAATGATAGTTCTTTCAAGCACATTCCACATAAAGTGAACATCAAAGTTCATTTATACACTCTACATAAAATGATATCCAAGGCTCATTTGTACACACACAAAATAAAGAATTTCAAATCTTTCAATTGCATTCTACACAAAGTGAACATCAAAGTTTGTTCATACACTCTACAAAATGTGATAGTTGAAGTTCATTCACTCCACAAAATGTGTTAGCTTAAGTTCATTCATAAATAAAGAAAAACTAAATGTAAAAGTTGTTTCAAGCTCACATAGATACACAACAAATTTGAAAGTTGGTTCAAACACATATACCAAAGAAAGTGATTACCAAAATTATTTTTTAAAAACACACACAACAAAGTGAATGCCTAAATTAACTTTCCCACACACACATAATTTACATAAACAAAAAGTGAATATGCCAATGTTCAAACATAATTCATGTTCACACAAATTTAGTACAAGCATGCATTAACACTTAAGTTCAAACATTCCAAACTCTGAACACACTTATAAAGTGGGTGCCAAATTTATAAAATGGGGTAAAGTTCAAATACACACACTAGACAAAGTGAATGCCCAAATTAAATTTCACACACACACAATTCACACAAAATGAATGTCAAAGTTAAAACACACACTTTACACATAGAAAGTGAACATGTGCCGAATTTTAAACATGCTTCATGTACAAAGTTAGTTGAATCACACACAAGTAAATTCTTGAGTTCAAATATGCCAAAGAACAAACACATACAAAGTGAATGCCAAAGTTAAAGCACACTCTTCACACAATGTTAGTTCAATCACTTCACACATAGTTGATTCAAACACACACTTCATACATATATGTTTTTAAAAGTTATTTTGTGTAATGCTTAGTCGAAAGGAAATTAGTAACATGGATTTTTATTATCCTACATTATTTAAGTATTGTACGGTTCACCTAATCTCTTGATTGCTTAGAATTTATTTAGTTCATTCACAATTTACTTTATGTGCTTATTTATTTAATACCACTCAATTATTTTTATTTGCTTGTATTTATAGCCTTGTCTACCAACAACTACATGTAATGACTTTCCATAAAAATAAAAATATAAACTATTTAGTGATAGGCCTATAAATATTTGTGCCTATCGGCCATTTGATAGCACCTTTGGTGCTTTTACTAGTATTGTTTTATTCTAAATAACTTCCTTGTGGGAAAGAAAATGCCATCCATCAGGGTTGCATTTTATTTTATTTTTTTGATTGGTCTAAAAGGGTGCAACACAGGGACTTCTTGGGAGGTCACCCATCCCAGTACTAATCCAGCCCAAGCGCACTTAATTGCGGAGTTCTGATGGGATCTGGTGCACTAACGCTAGTATGATCGCACCCTATTTTATTTTATTTTTTATTCCTTTCACCTTCTCTTTTTTATTTTTATTTTTTTTTTATACCTTTTAGCTCCATCTGTGCTATATAACTACCCAAGTTTTTCTATTTTTCTATCCATTTGGCTTCCATGAATTTATTTTTTTATATTTTCAGCTCCCATCCGTGTCCAAGTTTTTCTATTTTTCTATCCATTTAGCTTCCACAAATTTATTTATTTACACATTTTATGAATTTTGTTTACATGGGAATCTGAATCTTAATTGTTTACTGGAATCTAAATCTTTTAGCCCTTGCCATGATTGTAAAAACACCTCTCGATGTAATAAATAAACATGCATTGATAAATAGTAAATATTACAAATGATTTAATTTATTTTAAAATTAAAACTACATAAAAATAATATTTTGAATAAATAAATGAGCACACTGAAATAAATAGTATAGAAGATATCATAAAATTTATAGATTTATTGGAAGTAAAATTTACTTAAACTTGGAATAAATTCATTAGATGTAAATTTTTCATCAAAATAATTTTATAAAATAAGAAGCACACATTGATGAATTTTATTACAAAGGAATCATCTCAATTTTTTTTCACCTTACTTGCTTTCTCTTGCCCCTATAACTATTGAATTTTATTATAGATAAATTCGATCTCAAAATCTTTTCACCTGCATTTACTTTTACTTTCTCTTGCTTACAATTGTTAAAAATTTTAAATCATTTTTTTTTATGTTTTTTAATGTTTTCTACAAGTGTCTTTGTAGGGTATCTTGGTGTTGTGTGCATGATCTTGTATTTTCTACGCTCTATTTTAAGTTATTTCATGTTGGTCGATTTTAGCTGTCTACAAGTGTTTTTACAAGATATCTTAGTGTTGTGTGCATGATCTTGTATTTTCCTATACTCTATTTTAAGTTGTTTCATGTTGCTAGTTCAATTTGAATGTGTGTATGTTGTTGTTTTACATTCATTAAAGGTGAAGAAATAGAGGTTGAGGGTTAGTGTGTGAGTTGGCAAAAGAATATCTATTCATGGTGATCATAAGGGTTATAACTCGTGTTGTATAAACCATATGCCAATGTGGCTTTCATTAAATACTAAAAATAACATTTCCCGTAGAATTGTTTTGCACCATTCTTTGTGGTACTTAGTTTTTCTTTCAACTTCTTATTCATAAGTCCAATTGTCATTTCTTAAATCATAGAGAAAGCATATTATAAAAATAGATGTGATTGTAAAAAAAATAATAGAAGAAACATAATCTGCAGTAAGGGATAAGAAAGAGAAGAAAATCACTTATTATAATAGGCAATTTCCAATCCGCCAGACAAATAATTAATACTTTTGGTGGATATAAATGGAGAAAAGAGAGCACAAATATGTTGAGGGTGGCCATGCTCTTTTGAAAATTTCTCTCAAGCATCAAGTACACCAAGATCTACATGCATTCAAAATCTTAGTGTAGCCTTATAACATAATGCAATCAAATAGTGCCATGTTTTTTCAACTTCTAGCTTGTCGTTTTCTTTTGCTAGCAAAATTAAAATAATATTTGAAAATTAAAAATCATCATTAAAGATGAAATCCAGTGATCATATTTTCTACTATAGTTTACGAAAGCATTGACATTACAAAAGCAATAAAACATTACCTTTTAGCAACCACAAAATAACTCAACAATTCCCTGAGTGATATCACTTACAAAGAAGCTTGTGTTGTACAAGTTCATTCCATATCTGACAAACAAAAAGTTCATAATGAAGAAATAAATTTTCCATGCTGACCTTCCAATACATCTGCACCTTACACATTTGTTGAACACCCTAGCTCGCCACACTAATATCAGATTTTCCTCCACCAGCTGGCGCTAATTCAAGCTCTGCAGCGTCTTCTTCCACACTGGCGTCTGCATCAACCAATTCAAGCATGTCCAAATAATAACAGAAAGGTTTTCCTCAACACTAGTGTTAATTTCTCAAGAATTAGATAACTGTGCTCTTCTTTTAAGAATTAGATATTAGGTTACTCTAATTATAGTGACAGTCAAATAGTTGTATGGATCACAGTCAAAAATTTCTTCTTTCCTAAGAAATATTAAACTACCAGCGACTGATATAGCAGCTTGCTTATCATGTTGTGTAATAGGGTGAAATATGGTTGCTTTGAATTGTATGTTGGACTATATAATGGCTTCTGCCAAGAAAACCGAGTCCCTCTCTCAAACAATTTGGCAAAATCAAGTTATCCATCACAAAGTAATCGTTAATCATGTTGGGGAAAATTCAGGATTGGTCTAAGGGGTTGAGTTTAATTGGTTAAGGTTTGGAGTTTTTATTGTGGAGACCCAAGTTTAATTTCCAAAGGGCATGTAATATGGAATTTTAAGTTTGATTTTCTGTCTTCCATAATTAACTTCTAGTGTGAAGGTGGTTTTTAGATAAATGGATTTCTAAATTGTGACTCTTGGCCTTCTATAAGTAATTTTTAATATGGTTGTTCAAAAAAAGCTTGTATTAGTCTCATAGTTGTGCTTACACAAACTTGTATTGATCTTATATTGATGCTCAATATAAAATCGTGCATATTCATTTGTATGTTTAGAGAATGCGAAATGTAATTTTGAAGCTTCGTTGAGTCATTAATCTCTGTCTATGTTGGGTCGCACCAGTCTCAGAAATAAGACATTTCCTCTCTTTCACCCACTCACCATAAACAGCCGGTGTGTTGTAAACACCAGCTATAGGGATATTTCAACCAGCCACATAGTTGACTTTTACTAGCGACCAAATAGACTGAGTTGCTTTCAACCAATCTGTCCAAACTGTTCGTCCACGTGTTTTCGACCGCCATTTGCTGTCCGTACTGTTTTCGACCAACCAGCTGTTTACAACGCACCAACTGATTAAACTCCTCTTTCACCTACCAATCTTATAATCTAACGGAAGACTTTTCCATGTATAAATCTTTCGTATTGTAATGAGAGGCATATGACACTGCTGATCTTTGAGGGAACATATCCTTTATCTCGTTCCAGAATCAATTGAAACTCTCAATCTTTTTACACAATTGGAGAGGCTTGGGCTTATTAATGTAGTAATTGTCTTTTTGACTTTGTTGTATGTAATAATAATGCAGTTGGGATATTTGTGAATATTGTTGTGTGTTATATTGATCACCTGTAATTTGAACTTCTATATAATAGATGTCCTACCTCTTTTTCTATAAAAACAATTGAAGATTTTCACATAATGATTAGCAATCATCATTGCTGTCGTGTTTACCTTTGTTTACCTTCATCTGATATCAAAGCCAGTCATCTGAATGAGAGATCTTGAGTTCTTATGATTTGTGGAGCTGTGAGGCCTGGAGGTCTGCGTTAGTTGAGTAAGTTGTACGCGACTGCTACAAAAAGAGGTGAATGATTGTATGCACTGTGAAGATGCCCTTCCTACGGTTAAAAAAAAGAAATACCAGGCGCACAATGCTCGTTTCAACCTCTTTTTATGATCAGAGGTATACAGGCAGTGGAAAGATGAGGCATCGAATTATTTTGAAGGAGTCTTAAAAAATTTGCATTTGCTTAGGTAATTTAGATTAAGCGCTCCCCTCCAAAAACATTTAAGAGATTTTAAGTTTTTATCTTCCCACGTGGAAGGCCTACTTTTAATGCTTTTTGAAGTTAAGCATAAGTTTAGTTTAGTGGACGGTCTTATAGTGAGTGGAGTTCCCCAATACTATGGAGATTTGTATTATTTGAGATATTTTTCGACACTTGAGTCTATAGAGATAAATTGTAAAGTTTATGATTTTAAATTGAACGAGAGTTCTCCATGATCAAGGTAATATAATATAAAAATCTTTTTGTGTGTGGGTTCTATTTGAAGGGACAGGGGGAGTATTTATTTGTAGAGATCTCTCAAAATTTTGTGTTGAGTCTTTAGATCATTGTGCACATTTCTCTTATGGCAAATATGGTAGGAAATGTTATGTTTGGCATGCTAATTCATGTCTTTGAAGGAGGCAATTTTATACATTGGTGCATTAGAATACAAACCCTACTCAAATTCAAAGATATGTGAGAAATTGTACAAGTAAGGTATGTAGAACTTATACATATAAATACATTTAATGCTTTAAGTGATCAACAAAAAAAGAGTATAAAACAAATGTAAAGAAAGACAATGAGGCCTTATTTCTGATTCAAGGTGCAATTAATCAAACAATCTTTCCTAAGAAAAGTGGTGCTCTTTATTCTAGGAAAGCATGAAAAATGATCAATAATACCTATCAATGTGCAAAAACCACAAAATTGTAGATAATAAGGAAAAAAATTGAAAATGTAAAGATGACCACTAGTGAATTTACAAATGATTTTCTAAAAAAGGTAGAATGTTTAGTTAGTCAAATGAAAGTTTTAGGGGAAGATGTAGATGATAAGCATGTCATTTAATTTTTTTATGAAGCTTGATTCCCATAGTTGAGTTGAAATGTGTAAAGATCTCACAACTAGGTGCAAATAGATTAATTGAATGGAATATTGTTAACTATTGAAGAAATGATGAAAAGTAATGAAGAAAGCTTAGAATGTGCATTTTCCTATAAAGAAAGCAAGGGCATCGGCCAAATTTAAGGCTGATTTTAACTGGATTGACCAGTTCAACAGAGTTGAGGATCGTTGGAGACATGGATTCAGGCCGTTGTAAAGAGCATAGAGCCTACAGAAGACATAAGGCGTCCAAAATGGGACTGTTAGGGCAGTTGAAGGGCCTATAAAGAGGCTAAACGAGACTGAAAAAGACATCGACCTTCACAGACTAAAAAATTAACTTGTAAACAAACAAAATGGCAACCATAGAGATGAACCGTGATGAAAGAAATTCAATCTACAGTGATCTTATGCTCACATGATTGGTAAATTGTATGAAGAATGATGACCCAAAATCAGAAACAAAGCCTTGACCAGATTATTGGTAGTGGCATGGGTTGAAAGCTCCGACCGGCTACTCTGTAGATGAAACCATCACTCACAATGATTGCAAATTACAAGTGTTGAGCTCAGGGAATAAGCAGTGACCTTCCTCGATGACCAAAGAGAAGCAATGTCTCTGAAGAAGTTTGGCAGAAATCCAGAGAAAACCTCAGATTTGCCAATGTAAAACCTTTGACCAGGAAGAGGCAAGCAAGCTGAGAGGCCAAAAAACAACCCTTTCCTTCAATTTTTTGCCCAAAACTACAAACAAAATGCAAACAAACCAATACCAAACCTGCAAAATATAGATTTTACCCAAAATGGGTAGATGACAGAGGGTTGAAAGGCCCTCTGCTAAAAAAAAATTTAGTTTTTTTACAACTTTTTCATACAGAATTAATTTTAGTATAGGCACCTAATTGTAAAAAAATACTGAAAATTAAACTTTGAAATGGTTGAGTGCTTGATTTTGCTCAAAACGAGAAGCATTTCACCTGAATGGCTCTGATACCATGTTAGAATTAGCCAAGATCAACAAATGAAAACAAGAAAAACTTCTTCAAAGCATGAGCACAAAAAGCCAAATTTGATATTCAAGAGATAATGAAAAAGTACAATGAGCCTTGCATATATAGGCAAGGAGAAGGAGGTAGGAAGGTAGGACTAAACTACTGACTACTCCTACAAGCATGCAACACTTGTCTAACTCACATGACATGTGTGAGGGCAAGTGGCAAATCAAAAGGAAATAGGTGTCTCACATGTATGAATACACATGTCAGAATGAGACAAACTGGACTAAAAGACTAAGTAAACTTAAGCCTATGTGTCAATAGGTCAAACCTTCAAAGAGGTGATATCTAAACTAGTTAGATAATGACACTATTACACTAACAGAAAGCATAGGAGAGAAAAGAAACAGATCCTTTAGGAATCAAAATAAAAATGAATCTAGTAATAAAAATGAATACAAAGGTGAATCCAACAATTTTAGAGGAAGATGTAAATTTTTTAGAGGAAGAAGTAGCAACTTTAGAGGAATAGGAAGAGAAAGAGGTAGAAATAATGGGGGAGACAATAAGAAAATGAATGTCCAATGCTTGAACATTCCAATAAGTTTAGACATTATGCATCAGAATGTTGGAGTAAACAAGGTAAAACAGAAAAGAGAAATGCTCATAATACTATTGAAGATAAACAAAATTTATTTATTTCTTATTTCAATACAAATGTTAGTGAGAATAATGTATGGTGCATTGATCCTAGATATTCTTCACATATGACATCTAATGAGAATTTGTTTATCAATTTGGATGAAAAGCATCATAGTACAATGGTATTAGAAGATAATCAATCTCATGGAACCAAAGACAAGGGTACTATTGTAGTTGCAATAGAATATGGTGAGGTAAAACATATCACTAAAACACTATTGGTTCCAACACTCAAGTTTCAAAAAGAATTTGGTTTTTGTTGGATAAATGTTAGAGAAAAATTATCACGTGACTTTTGATGAAGATGAGAGCATAATAAGAGATAATTTTAAAACAATGTAGTTGTTGCAAGAGCAAATATGATAGGTGATAGGATGTTTTATGTCTATTTCACTCATGGAAACTAAGCATTGAGGTCTATTGAAATGAATAAAAGTAAAATCTGGTACCAAAGATATGATCACCTCAGTTTTAATGGGTTAATTTTACTCAAGATATTAAAAATGGGCGAAGGGCTACCTTTCATTGAAGATATAAAAGATTTGTGTGAATAATGTATTGTTGACAAACAACATAGAGTTAGCTTTCCAATTAGTAAATCCAATCGAGCTAGGCAACATCTTGAGATAATCCATATGGGTTTGTGTGGTCTTATGGAAACACCTTCTTTAAATAAATCAAAGTATTTTCTAACCTTCATTTATGATTACTCAAAAAAACTTGGGTATATTGCTTATCTACAAAATCAAAAGTGTTTGACAAATTTGTAGAATTTGGTAAGTTGGTTGAAAATAAAGTGGTAAGTATATTAAAGTGATAAGGTGAAATAATGGAGGTAAGTGCAAATCAAATCAATTTCTAGATTTTTATAGAAATCATGGAATCAAGATAGAGTTCACTACTTCCTAGACTCCACAACAAAATGGAGTTGTTGAAAGGATGAATAAGACCATTGTTGAAATGACAAGTAGTATTATGAAAGAGAAGAATTTAGATAAGAGTTTTTGAGTAGAAGCAATATGCACAACAATATATTTTTCAATAGGAGACCTACAAAAGTAGTTAATGGAATGAATCTTAAACAAGCAAGGTGTGATATTATACCAAGTGTTGATCATTTGAGCATATTTGGGCATGCTTCTTATGCACATATACCAAAAGAGAAAAGGTCTAAGCTAAATGTAATGGCCTAAAATATATTTATATTGGGTATGGATTAGAAAATAAAGTATACAAGTCATATGAAATAGTAGGAAAGAAGCTTCTTATAAGTAGAGATGTGGTATTTAATGAATCAATAGAATATACCAAAGAAAATGAAACAAAGAGAAAAGAGATAGTGATTGATGAAGTTGACGAAGAAGAAGAAGAGGAAGAAGAAAAACAACTTGAATCCTCTAGTAAAGGAACAAAAAAGTATAAAAATATCAAAGGACGACACAAAAGTATTAGTTACATGTAGAAGTGAATGCGTATAAACAAACTAAACTAAGTCTAACCTATTCTATTCACAACTAAAAGAAACCTCAAGTTTAATCATAATAAAACTAGCTACAAAGGATGAAAATAAACATAAATTCTCACCCACTAGTTTCCTTGTTGCACTAAGACATGGTGGTTGTGCTCCAAAATTGATTGTGATCAAAGATGATTACATTGTTAATGATCAACTCAGTAGCATAACATTACATTCAAACTTGTGATGAAAATGGTTTGTGGAGGGTGCTATTTATAGATTTTTAGATGGGTGGATAGAGGGCTAGGATTTCCTTGATAGATTAAAGGCTAAAATTGTTTGAGAAGACGGGAGGCATGAGAAGCCCCCAAGTGGCCCCATGTAAATAGAGGTCAAAGGGATTTCCAACATTCAATGGGAATCAAGGGTGGAGATTTGCCTTGGATAAAGTGGATGGTGGGAGATTGAAAAGTAAATTTTTGGAGGAATGTGAAAATCTTGCCCATGCCCAAAGTACCAATTGTGTTCAAATCAAAGCCATACCTTTGACCCCATGTACACTTTAAGAACTTGTACAAGATTTATCTTGATTAATCATGTTTTGGAATGTGCAAATGAGTATGGAAGCTTAATGATTTCATTTTGACAACTAATAAAACTATATAAAATAGGGAATTCATATCTTTGACCTAATGTATTGTGCTTTATGAACTTGTGCAAGATTTAGCTTTACTAATCATGTGTTGGAATGTGCAAATGATTATGAAAGTGTAATGATTTGATTTAGACAAAAAAGGAATTTATTTAGTTTTTTGGAATTTAATTTATGCTACTACTGATTTTGCACCGAAGGAGCCCATGTTGATTCTTTGTTTTGAAGGAAATTTAGGTATGTCACTAGTGATGGTTTGAAAAACATTGTAGTAGAAAACCTTTGTTAAGCTAATTTTCCTTTCAGCAATTCTTTAATGGCTATTACTACCCTAACAATATTTGCTATTTCTATGATATTGCATTTTCTCATATTAGAAGTTTTAGCTCTCGAACCGAAAATGTCTATTACCCTAAGAAACTATTTGGAGACTGAGCGTGGAAAGAATAACTCACTCATCACTTAAATTTTTTATATGGCTCTCTGATTATATGCTTAGCAGATGTATGCTTACTACTTAAAAAGCATGGAAATTCATACCAACTTATGTTTGTGGCAATATCATATCTTAATGATCTTGCAAAAATAAACATGGGAAGATCATCCTTTCTGGGACACTTCATGAATAGAGATAAAAATCAAACCATGCTTCGCCAGGATGTTCCACAACTACACATAGTTGATGCTAATCTTCAAAGAAATAGGATAACAACAATATTCACCAATTGAAATGCACTCCAAGGGATGCAACAAATCACAGTGACATATCAATAAGATATCCACAAAAATTACTCAAGATTTACAATTAATTGTAATCCAAATCTCTATTTCATTCAGTAGTCAAAATGTATGCATATATACAATTAGCCTTGAGAAAGAACCATGTAGCTCAACAATCCAGTCTCAATTAAGCTCCTAATAATGTACAAATGATAGTCCATCCCCTTTTTTAAAACAAGGAGAGGATGTGATTACAATAGATTCAATGATCTAACAGTCAAGATTAAATGTGGCACATGATTGCGTTCAACAATCAATCTGGTGAAGTACAACTGGCATGCAAGAATATTCTAGAATCTTTGACTTGGTCAATGTGACCTTTTCATTATACATTTTCATCTGATTCTTCATCTATGGATGACTCCTCTATTACTCTACATCCTATTCCCTAGATAAGTGCATATGTCTGAAAAACCTTATTTATTTCTGCTCTATCCTACACTTTTGCCTTTGTAACTGCATGTTCTTGTGATTTCATATGTTCTTGTAATGTTATCCACCTATTGGTTCTATTATCTAGCTCTTTATTATATTCATCAATTTTGTATCTCATCAGCATGGCTTGATCAATTGTATCCTCTAAGAAGTGTTGGACAGGATCCTTTAAAAGTGAAGAAAAAATATCTCTGAAGGCTTTGATGGAAAACTCCTCATCTTGATTCCCAATTTTGCTTGAACAACTTCTCCTTCCAAAATTTCCAAAATTTCTAGCTCCTCATATATGAGCTGATGTGCTTTTACACTGATATCAGTCATTCTAGCACTGCGCTTTTTTAATATATTGACCTCAAATCTCATGTCCTCAAATATATTATAGAAATGTCATATATAAATGAATTGTTTATCAAAGATAAAATATCTAACCATCTTCATCATTTAATATTAGTATTCTAGTCAAACTCTAAAATCATCATAAGAAAATAGACTAACAATATCTAGATCAAATAATACTCATACAATAGGTTTTACATATAAATTGTGTAGGATCATTATATGGATAATTGAAAAATAGTAAAGAAAATATTAAAGTATATTAAAGGTTCAATAAATTATGGTCTTTATCATTCTTGCACTAATAATAAAAATATATTGATTATTGTGTTACTAACTATTCTAGTGATCCTATTGATAAGAGATCTATCTCTGGCTATATCCTCAAAATATGATGCAGGTGTTATCACGTAGATGGAGTATTTAGTAAATAAAATAACCTATTGTGGCTCTTTCATCTACAAAGATTGAATATAGAAGTACAATAGAATTACAAAAGGAATGCTTATGTTCAATTATTATTGAGCTTCATATGAGTACTAATAAAAGTATCACTTTAGTACATGAGATAATTAAAATCCATACTTCTCTTGCCAAAGGCTCATGTTAAAAAAACAAAGCACATTAAATTTCATGTGCACTTCATTCAAGAAAAAGTTCTCAATAAAGATCTTACTCTAGATAGCCTATTAGATTGATTATTGTGTTACGAATATCTTGTAATTTGTGTGGCCTAAGCTTAATTCCCAAGAACCACTTTATAAATCTTTATGTGATTCCTCTATTAAAATACTCAGCCTCAAGGATTTTCCATTAAGGGGGAGTATTCATGATAATGACATCTTCTAGTGGCTAATGTAAGAGTCACACCATGGACTCAAGAGATGCCCAAGATCACCTATAATCAAAACAACCTTCTACAACAAGAGAGAAGCAATAACAATGCTATATTGCTAAAGAATGAAAATAATGCAATAAGATACAAGATATACAATATATGAAAGGGGGCCTAGGGGCCTTACTAGTGGTCCTTGAGTGGCTTGGTAGTAGTGGTAAAACCTTCCATTAGGGGTGACAGTCTGGTGGAATGCACCACTATGGGCGGTGCCTTGGTGGTTAACAGAAGCAGCAGTGGAGCGAATTGGTGGTGTTGGCCAAATGCACTGCCAAGGGTGGTGGCTTGGTGGTAAACACCAATGGAAAAGTAAATATGCTATGGTGATTGGGCATCACACACTTAGGATTGGCCCTGTCTAGGTTTAGTGTGCCTGAGGACTGGAACCACGGGCTTTAGCCTCGAAAACTTCAATCTTCCACCAAACTTTTAATCCGTAGTTAATATTTGCTCCAAAAATACTTCAACCACTAGTAAAACACAAATTTTGCTAGTTATTAACCTTTAGATAAAATCAGAGACAACAAACAAACCCTGGGATAAAATTGACCACCTGTGCAATGATGACACTGAGAGAGTATGATGCTGACAATAGCACCTGTGATTGTAATTGCATGACCTATGCAATGATTAGTTCCATACGATACAAAACTATACAAATGTACACATTCCGTACAAATTATATATAATTTTTTGCCACAATATTCCTTCAAACCCCAAAAATTGATGGATTTTTTCTAACTCTAAAATATGAAGTGTTATATGTCAAAATTAATCTTTTAGGCCTTCTAGATGTGATGGCAAGGTCTATTTTGCACTATATGAAAATTCTTAGCAAAGACTCTCCAAAATGAGGGAAGGGAATTGCAAATCTAAAGTTCTGATACCATGTAAGAGTCACCCCATGGATCCAAGAGATGTCTAGATCACCTGCAATCAAAACAACCTTCTACAACAAGAGAGAAGCAATAACAACATTATATTCCAAAGAATGAAAATGATGCATATAAGGCACAAGATATACAATATATGACCCACAGATTATGTACAATGAGAGCCCTTGCTTATATAGGCAAGGTTGAGACCTAGGAAAACATGTGAACATGATAAATGTTTTAATCCTATGACATGAGATACAAATATTAAATGCTCTAAATAAACTTAACTGTACAAGTTTGAATAGGAACTAATATGAAACTAGTTAGATAATATACCTTGTTCACACCAATAACTAACTCTATATGTAAGTTCTACATGCACTATTTATCTCTTCCTTATATTACTTCTTCAAAATTAAGAAATGTCTTACATGTGAGACTTGACTTGGTGCTTGTAGGACCTATGGATATTGGTAAGACCTAAGTGCATTATATTATATGTAAGACCTATGGGCATTATCACAGGTTGTGCTATTTTGAGGGGGCTTGGTCTCCAATAAATATTAAATATAAGACCCTTTTATACATTATTATCAGGAAATTGGGATCTAAATTATGACAAGAGGTTTATCATGTAGTCTAAAATATAAGATCTTCATCTTGATATATATTTTATCTATATATTTTATCCTTGTGGCATACTTGTCAAAGAAGTCCTACATCATTAAGGAGTTGTCTTTTCTTGCTAAAAGGAATTGACATCACAAACCCCCTATAAACATTAAGGGAAAGTGTTAGAGCATAACATTTATTGGAAGATTGCATTTAATGTAAATACTCATAATAACATTTACAAGACTCTAATTTATAAGGTTTGTTCTTATAATATTAAATGAGGGGTAATTTATAAATTTCAACTTTATAAAAAATTAATTCAATCATTAATTACATTTATAACCAAAAGGTTATAAAATTGAATATTAGAACTTATTCATCAACCCCTTGGACTACCTTAAATTTAAGTAATCATATTGAAAGTATTCATCACATTGTGAATATATTTTACATATAGATTGTTGTATATATAGAGGCACTTACAAAGCATAAGAAATATATTAATAAATGAATTTTTAATGCATTTGGGAAGGAGAGGAAGAAGATATGTAATATCCAAGTCCTTATTATGTCTATATAAATATATAGACTTATTGTAAGCTTCTTCAATCAAAATGATATTTTTATGGAGTTTCTTATCGAAAAATTTTACCCATCTAAATATTTTGTTCTCCTTGTATTCTATTTATTTTTGCAATTCCAATTTTTATTTATTTTATCTCTAATGATTAGTCCTTAAGATCTTATTTTCTAACACTAATCAAGCTTCTCACTTTTCTATCCAACATTGCCTAGTCATCCACTGACACAACCACAAGCTTGTTTCTAGAGATTACAACCCACACATCTTGATCTATGATCAAGACCTCCATTTTAAGCTTCCACAGATCAAAATATGTACCACAAAACTTTTCCATCTCCAATTATTATGTGGTCACCATCTTTTACCTAAAATATGATATCCCCTATGTAAGGCTCCCACCCAAATAATGATCAGTTGCAAAAAGTCCCTTTTCCTGACACCAAGGAAAACCAAAAGCTAGATAGGTTTTAATACTAGATGAAAGGAAGCTAGATAAAATAGAACACTTCCTACACTAATCTTCAAAGGAGAGATGAAACAGAAACTAATATTTGACAATTTTAGAAAGTTTAAACACATGAAATAACATGCAGCCACTTAGAATAGATAAAGCACAATGATTTACTCTAAGAAAACCCTTTTGGGACCTTCAAAGTATTATTCGGTCACCAAGAATATAATACTTATAATACACTCCCTTGTCACACTAACTTTATTTGGAGAAAATTCAACAACATAACCCCTTATAAAATCATGTCTACTACGTCCCCATCTAGTAACTCAATTATATAGAATCTAAATGAGCACTCTACTTAAACATCATCCATTTCAATGGTTAAACAATCAATAGTAATTTTACACCTCATTCACAACAAAAATTGATAAATATTTACCATATCTTTAAGGCCAAAATTAACCTTTGACTATTGAAGTGGATGATATTTAAGAATAGCCCTAAACGAACTAGGAAACCATCAAATGGTAAATGAGAAACCAAGGAAAAATCCAAGAGGAATGGCATCCAAAATTCAAGTCAAAATTCCACTGCCGTGAAAGATTGGAATTGGCATGAAATTTTCTCAGAAACTTTGAAGCCTCGGAAAAAGGCTTCGTAGCATGGTGGTTTGAATTGTTTAATCGAAATTAATTTCTTAGGATAGATAAGCGACAACACCGTAGGTTTTAAAATTTCTCGTAAATGAAAAGAAAAAAATATATATACGGCATGACTTTGTGTAGAGACATATAAGTCATAGCCACTCAAGTCATAGCTGCCTAACTGTAGACACTAGTGTCCAGCGAGTATTCCAAAACGTGTGTATAATTTTCCTTGACCGATACAGGTTCTCCCATGAGCCAATTTGAGTACTTGACTCAAGCGAACTCTCCACAACCCCACTGGTCAGATTCTCACAATCCAATTTTGAGACCAGCCTGGCATAAGAAAACAAGAAATTTTCATTAGATTTGTTGCGTTGAACTCAAATTAACTCACATCGAGAAATACAGATGATGATAATGTGGAAACTTCTTGCAAACGTGGTATCTACGCTATTACTGATTTTGAAGCGAAGGAGCCCATGTTGATTCTTTGTTTTGAAGGAAATTTAGGTCTGGCGCTCGTGATGGTTTGAAAAAAAATTCTAGCAGAAAACCTTTGTTAAGCTAATTTTCCTTTCAGCGACTCTTTAATGGCTATTGTTACCCTAAGAGCAGTTTGTCGTTTATGTGATAGTGCATTTTTTCGTATTAGAAATTTCAGCTCTCGAAGCGAAAAATGTCCAGGTTAGCTTTGAATTGAATGCTTCCACTACAGATCGTGTTGTGTTTGATGCAGATGCTCAATTTGTATCTGGCAGTATATTACAATTAACAAATAGCAGCAAGGGTTTTGAAGTCATGGAAGTGCAGGGAGTGTTGATGAAAATTGCAGAAAATAAGAACAGAAATTAAAATATTTAAAAGACATAGAAGAATACAAGATTTATAGTGGTTCACCCAATAATGGCTACGTCTACTTTCAGGGAATATCTCTTTTATTAATTCTGAATACAATGCAAATACAAGCAGCAGCCAACTATTTATAAATCAGTCTCATCTCCAATAAATGGAAAAATCTATAAAAAAGGGTAACTTCTAATTTTGCGAATACATGCAAAAAGAAATCAGTTGCAAAAGGCATCCTTTTTTAATATGTGAGAAAAACTTGCCAATTTGGGCTTCACCGAACCCAACAAAGAAACTTGCCAATTTGGGTTTCACCTAACCCAACAATCTCCCACTTGAAGATGAAATAGCTGCTCAGAGATATCCTTTACATTTCCACTTGTATCGTCAGTTTGAAAACAAGCCCATATTGTAGGGCTTTAACCTCTGTTCAAGGGCACTCCGTATAAATCATTTCCAAGCTTCCCAATCAGCCGTAACACCTTCCGGAAATGATCTGGTCATATTATAACCCCAACAATCCACCGCTGTAACCATCTCCTCTACAATCATCGGCATCTCAAGAAACCCTCATTTATTCTTCCCATTAGACAACTTCCCACATTCTACACCACACCCCTGCCGGGCATCATCACCATGGACCGAACAATTCCTCTGGGGTTGCTTCAATTCCTCTGGCTATATAACTCTGACAAGAGTAGCACGGCAATCACAGATTATACGTACCCTATTCTGCATGAAAAGAAAGCGGGATGCCCTCATGGCTAGTCTCTGCGATGGTACAGCCCCTACCCATGCCGCCAAAGCCACTATCTCCCCTCTTCTCACCAACTCCAAAAAGTTACAGTTCGCTCCCTTGGCAAAGCCAATCGCAATGATGAAGAGAATGAATCCCAAATGCAGCGCCATCAACACCATGTTAAAAACTGAGCTCTCCTTGGTGTTGTAGCAAATACATAGGGTAATTAGTACAATTATAGCAACGACAAGAAGATCCAGCTCATTATAGCCCTTTATTAACCCCTCAACCCTGATCGCATCACAACTGCCAAGTTGCCTGGCGCCATAACCCTTTGCCTCCTCTGCAACGCTTCTCCCATGGGGGCACGTGGATAGCATCATGCACTCATCCATGGACATCCCTGGAGCCACTACAGCCTCTCCAGTGCCAGAGTCCCCAAAACTCGTGTGGGTTCCAAAACCACTATCACTCATAAAGACTTCAATAGTTGAATCATTTATTTCCACCTTTGAACCAATAGACTCCATGTCCATAGCCCCGCCATTCTGGGTATCATGATTCTCAGCTTCTACCAAAACATGCAAATCCTCTATAATAGCCAAACAGACAGGAGGATCATCTATTTCCATTGGAAAAGTAAATCTAACCTTTTTCTTTACAGATAGTCCATTCCTTAAACACGTGTTTGAATCTGTGACCTCCTACTGCAACTTGAAAAGAGAAACATTATTATCAGCAAAATAAAATATTTCTTTTACCTCTTCCTCTTCTCAAGACTGAGCCACAACACTTTTCATTTCTTGCATCTACTCCATGTCACTACCAGGTTCCAACATACCAAGAATCTCCTCAATAATAGAATCAGCTTCATCATTTAATTCATCCAAAAACATCTGATGAATAGCTCCCACTTCATCATGACTCTCTTCATGGCCATGGCACATTGACATGAGAGTTTGAACCCAATCATCCCAGTTGGGACTCTCTTCCCTATCTGCTTCGTCCATAGCTCTAAAAATTCTTCAATGATCTCTAAGGAACCACTTCACCACCAAGCTTCTCCACTAGGCTCTGATACCAATTGTTGATGAAAATTGCAGAAGCAAATGAAAAGAAAATTACAAAAAATAAGAATAGAAATTAAAAGATTTAAAAGACACAGAAGAACACAAGATTTACAGTTGTTCACCTAGTAATAGCTACGTCCACTTTTAGGGAATATCTCTTTTATTAATTCTGAATATAATACAAATACAAGCAGTAACCAACTATTTATAAATCAGTCTCATCTCCAATAAATGGAAAAATCTATCAAAAAGGGCAACTTCTAATTTTCCGAATACATGCAAAAAGAAGTCAGTTGCAAAAGGCATCCTTTTCGAATATGTGAGAGAAAGTTGCCAATTTGAGCTTCACTAAACCCAACAAAGAAACTTACTAATTTGGGCTTCACCTAACCCAACAGGGAGAGTGGCTTATAATGAAATGATTCCTCTATGGGACACTTCTACTAAAGTGGTTGCCAACTTCACCACACATTTTCAATTCCAAATCAACTGGACTAACAAAAGCACTAGAGATTTGGGTGGGGATGGGCTTGTGTTTTTCATGGCGCCTAAGGAATCAGATTACAAGATATCATTCAGATGAATCAGTGTATATCTTGGCCTTCTAAACCCCGACAATAACGACAAATCATCCAACAAGCTTCTAGCTGTTGAATTTGATAGATATGAGAGTCCATGGGATGAAGACGGTAACCACATTGGAATTGATGTCAACAACATGAATTCTATAGCCACTCGTCCTCTCGATCAAAGTTAGAAGGGTGGCGAAATATGGGACACTTGAATAGATTCCCACGGTAGAGAAAATGTGTTGGAAGTTTTTGTTTCATGCAGATGCAACAACAAAAGATCATGGTGTTGGCTTTGTATGGAATGCACAAAACAAAATTATTTAGAAACACAAAATATACAAACACAAAATTTACACAAATAACCAGAGTGCTATAGCACTCAACAATTTTATTATTCATACTTGATAATGAAACAATTACAAATCCCTCATTAAATAGGACTCCAGATCACAAAGAATCTTCTAGAAATGAGTGTGCATAAGATATGCATTTACACCTGCAGAGCTGTTACAAAACCGTTACATGTAAAAACCTATATTTAGACCCAGTTTTAAGAACTAACATATTAATGCATTATGGTGGGGAGAAATTAATATTCCAACACTCCCCCTTAATTTCAACCACTTTCTTCAAACTTTGTCTTCAACTTGATCTTCAAATCTACAATTCAACTTTTTTGGAAAAAGCTCTTCCTTGTCTACCTCGTGCTTCTGCACTATGCTAAAACAATTCAATTTCTTCAATTTTTTTACTATTCTCTGCACTTGGTTGTTCACTGTATTTCCTTGTTTTCTTTCTGTTCAATTCTTTTTCCTTTTTCTCAACATGAAAAGACTTGTGTCTATAAAACATTCTGAATATACCTGTGACCTTTTGCCAATCAAATACATTTATCCAACCACAATTCATTTTCAAACAACTTGTCGTAGATTCATTTTTCAATTCTCTATTCCAACATGTGTTTTCACAATAATTTTTTAAACCACAAATTTTACAAAGATGTAAATTCCAACAATTTTATTTCCTATGTCCTTCTCTATCACAATGGGAACAATGTAAAATCTCATTTTCTTGAAATGCCTTCTTAGTACTTGCAAAAACATTTGTCTTTCATTTCCTTTACCTCTATACCCAAGACCTTCATACTTAGTCCTCACAACTGACTCAATGGGCTCTTTGATTCCTTGCCCATGCTTACCCAAACCTTCACCTTTATAACTAATTTTCTTCCTAATTTTCAAACCAACATTATCATCAAAACAACTAGCTATGTTAACAAATTCATCATCATTTTCATCCTTACATTCTTCATCAATATCATCACAAATAGCAAATTTTACTGATCCAATCTATTTACTATCTTCAACCTTGCATTCTTTATCCAATGAACCTTCAACTCTTTCACACAAATCATGTGTATCACATGAAAGATCACAAACCAATGGTTTTAAGCTTAGATTTTCATTGCATGCTACTAATTGATCATTCTCTTCTTTCAATTTTGATATTTCTTCTTTCTATAAACTTTTTTCTTCTTTTAATCTCTCTATCTTTTCTTTCATTTCATCAAATAACTTCAATCTTTCTTCTAACTTTTCATTACTCATTTTAACCTCGTCAAACAGTTTCAAGTTTTCTTCTAACTCTTCATTTTTCCTTTTAACTTTACTCAATTCAATGTTCATATATTTTTATCTATAATCCAGTTTTCTCTATTGAAACCTACTTGAAATCCCGTAACAATTATTTTCTCTCTTCTTCCCAACTATCATTTTCTTTCTTCTCTCTTTTAGCTTTTCCCATTGAAAATAAATGTTTTACTTACCAGGTGTTGTTTTTGGTGGCTTCATGAGCTTTCACTCATTCCTTGTCTCTGATGTCTTCAAACATCTCAAATGCCTTCAGGCTATCTTTCTTTGACTAATCTTTGATCTCTTTTTTGGCTAACAAATCCTTTATACTCTGATAGGACTTGATTTCTTTTAGATGAATTTCTCATGATTTGTTGTCTCCAAACTTCTTAATCTTCAGACTTTTCAATTTTTGCTACTGCAATTTAGCTGCGATTTCTTCAATCTTTTGTTTATATTAAAAAAAAAAACATCTTCAATAGAAAATGTGCTTCTCTAATAGGTCCATCTACGGTTTTACCTTTTTTTCTCACTCAGCAATAAACAACAAAAATTTCAAATAAAAATAATTTCTTTAAAAATTAACCTCTTTATGCAGTGATTTCTAAATTTTTTCCTATAGATATTTTAACTTGGGCAACTTTAGCGCTTACTCTTACAATGAAAAACAAACTCGAACTTATCCATGTAGCCTTTATTCACAGTGATTTCACTTTGTCTAATCTTTTGTGGCCTCCTAAGCTCCTTGGCGGTCTACAGGAATACAATGATTCCAATTTATACTTCTGCACCTTTTCATGATCTGCAATGCTGGCAGCTTTGGCAGCTTTGATTTGAACCATCGACTTCTTATCCTTTGTGGCGGATTCAATTTTTGACCAATTCAAATTTTCTGTGCTCTCTTTAGAAACTCATTTGGTTGGCTAGATCTTTTACAAAGACTTTGATTTCTTTAGCGACAATTTCATCTTTAGTAACTCCACGATGACTTTTATGCAAACAATGCCCCCTGGATAAAACACAATCTTTGCAAATAGTGCAATCTTTAGATGAGGATGTCTTTGTCAAATCTGGCAGAATTCTCCCACAATCTTCCTGTAGTCCCACGGTCTTCAAGCTCTAATACCACTTGTTGGCTTTGCATGGAATGCACAAAACAAAATTATTCAAAAACACAAAATATACAAATATAAAATTTACACAGATAACTAAAGTGCTACAACACTCAACAATTTTATTTATTCGTGCTTGATAATGAAACAATTACAAATCTCTCATTAAATAGAGGACTCCAGATTACAAAGAATCTTCTAGAAATGAGTGTGCATAAGATATGCATTTACACCTATAGAGCTGTTACAAAACCGTTACATACGAAAAACCTATATTTAGACCCTTCTTTAAAAACTAACATATTAATGCATTATGGTGCGGAGAAATTAATATTCCAACACATGGAGCTTGTCATATACAATAGATTTGTTAGAATATCTTCTGCCATATATTATGGTGGGATTTTCTGCTGTAGCATTCGCATCAAGCGAGATTCACCGAGTGATTTCCTGGAACTTCACTAGCACCATTTTTTTGATCTTTCAAGGGTGTAGGAAAAAGGGATTTCTCATGGAAAGTAGCTATAGCAGTCAGTTTTTCCGGTTTGGTTATAGAACTTAATTTGATCTCCTTCATCATCTATTAAAAAATACAAAGTAGACCAACATCTGACAACATGCAAGACCAACAACAGTCAGATATGGAGGCGGATATAGATCTGGTGTTAGATCATGTTCCCTGTAAGTTTACGTATGGGGAGCTCAACAAGGGCACTAATAGTTTTAGCAAAAATCATTTTCTAAATTATCCCTATTGAAAACTTCATGAGAATACATACATTCAGTCACTTAGAAAATCATTTTCTCTTATTTTCTCAAACTATAAATTTTACATCAGAGTAGAAATCATTTCATATGACATATAAATCTTATTTTTCCATGGTGACAATTAACTGCACATTTTCAACACTATATATATAAACTTCAACTTCTCGTCTCTTACTTTAAGATTCTTTATTTTATTTATTTAATAGTGTTTTCTTAATTCAAATTTTTAGGACTAAATGGCAATTAGAAGACCTTCAAGTGAGTTGAAATCCATTGTCATTTACAACACAAAAGATGATGATGGCAAGTGCATTCCAATTATCTTATCTATGAACTCCATGGTTACGATAAGGCCTTTATAGATTGGGAAACATAAGGTTAAAAAACCATTTTTTTTATGTCAAATACCATTGGAAAGGAATGATCAAAGAGTTTGAGACAAGTCTAGGTGATAAAAATGTATCAGAGGTTAAAATTGCACATGTTTATGACAATAAATATATATTGAAAGAATCAATTGCAGAAAAAATAGGCTTCTTTTGAATTGGCTCTAATTGTGAGTAAGAAATATTTTTGTAATGAAGTGAGAATACTTTATAAATTGTTTATAATGTTTTATAAATTGTTTATAATGATTTATAAATTGTTTATTTTAGTGCAATGTCATTTTTTTATGTTAAACAAATTTTTAACTACTAATGAACAATTCCTTCTTGTAGCCTTGTATATTTCAAATTGGGAGGAGTGGGAACCCATTGAATCAATTACAAGTACCTTCCAAGCTATTCATTTTTAAGTTGGAGAAATTATTTATGTTGGAAATAACTCCACATGGTTGATCAAACAAGGGATATAGTTTTATAAATGTTGTAAATGAACAGGAAGCCATGTATGAACAAGAAAATAAAATGCCACAAGAGTGATCCACAACTTAGCAAAATAGGAGATGATTGGAGATCAAATGAAAATTGCTTGATAAAAATAATGTGCAGTAATGCCTTATAAAGGCATGGAAATATGAAAGGTAAATATTGTAACAGGTGAAACTCACCTAACGGGAATACCTTCCCAAACTAATTATTTATTTTATTTGCCTAAGTAAACTTAAGCCGTAAATGCTATTTACTCTAACACCCCCCTTAAGTCCAACTTAGGGAGAATAATTATTATGCAAATCTAACATACAAAATGCAATATATATGGGTCTCGACAACTAGGCCATGTTAGGTACCCATTCACAAAAATGAAATGATGTATGGAGGACTCACTAATACCCCCAAGTGCTACATACATCATGTGTGTACAATCAATGGTCCTCCCATAGGAAGGAAAGAAGGAGACTACATAGTCCCCCCATAATGAAGAAGCTCCAATGTCGATGAAGTATGCCTAGAAACAAAAGATGATCCAATGTCTACAAGCAACACATCTCCCCTTAGGAAGAAACATGTCAAATGAATGATGTAGAATCCACTCCATGTCCAACTAAAAGGTGGAGGTAGAAAGCCTCCAAATAAAAATCTCTGAACAATGAGGAAGAGTCTCCAAACATGAATAATCCACCACATAATCATGATCAAACTCAACCAAGAAATGTGATAAATCAAGTAAAGGAGAAAACTCATCAATGTCACTCTCCAAAGAAGATGAGGATATATCAACAGTTGTGCTGAGACTGACATCAAAGAGGAGAGAAATCCCCTCAAGTATGTCTCTCAAATCTGCAAGATGAATCTCCACAAACAAGTCTGATAAACCTGCCAAATACTCATCAACCACATCAAGATTTGGAATACTATGATCAACCTGCTCAAGAAAAGAACTCATATCAGAAGAACTAATGATGTCTTCTGTCAATTCTGATGTGGTAGGTGATGATGGTATAGTGATCAAATCAACAAACCCATTAAGAGAAACTGAGTTACTCTGCACATTAGATGGTGGAGTCAAAGGAACATAGGGGTCATCATCATCAATAAAATGATCAAAGGTGTATACCTTGGACTGATGATCAGCCATACCTACTACAAACAACTCTCCCATAGCATGACAAATAAACATTGAATCCGAGGTAAACTCCACTATGTTACCTGCCTATCTGATCTGATATACTGATAATAGATTATGGGCAATTTTAGGAATACAATGTACATTGGAAACCAAACCATCACCCAAATTAATCTCTCCTATGGAGGCAACATGAACCACCTGATTGTTAGCAACCATGAATATATCATAATAGGGTGTTGTAAGAGTACCTAGAACTAGTAAATCGAGTGATTGGGTAATATGCACTTCAAAGCCCCTGAATCAATGATCCATCCGACATCTTTGGATGCATGAGTAGTAATTAGGGCATTTCCCTTTCCTTTGAAGCTAGGGGAAGTACCCTTGTCCTTATTCTTATTTTTGTTAGAAGGAGGAGGTGAACTACATGAAGGAGGGGTTATATTATGTTCCTTGAGCAATTGTTTTAACCCACGAATTTCCTTCTTATAACAACTTTGTTTACTATGGCCCTTTTTTTTGCAAAAGTCACATTTGGGTCTCTCCTTCTTAGGATGTGTCTCTTTAGAAGAGGGATCAGAAGGCTCACTTGATTCTATTTTGGCTTTATCTTTCTTAGTATTTCCTTTCTCTTTGGATGTAGAAGCAACTATTGCATGAGACTTACTGGTATCAGATTGACAAAGTTTGGATTGTTCTCTAGTCTATCTTTCATAGAATGTCTCAAAGGATGGCATAACAAATCTATTTCCTAACCCATCCATTGTTGAATAAAAGGAATTAGCAAAGTATGAAAAAACACCCGTTAATTTTGACAAAATCAAGAAAATGCATTCCTTATCACTTTTTTCTTTTCGACACCCCAACAACTGAGAATGTAAGGACTTGAATTTTACCAGATAATCCTCAATAGTAGTGAATGTATCTATTGAAAGAGATGCTAATCCTACTTCTAATTGAATGGTTGTTATTTCACTAACTTCGCCAAAGAGATCCTTAAGTTTAGTTCATACTTCTCTAGGTGTAGTGCACTCCTCGATGTGGAAGATTAAAGAATTTGATATATGCATTACAATTTGGCCCATCGCCTCATCACACTTATTCTTATATGTGAACTTCTCATACTCCTTGGTGATATTTGGTTGTTCTTCATTCAAGGTAGACCATAATCCCTTTGACCAAAGTAACCTTTGCATTTTCACTTTCCACGTACATGATAATTGTGAGGAGTAAGAACCTCAAACCCTAGTTCAGCCATGTGAGCCACCAAGTTAGAAACTATAATAGATGTTGATAAATGGTGAAATCAGGTGGATTGACTTACACCACTATGAGTTTGGATAAGTCATCTTTCCAATGATATTAGGAACGTGAAAATCATACTCCAGATGCCAAGATATGCTCCGTGTAAGAAAGTCACCAATGTGGAGCTCAAAGCATAGATGTGGGGGGCTAGATTAAGCCATAGAGTGGATTACCTCTTGGACAGCCATGTTGATTTAGAGGCATGGAGGATTCACCCAAACTCACACACTTCAAACATAAGACTTATCTCACAAACTTCCACTATGCTTTGATGAGAGCAGTAAATAAGGTAAATTTGACATAATTTTTAGAATACAACTCAAACCCATGATGTAAAAATGGATTTGGATACCCATTATCCTCTTACACAACATATCTCACATGAAATATAGGTTGGTTTTGAAAGTATGCTTAAAAAATGGACTGTTATAGAGATGGAGACCTTAGTAGATTGGAGACCTGCCCTCACCAAAAATGGTATAACTCACTTAATTATTAATGAAAATTGCCCAAACAAAAAGAATATAAAACTAGACTCATGCATCCATCTTTTCCCATTGGTTTTAGACCTGTACTTGATCTGTAAAATCTATAGCATTCCAAACAAGATGACAGTTACAATAAACAAAACTAGAAGTGTCCATCACTAAATTCATCATAACTTTCACACAACATAATAAAAATTGATGCAACCAATGCCAAAAGAAAGAAGACTCTGAGATATTTCCAAAAAATATAATTTTATGCCATTTGATGTTTTGTACAGGGTCGTACCAGCCTCAGGAACAACAAAAAAATAGTAAAAAAAATGCAAAAAGCTAAACTTTTATTTCATTTCTCTTCTCTAAACTTCATCTCTCCTCCATCTCTACCTCTTACACAAATTTCAAGGAATAAATAATGTATTTACATCCATCTTTCTTGTTCCATCAGTCCACTCTCTTTTACATGCAAAAAGAAGAGGCTAAAAATAGCCAAACCACTAACACTACTCAACTTAGAAAGCACTAAACTTAACCAAATCTTAAAACTCCACTACAAGTGACCTCTAAAACATGAAGAGTGGTCTTACATAGACCTTTATTACAATAATAATAAAATAAAACTCCTCCACTGTGAGAAAATACCTTTTAAACTCCCTATGACCCTTCATATTCATCTTTTGTTTGCCCCTTTTTTGCATTTTTTACAATATTGACAATTTACAATTTTGCAATCCTTTAAAAAAATAACTCCAAATCCCACTAGAACCTAATCAAATGCCTCTAACAGATTTCCAATGGTTAATTCATGACCTTAGTATATCATTAAAACACCAAAACTAGATTAAAACCAAAATTTGCCTCATGGAGGCTTAAAGCTAGCAAGGTGCTCCTGCAACATACTCCTGGAGAAAACAAAATTCAAGTCCTCTTGAATGTAAGTTAACTCTTTCTTCCTAGTTCTCCAATTCTTCTGCAACATGTCCTTCACCTTTGCAACTATCCCTAGGTCCTTCTTCTTCTTCTTTTTCTTATGCCATCTCTTATTCAGCATTCTCTTAACTTCTAGGCTCCAAAATTCTATTTCTTGTGTGTATACCTCAGTAATATCATCTATGTCTTCACTGGCAACATATTCATCTAAAAAGGAAATCATTTCCTTAAGTGTTTTGGCAACATCTTCTTCACCATCATCTTCATACATTGTAGGTACTTTTTCTTGTTCTTTATAACCTGCACATACATAATCCAATGAAATATTAGATATAAAATATTGAGACCTTGAGGTTTCCTCCATGCTTCCTTGCACCATGCACTCTACTTCAACCTTGTCCTCCAAGGGTTTCCTTTGATGAAAAACATCTTCTAATTCCTCCATCATAGTTATTAATTACTTAGGACTTTCATATACAAAGTAGTATTCCTCTTTGTCCAAACTTGTTATCTCCTTCCAAAGGATTTGATCAATCTCTTGCTGTTGCACTTCAGGGCTACATTCAATTTGTCCTACTGCTGTAACTTCCTCTTCCATAACTATTCTTTGTTTTCTTCTTTTAACTATCTTCTTAATAGGCCATAATACCTTTTTTTTATTGTCAAGTGCCAACTGAGTGCTCTTTTGAGCAACTGCTCCATCTCATCTTCCATCCTTCTGCTCATCTCTTCCATAGCTTGCCTTAGTTCTCTTATCTCTTTTTCAACCTCTATTTGCCTCATCTTTTCTTTTTTCCTCTTCCTCTCTTTTTCTTCTTTCTTCTTCTTTTGTGAACCCCTAGCCTGCAAGTACCTTCTAAAAAAATCTATCTTTTCTCAAGCAAGTCTCTTTCACCTTGCTTCTTCTTTGCCTTTGCCTCACCTAGGTCTCTTCTCTTCTCCTCTACCTAGTCTTTTGGCAACCAGGTTCTCTCTTCAACCTGCACAAACACACAAACACAAAACTAAACTCTCTCTTGCCTAAACCTTGTGAGCTCTGATACCAATTTGATGCAGAGGCATGGAGGATTCACCCAAACTCACACACTTCAAAGATAAGACTTATCTCACAAACTTCCACTATGCTTTGATGAGAGCAACAAATAAGGTAAATTTGACATAATTTTTAGAATACAACTCAAACCCATGATCTAAAAATAGATTTGGATACCCATTATCCTTTTACACAACATATCTCACATGTAACATAGGTTGTTTTTGAAAGTATGCTTAAAAAATGGACTGTTATAGAGATGGAGACCCTAGTAGATTGCAGACCTGCCCTCACCAAAAATGACATAACTCACTTAATTATTAATAAAAATTGCCCAAACAAAAAAAATATAAAACTAGACTCATGTATCCATCTTTTCCCATTGGTTTTAGACTTGTACTTGATCTGTAAAATCTGTACCATTCCAAACAAGATGACAGTTACAATAAACAAAACTAGAAGTGTCCATCACTAAATTCATCATAACTTTCACACAACATAATAAAAATTGATGAAACCAATGCCAAAAGAAAGAAGACTCTGAGATATTTCTAAAAAATATAATTTTATGCCATTTGATATTTTGTACAGGGTCGTACCAGCCTCGGGAACAACAAAAAAATAGTAAAAAAAATGTAAAAAACTAAACTTTTATTTCATTTCTCTTCTCTAAACTTCATCTCTCCTCCATCTCTACCTCTTACAAAAATTTCAAGGCATAAATAATGTATTTACATCCATCTTTCTTGTTCCATCAGTCCACTTTCTTTTACATGCAAAAAGAAGAGGCTAAAAATAGCCAAACCACTAACACTACTCAACTTAGAAAGCACTAAACTTAACCAAATCTTAAAACTCCACTACAAGTGACCTCTAAAACATGAAGAGTGGTCTTACATAGACCTTTATTACAATAATAATAAAATAAAACTCCTCCAATGTGAGAAAATACCTTTTAAACTCTCTATGACCCTTCATATTCATCTTTTGTTTGCCCCTTTTTTGCATTTTTTGCAATATTGACAATTTACAATTTTGCAATCCTTTAAAAAAATAACTCCAAATCCCACTAGAACCTAATCAAATGCCTCTAACATATTTCCAATGGTTAATTCATGACCTTATTACATCATTAAAACACCAAAACTAGATTAAAACCAAAATTTGCCTCATGGAGGCTTAAAGCTAGCAAGGTGCTCCTACACCACATGTGACCACCTACAGCCAATGAGAAAAAAAGAATGCAACTTGATGTGTTGCAAAATATATGATGGCTAAGCCAATCAATCACCAATTTCTCAAATCAATTCACCAAGCAAGCAAGCAAACCACATTGCCCACAAACCTTGCACGAACACCAAGCACACTGCGAGTACTTCACAAGCATGATCTGAGTGCCAAGATATAAAAAGTACAAAGAAGCCTGCTGCAGGGTGAATGTGGGAGTAATGTCTCAAATAGAGCTCCAAACATAATGCTCAGATGAGCGCCACCAATCAGCAAACCCTAGAAAAATATTTCTTGCAAAACTTTAGAGATTATAAAGTTTGTGTAGAAAAGAATATATAAAGCAGGATGAGTGTTGCATACGGGATGGGAAGGTGAATATGCATGTCGAACTCTATGGATTGGATCTCACGCCCAAATAGATTGTTCAGTGAATGGATAAACGTGACCTTCAATGTGTGAATGCCTCCTCTGGTGTGGACTGCAAACAGGGATGAAGTTTCTAACAAGAGACCCGCTAAAAAAAACCTTCAGCTGTGTGAATAGAGATGACATGAGAAATTGTGGTGTTTGGACACCTCACACAATTTCCTTCGAATGATTCAGGCACGAATTAATGTCTGGGATGATCTCTGCTCCAGCAAGTTCTCTCCGATACGGGCTGAGAATTTCCTAGTTTAGGCTCTGATACCATGTTGTAAATGAATAGGAAGCCATGGATGAATAGGAAAATAAAATGCCACAAGAGAGTGATCCAGAACTTAGCAAAATAGGAGATGATTGGAGATCAAATGAAAATTGCTTGATAAAAATAATGTATAGTAATGCCTTATAAAGGCATGGAAATATGATAGGTAAATATTGTAATGGGTGAAACTCCCCTAATGGGAATACCTTCCCAAACTAATTATTTATTTTATTTTCTGAAGTAAACTTAATCCGTAAATGCTATTTACTCTAACAATAAATATATATCCTTACAAGAGCTGATGCAACATATTGAAAACTTGAAGAGATTTCATTGCCAATGCTTAATTCACTTGTATAGCCAAATATAGATCCTTCAACCATAGCTTCTAAATGCTACAATAATTTTGAAGAGGTGCAAGTAGGTATGAAGTTAAAAGGAGGAAATCATGTCCACATTAATTCATGCCAATCAATATTTTCTATCATATATGTTCAAAATTGAGTCATCCATTTGGAGAACTAATAAATATACTATTTAATCACTTTCGGATAGATTTCTCAAGTCTTTATTTTGCTTCTTGAGTGGGACAAAAGAGTACACTATGAAAATGGAGAAGAAATAGAATGTAGATTGTCTCATGACACAATTTCTTTTAGGTAAATTTTTGTGTTTTTTTTTCTTAATTCTATTACTTATGATGTTTTAAATAGTTTCTATATAAAAATAATTACATGGTTTAATATATTACTCAGGTATTGGATTTCAAGACAAATTTTATACAAGACATTCCAATTCTGAAGGTGGAGACATGTTCACCAATTGGGACAATGGACATGGATTCCAAATGACCAAGAATAAAAATGATGGAAACCATTCTCCAAAAGTATCATTTGATATTTTGATGAATAAAATTCCTTTTAGATCTTTATCAATGGAAGAAATTTTAACATTGTTTGAAATAATAAAATATTTGGAAATTGATGAAGAGTTTAGCAATTTCATATTTTTTCAAAATGGAAATAAGGTAGATTGGTTTTTTGTCATTATATTTCTAATAAATTTTTGTTATTTTATATCTTCATTGTGATGTATATGAACTTTAAAATTTGTTAAAGTTGAAGTACAAGGAACTAAAATCATTATTTTCTTCTAAAATTTTAGGTTGGCAAGCATCGAGAAAATATTATTCTTTGCAAGGATTGTGTTCCTCCTACAACATTAGAAATCAAATAAACTTAATAATAATTTCATGAAAGATTCTCACTCACTATTAGACTTTTTAAATTTCCTTAGGATTTGAGTATTTCATAGTTTTAGCCTTATCAAGTCAAAGCATTCACTAATCATCATTCCAATGCAAAATGAATTGATCTATACATGTGATGTAAAGCATCTAATATTCATAGAATGCTATATAACCATACATTTATTTCCTTGTAATATATTATCATGTTTTTTCTCCATCATTTCTCAATGAGAAATATTGAATTTTGTCATTATATTTACTATGGTCATATTGAGCTTAAAAATCCTTTATGAATTTGGAATTTAAAAATTTGTCCTTCCTAAGCACATATTTCATAGCATCATGCATAAGTTTAAATTAGTACTAATTGTATTTCATAATCATTATTGTTCTTGTGACAATATTGTACACTAATAACATTTTTTTTAAAAACAACATGAAATGGTTTAAATGCTTTTAGTGGTAACTTCAAACTCAATATTATTTTTTGTTGCAATTAAAACACAAATCATCTATTTTAATTTTATACATGAGTAGAAATTTCAGGCAAAGATAGAGAGATGATGCATGTAGGAATATGAATTTCCATTGCATAGATAAAATGTGATGCAGGAGCATCCAGAGGTGTAAGGGAAATCTTGCATCACCCAAAAAGAAGTTAATTCAAAACTATTGTAGTTATTCTCATTTCTTCCCATAATTAGTGTTTTTGGTTCCATAATATCCAGAATAATAATGTAGGACTTTCAGTTTTTCCAAAACTGTTAAAAATAGCGACCTGCCTATTTAGGAAAGTGTACCTGCGATTTTTAGAAAGTTTGCATTTGGGCACATAATGAAGCAAAAACTTCCAGAAAGTTAGATAATTGAAATATAAGACCTTTGGCAAAGGAATCAGGTAAAGATCATTTGTGAGCTGAAAAATACTAAAGTTTTTGTTCTCTGAAAAGCCCCTGAAAATTTATAGAACAAGATATGAGGCACTAAAACTTCTCATAATGTCTCAAAAAGTTGACAGAAATCTATTTATGAATTTACAGTGTGATAGTTTACATCGCGAGCTTTCCGGTGCTTAAAGCGGTTCGTCAATCGGCCACCCGGATCAAAAGTTATGCTTCCCGAAAGTTGACCTACTTTTGGAGGGAGTTGCAAATTTTGAAATTTAGTTGGAGGCCGCCAAAAAGTGCTATTTATGACTATTTTGGGAACCCTGGGCAGCAGTAGAATCAAGGGGGCCAGTGTAGAGTCAAGAATAGGTGGGAAAATAGAAACCCTAGCTGATTTGGGGTTACAGAAAGCTAAAGATTCTAGAGTCTTGAGGTTGGGAAAGCTATAATGTGTTGCAGCCAGTAGAGGATTTATCCTCTGATTGTAATTGAGTTTTTGTAATGTAATGAGTTGCCCAGTTCAATAAAAGAAAGTTCTATTTGCTGTGTTTAATATATGTTATTGTGTGTTTTGTGATTTACCCCCTTCATCAAGTGGTATCAGAGCGAGGGTTCCTGAGTGTGTAGACAGATCACCGACCGTGAGGTAGTTTGCACCAGGACCTGAGGATGTGGGTTTGCTGCGGAGACCAAGATGCCTCCACGAAGAAATCGTGTTGGGAGGAATGCTTTGACAGAAGAGGGTTTTAGAGCCCTACAAAGGCAAATTGATGCATTGCAAGAGGATCTATGAAGAGGGTTTGAGCCGAGTACAAGAGAAGAAATTGAAGATGAAGTTGAAGAAGAGCTATCTGAGGAAGAATAAGAAGCTGCAGAAGTTAGGTTGTTGAGGGCCATTTCAAAGATCAGAAAGAGGCCTAGGATCGAAGTTTCTACATATTCTGGAGATTTGAATCCGAACAACCTATTGATTGGATCAATGACATGGAGGAGTATTTTGAGTATGAAGATGTGGAGGACCCAGATCAGGTTAAGTTTGCAAAAACAAAGTTGAAGGGCCACGCCAATATTTGGTGGAAGGAGGTCCAATTAGAGAGAAACAGAAGAGGAAAAGGAAAGATCTCCAGATGGGATCGGATGGTGGAGAAACTAAAGAAGCAGTTCATTCTTGTGGACTATGAGATGGAGTTGTTAAAGAAGCTGCAAGGACTGAAGCAAGGTAACAAGTTTGTTAAGGAGTATACAGAAGAGTTTTATAAAATTACTATCAGGATAGGCCATGTAGAGCCCAACAAGGAGAAGGTAGCCCATTACATTAATGGGTTGAGGTTGAGTATTCAAGAGGAGTTGAGTCTGGTCAGAATGACCACAATAGAAGATGCGTACCAGTTTACCCTAAAGGTGGAAGAGAAGCTGAATAAAAGATTTGACAGCAAGCAAAGGGGAAGAGGTCAAGGTGGAAGGACTAGTGGAAGACCCTATGGGGGCCAAAATGAAGATGCAAAGAAAAGTGAAGAAGCTGGCACCAGTCAAAATCAGAGAGGTGACAATACCTACCGCCCTCATGACCAGAACAATGGTGAGCAAAGAGGAAGAGGAAGAGGCAGACCTGGGCAAGGACCTAGAAGAGGAGGTTTCAGAGGAACCTGTTTCCAATGTGGAGAAGAAGGGCATCAATCATATGAATGTCTGCAACATCAAGGAAGGATGAATAGAAGACCTGAAGGTAATGCATGAGTTGCACATGTAGATGAAGATGCACAGTCTGAGCATTCTGAAGATATTGAAAGGGGAGAAACCCTAGTTGTCAGAAGAACTTTGTTGAATGAAGAGAGAGAACCCAATCAGAGGAAGAGTTTATTCTGCACAAGGTGCAAATGTGAAGGTAAGTGTTGTGATATTATTATTGACAATGGAAGCACTAATAATCTTGTTTCAGAGGAGATGGTTGACAAGTTGAAGTTGACAAGAAGAAAACATCCACATCCATATCGGATTGCATGGTTGCAGAAGGACCATAGAGCTTTGGTCAATGAGCAGTGTTTAGTGAAGTTCAAGATTGGTGACTACCATGATGAGGTGTTGTGTGATATCATACCAATGGATGCATGTCATATGCTGTTAGGGAGGCCACGGCAGTATGATAGGAGTGTTGTCCATGATGGCCGTGCAAACACATATTCCCTAACAAAGGATGGAGTTCGTCATAAGTTGAAGCCCTTGAAGGAGGTGGAAGAAAAGGTATGTAGTACTGCTAGAATTTGCTTAGTAGATGGTAGGAAATTTTTGGAGGGTATGAAGCATGAGCGTTATTGCTTTGCATTGATTCCTAAGATTAGTCAAGAGAAATGTGAAGATGTACCAGTAGAAGTTTCAGATATGTTGGAAGAGTTCCAGGACATTATCTTTGATAATGTACCAGAAGGTTTACCACCAATAAGGAAGATAAGTCATCAAATGGATTTGATACCAGGAGCCAGTTTGCCAAACAAGGTAGCCCACAGAATGACCCTTGTAGAGAATGAAGAGCTGAACAGACAAGTTCAGGAGTTGTTGAGGAAGGGACTGATAAAGGAGAGCCTAAGTCCATGTGCAGTACCTGCAGTACTAGCACCAAAGAAAGATGGAGAATGGAGGATGTGTACAGACTCTGAAGCCATCAATAAGATAACGATCAAGTATAGATTTCCATTGCCAAGAATGGATGACATCATGGACTGTTTGAGTGGAGCAAAGTACTTCACGAAAATTGACCTGAAGAGTGGGTATCACCAGATCCGTAGCAGAGAAGGGAATGAATGGAAGACAGCCTTCAAGAAAAAGGAAGGTTTGTATGAGTGGTTAGTCATGCCATTTGGGCTAATCAATGCACCGAGCACATTCATGCGGCTCATGAACGAGGTACTAAAAGAATTTTTGGGAAGTTTTGTTATTGTTTATTTGGATGATATTTTGATTTTCAGTAAGACTTGGGATGAGCATTCGATGCATATCAGAAGAGTTCTAGAGAAGCTGAGGGAGGAGAAGCTACTGATTAATTTGAAGAAATGTAGTTTTCCAAAGAAGGAGTTGGTATACCTGGGATTTGTTGTCTCAGAGGAAGGTCTTAAGATGGACCAAGAAAAAGTAAGGGCTATCATTGAGTGGCCTATGCCAAGGAGTGCAACGGAGGTAAGATCTTTTCATGGTTTGGCATGTTTTTACAGAAAGTTTATCAGGAATTTCAGTAGCATTTGTGCACCCCTAATTGAGACAATGAGAGGGGATATAAAAGAGTTTAGATGGACTAAAGGAGCAGACAAGAGCTTTGATACATTGAAGCAGAAAGTTGTAGAACAACCTGTTTTGGCACTTCCAGATTTCAATAAGGTATTTCAGGTAGATTGTGATGCTAGTGGTAGTGGTATAGGAGCTATTTTGAGCCAAGAAGGTAAGCCCATTGCCTATTTTAGTGAGAAGCTTAATGATGCCAAAAAAAGTATTCTATTTATGATCAGGAATTTTATGCAATAGTTCAGGCTTTGAAGAAATGGAGACATTATTTGTTGCCAAATGAGTTTGTTTTATATACTGATCATCAAGCTTTGCAGTATATTAATAGTCAAGGGAAGTTGAACCAAAGGCACTTAAAATGGGTTGAGTTTTTGCAGAGTTATACCTTTGTTTTGAAGCACAGGACTGGGAAGTCCAACAAAGCTGCAGATGCCTTGAGCAGAAGGCAAAATTTGTTGACAGAAATAAAGATAGAGGTTGTTGGGTTCGATGAGCTGAGAAGTTTGTATCCTGAAGATCCAGATTTTGCAGAGGCTTGGAAAGCTTGTCTAGAGCCTATTACTTTGGACAAGACAAAATGGTTGGATTTCATAATCCAAGTTAGCATGTTGTTTAGAGGAAGCTAGTTGTGCATTCTGAGGAGTTCCATGAGAGAGAACCTGATTAAGGAGAAGCATAGTGGAGGATTGGCTAGACACTTTGGTCGAGATAAGACCATTTCTATTGTTGGTGAAAATTATTATTTGCCACAGCTGCAGCAGGATGTGAGGAAGTTTGTGCAAAGTTGCAGAGTATGTCAGATGGCAAAAGGAACAAGTCAAAATATAGGATTGTATCAACCATTACCTATACCAGAGAAGCCATGGGATGATATTAGTATGGATTTTGTTCTTGGTTTACCAAGGACACAGAGAGGGCATGATTCTATTTTTGTGGTGGTGGACAGATTCTCAAAAATGGGACATTTTATTCCTTGTAAGAAGACTAATGATGCTGTTCATATTACAGAGTTGTTTTTCAAGGAAGTGGTGAGACTACATGGTCTACCAAAAAGCATAGTTTCAAACCGAGATACCAAGTTTGTTGGTTATTCCTGGAGGACATTGTGGAAGAAGTTGAAGACAGACTTGAAGTTCAGTTCCGCACACCATCCATAGACTAATGGACAGATAAAATTGGTGAATAAGAGTTTGGGTAACCTGCTACGATGCTTAGTAAGAGATAATCCCAAGGGATGGGATTCAATTTTACCACAGGCAGAATTTGCCTACAATAATTCTGTCAATAGGAGTACTGGTAAATCACCATTCCAGATTGTATATGGTAATAGCCTGAGAAATGCTTCTGAGTTAAGGAAGCTGGACAATGGAGAAAAGACAAGTACTGAAGCTGAAGACTTTGCAGAACATTTGAAGAAATTGCATGAAGAAGTGAGAAAGCACATTAATAAGATGAATATTCAGTACAAGGCTAAGGCAGATCAGAAGAGGAGGTATAAGGAGTTCCAGGTGGGAGATGAAGTCATGGTTCACTTGAGAAAAGAAAGGTTCCCAGTTGGAACATACAATAAATTGAAAATGAAGAGATTTGGACCATACAGAATCATGAAGAAGCATGATTTAGGAAATGCATGAGGTAGAGCTACCGAGTGGGATCAATATTTCTCCTGTTTTCAACATTACTGATTTATCAGAATATCATGAAGGTGGAACAGAGGATGGACCAACAGAAGTGCAGTGGAGTATTCCAGCATCTACTTCAACAGAGGAGATAGAAGAGATTTTGGATAGCCGTGTTGGAAGGAGCACTCAGAACAATCAATACAAAGAATATCTAGTGAAATGCAAAGGAAGGCCTATTGAAGATTCTTCTTGGTTGTCTAAGGTAGAGGTTGATCATTTAGATTTTCCTCACACAAACACCTGAGACGTGACAGGGTCACTTCTCAAATTACCCTAAGTGTCTGATGCAGGAGCATCCAGAGGTGTAAGGGCAATCTTGCATCACCCAAAAAGAAGTTAATTCAAAACCATTGTAGTTGTTCTCATTTCTTCCCATAATTAGTGTTTTTGGTTCCATAATATCCAGAATAATAATGTAGGACTTTCAGTTTTTCCAAAACTGCTAAAAATAGCGACCTGCCTATTTAGGAAAGTGTACCTGCTATTTTTAGAAAGTTTGCATTTGGGCACGTAATGAAGTAAAAACTTCCAAAAAGTTACATAATTGAAATATAAGACCTTTGGCAAAGGAATCATGTAAAGATCATTTGTGAGCTAAAAAATATTAAAGTTTTTGTTTTCTGAAAAGCCCCTAAAAATTTACGGAATGAGATATGAGGCACTAAAACTTCTCATAACATCTCAAAAAGTTGAAAGAAATCCATTTATGGATTTCTAGCATGATAGTTTACATCGCGAGCTTTCCGGTGCTTAAAATGGTTCGTCAATCGGCCACCCGGATCAAAAGTTATGCTTCCCGGAAGTTGACCTACTTTTGGAGGGAGTTACAAAATTCAAAATTTAGCTGGAGGCTGCCAAAAAGTGCTATTTATGACTATTTTGGGAACCCTGGGCAGCAGTAGAGTCAAGGGGGCTAGTGTAGAGTCAAGAATAGGTGGGAAAACAGAAACCCTACTTGATTTGGGGTTACAAAAGGCTGAAGATTCTAGAGTCTTGAGGTTGGGAAAGTTGTAATGTGTTGCAGCCAGTAGAGGATTTTGTTGGCAAGAGACACTATATGGATTCATGGTTGTTGTCATTGATGGCAACAAAGATCATCCCACATATCCGCAAGACATGATATGTCTCTACCGGAAGTCAGAATAAAGAATGTTGTGATCTGGTGAAGAAGAACAGAGCATGTGGCAAGGTCCGACAGATTGGTCCGGACCTCTCAGAGGAAGTGTCTTGGTGCAGTGCGAATTTGGGGAAGTTAAGAGGACTACCTTGAGTGGTATATTCCAAGGATTTAGCCTCCGGTGATGGACAAGGAAAAAGATATGAATGATTGAGTACCGGATTTCTGAGAGACAGTGAAAACAGAGGAAGAACTGACTGGTAGAGTATCAGACTGCTTTCCGGATGTGTTACTGTTGATGACAGAGGTTGTGAAGGCATGAATCATGTTTGGCCGACATGATTAATGATATCTACAAGTATATGCTTGATCCGCATTGCTTGGTGAGGAAGGATTCAGCCGACATAATGAGAGTTTGTAAGAAACTAGACTGTTCCGGATGCCGACTAGAAAGGTGATGAAATTACTTGTGCAGATATATATAGAGGATGGATTTAGTTGTGAAATGTGTGTTAGTGTGGAGATAAATGCGAATAAGTCCAGAGAAAGAGCAGAGGTAGCAAAAAGGATCCGGTATGTGAAAGATAGCAGAATAAAGAACAGAGGAAAGATGAAGTGTAGCAGATCAGTGTACTGAGCCTAACCGAAACTGAACTCCAGCATATGCAGATGCTTCCAATTAGTTCAAGACTGTGATTCTCATCACTTTGTAGACAGTGTGTCTTCTTGTAGGCAGTGGGCCTCTTGTGAGCAGTGTGCTCGGGCAGTGAGCCCTAATTGGCAAGTGCCATTTTTGTAATTTCCTATTCTTCTAACAGAGAATAATTCTTGGGTTAATCACCCCGTGGTTTTCTCCCTTAACAGGGTTTCCACGTCAAAAATACTGTGTCATGTGTTTCTTATTTCATGGTTAATGTTTTGTGTTTGATTTTATGCTGCTTCAATTAAAAGGAAAGTTCAATAAGGGAAATAATTAGGATAACTGATTCACCCCCCCCCCCTCTCAGTTATCAACAGATTTATCCTCTGATTGTAATTGAGCTTCTGTAATGTAATGAGTTGCCCAGTTCAATAAAAGAAAGTTCTATTTGTTGTGTTCAATATCTATTATTGTGTGTTTTGTGATTTACCTGCTTCATCAAAATGTTACACTATGAGTGTAATAAAGAAAAATCAAAATAACATGTCAAAGGTTTTTAGATCATCTCAAGCAAAATCACATTCTCATCATGTCTTTCCCTACTAGTAGGTTTGTCCAAAATGCAAATGAGTGAGAGAGGCAAAATTAGGAGCTCTTAAAATTACTTGTTAAAAAAAGAATGGGTCATTGCACTACTTAGCATTGCTAGACACATTATACTGTGGCAAAATTTAAAAAGTATATCATTATTGTTGGAGGTAGAAGAATTTTACAATGTGGCTTCTGAAGGCTCCATGTTTGATCATGTGTGCAGTATTCAAAGACTTTACCCAGGCTACAATATTTGTTACCTTAGAAACAAGTTAATGTCATAAATTACAAACAGTGTCAAATTTGTAAAATTTATAGATCTAACTAATTTTAGAATGTGTGTTGCAAGTTCATATCCAAATTTTCTTGGTGTAGCCTTGTTTCTATTACTTCCAATATTTTCATACAAAATTTAAAAATGATATCATGTCCTCCTCCTCCTCCTTCTTCTTCAATCACTATCTCTTTTCCCTTTGTTTCATTTTCTTTGACCTATATTCTACTGATGCATTAAATACCACATCTCTTCTTATAAAATCTTCTTTCCTAGTAGGTCATACAACCTATATGTTTTATTTTCTAATCCATACACAATAAAAATACATTTTAGGCCTTTATCATCTAGCTTAAACCTTTTTTTGTTTGGTATGTGTGCATAAGCAACACACCCAAATACCCTCAAATGATCAACACTTGGCTTAATCCCACACCATGCTTGTTTAGAGTCATTCCCTTAACTACTTTTATATTACTCCTATTTAGAAGATATATTGTTGTACATACTATTTTTCCCAAAAACTCTTATCCAAATCATTCTCTTTCATCATACTCCTTGTCATTTTGACAATGGTCTTATTCTTCCTTTTAGAAACTCCATTTTTTTTTGTGGAGTGTAGGAATTAGTGAGCTCTCTCTTGATTCCATGATTTCTACAAAAATCTAGAATTTTTTTTGATTTGTACTCACCTCCTTTAACTGACCTTATCACTTTAATATACTTACCACTTTGTTTTTCAGCCAACCTCCCAAATTCTATAAATTTTTCCAACACTTCTAATTTTGTAGTCAAGTAATATACACAAGTTTTTCTTAAGTAATCATCAATGAAAGTTAGAAAATACTTTGATTTATTAAAGAAATTTTTTCTATAGGACCACACAAACCCATATGGAATATCTCAAGATGTTGCTCATCTCCATTAGATTTACCAATTAGAAAGTAACTTTATGGTGTTTTCTGAGCATACATTCTTCACACACTTATTTTATCTCTTGAATAAAAGGTTGACCTTCAACCATATTTTATGTCTTGAGATGAATTAACCCACTAAAACCAAAGTGATCATATCTTTTGTGTTAGATTCTACTTGTATTTATTTCACTAGACCTTAATGCTTAGTTTCCATGAGTGACATAGAAAGGAAACATTCTATTACCTATCATCTTTTCTCTTGCAACAATTGCATTCCTTTTTAATTTATCTCTTATTATGCACTCATCTTTATCAAAATTCACTTGATAATTTTTATGTAACATTTGTCCAACATTTAATAAATTCTTTTTGAAAATTGAGTGTTCAAACTAATAGTCTCGCATTGATATGTTTCACCTCACCATATTCTATTGCAACTGCAATATTACCATTGCCTTTGGTTCTATGAGATTGATTATCGCTTAATACCATTGTATTGTGATGCTCTTCATATAGATTAATAAACAAATTCTCATTAGATGTCATATGTGAAGAACATCCAGAATCAATGTACCATATATTATTCTCACTAACATTTATATTGAAAAAAAATGAACAAAAATTTGTTTGTCTTTAATAGTATTGTGAGTATTTCTATTTTTTTTGTTTCACCTTCTTTAATCCAACATTCTAATACATAGTGTCCAAATTGATTGCAATGAAAGCATTGGACATTCATTTTATTATTGTCTTCCCCATTATTTATACCTCCTTCTCTTCTCATTAATTTGATGTTGTTACTTCTTCATGTGAAATTATTACATTTTCCTCTAAAATTGTTGGATTCACCTTTGTATTCATTTTTATTTTGATTCTTGAAGAATGTGTTTTTTTTTCCTCTTATGCTTGCTTTAGAGGAAAATTCTTGTTCTAATATTTCTTCATTACTTAATTCATCATCTTTAATAATTAACAATATTCCAATCAATTCATCTATTTACATAGTTGTGAGATATTTAAAAATTTCAACTGTAGAAACCACACCATCAAATATAAGAATCAAGCTCTTTAAAAAAATTCAATGACATGCTTGTTATCCACATCTTACCCTAAAATATTCATTTGACTAACTAGATCTTCAACCTTTGTTAGCAAATCATTCACAGATTCATTGGTGGTCATCTTTTCATTTTTAAAAAAACTCCTCATTATCTGCAATTTTGCAGTTTGTGCACCTCGATAAGCATTATTGAATATTTATCATGCTTGATTAGAATGACGAGCACCACTTATCCTAGGGAAAATTGCTTGATTAATTGCACCTTGAATTAGAAATAAGGATTCATTGTCTTTATTTACATTTGTTTTATACTCTTTGTTTTGTTGATTACTTAATGCATTAAATACATTTATATTCGTAAGTTCTACACACCCTACTTGTACAATTTCCCACAAATATTTGGATTTGAGTAGGTTTGTATCCTAGTACACCAATACATAAAATTGTCTCCTTCAAAGACAAGAATTAGCATGTTAGATATAACATTTCTTGCCATATTTGCCACAAGAGAAATGTGCACGATGACCCAAAGGCTCAACACAAAATCTTGGTGAGATATCTACAGATGGATACTCCCCCTATCCCTTCAAATGAGACCCCCACACAAAAATATTTTAATATAATATTACCTTGATCATGAATAACTCTTATATAACTTACAATACTAAACTTTACAATTTATGACAAATTTAAATTGAACACTTTTTCTTACAAACTCCACTCAATATAAGATTGTCCACTAAACTCACAATTAACTTCAAAAAGGAATAAAAAAGAATTAAAAGTAGATCTTCAATGAGGGAAGATAGAAACTTCAAATCTTTTAAATGTTTTATACAGGGAAAAGTCTTCTATCAGATTATAGGATTGGTAGGTGAAAGAGAGGAAATGTCTTATTTGTGAGACTAGTGCAATCCAACATGGACAGAGATTAACAACTCAATGAAGATTCAAAGTTACATTTCGCATTCTCTAAACATACAAATGAATCTACACGATTTTATATTTCAACGAGAATTAACATTTAATACTAAATTTTCCCCAACCATAATCAACGATTACTTTGTCATGGATAACTTAATTTTTCCAAATTGCTTGAGAGAGGGACATAATTTTCCTAACATATGCCATTCATACAGTCAAACCATCTAGTACCACATACAATTCAAACAAACCATATTTCACCCTATTACACAACATAATAAGCAAGCAACCATATTATATTGCAACTATAATATTACCCTTGCCTTTGGTTCCATGATATTGATTATCTCCTAATACAGGGATGTATTATGATGCTCTTCATCGAAATTGATAAACAAATTCCCATTAGATGTCATATGTGAAGAACATCTAGAATCAATGTACCATATATTATTCTCACTAACATTTATATTGAACAAAAATGAACAAAATTTTGTTTGTCTTTATTAGTATTGTGACTATTTCTCTTTTTTGTTTCACCTTCTTTACTCCAACATTCTAATGCATAGTGTCCAAATTGATTGCAATGAAAGCATTGGACATTCATTTTATTATTGTCTCCCCCATTATTTATACCTCTTCCTCTTTGCATTCCTTTGATGTTGTTACTTCTTCATGTGAAATTATTACATCTTCCTCTAAAATTGTTGGATTCACCTTTGTATTCATTTTTATTTTGATTCCTGAAGAATGTGTTTTTTTTCCTCTTATGCTTGCTTTAGAGGAAAATTCTTGTTATAAGATTTATTCATTACTTAATTCATCATCTTTAACAATTAACAATATTCCACTCAATTCATTTATTTACATAGTTATGAGATATTTAAAAATTTCAACTATAGAAACCACACCATCAAATATAAGAATCAAGCTCTTTAAAAAAATTCAATGACATGCTTGTTACCCACATCTTCCCCTAAAATATTCATTTGACTAACTAGATCTTCTACCTTTGTTAGAAAATCATTCACAGATTCATTAGTGGTCATCTTTACATTTTCAAAAAAAAAATCCTCATTATTTGCAATTTTGCAGTTTGTGCACCTTCATAAGCATTATTCAATATTTATCATGCTTGCTTAGAATGAAGAGCACCACTTATCCTAAGGAAAATTGCTTGATTAATTGCACCTTGAATTAGAAATAAGGCTTCACTATCTTTCTTTACATTTGTTTTATACTCTTTGTTTTGTTGATCACTTAATGCATTAAATGCATTTATATCTATAAGTTCTACACACCCTATTTGTATAATTTCCCATAAATATTTGGATTTGAGTAGGGTTTGTATCTTAGTACACCAATATATAAAATTGTATCCTTCAAAGATAGGAATTAGTATGTCAGATATAGCATTTCTTGCCATATTTACCATAAGAGAAATGTGCACAATGACCCAAAAACTCAACACAAAATCTTGGTGAGATCTCTATAGATGGATAGTCCCCCTATCCCTTCAAATGAGACCCCCACACAAAAAGATTTTAATATAATATTACCTTGATCATGAATAACTCTTATATAGTTTAAAATACTAAACTTGACAATTTATGACAAATTTAAAGTGAACACTTTTTCTTACAAACTCCACTCAATTTAAGACTGTCCACTAAACTCACACTTAACTTCAAAAAGGAATAAAAAAGCATTGAAAGTAGATCTTTAATGAGGGAAGCTAAAAACCTAAAATCTTTTAAATTTTTTATACATGGAAAAGTCTTCTATTAGATTATAGGATTGGTAGGTGAAAGAGATGAAATGTCTTATCTGTGAGGCTGGTGCAGTCCAACATCAACAGAGATTAACGACTCAACGAAGCTTCAAAACTACATTTCGCATTCTCTAAACATACAAATGAATTTGCACGATTTTATATTACAAAGAGAATTAACACTTAATCCTGAATTTTCCACAACCATAATCAACGATTACTTTATCATGGATAACTTAATTTTACCAAATTGCTTGAGAGAGGGACTCAATTTTCTTGGCAGAAGCCATTCATATAGTCCAACCATCCACTACCACATACAATTCAAAGCAACCATATTTCACCCTGTGACACAACATAATAAGCAAGCTGCTATATCAGTCTGCTGGTAGTTTAACATTTCTTAGGAAGAGAGAAAATTTTGATTGTCTCTAACTATGACTATAATCATAGTAGCCTAATAACTAATCCTTAAAATAAAAGCCCAACTATCTAGCTTGAGAAATTAACACTAATGTTGAGGAAAACCTTTCTGTTGTTATTTGGACATGCTTGAATTGGTTGATTGGTGCAGCGGCACCTAGTCCTAGTCAAGTGATGTAATCATGAATCAAATGTTGTGTTTTGTGTTGTTGAGTCCAATCTTGATGTAATAAGGTTTGTTTAGACCATCTCATATCTTTTCCACATGTTTTTGGTCATAAGGTCAGTTGTAGGGGTGAAAAAGTGACATGTTCATTAAGAAAATGTGGCATTCCCATGTATTTTGAGGAGGTTGAATGACCTTAGTAGGTTGAAAGTTGGTTGGCACTGTTTAAATTTGGTGCTCAATGTTTAAATTCCTCTATAAACCTTCAAGGGAGGTGCATGAAGGCATTATTGAAGACAAAACAATAAAATATCCCTATGTTTCTTGTAATTTTCTATGTTATTTGTTGTTCCCACATTCTGTACATCTCTGTACAGGAGTGTCATGATCTGAAATGCATAAAATCTTAAAGTGGCATGAGTTATCTTTTGTTTGAGTCTGGTTAGGGCAGATTTCATTGATTTTGGAGGATTTTGTAGTATAATTTCTGAAAACGGGTTGAAAACCCTAAGGTTTGAGGGTTTGTACAAAAAAATGGGATTTTGACCCTTTCCACCTGTGTCACCTTCTATAAATTGGTGGAATGGTTTTAGATAGGATGCCTTTTAGTGTTGTTAGGGTTGCAGGTGCAGGGGATAGAAATGAGGAGTTATTTGAATCAAACTATGCCTAATATCCTCATGTATTAGGCCTACAAGCATAGGTGTGTTAGTGAACTATTGAAAAGGTGACTTGGTGTAGGACATGGTCCATAAAACCTACATAATCAGACCTCTTATAACCTCAATGAAGTCTTGGAGTAGGAATTGGAAGGTTGGAGTGGAATTTGCATACACTTGCTTTGTAAAAGTGGCTTAATTAGAGCAGGATAGTCAATTATTGAGGCTTGTGTTCCAAAAAAACCTCACTTGATTTCTTGACATGTTGTGAGGGAACCAAAAGGGTATCTGGAATGATAGTTGGTTTTTGGATTTGCAATTGTTTCCTCAAGTTATGCTAGAAAAACCCTGTTCCAAGGGTTATAAGCCAATAGGCCTGTTTGCAAGGGAACAATAGGAAAAAGAAAGGATTAGGGTTCTTGGTGAGTCTTGGTGGCCTAAACCTATCAAGTTTATGAGGTTCAAGGTGTATTAGAGGGTTAGCAAGAGGTCTTAGATAGTAAAACACTTTTGGGTACACTTCACAACCCTTCAAACCATGTTGTATGGGAGAGGAGATTGGATATGCTTAGAAGATCAGTCAAGAATATGTTTTGAGTCTTTCTAGAAACCTAAGGAGATATTCCCTACTTTGCATCATTGATGCAGACACTAGAGTGGAAGAAGACACTGCATAGCTTGAAAACACTCTCATCTCCGGTGAATTATCGCCAGCTGATGGACAAAAATCTGATGTAGAAGCCGTGCCAAAGAAAAAGCCTCCTCCAAGATGAGAGTATGCTGCCATAGGTAGCGTGGGTTGAAGACGAGGCAGCTATCCTTCAAAGCTTAAGAGGTGGGAAACTTGCCTTATTGTGGGTCTGGTAAAAGGATCTAGATGCGAGCACCATAGTCCTATCACAACCAACGTCTCCATTTCTACCCTGTCAAAATCTTGATTTAAACTGTTGTCGGTTATGTTAAACAATCTTCCTTGCCCATATAAATCCCACACCCACTCCACAAGTCGTATCATTGATGTTCCTAGGCAGAAATCAAGGGCACGCCTTCCGCAGGCAATTTCTAAAGCAACGGCCCCAAAAATGAATACACCTGATCCTGTGCTGGAGACACCTGTAACTGCACATTCAAGAGACAAGTACCCTAAAGTTACTTCTATTGTGGAGGTTTGAGAATATTGATTATGCTTCACTAGGCGTGCCAATCCGAAGTTCCCCAACTTCGCATTGAATTCAAAATCCAGCATAACATTGCTGGATTTAACATCTTTATGCACCACACATTCATCCCATAACTCGTGAAGGTAAAGAAGCGCAGAGGCTATGTTGGAGGCAATTCTATACCTACATCTCCAATCCATCTTTGTTCTTCTTTCTCTGAAAAGGAAATTGTCTAGACTTCCATTGGGCATATACTCGTAGACCAATGTAAGTCGGGCCTTTTCATGGCATCACTCCAACAACTAAACCAAATTCTGATGCCTTAGACAGGTGATTGTGCCTATTTCCACAAGATATTCCTTTTTCCCTTGCTTTCATCACACTAATATGTGTTTTACTGCTACAATTTCATCTGATTTCACTAAGATGCTTTTGCAGACATCATCGAACCCTCCTTATCCCAGCTTGTAGGTTTTGTTGAAATTATTAGTGCCCTCGCTGAGCTCCCCATAAGTAAACTTATGGGGAACATGATCTAACACCAGATCTATATCCGCCTCCATATCTAATTGTTGTTGGTCTTCCATGCTATCAAATGTTGGTCTCCTTCGTACTTTATAATAGATGATGAAAGAGATCAAATTAACTGTAACCAAACTGGCAAAACCAATTGCTATAGCAACTTTCCTCGAGAATTCCCTTTTCCCTCTACCCTTGAAAGATCTAGAAATGGTGCTGGTGAAGTTCCAACACTACAACAGAATAGGCAATTAGTGCCTAAAATAGTGCCAGAATTTAGTACAATTGAGCTCAAGAATTGGACACTTCTTTTGGTGAAAAATTCGGTGCAAGTTTGCATGCTTACTTTAGCACTGGATTTAGTGTCGACTTTAGCACCGGATTTAGAACTGGAAAGCAATAGCCGGATTTGGCACCAGATTTAGCACTAGATTTGACACCCAATTTGGCGTCCAATTTTACTTATGGTTTTGCTTCCAAGTTTGTTTCTCATTTTACTTCCATTTTTTATTCCAGTGTTGCTTCCAATTTTATTTCTATATTTACTTCCAATTTAGAGCTAGATTTGGCACCCATTTTGGCTTCTAATTTTTCTTCTAATTTTACTTATTATGTTGCTTCTAGGTTTGCTTCTAGTTTTTCTTTTTGTTTTGCTTCCAGGTTTGCTTCTGGTTTTGCTTCAATTTTTGCTTCCAATTTTGCTTCCCATTTTGCTTCCATATTTGCTTCCAATTTAGTGCCAGATTTGGCACCCAATTTAGCTTCCAATTTTGCTTTTAGTTTTGTTTCTTATGTTGCTTCCAAGTTTGCTTCCAGTTTTGCTTCTAGTTTTGCTGCAATTTTTTGTTCTAGTTTTGCTTCCCATTTTACTTCTTATTTTGCTTCCAGATTTACTTCCAATTTAGCACTAGATTTGGCTTCTAGTTTGGCTTCCAATTTTGCTTCTGGTTTGACTTCTTATGTTGCTTCAAGGTTTGCTTCCAGTTTTTCTTCCAATTTTTACTTCCGGATTTGCTTCAGGTTTTGCTTCCATTTTTGCTTCCAGATTTGCTTCCAGGTTTGCTTCCAATTTTGCTTCTAGTTTTGCTTTTAATTTAGCACCGGATTTGGCACCCAATTTAGCTTCTAGTTTTGCTTCCATGTCTGCTCCCATTTTTGCTTCTAGTTTTGCTCTTGGTCATGCTTCATAGTTTGCTTCTTGTATGGCATCGAAAATAGCTTCTCTTTTGACTTCCTAATTGATGCCAAGTTTTGCTTCCATTATGACCTCTTTTGTTGCTTTGAGTTTTACTTCCAATTTAACAAGATAATTATATAAAAAAACAAGATAATTATTTTAAAATAACAAGATAATAATTATAACATGATCATCATCTATAATTAAAATAAGTGAGTCAAATATCTATAATTTAATTGAATTTTACAACATCCATCCTAAGCAGTAAATTTAAATCATCATACGTAATAAATATCCATCTAAAAATCATCGACCACTTTCAATATATATAAATTGACAAGTCAATACTGATAAGATCATCATCATATATAACTAAAACAAGTGAAAGTCAAAATATGCCAATAGATCAATAACATGTCAAAATGATACATGTCCAACAGTCGACATAAGTCAAAATGATACATGTACAAATGATATAAGTAAGAATGATAAATTATGTAACTCAAAATGATACAAGTCAATATGATACATGTCCAAATGATATAAGTCAAATTGATACACGTGAAAATGATACAACTCAATAATATGGTACTATAGGTTGTGAAAATGATACATATGATAATAACCATGAAAAAAAGCATCATAACGATATATCAACAATGATCCATGATGCAGTCTATATGATCATGAATGTCACTGGCTACTACTAGCAACTGCCTCATCATCATCACCATCATGATCATCATCATCATGATCATCAGCATCGTTGTCATCATCGTCATTGGCCTCGTTGTCTTCTGTATCTGGATCATCATCATCCTCTGCCATGTGATCTGTACCAGAACCAATATAATCTAGATCTATATCATCAATATCATCTTCATCTTCTGGAAGACCCATGTTCTGCAAAAAAAATATTTAAAATGAAAAGATATTATTTATTTCATGTAATAATTTATTTTTCTGTTATATATCTAATATTCCAACATATGAAATGAAACCATAATCATATTACATCATATCAAAGTGCACATACCATAATAAAATTTTAAAAAGGTTACAGCTAATATGTCATTCCAATGATTGTAAAACAACAATTCTGATAAATATTACTAAAGATCATAAAAAATTTGTTATACAATTTAACTATCAACTATAAATTCTATTACATAACCTTAAGTGCCACAAATTGTGTGGTCAATGTATGTTCTTTTTCATTATTAATCTAATAACCTGCATTAGATAGAAATATTAAAGAGTTTTTAAGTAGCAGTTGATTAAATTCTCTTACATGTCATTAATGAATGCACAGTTTTTTTTCAATAATTATTTATCTTAAGGTTCATGAGTAACCTTAAGATAAAGGTCTAATAGTTGTTCTATGGGGCATGTTTAACAAACCAAATGCAATTGCCAACTTTTCACCATGGTGGCAGAGAAATAATTCTTTTTCCCATCCTTCCATGGCATTAAGTAAATTCTTGAATCTGGAAAATACCTTGCTGCCTTAATCTTCCAAGACAATTTATCCAACTTTTCATAGGTCTCCTTTGTCTATGGATGTGATCTATCTCCTACACAAAAAAACATGAACCATTTTATGCCCTTCAATCCAACTGCATCCGGGCATTTTTTTAATTCCTCTATCTTTCATCAATCTCCTTACCTCACCACACCTGCCCACTTGTGGATAGATGTTTGAGAGAAGAACATAAGTTGTGCAACATTTTTAGGATCCAAATCAAAAAGCAGTGTTGCTGTAAATACTCCTAAGCCTATATTTGTATGTGATCTATGGCACCAAGGAAACATATACATACAACTAGGACATATTTAACAAGTATCTCAATGATAAAGTTTAGGGTGTCTCCAAGATAGCCAAAACGGGAAATGAGGTCAACCATGCACATATACAGAGAGGCCAATGGGGTGGCCAATCTCCTAGCGAATTAAGGGGTTGAACAAGAAATGAGGGAGGAATGCTTTTTCGAAGGGAAGTGTTTCAAGGATCGAAGAAAGATGCTAATCAAGGATGATGTGGATTTAGGAGTTTCGTAGGTACATCTCAAGGCAGGAGATCTCAAAAGAATCAATGGTAAGCATGGCTTTCTCCAAGATAGGAAATCCCAGACGAGATAGGAAGGACTTTCCCAGTCTGGTTTGATTAGGGAAGAGTCAATCAAGTGTTCCTTTTCCAGAAGTGAGGATGGTTTGGATAGGTAAAAAGCATTGTAAAACCTGCAACTTTTAGACAATGTGAGTAAGTCACGAGGGAGGTAATCGAGAGAAACTTCCTATTTTAGGAGGATGACTCGAAGTCTCCCATAACAATGGTAGGCAGAAAACACTTCAGAGTCCACTGCGAGTGCTTAGAGGAGACGGTGGACTGGCAAGTCTGCCACTTATTCAGTATAGAGGAGGAGGGGCTATGCAATGCCATCAAAGAGATTGCAGGGATAAGGGGAGCGTAGGGCAACAATATCCATGAAGGTGTCCTGTTAGAGCATTTCTACGTGACTGTCGTCCAAGCCATAGGGTATCTTTCTAGGGCATCAAGATTTATGAGTTTTTTGGTCAATGAGGGGATCAGGGATGATGTTATTATTGCATGCCAGTACACTAACCCAAATCCAAAAAAAGGTTTCATCTGTGGAGTCTTCGTCGTGGAGGCAATCAAGAAGAAGAAGAAAACTGAAGAATCCCTCAAGATCTTTAGAGAGGGACTAGAAAACTATGACATGACTACTTTTGCAAACTTTGTAAGCCTATATGGCAATCTGTTCTTAGCAGAACAGCTGGAACAAATTAACTCCCTCATGGATGGGATAAACTCCATCTCAGACGCTATCTAACTTTTGATATTTTGATGTAACTTATCATCCTCATGAATGCAAACATCATCACAAATGTTGGAAACATGTCCTTGGTTCAAATTGGCATCTAGCTCATTAACAAAGAGATTAGAAACTTTAGGTATACCAAGAAGAAAGTCAAGATCATGTATCTCAAGTTCGACTCTTACATCCATGCTTTTCTTTAGCGAGACTGTCCTAAAGAGTACACTTGTGGTAGTTAAAAACTCACATTTACATGACCAACAATTAAAAAAAATTATGCCTATATCATGATTAACACTAATATCTACAAGTTTTGTCCCCATGGAGTGTACATTAGCAACACAACACAAGCACAAAAGTCTTCAATTACATCTTCATGATGGTCATCCCAATCATCTAGTTCATCATACAAGGAAATTGGCTCAAGAGGAGGAGTTAGACAATTAACTTCTAGGAACACTAAATGGTAGCCTTCCATCAGCCTCAAGGTTTCAGTAAAAAACATAGTGGCCCTAGTTAGTAGGTTGTATCGGGAGAAGGATGCTTCTCATTTTCAACAATCCTAAGTCTCATAGCTACATATGTTGCTTGAAGAAGGGTCAATTTTAAACTAGGTAGTTTTGTCACTCACTTTGTGCAATGAAATGACGAGAGTCGAGTCTCCTTATATCGTTGTAGATTTGCATACAACAACCTCCTTGATACAATAATACCATACAATGCACACTTAAATTTACGGTACCTTAGCCCAGACATGATGCTACAGAAATCTGAAGGTACCTCCTACTAAAGATGTCATGCCATAGACCAAATACCGATGTACAATATATATCACATCTACAGTAATAATTTCCTTCCAAATGTAGGGTTACAGTCTATGATTAACATGCATAGACCTTTCTAGTGTTTACAAGATAATTCCTTAGTCAACACCATACTAGTGTCCACAAGATGTTTCCATAGTTAAAATAAGAAATCAATGCTACTTTGCAAACAATAAGCAAGCCTTCAGAGAGCTTAAAGTTTCCATTTACATCCATGCACAATAACTTAATCAACCCTTAGGATTTTATGGACAATGAAATAGAAGGTCCTATATTCCATTTATGAGTCCTCTATCCAAATGACGCAGTGATCACAAGTACATAATATCTACTATTCCGTGGGTAGTGTTCAGTCATTCAAACATAGGGAAGTCCATACTAAGATAAATTTATTCACAAATAATCTCCAATTTAATAAATACTAGTTTGAAATCATATTTCTAAGTTAGTGCAAGTCATTACAATGAACTCAAAGGTCATTCTCATCAAACTAATGCCTTCACAATAGACTATTCTAGTTACAAGTACAATACAACTATTGCAATGTTACACAACTGTATGAAATTGACAAAACCCATTCTTTCCAAGAGTCAACTGGTAATCAAATACAATCATGTAGTGTTGTTTCAACATTGTATTCCATTGTGGCTTTAGTAATGCAAACCTCATAACCTTGGAGGGAGTGTTGGGGGGCAAGTTGACCCAAACCAAGGATCCAAAACCATCCCAAAACCCCACCTAGGAGTGGCATTATTAATCCCAAGAAGACCTTGCATCCACAACTGAGAGAGTGGACATTTATAGGTGAAATACCAACACCATTAGGGTTTACAACCATGTCAAAAAAGATAACCATGAACCAGGCTAGGTTTCCTCAAGACTCATGGTATGTTACAATGATAGCATTCTAGCAATTCTAGCCAGGGTTTGAAACTCCACCTCAAACTGTGACCAAATTAATGTAGCTTCCTTCATGATTGAAATCCAAAACACAATAACCAACAGTTTACCACAGTTCATAAGTCCCATGATCTTAAGTCTGAACTCTCACAGTTAACAATATTTTCCTCATCCAAACCCTTTAGCATAGGCTTTTACAAGACCACATACAGTTACACAAGTTAAAGGAAATGTTTCACCAAAATGGTCAGCGTAATTTTACAAGAATGGATTACAAGAAGCTTTACTTCAAAGAAATATTATCTTAGTTGAAGAAGACCAGTGGGCGATTTGATTCTTAGTCTCCAACCGAAACAGCAAGACACTCAGCCAACATGATGAGCACACCCAAAGTCTCCCTTCCTCTAAATCACTTACATTCCAACCATCAACCTTCCTTCCTCAACCCCAAGGAAAAAAGAAGAATCCCCCCCAAAATAGTTCCCCACTCCTTCCTTTTCTCCCTCACATACCCCAAAACCAAGCATGTTAAAGACTAGTACTTCCCAAAGTTGTTATGGTAGAGGAGAGTTAATGCCTACTGCCAATGATGGCTCCTTCTCAACAAAAAAAATTTGCATGTTAAAATTTAAATGTCCACTATTATATTTCAAAGGTTTGAAATATAACCAACAACATAACTGTAATGCATGCCCCCTTTTAAGTCTTATAATAAAAGGTTAGGGAACAAAGACTTGAGATAAACCCTTTGGTCTGTTCACTTAGGAGACCACTTGAAAACTCAATGATAACTACATCCACATGATCAACAAGAATGACAAGCAACCTATAAATAACAATCCACTTGAGTCAAAAAGACAAGAAGACCAATAGAAACCAAACACAACAAACATAGTACAGCTGTAACTATTTGTCTCAAGTACTACTCTATAACCTCTTCAAAGATTATTGGAACTCAACACAAGAAATTCAAATTGACATATTAACACAACAATATCCAACTAAGTTATTGAAAGTCAACTATTGATACCTCATTCTCCATCTAGATTACAAAATTGGTCCACTTTTTGCTTTGTAACATTTCCTTTTGAAAATGTGTTGGTTGCCGACCATATTTCTCTTCCTGTCAAAACATAGCACATGGACTAGTTAAACTAATTAATATGCAATCATTTACTTTTTCCTAGAAAATAAAAAAAATATCATTTAACATATTAAAATATACTTACAAATGTACAGATCAAGGCTTGTAAACCTTTCTGGCTACTGTGATGAGTGGCACGAAGTTTGTCAAGCCTAGCCTTGGAGGCCTTGTCCTGAAACATATACTAATTCAAATTAATTATGCACAAATAACATTTAAAAATTATTTAATAAATTTGATATAATCTTATGAGAAAATTCAAATACCTGTGTACTCTCCTCACTGGACTTCCTCTGTGCATCGGACTTCTCATATGCTTTTACAAGCTCTTTCCATAATTTCAGACTTACATCAATTGGCCTTTTTTTGCGCCTTAGCTCGAGAGGGATTTTTTTATCTTCTTTGTTTGGTTACACTAAAATCTCTTGTAGTTTTGAGACATTCATAGCTTTATTTTCTTTACAGACCAACCTGTGCCAAATTCAATCTCCATGTCATGGATAACTGCTTTTTGCAGGTTCATGGGTATCTTTGAGAATGGTAAATGTAGATGATCTTTGAACCATTGAAGGTATGATTCCTTCAACCTATTCACAAACATTTTTCTAGCATCTATTATTCAGACTTCCCCTGAAACCACATCATATTCTATCTTGGTATCGTAGCTACCAATGCAAGATGCAAAACATGGGTTGCTGGTTTAAGCAGTCTATGTCCTAGGAGTGGCTAGGATAGTGGAAGCCTTTGCTCCCTATTCGACATTCATAGAGGTTATTGATATTGATTTCCTCCTAGATCTTTTGCTTGATCCAAGACTGGTTGGGGAATCAATTGATTCCCTTTGACACTGTTGATTTGGTTGCAATGTTTCAGGGGTTTTACTAGATCATTTTTCTATGTATCTAGCAAGCATTGTCAAGTCCATACCATCCAATTTGTTCACTGCCTCTACCCCTAATATGGAAGCCAATTCATCTTTATCTTTGTTAGTCTCATGTCCCTATATATATATATATTAAATTTCTTCTTTTAAATTTAGAAATAGAAAACTAAATACTAAAAATCAAAGAAACAATGGAAACATTTACAAATCTATAAATTGACAGTGAATTACCTCATTGTGGCTAGAGTTTGCTCCCTTCCCTCTATTGCTTGACATTTTGAGGTGACCTAGGGAAAATTATTTTCATCCAGTCTGTGGAGGCAATCGTAGCCAGGTATGAATTAACAACGTGCTTGACCAATCGTAGCCAAAAACAAATATGTAGCCAAAAACAAATCCTAACAGCTCATATTTTGGGTATGATGTACAAAGAGACCTTATTCGACAAGCCTTCCAAATATGGTAAATGCAAGTTATACTGCAAGAAAGGATAATTAACAACATTACTACTCAAATTTACCCTAAAGCGTGAGTACAACATCTTAGAAAATTTTTCTTTGAGCTCAAAATTATATCAAAATTGATAAAAACCTAGGTCAAGAGTAAATTACTTAGCAATTGGAACCTACTTGCTAAGAGGTAGATGAACAAGCTTGATTGAATGGTTGAGGTAGCTAGAATCCCCAAATTTAGCAACTAGCTAAAGCAATTTTTTATCTTCTGGATGTCTAGAACCAAAAATAAATAAAATACAAATTCACGGCTCCATTGTAGAAACTTTCAGTAACTTCCATTTTTGACCTAACAAAGTCATCGTTTCACATCCTACAATTCTTAGCAGGAAACCTAAAACAGAGGTAGAGTACACTGTGTTCTAGGCTTAAATTTATTAACTTGAATTTGTGTTTTTTTTTGTATGGTATGTTTTAACGTAGGTGGGAATTTTATTTTTTTATTTTTTGGATTCATTAGTCAGCACTAAAGTCAACGTCTCTAACACCGACTTTAGTGCCAACTTTTAGCCCTAAATGTAATCACTTTGGGTCACCAAAACAGGCATGAAGTGTGCTTAATTTAGCACCTAGTTGTGCAAAACCAAAATGTTCCTCATGCCAACATGCCAATTATACCTAGACTTCACTGAATTTGTTTCGTTGCAAGTCACTTGCACAATTGATGGACTGGCATGCAAAGAACAAGAGTAAAGATTCAGGAGTAAAGATCCCTAAACTCTAATCCCTCAACCCTAAACCCTAATCCCTTAACCCTAAACCCTAATCCCTTATCACTAAACCTTAAACCATATCCCTAAAGTCTCAACCCTCAACACTTGAACCTTAAATCCTAAACCCTATCCCTCAACCCTCAACCCTAAACACTATGCATTAAACCCTAATCCCTCAACTCTAAACCCTAATCCCTAAACCCTTAACCCTAAACCCTAAACCCTCAACCCTCAACACTATACCTTAAACCCTAATCCCTCAACCCTCAACCATAATCTTAAAGCTAAACTTAAAGCTTCCACTCATTCCACCATCACCAAGGGATCCAGAATTGAAAAATTAGATGGCTCTACTGATAAATCCAAACATCCTAAGGGTCCTCATGCCTCAGGACATAAAATCAAAGAGTCAAAGAAAAATCAATCCAAAAAGTTATCCAAGCCCATACCTCCACAAGCAAAGTCCAAAACCAAAATGTTATGGGTACCTAAGCAACAAGAAATCAAGTTGAATGAGGCATCTACCTCTAAAAAATCCCAACCATCTACTCCCATCTCAAATTCCCAATCCACTCAAAAGTGTCAAAACATTCCATCCCACAAGCAAAACAAAAGTAATAAAACACCTAAGTCTATGTGGGTTCCTAAAGCCCTTCATCATCCATCTCCTATGCAAACATCTCCATTGCACCCTACACCACCTTAGCATCACAAGCTTCAATGTTTAACATGATGTGTGCAACCATTGGTCATGGTTCCCTTCCATTCCGAAATAAATCTACCATCATTCATCCACTATCCTACATACCCTCCACATACCATCCCTATGGTCCATGCTTTGCAATAAGTCTGACATAATCCACATTATAATCCACTTTTCTCCCCTCTAGAATCCACGTCATAATCCACTATCTGCCTAATCCATTTGCCTTCCATGTATCCCTTACCAATATCGATGAGGGCACTCGACATGGTCCATGTGAGGACATCATTATCTAATGGGACTATAACCTTTTAGTGCAACATAACGCATCCTTCAACCCTCAACCCTAAACACTATACCTTAAACCCTAATCCCTCCACCCTAAACCCTAAAGCCTCAACCCTTAAAACTTAATCCCTAAACCCTATCCCTAAAGCCTCAACCCTAAACACTATACCTTAAACCCTAATCCCCCAACATTAAACCCTAATCCTTCAACCCTAAACCCTAATCTCTTATCACTAAACCTTAAACCCTATCCCTAAAGCCTGAACCCTCAACACTTGAACCTTAAATCATAAACTCTATCCCTAAACCCTCAACCCTAAACACTATGCCATAAACCTTAATCCCTCAACTCTGAACCCTAACCCCTAAACCCTAAACCCTAAACCCTCAACCCTAAACCCTAAACCCTACCTAAAACCCTAATCCCTCAACCCTCAACCCTCAACCCTAATCTTAAAGCTAAACTTAAAGCTTCCACTCATTCCACCATCCCTAGGGGATCTAGAAATGCAAAATTAGATGCCTCTACTGATAAAGACAAACATCCTAAGGGTCCTCATGCCTTAGGACATAAAAACAACGAGTGAAAGAAAAATCAATCCAAAAAGTTATCCAAGCCCATACCTCCACAAGAAAAGCCCAAAACCAAATGGTATCTACCTCTAAAAAATCCCAACCATATACTCCCATCTCAAATTCCCATTCTACTCAAAAGTGTCAAAACATTCCATCCCACAAGCAAAACAAAAGTAATAAAATGCCTAAGTCTATGTGGGTTCGTAAAGCCCTTCATCATCCATCTCCTAAACAAACATCTCCATTGCACCCTACACGACCTTCGCATCACAAGCTTCAACATTTATCGTGATGTGTGCAACCATTGGTCATGGTTCCCTTCCATTCTACAATAAATCTACCATCATTCATCCACTATCCAACATACCCTCCACATAACATCCCTATGGTCCATGCTTTAGCATAAGTCCAACATAATCCACATCATAATCCCCTATTTTCCCTACATAATCCACATCATAATCCACTTTTCTCCCCTCTACAATCCACGTCATAATCCACTATTTGCCTAATCCATTTGCCTTCCATGTATCCCTTACCAACATCAATGAGGGCACTCGACATGGTCCATGCGAGGACATCATTCTCTAATGGGTGTAGATTAACAATCTCAAAATGAAAGTAGAAAACATAAAACAAGTGCATAAACAAGCATTATACCTTTCACAATGAGTCACAAATCCTTGATAGGGTGGAAGGAGTTACACCCAAACTCCTTAGATTTTACCCAAGTAGATGAAGAATGTGGATTGCTCTTTGAGATTCAACACAATAGGATGAGGGATTTGGATTTAGATGGAGATTGAGATGGGGATAAGGAATGATTTTGGCATTATGATGGTATGATGAGGAGATTTGAGAGAAATTTGTGCATAATAAGGATGCAAGGAGTTCTTCTGAATGGCTTGGGTGAGGGTTTTATTTATAGATTTTTGGAAAATGGATTGAGGGTGAGGATTAAAAGTTGAGATCAAGGGCCAAGAATGATTGAGAGTTAGCGTTTAGATTGGAGTCATAGCCTTGTGACAAGTGTCACAAGAGGAGTGGATGAGAGAGATCAATGGTTGAGATTTGGTCAATGGGATTGGAGGGTTATCATTATTTGTGAATTAAAAATTCACATGGGGAAAGGTGTTGAGGATAAAAATGAATTAAAAATTCATTTTTGGGAAGAGTGGATATGACAAGTGAATTAAAAATTCAACTCATGGGGGAGTCTAAATTAAAAATTCACTTTTATGTGGAGATGTGAAGGTTGAAGGACACATGTACACTTACATGTGTAAGAGGGTGATAAATGAGTTGTAAGGGAGATTTGACCCTTTGAATAAAAAATTGATTTTTATTCAAAGGTGTGTGGGAGGATGGGCTAAGCAAGGTTAATTAAGTGTTAGGGTAGGGTAGCTAATTAAATAATTGATATTTAATTAATTAGGATAGGGATAGGTAGATTAATAGGCTAGATTAATTAAATAAGCATGATTTATCTAATTAACAAGGATTATGGAGATGGACAAATTAACTAAATAAATATTGTGAATATTTATTTAATCAATGAGGATATAGTTTTAACGTATAGTGATAAATTGAATGAATTAATTGATCACCAAGGATGGGTAAATGGTCAAAGGTAGATGATTAAGGAGAAATGAATTTATTTAATTAATAGGATGGATAATTGGTGGTGTAGAGATATGGAAAATTGGTTTTGTGAAGCAAGTCAATTTTAGGTGTCTACATTTGCCCCTCTTTGAAATGGTGTTGCGGCTAAGTAACACTATTTCAAAGAAGTTAAAACATATAATTGGATTAGATAAAAAAGATTTTGTCTTAGAAGAAGAAGGTAAGGTTTAGGGATGATTGGTAAGGGGGATGCCCCCTTGAGAGGACATGCGGGTTGCAAGAACAGGGGTGTGTTCTCGAAATGGATGAAATAGATTGGTTGAACTGGTTAGAGGATAAGGGGTGAGATGAAAGAAAGATGATTTATGGGAGGTTGGCTGATGGATGATCATTGTGCTAAAAATGATTTAGAGCAATCCTAGGTTTGATATAGCAAAGTGGATATTTTCACACCAAGATATAGAAGACCAGGGTGATGATGTTTATCCAACATTTGCATGGACTAGACATGCAAACAAGAGGGTGATCCCATGCATGTCCAAGATAGTACAACCTTGTCTAGATGGGGGAAGGGGACTCATAGCATAAGCCCTTAATACACAAAAGGTATGATGAAGCTTATATGCACATGGAGATCAATATGCTAGAACTGACCCTACGATCCACAATATATGAATACTAGCTTGGAGTAATGAAACCAACCCACAAGCATAGCATAGAAAAACAAGACTATGTTGTTGCAAGGTGTGACCCTTGGTCTCCTTGTTTAGTACTGCACTGCAGTGGTTTGCAACAAGGGCTTAACCTCCTCCCATGCTTGTTAAGTCAAGTGGTTGTATCAGGCATTAATAGGTTAATCTTTGGTGCAATGACAACTAACAATTAGTATCAGAGCCAAGGTCACGGGTTCAAACCTCGCACTTGCGCTGGGGGGGATTGTTGCAAGGTGTGACCCTTGGTCTCCTTGTTCAGCGTTGCGCTATGGTGGTTTATGACAAGGGCTTAATTGCCTCCCATTCTTTTTAAGTCAAGTGGTTGTATCAGGCATTAATAGGTCAATCTTTTTGTGCAACGATAGCTAACATATGCCCCATTCTAGATGTTTTCACCACATACCATGATATAGTGAGATCAAGGTAGTTTTGATGTGATCTTCAAATAGGACAAAAGATAAAAAATCAAAAAACAAAAAGACCAACGAACCAAACAAGTAGCCATTGTATCTCTTGCCAAGATGGATGATGATATGTTAGATTCTGCCTATCGTAGGAACAATATATCCTAAGGCAGGAATCGATTGAGGATTGGATCATGCCTAGTTAATGTCATAAGATTGGCTCAAGATATGATGGTGACAAGTTGTGGTTTATGTTGATTTGATAGGTAATGCGGTGCTTGGGATATTGCGTTTGGATCTAGTGTAAGCTTAATGGGTAGGGACCATCCAAGTGGGTTGGATGGGTGCATCTTATGTAACTAAGTACTGGAAACTTCCTTCGTATTATAGACTGCCTACATACCTTGTATCCATGGGATCAAGGCATATTAAGATGTGGGTGGTGATGATATGTAGTTTTGACTTGTGATGGTGATGTGGGATGATTGAGGATAGATGTGATGGTGATGAGATGTTGATAGAACAATGTTGATTTTGGGATGGATATTTTTGGGATTTTATGGACTTTTTGATTTTTTTTATTTTTGTTATTTTTGTTATTTTTGAAAGGGAATGATTTATTATGAGATGGTTGCATTAGATTTCGTTTGGATAGCCTATGTGCTAGTTACCAATGACAATAGAAAACCAAGTCTAGAGGAGAAGGTGATGGGGTTGGGTTGGGGGATTGGCGATGAAAGGATAATGGCTAGGAGATTTTTATAGATGGATAGATACATGCGGATAAGGGGTAGGATGGGGGATAAAGGATCTGGTAGGGATACATGATAAGTAGATGGAGGGATTGTCAATAGAAGGTGATAGAGAGGAGATTCATGATAGATGGATTGGAAGATAGAGATAGGGATGCAAGATAGATGGATTAGAGATGGGGATAAGGATTTACTCCAAGGGCTATGTTGCAAGGAATCATATGCCCCAATGCTTAGGATTTTACATGATGGGTTCATGTTTGAATGGATGGACTTTGTAGTAGATGGATGGAGGATATGCTTGAATAGGGAGTATGCCGAAAGGTGTCCAAAGCATGTTTTTTGATATTTTGCCCCTTGTCTTTATCAAGATCTAAGGAGGAGGATATAGTGGATAGAATGGATGGGGAATGATAGGATAAATAGGGGATGGTGGATAGGAATATGATAGGATAAAAAGGGCATAGTGGATAGAAATATGATAGGGTAAATAGGGGATAGTGGATAGGAATATGATAGGATAAGGATAAGATAGTGGATAAGATGTGTAAAGGATATTATGGATGTGGCTGATTTTGCCCCCAAGTGTAGGGTACAAATAGATGGAGAAGGGATTACACATGATGCCCACAAGGGGTTTTCATCATGGTACTTGCCCAAGGCACCAAAAGTAGTGGTTTTCACCATTGGACAGATTTTTTCTCTTTACTATTTTCTTGATTTTTTATTTTTTTTATTTTTTGCTTTTTTGATGGAAATGGGACTCTAGCATCTGTTTCCATAGCAAGGCGAAGATGGTCCCATGTTGGATAGCATTGTGGATGATGATTGCAAAGATGTTGGTAGATAGGAGAAGATGTAATTTATGGTGGGTAGTGGATTATGATGTGGATTATGCGGATTATGATGTGGATTATGCAGATTATGATGTGGATTATGCAATAGCATGGACCATAGGAATGTGATTGGGAAGATATGTAGGATAGTGGATAAAAGGTGGAGAAATGGGGATATGTGGGAATGTCAAGTGGTGGAGGGGAACCAAGACCAATGGTTGCACACACTATGATGTATTTGGAAGATTGTACTTTGGATGTGGAGTTGGGAGTAATGGGGATCGGGATAAGGGATTTTTGGATGGTCGATTTGGTGTTTTAGGGACCCAAATAGATGTAGGTTTTGGGGGATTTTTAGATGGGGAGTGGGATGTTTGGTATTTTGGGGTGGATTGGGATGTGGATGCCTCATTAGAGTTTGGTGTGTTTTGCTTAGGGACCCACACCATTTTTGTTTTTGCTTTTTCTTTTGATGGTGTGGGCTTTGATAGCCTTTTGGATTTTTCATTTTTCTTGGAAGGGATAAAATCTTTAGGTTTTTGTGCTTTATGAGTTGAGGCATTCAAATTTTTATTTTTGAATCCCATGGATTTGGGGGAAGCATAATGTTGGAAAGATGTGTGCTTTTGTTGGTCTTGATTGGGAATTTTAGGGCGATTATGGGTGGAGGGGTTAAAAGTGGATTTTTGGATAAATGGATAAGGAGATTTGAGGATGGGGATATTAGGAGTTGGGAGGATGGAAGGATGAGAGGATTTGTGGATAGGGATGTTTGAAGTTGGTAGGATAGGAGGTAGAGTGGATTTAATAGGAATATTTGGAGTTGGAAGTATTGGAGGTAAATTTGATGGAGGAAGATGGCTGGTCACATGCTTTTGTTTATGATATGAATATGGAGGAGGGATGGCGACATATGATTTAGGAGTGTGATGTGATGCACTAGATCTGGAATTGGCTGAATGGATTTTGGAGGATGTGTGGGTGGTACCAACATGTTTAGATTATTTTTCTTGGGGTGTATAGCCAAGGCCATGCGAGGATGGATGGAATGTGGTATGGATGGGCTCCAAGATGCCTTGTTCATGACAGCCTAAGCCTTTTCCTTGATAGTTCATATGTTGGAGCATGCGACATGTAATGAGATGTTTGGTGCTTTGGAAACAAGACGCGAGTCTATTATTTGTTGAAAAAAAGATAGGTGGTGGATGGAAGTTGTTCACCTCCTACGAGGGAGTCACCACAGATGAAGGTGCTTTGTCCAAGTGAATAGGAGGATGGATTCAGGATGAGATTGGTAGATGGAGGTAAAGGATTCATGGGGGATGGTAAAGGGGTGGTAGAAGATGGTGTGAGATTAATAAGTTGATCAATAGATGCGAGGGGATCAGGGATGGGATTAGATGGGATGGTTAGATCTTGATTAGGAGAAGGGGTTGATGTTTCAACATGCTTTGGATTTGATTCTTGACATAGCTCATGTTCTTGGATAGAAATGGGAGTGACTTGGATAGATGTGGTGGGTGCTTGACTTATGGGTTCTTGAACATATCATGGTTCTTGAGTTATGATAGGAGATTGTTCAAGAGGTTTGGTGGGTGTTGGATTGCATGAGGGTGTTTGATTCCTTGCTAATATCCAATGGGTGGTATCCTTCATGAATGTATGGGTTGAAGAACAATGTAATGGATGGATAATGATGGTGGATGGTGTAGGATTAGGATTGGGATTGGATAGGTGGGTGATAGGATTAGGTAATGATGGTTCTTGGATGGGTTCAAGGATAGGTGTAGGATTAGATGGTGGTGTTGGAGGGGTGGGGGAGGTGAAGGACTCTATAGCTTTGCTTTCATTTTTTGATGTTCTTTGGAGGAAATCCCACAAGGATTCTTTGGATGTCATGGGCTTAGGATTTGGAAGATTTAATGATGGATTAGATAGTGTATGTGTGATAGGGGTTGGTGGATTGGGAGATACATAAGGTGATGGATTAAGGTTGATAAGGTTGGAGGGATATTGTGATGGGAGGATTGGAGGATGGAGATTAGGGGATGGGGGATTTGCATGGAGGAATGGTTGTTGATATAAGCTTTGGATTTCAGATATAAGGTGCACTAGATTGGCGTTCCCTTGATCAAAGTTACCATGACAAAGGTTAGGGGATGGATAAGTTAGAGGTATTGATTGGTTGGATAGGTATGATGGCATGGATGTATAAGGGGATGAAGATTGATATGATTTTAATGGGGATGAAAGATAGGGTGTTTATTGATATGATGGAGGTTGGTGAGGTTGGTGGTGTGGATATGTAAGATGTAGGTTGGTATGATGAAGGTTGATATGATGTGGATGGGGATGAAATGTAGGGTGTTTGTTGATATGATGAAGGTTGGTATGAGGTTGAAGGTTGATATGAGGTTGATGGAGTGGACCTATAGGATGAAATTTGGTATGATGAAGGTTGGGTAGGGGCTTTGGATTCCCCAATGATGAGGTGTGCTAACGGTATATCTCTAATGTCATTTTTGCATTTCTCCTTAGCATTAGGGTCCATGTTCTCATAATTTTTCAAAGTCTTTGTAATTGTTGCATTGCTACATAAGGATCCATGTTGGCGAGGTATGGGGTGAAATGGATGATTGCAATGTTGGGATCAAAATTCAAGACCTTAGGATGATTTGATTTGCTTCAAAGGAAGGATGATTCTCTATACTTAAGGTGGACTAATGACACTTAAGTAATAGAATTGATTTGGTTGATTTGATTGGATGATCAATTAAGATCTTGATTTTTGGTTGGGTTGATTTGGATTTGGAGTTTGATAATGATGTTTGGGGATTTCGATAATGATTGGGATTGATGTTGATCTTGGATTGGATTTGGAATATGGTTTGGAAGATTATGGATTGATGTTGGTTGGATTTTGGATTTGATTTAGATGAGATGGGATTAGAATGATGTTGATGAATTGGATTAAGGATGATGAGGGTGATTAGGATAAGATTGGATTGAATAATTTGGATGATGATGTGGATAAGATAGGTGGTTAGGATGATTAGGATAGATGGGTGATTGCATTAAGATGAAGTGGATAAGAATGATTAGGATGATGGAGATAGATTATGACTAGAGAGGAAGTGGATTAGAATTTGATCAAGCTCAAATAAAGGGATTGGATAAGCTCAACTTATGGGGTTTGATAAATAGGGGGAATGTTTAACGGTGTTGGGAGGAAAACTCGGCCTGACGTGAGGGGGCATGTAGGGGGCCGTACGCAACCTCCCGCTAACAGGGGTTTGGGGGCGTAGCCCCCGACTGGATTTTTTTTTAAAATGGGCTTATAAAATTGATGTTTTTGATGGGAAATTTTGATTTTTGGACATGGATGAAGAAGGTGCTAAAACAGATGAAAATGGCACTGAAATAGAGAGGAATGGAACTAAAGGATGTGAATGGTTGGATTGATGGATGAATTGGATTTTTCTTCGTAAGTAGACAACAATCAAGAAAGAAAACATAATGGCCAAAGGTTTTGTTTGTGAAAGATTTATCAAGCATGCACAACCTAAGGTGAAGCAAGGACAATACGCGTTGAACAAGTAGGGGCTTTTGGGCCATTAAAACAAAGGTTCGTAGTGGGGGAACATCCGGGGGATCGACACCTTATGAGAATCTGATAAACCAGTTAAGGTTTTGACTAGCTCTACTAGGGGTTTCATATACACAAGGTACTACTCCCTTTCAAGATAGCACAAAATGGTAAGTGCTCATACCGATTAGACTTGGATTTTACCTTATCCTCAATTTACATATAGCAGACTAGATGAAAGTACCGCTTGGGGTCACCAATGAGTTCTCTGAAGAGATGTGTCTCAAGGGTAGGCCCAATTCCTAGAAAAAAGAGGATAGAACCATTTCTCTTCTCCCAAGATCCTTTTGAAGACAAGGGGAGAGGATACTTTGATTCTACCCTATGGGATAACACAAACGTGCAAGTGCACCAAACACGGCAAACACCTCTCTAATGTTCTTTTTAAACCCAAATCGAAATGTGCCTAAACTTATTTGTTGCAAGCAATGATTAATTTTAGAGCACCAAAATCAAATATTTTCTACACTAAGGCACACAAGGATTCTTTTTAGGTGCACCAAAATGGAATGTTTGCTTGTAGATTGTTTGGAAGCAAGATTCATTTTAGGTGCACCAAAGATAAATGTTCTTTAAGCTAAGCACATGAGGTTCTTTTTAGTGCACCAAAAGAAGATGTGCCTAATCTACTAAATCCCTACAAAAGATGTTAGTAGTTTCAAGATGATGGTCTTGGATAATCTGAAATACCCTGCAAAATAGAGACCCAACCCTACACAGATCCCTAATCTAGTACAGAAAATAGCACTAATCCAGAGGCAAGATAGCATTAATACAGAAGATAGTGCTAATATGCAAGATAGCGCCAATACAGATATGAGATAGCACTAATATACAAGATAGCGCCAATATACAAGATAGCGCCAATATATAATATAGCGCCAATACAGATACAAGATAGTGCCAAACTATGTTTTTGCCTTAGTTTATCTTCTGCAGTGAGAGAGATAGTGCCAAACTGGGTGTGTTTAGCACCAAAACGATGTAGAGATGGTCAAGGGTTTGATTTTAGGAAAAAATTGACATAGTCTCCCCTTGTTTCTGTGTAAAACCTGCAAAAACAGAGAGCTAAAATGCTAGAAAGGCTAGAAAACAAGAAAAAGAAGATTAGATTTAAGCCAAAGATGAGTGGGATTGTCGTGTTAAAAGAGTGCCACAACAAAAAAAGAATAGCACCAAAACACGAGTAAAATGGCACCACTGCGCAAGAAGATAGCGCTAATCTGCAAAAAACATGTCTTAAACAACAAAAAAAACTCACAAGATTGTTAGATTAAGACCTTGTGTGTCCCACCGAGCATGCCAATGTAGATTAACGATCTCAAAATGAAAGTAGAAAACATAAAACAAGTGCATAAACAAGCATTATACCTTTCACAATGAGTCATAAATCCACGATAGGGTGGAAGGAGTTGCACCCAAACTCCTTAGATTTTACCCAAGTAGATGAAGAATGTGGATTGCTCTTTGAGATTCAACACAATAGGATGAGGGATTTGGATTTAGATGGAGATTGAGATGGGGATAAGGAATGATTTTGGCATTATGATGGTATGATGAGGAAATTTGAGAGAAATTTGGGCATGATAAGGATGCAAGAAGGAGTTCTTCTGAATGGCTTGGGTGGGGGTTTTATTTATAGATTTTGGGAAAGGGGATGGAGGGTGATGATTAAAAGTTGAGATCATGGGCTAGGAATGATTGAGAGTTAGGGTTTGGATTGGAGTCATAGCCTTGTGACAAGTGTCACAAGAGGAGTGGATGAGAGAGATCAATGGTTGAGATTTGGTCAATGGGATTGGAGGGTTCTCATTATTTGTGAATTAAAAATTCACATGGGGAAAGGTGTTGAGGATAAAAATGAATTAAAAATTTATTTTTGGGAAGAGTGGATATGACAAGTGAATTAAAATTCAACTGATGGGGGAGTGTGAATTAAAAATTCACTTTTATGTGGAGATGTGAAGGTTGAACGACACATGTACACTTACATGTGTAAGAGGGTGATAAATGAGTTGTAAGGGAGATTTGACCCTTTGAATAAAAAATTGATTTTTATTCAAAGGTGTGTGGGAGGATGGGCTAAGCAAGGTTAATTAAGTGTTAAGCTTAATTAATCTAGGTCTAGGGGATAGGTAGGCTAGGGTAGCTAATTAAATAATTGATATTTAATTAACTAGGATAGGGATAGGTTGATTAATAGGCTAGATTAATGAGATAAGCATGATTTATCTAATTAACAAAGATTAGGGAGATGGACAAATTAACTAAATAAATATTGTGAATATTTATTTAATCAATGAGGATATAGTTGTAAGGTATAGTGATAAATTAAATGAATTAATTGATCACCAAGGATGGGTAAATGGTCAAAGGTAGATGATTAGGGAGAAATGAATTTATTTAATTAATAGGATGGATAATTGGTGGTGTAGAGATACGGGAAATTGGTTTTGTGAAGAAAGTTAATTTTAGGTGTCTACAATGGGACTATAACCTTTCAGTGTAGTGTAATGCATCCTTTAACCCTCAACCCTAAACACTATATCTTAAACCCTAATCCCTTCACCCTAAACCCTAATCCCTCAACCCTAAATGCTATCCCTAAAGCCTGAAGCCTCAACTCTTAAACCTTAAACCCTATCCCTAAACCCTCAACCCTAAACACTATACCTTAAACCCTAATCCCTTAACACTAAACCCTAATCCCTCAACCCTAAACCCTAATCCCTTATCACTAAACCTTAAACTCTATCCCTAAAGTATCAACCCTCAACACTTGAACCTTAAATCCTAAACCTTATCCCCAAACCCTCAACCCTAAACACTATGCCTTAGACCCTAATCCCTCAACTCTAAACCCTAAACCCTAAACCCTAAACCCTCAACCCTCAACACTATACTTTAAACCCTAATCCCTCAACCCTCAACCCTAATCTTAAAGCTAAACTTAAAGCTTCCACTCATTCCACCATCCCCAAGGATTTCAAAAATCTAACTTCCTAAGCATAATCCCTTGAAACAAAAAATTTTAAGGGCAACTGATCCTTATCAAAAAAATCATGTGCATGTCCTATCGATCAACAAGTTATAGTTCTTTATTGAACATTTTATGCATATCAGGAAGTGATAAATAAATTCATAGTGATCAAAGATCCCAAGATAACACTTTCTACATGATCGGGAAGATAGTGCATAGCGTTTCGCTGATTAAAAAGATTATCGGCAAAAGAAAGCTAGCCAGACTGAAGGTTTCAAATTACACCGATCTCAAGTGCCGTGCCGATGGACACTTTTTCGAGGAGAAACTTAAATACTCTCATCAATAAAACAAAAGAATACATGTGTCGAGGAGATATGAATGATCAGAGAAGTCCCTCAGATCTCTCTGACTGTATGGATTACTTTGACAATGAACACCAGAAGAGTTTTCGATGAAAGTTCTACCGATTTGTCCTAATGAACAAAGCGATGGAAGACACAGGTCGGGGAGACTAATTATATCAAAAAAACATCCCATTCTCTCAATGTTGACACATGTCAGCCCAATAACAATATGATTGACTATTATTCATTGGAAGGACAGTCGGCGACGACTAAAAGGATTTCTAATAGTTCAGATTACCTTGATATTGAGTAAACTTCATATTGTTCTCCCTGAAATGTTAAGTAAGACAAAAGGTACCTATGCAATATCAATGAGATTACTAAATGTCTTCCCGACTGAATAAGAGAACTAAAGGGACACTACGTATCAAAAAGACATTTAGTGAGTCTTGGCAATCCGTTATGAATATATAAACAAAGATGACACCAAATGAAGCACATAGATTGGCCTAAAACTAGGAGAGTCCCACCGATGCAATCTAACATTTCAAAATTCAAAAAATTTGTTGCATTCATTTCTAGTGATGGACATTAATAGCCGCATGAACAAACATTATATGAACAATTCTGATTGAAAAAGGATTGAACTGAAAGCAATTTTCATAAATTGCAACAGAGAAAAAATGGGAGATTGAAGTGGAGGTCAAGGAGTTCAGTGCACCCACACTATATAAGTAAGCATCCGATATATCCCTGCAATTTCTAGATTATAATTCAGTTCTGTAGAGAAATAAGATGGAAGGTCCTGCAAAAACAAAAAATAAGAAGCAACGGGGTGAAACTAGTCAGTCCAAAAATAAGAAACAGAAAACTGAAATAGGGTGAGAATTGATGGAAAAGGAACAAAAATTAAACCAAGGCCTAATTGATCAGTTGCCTGGCTTAGGGCCAAAAGCTAGGAGGTCTGCACAATTGAGGGCTGATGTAGAAAGGTTAGAGGATAAATGCAAACATATAGGAAATTTATATAATCTATTAGGACACATTTGATGTTCATGTGTGGTTATCTTGATTGGTTTCTGGTTGGAATGAATTAAGCATCCTTTCAAATAATTCAATTTGATTGGTTCCTTCTAAGGATTAAAATACTTTTAAATGATTATTGTGATTAGTTTCCCTCAAAGCCTTATTTAAAGTTTATTTACTTTCTCAAAACTGTAAATATCAACATTAGGAACAACTCACAATCTTATAGCTACTTCACACCTCTTTGCCATTGTGAAGTTCAAATCAAGTCTACACCAATCATTAAGGTATACCCACCTAGGTCTAGTAGAGCCTGAAGTGAAGAGGTTTTAGCCATATCTACCCTATGTCATTAGCCAAAAACATTAAGAGAGCTTAGCAACCTCTTAGTGCACAATTGTTATGTGACTATTGCCATTGTTGTGTATTATAGGATCTAGAGGAGGTCATAGAGAGAGGACGTGGACGACGTAGGACTACTAAATCATAGAGAGGAAAGTGGGTGGAAATAGATATGACAACGGAATCTGTAGATACAATAGAGGTAAGAAGAGAAAGCAACCTCAACCAAAGGAGGAAGGTGTTTATGAATTCACAAATGTTACAACATAGAGGAGATAAAGTCATTTTTTTGTCCATGAGGCCTCTGAGATCAAACTTATTGGTTGAAAATGCACAGGAATGGTGATTAAATGTGATTCTATGATCAAGGGAAAAGTTTGAAAATTAGGATGGCCAAAACATGATATGAATATGTCACATATATTACTAAAGTGAGGTTTTGTGTTGGATAGCATATTTGTTGAAATGATATAATTGGTGTACTAAACATTATTTACTATGTTGTGTATTATAGGGACTAGACGAGGTCATGGCAACAGATCGTGTCATATCAAATGAGGACACGATGGATGAAGCGAGACACCATGTTCTTAAATTTTGACTTAACTTAGGAAAAAATGATCTTATGGCATTTTGTGACACATCCATCTTTTTTCACAGTATTATTGAAATTTATAATGTATTATCCAATCTTGACATAAATTAATATAGGTTGTTGATTATTTTAGATGGAGATTGGAGAAAATGAAAAGCCTGAGCATTCAACTAGCAAAAGAAAAAGATATGTACGTGGACGTGGACCTAAAACTGTTAAATCACGTAGATGACAGTGGACGGAAGAGGATATGACAATGGATCCTATAGACACAACAAATAATTGCACTAAACAAGAGGTTTGCTACGACTATAGTACATGGGATGAATACTTTGAGAAAATTGTTATTTACATGGATGTTCTATATGTTGTGGAAAGAAACAATTCAAACGATTGATTGTACGAAGACATTATATATATGATGAGCTTCCAGTCGATAGTATGCCCCCTACAATCGATTCAAATCCAATAGGAATTATGGTAAGGAATTTTCCAATTTGATATAAATAACATGTATACTTCATTTAAACATTGTTTTATATTATTTAAATAACTAATTTTTTTCTTAATGGATACTTACAGGATAAAGTTCTTGGTTTAAAATTTCTTAGATCGCCGACTTCTAGCCTAGACGGCAATGATCCTTCATTAGATGATACATCTAACAAAAATATGTGCCAATATACTAGATCCAAAGATGAGGAATTGATGGAAACAAGTAACAGAACAAGAACTGGTTTAAAGATGCATAATTTTCTTAAAGACAAGGGGAAGGTGGACTACATACCCTATGAGAATGAATGTGATGGAGATGATGACTTGCCCTTGAGTTTGAGATCAATTTACGAAGAGACATTTGATCGTCGACTAAATTGAGCTTGGCCTAGTGAGCAACAACTACCTAGAGTGTATGAGGTTTTTCAATTTTTAGTGATACAGCTACATGATATGACCCTCCAATATCCATGGAGCGAATCTAGGGCTCTTTATCATCTAAAATGTACATGCAGGATCTAAACATAGAAACAATTCAGAATAAATCACTAGGAGATTAATGCCATAGTATGGTCCATCATATTACATTGGTGAATGGAGAAGGCTAGCAGAATATAAGCCTAGCTAAAAGGAAGCTAGGTGTGCAGAAATCACTTCCTACACTAATATAATGAGGAGAGGGCTATGCAAATTCAAATTAATCCTTACAACTACAGCAACATAGAACATCCAACAAAGATATTGCAGCAATACACATGAACCAAAAAGAAGACAAAAGAAGAGAGACAAAGATATAACGTGGGGAAAACCCTTATCAGGTGAAAAACCCCACTCAAAAACTTACACAATGTATTATCAAAACAAAAAATTGTTTACAATACACTTGCAATGCAAGATTCAATGGTCTTTGACACTCATATCTGGAGTCAATCTGGCAGCATAACAGTACTTGTCAATCCTGTAATACATCTTCCCCTCCAAGCACCTGTTTATATAGAAAATACAAGGCAAAATTGCCTCTATCTTGGAATGGGCGTCCAACTTGGCCTCATGGCCCAAAACCCATGCGTAAGGACACTTGGTTAACATTGTAGAATGTGCTTGACACTTGTCCACAACTCCCATCCCAAAGAGGTCACCTATTTCCAAAATGGCCTATGACAGATGCTCTTACCACACTTATGACCGTCATAGAATCTGTCATAGCGGTTACACCTTACAGTTGTAAGAGAATCTATCATACACAGGCTATAAATAGAATATTCTCTTACAACATGTCATAGTCCATCTTGGGGCTCCCAAATATACCTTTTTCAAAGATACTCCATGATACATGTCTTCACCTGTCTTACAAGCTTCTATTTCTAACTCTTACATGTCATAGATTTTGTCATAAGAATCCGTCATAACCGTTTCGGTCAATATTCCCTTACACAACATGGAAGATGTTGACACATGGAAAAATACTCCTACCACAAAGTAGGATGCTTATCTCCTCATGTGAGAACAAAATTACAAGTTGTCATCTTCCATGTAGGATGACACATCACCGTGCCACATCCCACAATATGACAATATGGAATTTACAATTTATTTACAACATAGGCAATGAATTAATAAATACAAACATAAATAATGCAAGGAATTACCAAGGTTGAGACACCTTAATTCCCAACATTCTCCCACTTGTCGAACACCTTGTAAGAGCCAATAGAATAATATGATTTAACTGTTATAGGCCAAGAGGCCCATAGACTCTGAACACCATCTGAAAGTTTCTCTGTGCCAAATTTAGCTTTCCATCCTGAACCATGTCTCACACGAAGTGAAACTGAACATCAATGTACTTTGTTTTAGCATGGAAAGTTGGATTCTTTGTAAGGAAAATTGCACTCTGACTATCACAACTGATTGTGATCTAACCTACATCAACACCAATATCTAAACACAATCTCTTAAGCCAAATGGCTCCCTTACAAGCATGAGTTGCTGCCATATACTCAGCTTTTGTCATGCATAGAGCAACCACAGGTTGTCATTTACTCATCCAACTAATAGAACCACCAAATAGTGTAAACACATAAGCACTAGTGGATCTCCTGCTATCAATGTCACCTACCCAATCTGAATCCACAAATCCATGAATATCAACGGAATGTGGAGGTCCTGTAGCATTACCATGATAGCATATGGAATACTCAGAAGTACACATCAAATATCTGAACACTCACATAACTGCATCCCAATGAACTCATCCAGGATTAGCCATAAATCAACTAAGGACTCCCACTGCTTAGGCAATGTTTGGTCTTGTGTAGACCATAGCATACATCAAACTGCCAACAACACTATATAAGGTACTTTGCTCATGTCCTCCACCTCACTAGGAGATTTTGGACAATCCTCAATAGACAACTTTATTCACAAAGAAACAGGAACACATAAAGGTCTACAATCTGCCATGCTAAACCTGTCCAACACCGTCTTCACATACTTACTCTGGCTTAACCAGAGTTTTTTGTTGGTTTTGTCTCTTCTAATTTCAATTCCTAGAATGTACCTGGCTGCCCCAAAATCTTTCATTTCAAATTGTGCTAACAACTGAGATTTAAAATCAGAAATCATATTCTTACCCTTCCCAATGAGCAACATATCATCAACATATAGTGCAACAATGAGAATAGGATCACCATCAAACCTATAATACACACTGTGATCTGATTTTGATCTCACAAATCCAATTGACAACACAAAGGCATCAAACTTCAAGTACCATCTCCTAGGGGATTGCTTCAAACCATACAAAGACTTCTTAAGCTTGCAAACCAAATTTTCTTTACCTTTCACCATGTAACTCTCTAGCTATGACATGTAGATTTCTTCCTCCAATTCACCATCAAGGAAAGTTGTCTTCACATCCATCTATTATACCTCTAAGTCATAAGCTGCTGCAAGAGACAACAGGAATTGAATGGATGTCAACTTTGCAACGACAAAGAAGATCTCACCATAATCTATACCCTCCACTTGTGAATACCCCTTCGCAACCAATCTGGCCTTATACTTCTCAACACTACCATCTGCACCAAATTTCTTCTTGAACACCCATTTGCATCTAATAAGTTTCTATCAAGGAGGCAAAGGTGCCAAGTTCCAAGTTTGATTCTTTTCCAAAGAAGCCATCTCATCCTCCATGGCCTCCTTCCATGAACCTGCATCTTTCATGTCCATAGCCTCTGATACAATTCTAGGTTTATCACTATTAGTAAGCAAAGAAAAAGCACAACTAGAATCAAGCAATGTAAAACCAAACCTTTCAGGTTGCTTTCTTATCCATGTAGACCTCCTCAAGAGCTAAGGTTGAGGTTCAGCTTCTTCATCTGTGCTTTTAGAGCTGTAAGATCTCTCCTCATCATCAGGTCCAACATTGTCTTTCTATTTAGTCTTCTCAGGGGTAGCAAGAAACTGAACAACATCCTCATTCTTTTCTTTTTCTTCTGGCTGTAAAATAGTGGAAGAAGGTGTAAGCTGTCTGAAGATGACACTTCTTCTATACTACATTTTTTTAGCCACAGGATCCCAAAGTTTGTATCCTTTCAGACCAACACGATAGCCAATGAAGATACACTTAACAGCCTTGTTCTCTAATTTTGATGGCTTCTCCCTAGGCACATGTGCATATGCCTCACAACCAAACACACAAAGATGCCTTATTAAAGGCTTCCTACAAAACCACACCTCCATGGGTGTCTTTCCAACAAAAGCTAATGTAGGAAATCTATTTACAAGATAGCAAGCAGTGGCAACAGCTTCAGCCCAAAACTTTTGTTCTAGGCCAGCTCCACTAAGCATACTCCTAGCCTTCTCCATCAATGTCCTATTCATACTTTTTACTACTCCATTTTCCTGCTGTGGGGTGTATGGAGTTGTCTTATGTCTTTCAATCCCAAGTTCTTTGCAATATTTATTGAGTTCTATAGAACAAAACTCACCACCGTTGTCAGTTCTCAAACACTTAATCTTTTTACTAGTCTAATTTTCAGCAAAGGCCTTAAACTCCTTAAACTTACTATAGACTTCAGATTTTCTTCTGAGAAAATAAATCCATGTCCTTCTACTATAGTCATCTATGAAAGATACAAAATATATAGATTTTGATAATAAAGGAACATTAACATGACCAAATACATTAGAATGAACAAGGTCCAACACACCACAAGACTTATGAGAACTTGAATAAAATTGAACACAGTTTTGTTTGCCATATATGCAGTCGCAAAAGTTGAACTCAAGATTACAATCATCTAACCCCTTTTTAGAGTACACAGACCCTTCTCACTAATGTGGCCAAATCTCTTATGCCATAACATTATCTTTTCAACAGGAAGCTTAACTTCCAAGGCATGATTACAAACATCAGAACTAGAAACAACAGATCTCTTAACTGCTCGTTCAGATGGTAGGGATGAAGTGACTACTGCATCCTTTTCCTTGAATCAGAAGAACTATTGCATTGTGAACTGTATGCCTCTAGCTAAAACAGAGTACCTCTCCTAGTACCCTTAACAAGCACCATAGCTCCTCTAGTCATCTTGTATCCTTCTTTTGAAAAGACAACCTGCACACCTACATCATTCAACATACTTACAGAAAGTAGGTTCCATGCTAATCCTGGGATATGCATAACCCCAGAGATCCCCTTCACTCGTCCATCAGGGAATCAAATAGAGACTCTTCCATGACCAACAATCTTCAGATGAGAGTCGTCACCCAAGTACACCTTTCCACCATCTAACTTCTCATACTTAGTGAACCAATCTCGATGCGAGGTCATGTGGAATGATGCACCAGAGTCAATCAGCCACACATCATCAGATGCATCAGTTGCCAGTGCTGCGATGAAAGCATCACCATCATCTTGTGATTTGTAAGAATCTAAATTTGGGGTCTTCTTCTTCTTTTTCTTTTCTTCTTTGCATTCCTTTCAGAAATGCCTAGATTTATCATAGTTCCAATAGATAGCCTTGGACCTTCTATGAGATTTGGATCTACCCTTCTCAGCTTTCTTGTCCTTCTTTTTCCCTTTCTCCTTGGGTCTTCCACAAACCGCAAGAGCCTCTTTGGATGCCTCAAAAGACTTTCTCTGTATCTCTTCAGGTAATAGTGAAGAAACCAGTTCATCCATTTTGAATGTGGATATGGTGTTCCAGTAGCCATGACAAGGTGATCACACAAGTCCGGCAAAGAACAAAGCAAGGTCATACACTGATCCTCCTCCATCTTCACACCAATAGATGTTAATTCTACAACCAGCATGTTAAAAGCATTCATATGTTCAGTAACCGATCCTCTGTCCTCCTTTCAAAGGGAATATAACTTCTTTCTCAGAAAAATTTTGTTAACCAGGGATTTGGCTTGATACACATCTCCCAACTTCTTCCAAAGAAAGTTTGTAGTTTTCTCCTCATGGACATTTAACAAGATAGAATCAGCAAGACTAAGTCTTATGAGACCCTTAGCCTTCCAATCCTTTAGATCCCAATCATCTTGTTGCATTGCATCTAGTTTAGTTCTAGTAAAAGTTTCCCAAAGGTCTTGATCAACAAGCATGTCTTCCATCTTGAGCTTCCACAGCTCCAAATTAGTGCCATTGAATTTCTCCACTTCTATTCTTTTGGATGTGCTTGCCATCTCCTTTCTGTAATAGAATTTAGAATACTCTGCATAGACCACTCAACTTAAGATTAGCTCAAAAAAACCCTACCCAACAACTAAGACCAAAACTAGCCAGGCTCTGATACCAACTGAAAGGAAGCTAGGTGTGCAGAAATCGCTTCCTACACTAATCTAATGAGGAAAGGGATATGTAAATTCAAATTAATTCTTACAACTACATCAACATAGAACATGTAATAGAGATATTGTAGCAATACACATGAACCAGAAAGAAGACAGAAGAAGAGAGACAAAGATATAACATTGGGAAAAACCTTATCGGATGAAAAACCCCACACTTAGAAACCTGCACAATGTATTATCAAAATAGAAAGTTGTTTACAATACACTTGCAGTGCAAGCTTCAATGGTCTTCGACACTCGTATCTAGAGTCAATCTGGTAGTATAACAACACATATCAATCATATAATACATCTTCTCCTCCAAGCACCTGTTTATATAGAAAATACAAGGAAAAAGTGCCTCTATTTTGGAATGGGCATCCAACTTGGCCTAATGGCCCAAAACCCACACCTAAGGACACTTGGTCAACATTGTAGAATGTGCCTAACACTTGTCCATAGCTCCCATCCCAAAGAGGTTGCCTATTTCCAAAATGGGCTATGACAGATGCTCTCACGACACTTGCGACCGTCATAGAATCTGTCATAGCGGTTACAACTTACAGCTATTAGAGAATCTATCATACATAGGATAAATAGTATATTGTCTTACAAAATGTCATAGTCCACCTTGGGGCACCCAAATATACCTTTTTCAAAGAGCTTCATGACACATGTGTTCACCTATCTTACAAGGTTCTATTTCTGACTCTTACATGTCATAGATTCTATCATAGGAGTCTGTCATAACTGTTTCAGTCAATATTCTCTTACACAACATGGAAGATGTCGACACATGGAAAAATGCTCCTACCACAAAGTGGGATGCCTATCTCCTCATGTGAGAACAAAATTACAAGTTGTCATCTTCTATGTAGGATGACACATCACCGTGCCACATCCCACAATATGACAATATAGAATTTACAATTTATTTACAACATAGGCAATGAATTAATAAATACAAACATAAATAATGTAAGGAATTACCAAGGTTAAGACACCTTAATTCCCAACACTAGCATGTCAGCATATGGTCTAAATTCAAATATGTATACACATCGTCTCCAATTGGAAAGTGGAAAAGAAATGAATAGAGGTCATGTTATGTATATAGATGGACAATCATACACACATAAAAATATTGCAGGATTTATAAATAGTAGTAAGGGAAGGGACCCTACTGTAAGACCGAATTGTCAATTTGTTGAGGTTATAAATGATAAAGATGGAGATATGGAAAGAGAGGTTGATAGATTGATAATGGTTGAGGCTCATGGACCTTACCATTGGGGATGAGTTATTGATTGATTACCCCTTCTTAAAATGCACTCCTGCGTGAAAGAAAAAGGAAGAACAAGGTCTCCCTAAGGATGTTCTTAAGGGCAAAAAACCAAAGAATAATAAACGAGTGTGGACTGATGCTTTATAAACTATGTTGTCAAAATTGTGTTTTCTTTAAATTATTGTATAAAAAAGGTAGTCTATAATATAATGTTCCATTATTCAATTGATGTCTATATTTTCATACAATTTATATTTTTATTTTTCAATCCATATTTGATTATATTTCTTTGAAATTGATACATTTTGAATTTATTGTAATTGTTGCCAAACATTAAATAATGCTTGTGTTTGTTGATAGGTAGAAGATGTTGATGAAACACATACTAATACCCAAGATCCAATTGGGTTATTAAGGTTTGGACAAGATGATCCAAACCATCCTTTAAACCATACCAGGTAGAAAAAAGCAACATTGAAGAGAATACTACCAACTAAGAAATTTGAACTACTGATGAGATCCGCATACACTGATGACATGCCAACTAGCCTTAATGATGATGATCATGATAGTGAAAATGCAGTTCATGAAGAAGGATTGAATGAAATTCTTATAGGTTTCTTTCGGGATGGAAACAATGATTAGAATAACGATCACATGGTTGATAGTAACTGTTGTGATGTTCACAACACGCCCCATTTTGCTCCTCGGCAAAATGAGGACCCCTGCTGTTGCTTTGCTTTTGCTTCTTCTTGTGTTTGTTCTGTCTAGTGGTAAAGGGAAAAGAGAGTCAGATTTGCAAACCTTGTTAAAAATATAGAAAATTGCATTTTTAGCACCATTGCATAATATGGTTGGATTCCTTGTGAAAAATGAGCTAGGGTTGCTTTTTGAACCATCTTAAAATTCATCATATTTTGCAAGTTATGATCATTTAGGTAAAATGTACTATCAGGTTTTGCATGATAAACAGTCAGTTGTTTGCCTTTTTTCTTGTTGGCATTCATTTTAAATTTCGAAAATTTTCATACTTAGTGGTTCCGGGTCGTGGGCAATGTTGTCTGGGTTCCACTCTATATGTTACATTTGATTGTTTTGCAAAAAAATACATCTAACACTTTGCTCGCCATTATTTATTCATTGAAGTGTTTTTTCGCAGGTTTGAACCTACACGTTGAACCTGCGCATTGAACCTTTTTTGGTTCAATGCTTCGAAGTTGGCGGGCTTCATTTTCTTTTAATAGTCGCTATGTATCGTCAAATCGCCCCATTGAACCTTTCACGTTGAACCTTATGGCGGGGTTCAAATGGTTCGATGGTTTATTAGTTCAGGGTTCGGGTTCAAGACAAGGGCTATCGGCATAACAGTTGCCATCGATGGGGCTTTGGAGTGTTCCACCGAAGTGGAATCTCTCACCGATAAAGCATAAACGAAAGGGAGATTGGCAGGAGTCATGCCGATAGTGGCAGGGTTCAATAGTTCAGGTTCAAAGGCTTTGGTAAGCCTGTGGCCGAAACAATAGTGATCGGCGTAACATAGAACATCAGCCGAGTTTGAATTCATCGAGCTGAAGGGTATGGTCTCGCTGATAGCCAAGGGCTATCAGTATAGTGGTAGTTGTCAGCCAAGTTTTTTGGGCCTTTGCCGATGGGCAAGGTCAGGCCGATGGAAGAAAGGGAGGGAGGACTTAGCCGAAATGCGAAGGATGGGAAGATGGATATCGGTGAAACTCTCACTGATATCGGGTATCGGCGTAGCGTATGCAATCGGCGATGGTCAAAAATCCTTTGCCGATGGGCAAAGTTAGGCCGATACAAGGAAAGGTAAGGATGTTGAGTGATCGGTGAAAGAAATAAGGAGCTCTCCGACAGTGGAGTCTCTCGCCGATGAAACAAAGCACATGCCATCAGAAGGAGGAGTTTGTGAGGTGCCGATGGACCGTCTCACACCGATGGAACAAGGGCAAAGGGCATCGGTGGAAGAGATTTAGAGTTCACCGATGGCGAATATATCGCCGATGAAGAGGGAATAAAGAGAAAAGCCCATTGGCCTATGTATTTTGAGACACGCCGATGGGCAATATCAACCCGATGAACATAAGAAAAAGAAGCAAAGAAGAAAAGGCCATCGGCCAAGGTAAAAGCATCGGCGGGAGGAGTTTGTGAGTCGCCGATGGGCGATCTCACGCCAATGGAGAACAACAAAAGAGCGTTGGTATAAGGTAAGTCATCGGCGAAAGAAGTTTAGCACCCACCGATGGTATAATCTCTCACCGATGGGAGGTCATCAGCCAAGAAATATAGATCGGTGCGAGTGTTTGGACCTTTGCTGATGGGCAAGGTCAGGGCGATGGAAGTAAGGTGGATGATATGAAGGGTTGTCGGTAAGAGTCTCACCGACGAATGACATCGATGAAACAATGAAGATCGGTGAGGAAATTTGTGAGTTCGCCGATGGCGATTCTCATGCCGATAAAAAAGAAATACAAGCCGAAGGGCCGTCAACCAAACAATAGTGATCGGCGAAGGAATTTTGGAGCTCGCCGATAAATAGGCCTCACGCCGATGAGGGCGATGGGCAGGTAAGCTGGGCCATTGATGAAACAAGAGGCATCGGAGAAAGAAATAAGGAGCTTACAGATGGGCCGTCTCACACCAATGGAACAAAGCAAAGGGGGCCATCGGCCTAACAATGAGGATCGGTGAAGAGGATTTAGAGTTCGCCGATGGCGAACCTCTCACCGATGGAAAGAAATAAGGAGGAAATAACGAAGAAGGGCCATCGGCCAAATAACGAGCATCAGCCAGGTAATTTTGGACGCGCCGATGGTGATTATCACACTGATGGGCCAGAATGGACGAAGCGGTCAGAATTTTAAAACACATTTTTGGCGACCGTGGCATTTTTCTGGTCAGCGATGGTTGACCCGTTTGGTTTTGGGCCATCTGTGTACATTTTAAACACATTTTTGAGGGTTTCTGAGCTAGATTTCCACATTTTTGCATAGTCACCGCGATTTTAACAGATATTTTGAGTTTCCTGCTATTTATTTGATAAATGTGATACTTATTGCTTGTCTTGTCTTACAGGCTTGCAGTTGAGGAAGCAGTTGGAAATTCAACACAGTGACCTCATGGAAGAAGAAAATTTGATCTCAGGAGCAAGAAGTAAAGATGAAGTGCGAAGAAGTCAAGGCTGACCAAATGAAGGACAAAATTGCAGCTGAAGGTATTACTACAACAGACAAGCAAAAGTTATTGCTGAGCTGCCAAAGCTTCTCAGAAGGGGCAATATTTCACCCAGATTTGACACTGCTCAGAGATATTTTTGAGGGACTAGTTCATCTATATTTATTGCTGTAACCAGGGGTTTGAACCGGGGTTTAGTTAGTTTTTTTTGCTGTAGTGAGGACAATCAGAAAGTCTTTATATTGTGCCTCTATGCACTGTAATACGGGACAACAGGGATTTTTTAGAAGCACACAGTGAGTTAGCTTAGCATAATTTAGAAGTAGAAGAAGGAGGTCGCCTGTTTGTCTGCAGTAAGGTGTGCGTGGAATGTCTGGCTTCCTTACTGTATCTATAAAGCTTGTAAGTTCTTTCTAGTTTGATCAATGAAACTAAGAGTCATTCCTACATTGTAAATCATGTATGACTATTTGTTTCTAATACAATAGAATTTGGAGTTCTGCATCTATCTTCTGAGTGTTCTCCTGCTCTTCTTTGTGTTTTGAAATATTATTTTTGAGAGCTTGCAATTTTTAATGTATGTTTTTGAAAATGCGCAAAACTTGCATTTAAGGTTTTTACTATGGATTTGATCAAATTGCTGTAGTATTTACATAGTGCATAACATAACAATTAGATCCTTTGGTAGAGTAAATGAGGTGTAGATTAGATCTTTCTAACTTTTCCCAACCCATCTGGAATATTTAGCTGAAAACATATAAATCTGAAGGAAATTGTCTCAAATTTGAAGAAGTATGCATAACAGAGTTAAAAGTAGACAGTTTTCACAAGTGTATGAAGGAGAAAGTTGCAATAATTCAAGAAAATCATCTAAAAATTGTAGCACAGTAACACTTTTATGCAAAGGAATGAAAAGCATTGACATATCTCATGATCTTTTGCATAATCTTAGTCCAGTAAACCACAAAGAAACTCTAAACTACGTAAGGCCCCTTGAACATTACAGCTTCACATTGACCAACTGAGCTTGACCAACTGAATCATTGTAGACTTGGGATTATTTGAATCTTAAATGATTCCTTCTTATCTTTCAAGTATAGTTTTTGTTCATTATATGTGAATTTTAACTTATTGTTATGATTGCATCAAAACAATCACCAACAGTTTTCTGGCGCTAGAAGGAGGGCCTTTTTGAGTCAGAGTTTGTTTCAAACTGGCTAATAATAGTAATAGAGTGACTAGGTCTAGATCCAGTTCAGGGGATATATTTGTGCAACTACCTGATATTAGGCAAGGTAGGAACCCTTTAATTTGGAATCCAAATATTTCACAAGCTGGAAGTTCATCTAGAACACCTCCTGGGTCACCTTTTAACAACCTTTTAACCACTGAAGTGACACAACTAAGAAATGAGAACCTCTATGGAAGAGGCAACCAAAACTACAATCAACATCAAAATCACAACCAAGGCCAAAATCAGAAGAACAATCAGAACCAAAACTACAATCAACATCAAAATCACAACCAAGGCCAAAATCAGAATTATAGTTTCAATCAAAATTAGTAGAACAATCAGAACCAAAACTATAATCAGAATCAAGGCCCCAATCAGGGGCAACCAATGCAAAATAGGGGGCCAGTGAAAGATAATAGGACCTGGGGCAATAATAATAGAAATCAGAATCAACCTAGGCCACCCAAGACATGGAACACTAGGCCCAACAATGGTACTCTAGCTTCTCCTTTTGAGAATATAGATAATCATGATGCAAAACAGACAGCTAGCATACAAATGGCCAGTATAGCACCGAAAAATTGGTGCAGATTTCACAATACCAATGCCCATGCTGAGCACGACTGTCCACAATTCCACTTGGCAGCTAGCATTTTTAACATAGATGTGCAACCTCCTACCTCTGAATTTCTCATTCCTAAGGGTAATGAGGTAGTACCCTCAGGATATGACACAGCATTAGTCTTAGAAACGTTTACCTTTGCAACTACAGAAGAGAAAGAGGATGAATTGCTGGAAGATGAACCATATTGTTGTGAGAATCTTTATCTTGAATTGGCCTTTGTGTTAAATGCTTTTCAGTTTCCCTTTGAAACTAAAAATGAGATATTAAGTGAAATAGAGGAGGTGCAGGCCTTTCAACAGACAAATAAAAGCCATACCTACAATTTGAGGAACAACCCTAGGCCAGGAGGACCTTTTACCACTTCCATTCCTCCGAATAACTTCGGTACCCCCCCAGATCAGAATGCTAGCAACAATCCTGCCATACTTAAAGCTAATCAGCACACAGATAATGGAACAGCAATACAAAAGGATCAAACAAGTAAAACTGAAGCAATAGAGACAATAAGGTTAATGAATTACTTGTCAGAAGAAATAAAGAAAATTAAAGTCAGTATACCTCTAAATGAATTATTGAAGACCCCAGGGATCAGAAATGCTTTTATAAAATCCCTGGATGCATCCACGATGAGCGAGATGTCTGCTGATATAACTATTCCTAATAGAGATTCACCACCTAAACAGAAGAATAAGAAAGTTGAGTAGCCTTCCAATACAAATGTAGTAATACATGCGGATAAGAGGGATACTCCCCCTTTCTTGCTAACTGTTAGATTGTGTGGGAAGAATATACACAATTGCATGGTAGATTCTGGTGCTTCAGCCAATGTAATGCCCTTAGGAATATGTAAAACTCTCGGGCTGACTCCCACCAAATCTGCCAAGGTTGTCACACAACTAGATAAGACTGAGGTTAGCGTGATAGGAGAGCTCATGAACATTCAAATGCAATTAGCTTCAGACACTAGGGTAAGCCAAGTCATTGACATTCAAGTAGTGGATATACCCGTAAATTATGGAATGTTGCTAAGTAGGGATTGGTCCAAGACATTAAACGGATATATGGCCACTGACTTTTCACACATGTGGTTACCTTGGAGAGGCATCCCAAACCAGATCAAAATAGAGGTAGAGCCTAGAATGAAACATATGATAACAGAGTATAATCGAACTAATGAAATATTATATGCTGCTGTTGAACCGGGTGTCTATAGAATTACCAACAATGGGCTACAAATCGAAGAGATCATGATGTTAAACATTAGAAAGAAATGTGTTAGCAATCAGACAGCATTATTCATTGAGTCTGATGGAAATTCCTCAGATGAAGAAAACAATGCAATAGACAAGTTTGGTCGTGCCATTAGACAAGAGGTGGAAGAATGCGTTAAACACAATCTCCCGGTCCAATGTAAATTATATAAAAATAGGTGTAGAGTCCATGATAGGCAACATTCTAAGGAAAGTTGTGAAATATGCAAAGACATCATTAAATATGAATACAAAAAATGCATAGGAAAGGCAGAGTTACAAGAGGAAAATGAGAATACTGATCCAACATAGAAATATGTTCAGGATAATATAGATGCCATGATCCCAGATTTAGGAAAACAAATAAGAGACAAGAGTAGTTGTCTTTCTGAGTTGCAAACTAAAAACACACATATGCAAGTTAACCAAACAGAAAAACCCATGAATAGACAGGACAACACCCCACAGGCAATGAAAGAGGCAATGCATGCTAAGATAAAAGATCAAAAAAGTAAAGATGGCATGTGGACATTAAAATGTGATGGGTCTAAATCAAAACAGGGCACAGGTGCAGGTGTTGAACTCATAGATCCTCAAGGTAAAACACATCTGGCAGCATATAGATTACAATTTTCCTGCACTAACAATATTGCTGAATATGAGGCCCTAATTTTAGGACTTGTTATGGCCATCAAGAAAAGGGTGAAAACCATCAGAGTATTTTCAGACTCTGAATTAGTAGTCAGACAAGTGAGGAAACTATATGCCTGCAATTACAAAAAAATGATTAGTTACAGACATAGAGTATGGGGTTTAATATATTCGTTTAATGCTTTTAACATAGAGCACATCCCCAGAGAGCTGAATCATAGGCCGGATGCGCTAGCAGTTGCTGCTAGTACATTAGAACCATTGACACTGTCAGGATTGAGATGATTTGCTGTTGAGCTAGCTAATGTACCCAGTATACCAGACAATGTTACACACTTTCAGGTATTTGGAGGGGACCAACAAATTATTGATTTTCTGACTTGTAATGAGGCATTTGAGGCTCAAATCATTGATGAACAAGAAAGGCCTGAAGTAACATGGGACGAAGAGGATATAATCAACTTGAAAAGCAACTTCTTACCAAAAGGAGTAATTGAATTAGAACATATCTTTGATTTCGATGGGGTAATGAGACAAAAGGACTTGCCCAAAACAGAAGGGGGCAAGTGTGATTTACATAACTTAGGGATGGAGCAAAATCCACAAAATGTACTAATTGGGAAAGCTTGCTCTGAGAAAATTAGAAAGGAGGTTTTAGACGTTCTGGAAGAATATAAACAAGTAACAGCATGGACTTATGAAGACTTGAAAACATTTGATGAGTCCATCATAACTCACGTAATACCTTTGAGAAAAGAAGTCAAACCATTTAGGCAGAAACAGAGGCCTGTGAATGCCATTCTAGAGCCTCTAATCTTTGAGGAAGTTAAAAAATTGCTATCTGCTGGAATAATTTTTCCAGGCAGACATTCTGTCTGGGTAGCTAACTTAGTACCAGTAAGGAAGAAAAATAGAGACATCAGGTTATGCATAGACTTTAGAAATTTAAACAAGGCATCTGAAAAGGATAATTATCCTCTGCCCCCAATAGATGAAGTGCTGCAAGCAGTAAATGGTGCAAGGATGATGTCTTTTTTAGATGGTTTTTCAGGTTATAACCAGGTCTTAATTGATAGAGAAGATAGATTAAAAACCACTTTCACGTGTAAATGGGGAAATTATGCGTATAGAAGAATGCCTTTTGGTCTGATCAATGCAGGTGCCACTTTTCAGAGAGCCATGGACATTGCATTCCGTGGATTATCAGGTAAGTGCATTGTTGTGTATATGGATGATTTAACCATGTATTCCAAGGATGCGTCCACTCACGCTGAAGACCTCAGGAAAGTACTCAAGCGATGTGAAAGGTATGGGATTTCCCTTAATCCTAAGAAATATATATTTGGCGTAACTGAAGGTAAATTATTCGGCCATGTCATTTCTGAAGGTGGAATTTCAATTGATCCAGATAGAATAGAATCCATAAAAAGTTTGCAAATACCAAATAGTAGGAAAGAGTTGAAATCATTTTTTGGCAAAATTAACTTTGTTCGGAAGTTTATAACAGGTTTTGCAGAGATCATGCAGCCGTTAAATGCCATGTTGAAGAAAGATGCACAGATGAAATACACGCCAGTGGCCAGAGCCGCATTTGAAGATATTAAGGAGGCAATTTTTGATGCCCCTGTATTGGCAAGTCCAGACTACACAAGCCCATTTTACATCTACTCCTTTGCATCTTCTCATTCAGTCGCGGCTGCCTTGACACAGAAAGGTGAAAACAATGAAGAGAGGCCCATTGCATTTATGAGCGCACCTCTGAAGGATGCATAGCTGAGGTATCTAGACACCGAAAGGTAGGCATTCGCATTAGTACAGGCTATTAAAAAATTCAGACACTACATTCTGCGTAGCCAAATCAAAGCCATAGTACCAGACGCAGCAGTAAAAATGTTGCTGATGCAGAACGAGCCTGGAGAAAAAAGAGCCAAGTGGATCACCACGTTGCAAGAATTCGATGTAGAAATCATACCTATGAAGTTGGTCAGAGGGCAGGCGTTGGTGCAGACGATAGCAAATATAGATCCTGATTTGATAAAACAGCAATATGTAGTGAATTCCTAGAGCGCATCAGGCTGGTATGATGATCTAAGCACCTTCTTGATAGCTGGAAAGTACCCAAACTGGATGAAGGCTTCTCAGAGGAGAGCTCTGAAGATTAAGGCACAAAATTATATGGTGCAAGGAGGTCTTCTATTCAGGAAGAACCATGATGGAATTTATCTGAGATGCATAAACAGAGCTGAAGCTGATAAAGTATTGACAGAACTACATGATAAGTACGGAACCGGCCATGGTTCCCATCTAGCCACAACACACAAAATACTGAGGGTGGGCTATTACTGGCCCACAATGTTCAAAGACACTAAGAGTCACATCAGAAGTTCCCACATCTATTAGATTGCAGCAGACAAAGGGAGAAATCAGGCCAATCCACTACAACCTGTGATTGAATCCAGACCGTTTGCACAGTGGGGCTTGGATTTTATTGGAGTCATCAATCCCCCATCTTTTGTAGGACACAAATTTATACTGACGGTAACAGACTATTGTACAAGGTGGACTAAGGCCACCTGCTGCAAATTTTCTACGACTGAGGTAGTTATCAAGTTTCTTGAAGAAAACATCATCACCAGGTTTGGAACTCCCTATTCATTGGTATGTGATAATGGCCCTGTGTTCTCTTCTTTAAAGTTTTTTAAATGGGCATTTGAATATGGGATTATTTTAAGGTTTTCTTCGAATTATTACCCTCAAGGTAATGGACTAGCTGAATCAATGAATAAAATTTTATTAGATGTAATTAAGAAGTTAATTGCAAAAAGTCCTAGAGAGTGGAATTCCCTGTTGAGATATGCATTATGGGTAGATAGGACCAAGTTTAAAACAGCTTTAGGTAGCACACCTTATCATTTAGTTTATGGGACTGATCCCATACTTCTAGTAAATCTGAGAATACCAACCTAGAAGTTTGCTAATGAGTATCTAGGCTTTGATAACCATAGGGAAGCCAGAATAGTGCAAATGCTACAACTAGATTAGAAAAGAGGTCAAGCCATCGAGAAGTTTGCCAAACACCAAACGGTTGTTAAGAGGTGGTTTGATAAAAGGGCAAAAGTCAAAACATTTAGGATATCAGACTTAGTGTTGTGCTGGGACAAAGCACATGAAAAGAAAGGAAGCCATGGAAAATTTGATAAATTATGGCTGGGTCCCTTACAAGTCTCAGAAATAATAGGAGATAACACATTCAGACTTAAGACCTTGACTGGAGAAGATGTGCCATTACCAGTTAATGGCCAGTATTTGAAACACTACTTCTAGGCTTGAGGCATGGGCAGTTCATTTTGGTGTAAAGTGCTGTAAGTAATGTACAGTTCTTTCTCGCTGTTTTCTTTTTCTTTTTGTTTGTACAGTTTGTCTTCTGTTGGTTTCTGTTTTTTGTTTCTTTCTATTTGTTTTGTTTTTGTTTGTACAATTTTTTCTATTTTTTTGCTTTTTGTGCGGCCTGTTTGTTTGGTTTGTTGGTTGTCTCCTCAGCAGAGATCTTTGTTTTACTTTAGAGTATTGAGGAGCAAAATTAGTAACCATTCAAAACAGTATAAAATTTAGGATATTCAAGTTAACCATTTGCAATTTACACATAACTTGTCACTGTCATGAATGTAGAAAGTTATTTATCTTCTGAAGTTTCGTATTCAATAAATGTGATTGAGAATTTGCAGCAAGTTTCTCACAATGACACACCTAAAATCCTTGGGTTTGTTGAACCTACCAGTGTAGATATTAGGTGAAAAATCAGAGGTTACCCTTGCTACCATTACAATTCTCAGCTTAATTTCAGCAAGTGTCCACTCCTTGCATCATGAAGTTACAAATTGTTATATCTTGTGAAATCTTTCAAAATCAGAAAATTAGAAAATAAATAAATAAATAAATAAAATGGATTATACTGAAAATCTAGATTAAGCAATCTAAGTAACTCTACCGGGGCTACAAACGCTCGCTGGCAGTGGGGCTCTACTTAGGAGAATTGTAACGATAACCTTGTCAGGGCTATAGACGCTCACTGGCAGCAAGGCTCTATCCGGTCGGCTATGAGGGAATATCCTCACCTACGTAGGCTAATGTCAGTCACTGGTTTGTTCAACTGATCTTCAAGAAGAGGATAATTAATCACGTGCACACAACTAAACTGAAAATGAAATTCATGCACCCTTATTGAATACCTTAAGCCTCAAGCTGAATAGCAATTTGCAGGAGGGATAGTTGGAGGTTATGAGTTCATTTCATCTAATTTTCTTGAACACTCTAAATTTAGTTGATTTGTTTGGTTGCTAGTTGTTGTGATGTTCACAACACGCCCCATTTTGCTCCTCAGCAAAATGAGGACCCCTGTTGTTGCTTTGCTTTTGCTTCTGCTTGTGTTTGTTCTGTCTGGTGGTAAAGGGAAAAAAGAGTCAGATTTGCAAACCTTGTTAAAAATATAGAAAATTGCATTTTCAATACCATTGCATAATATGGTTGGATTCCTTGTGAAAAATGAGCCAGGGTTAGTTTTTGAACCATCTTAAAATTCATCATATTTTGCAAGTTATGTTCATTTAGGTAAAATGTATTGTCAGGTTTTGCATGATAAATAGTCAGTTGTTTGCCTTTTTTCTTGTTGGCATTCATTTTAAATTTAAAAAATTTTCATACTTAGTGGTTCCGAGTCATGGGCAATTTTGTCTGGGTTCCACTCTGTATGTTACATTTGATTGTTTTGCAGAAAAATACATCTAACACTTTGCTCGCCATTATTTATTCATTGAAGTGTTTTTTCGCAGGTTTGAACCTACGCATTGAACCTGTGCGTTGAACCTACGCATTGAACCTTTTTTGGTTCAATGGTTCGAAGTTGGCGGGGTTCATTTTCTTTCAACAATCGCTATGTATCGTCGAACCACCCCATTGAACCTTTCGCGTTGAACCTTATGGCGGGGTTCAAATGGTTCGATGGTTTATTAGTTCAGGGTTTGGGTTCAAGACAAGGGCTATCGGCATAACAGTTGCCATCGGTGGGGCTTTGGAGTGTTCCACCGAAGTGGAATCTCTCGCCGATAAATCATAAATGAAAGGGAGATCGGCAGGAGTCATGCCGATAGTGGCAGGGTTCAATAGTTCGGGTTCAAAGGCTTTGGTAAGCCTGTGGCCGAAACAATAGTGATCGGCGTAACATAGAACATCAGTCGAGTTTGAATTCATCGAGCCGAAGGGTATGGTCTCACCGACAGCCAAGGGCTATCGATATAGTGGTAGTTGTCGGCCAAGTTTTTTGGGCCTTTGCCAATGGGCAAGGTCAGGCCGATGGAAGAAAGGGATGAGGACTTAGCCGAAATGCGAAGGATGGGAAGATGGATATTGGCAAAACTCTCGCCGATATCAGGTATTGGCATAGCGTATGCAATCGGCGGTGGTTGAAAATCGTTTGCCGATGGGCAAAGTTAGGCTGATACAAGGAAAGGTAAGGATGTTGAGTGATCGGCGAAAGAAATAAGGAGCTCTCCGACAGTGGAGTCTCTCGCCAATGAAACAAAGCACATGCCATCGGAAGGAGGAGTTTGTGAGGTGCCAATGGACCGTGTCACACCGATGGAACAAGGGCAAAGGGCATCGGTGGAAGAGATTTAGAGTTCACCGATGGTGAATCTCTCACCGATGAAGAGGGAATAAAGAGTAAAGCCCATCGGCCTATGTATTTTGAGACACGCCGATGGGCAATATCAGCCCAATGAACATAAGAAAAAGAAGCAAAGAAGAAAAGGCCATCGGCCAAGGTAAAAGCATCGGTGGGAGGAGTTTGTGAGTCACCGATGGGTGATCTCACGCCGATGGAGAACAACGAAAGAGCGTTGGTATAAGGTAAGTCATCGGCGAAAGAAGTTTAGCACCCACCGATGGTATAATCTCTCACCGATGGGAGGTCATCGGCCAAGCAATATAGATCGGTGCGAGTGTTTGGACCTTTGCCGATGGGCAAGGTCAGGGCGATGGAAGTAAAGTGGATGATATGAAGGGTTATCGGTAAGAGTCTCACCGACGAATGACATCAATGAAACAGTGAAGATCGGCGAGGAAATTTGTGAGTTCGTCGATGGCGATTCTCATGCCGATAAAAAAGAAATACAAGCCGAAGGGCCGTCAACCAAACAATAGTGATCGGCGAAGGAATTTTGGAGCTTGCCAATAAATAGGCCTCACGCCGATGAGGGCGATAAGCAGGTAAGCTGGGCCATCGATGAAACAAGAGGCATCGGCGAAAGAAATAAGGAGCTTGCAGATGGGCCGTCTCACATCGATGGAACAAAGCAAAGGGGGCCATCAGCCTAACGATGAGGATCGGAGAAGAGGATTTAGAGTTTGCCAATGGCGAACCTCTCACCAATGGAAAGAAATAAGGAGGAAATAACGAAGAAGGGCCATCAGCCAAATAACGAGCATCGGCTAGGTAATTTTGGACGCGCCAATGGTGATTATCGCGTTGATGGGCGGGAATGGACAAAGCGGTGGGAATTTTAAAACACATTTTTGGCACCCGTGGCATTTTTCTAGTCAGCGATGGTTGACCCGTTTGGTTTTGGGCCATCTGTGTACATTTTGAACATGTTTTTTAGGGTTTCTGGGCAAGATTTCCACATTTTTGCATAGTCACCCTGATTTTAATAGATATTTTGAGTTTCCTGCTGTTTATTTGATAAATGTGATACTTATTGTTTGTCTTGTCTTACAGGCTTGCAGTTGAGGAAGCAGCTGGAAATTCAACACAGTGACCTCATGGAAGAAGAAAATCTGATCTCAGGAGCAAGAAGTAAAGATGAAGTGCGAAGAAGTCAAGGCCGACCAAATGAAGGACAAAATTGCAGCTGAAGATATTACTACAACAGACAAGCAAAAGTTATTGTTCAACTGCCAAAGCTTCTCAGAAGGGGCAATATTTTGCCCAGATTTGACACTGCTCAGAGATATTTTTGAGGGACTGGTTCATCTATATTTATTGCTATAACCAGGGGTTTGAACCGAGGGTTAGTTAGTTTTTTTTGCTGTAGTGAGGACAATCAGAAAGTCTTTATATTGTGCCTCTCTGCACTGTAATACGAGACAATAGGGATTTTTTAGAAGCACACAGTGAGTTAGCTTAGCATAATTTAGAAGTAGAAGAAGGAGGTCGCCTGTTTGTCCACAGTAAGGTGTGCGTGCAATGTCTGGCTTCCTTACTGTATCTGTAAAGCTTGTAAGTTCTTTGTAGTTTGATCAATGAAACTAAGAGTCATTCCTACATTGTAAATCATGTATGACTGTTTGTTTCTATTACAATAGAATCTGGAGTTCTGCATCTATCTTCTGAGTGTTCTCCTACTCTTCTTTGTGTTTTGAAATATTATCTTTGAGAGCTTGCAATTTTAAATGTATGTTTGTGAAAATGCTCAGAACTCGCATTTAAGGTTTTTTACTATGGATTTGATCAAATTGCTATAGTATTTACATAGTGCATAACAGAATAATTAGATCCTTTGGTAGAGTAAATAACTTGGTGTAGATTAGATCTTTCTAACTTTTCCCAACCCATCTGGAATATTTAGCTGAAAACGTATAAATCTGAAGGAAATTGTCTCAAATTTGAAGAAGTATGCATAACAGAGTTAAAAGTAGATAGTTTTCATAAGTGTATGAAGGAGAAAGCTGCAATAATTCAAGAAAATCATCTAAAAATTGCAGCACAGTAACACTTTTGTGCAAAGGAATGAAAAGCATTGACATATCTCATGATCTTTTGCATAATCTTAGTCCAGTAAACCACAAAGAAACTCTAAACTATGTAAGGCCCCTTGAACATTACAGCTTCACATTGACCAACTGAACTTGACCAACCGAATCATTGTAGACTTGGGATTAGTTGAATCTTAAATGATTCCTTCTTATCTTTCAAGTATAGTTTCAGTTCATTATATGTGAATTTTAACTTATTGTTATGATTGCATCAAAACAATCACCAATAGTAACGATGATAGCAGGGGTAATTACCACCAACGTAATGTTGATGATAACAACCTGAAAGACTCCATCAAGCAAGTAGCAAAGACACCCGTGTTCAAATTAGGTACAAGTAAAACGTCAAAATTGGCATACACATTAATGTTATTAGAAATCAAGTCACTATTTGGTTGGTCAGACAAAGGATTCACTACCCTACTAAAGTGAGTTGAAATCTATTTCTTACTTTGCATTGTCAATTGGTGTACATAATTCGTAAACATTCATCAACTTCATTTATATCTCTTTAAGGGGAATTTAAAACCATATATTGTATATATATAGTCCTAGTATAGATTGACATATCAAACATGTTCATCATAAGTCAAACATTCAATTGATTTAATCTCTGGCAATCTTATAGGGCACTAAAAACTAAAATATTCCCTGAAGAGAATGTGTTTCCATCAACTTACAGAGAGGCGTGTCTATTGTTGGTTGAGTTGAGGATTGAATATAAACAAATTCATTCATGTAAAAATAACTGTATTTTATACAGAGATGAATATGAAAACAAGGTAGAATGCCATGTATGCAAAGAGAAGAGAGATCCTATAGATGTACAAGGTCCTACAATTCCAAACAAGATTTTAGGTCACATGCCGATTATACCTAGACTTCAACAAATGTTTCGTTGCAAGTTAATTGCACAATTGATGGACTAGCATGCAAAGAATAGGAGTAAAGATGGATTCATGTGAATTATGGCTGACTCCAAAGCAATGAAATATAGAGGAAAAATGGCCAAGAAAATTCAAAGATAGCCCCGTAGTATTGGGTTTGGTCTTGTAATTGATGGAGTGTGCCCATTCTCTTTCCTAAGCTCAAATTATAGTGTTTGGCCAGTCAGATTGATAGTATACAATATTCCCCCATGGATGACTATTAGAAAGGAGCACCTTATGTTGACTCCCATTGTTCTAGGAAAACATCAAGTTAAAAACTTGGATGTTTATCTTGTGCCTTTTATGGATGATATACAACTGCTATGGAAAGGCATACGAATGTATGACATATCAAGTCCCCCATCAAATAGGTCCTTCATGTTGTATGGTGTGCTATGTTAGACTATTCATGATTTCCTAGGACTTGGTGTTTGTTTTGGTAAGATAAAATATTTACGTATTTACACTCATAATTTATTTCCATTACAACTTTCATACTTAGTTTTATGCTATTTTTTTATGTTATTAACATTACTTATTGAATTATAGGGCTTCAAACAAAGGGGATATTTGCATGTCCAAGATGTACAGAACAATTTCAAGGGTGATATTCTAAAGATCTACATAAATTTATTTACACAAACAACAGGGTTTTTCTACCACTAGATCATAAGTTTACAATTCGCCTGAAGAATCAATTTGATGGAAAAGTTGAAAATAAAGGCCCTCCCATGATTATGGGTCTAGGTGATTTGCTTAAGAAGTATGAAGATGCTGAATTGAAAGCTTGGGAGGATTTTTTTGATCAGGGTGATTCAATTGAAGAACCAAAACAAGTTGTAGTTAATATGCTAGAAGGAATGAAAAGGAAATCCATATTTTATGAACTCCCTTACTGGTAGGATCTATTAATATCTCACCTATTAGATCCTATGCACATCTTCAAAAATGTCCCAGATTGTATATTTTGACATATATTAGGCAAAGACAAGGACACCTTGTCTTCGAGGAGAGATATTGCTCTTTTGCATACCAAAATTGATAGAAAACATTTGTGGCCAAACAAGGAAAATGAAACATATGTAGAAGCTCCATGGATTTTGAAAAAAAAAGAGCTAGACCAACTAAAAAATGTCATCTGTTCAATAAGGACACCTACTAGCTATGGGTCATCATTGGCTAAAGCTTTTATAGTTGATGGACATATCACAGGATTTAAAACACATGATTTTCATAATTTTATGAAGGTATGATATATCTTCATCTAACATTTACTGGTAACATTGATTAAGTACTAAATATATTTTGATATTTTGTTGTGTGAGAAAAAATTACTAATGACCTTTTCATAAATGTGTTTGATAGCATATCATGTCATTAGCAATTAGGGGGGATTCTTGTCTTATAGTTGACTTAAGAAATGCCATAAGTCGATTGTTAGCATTTACAAGGTATGTGGTTATATGAAATGTTCATGTGTGAGAGACATAGAGATATTATATTGCATTTTAATTTTTGACTAAAGGTTCATACTAATTTACTATTCTTATATTAGGTGGGTGACCTCCAAGGAGATCCACGAATGTGAAGTGCCAAAATGGAAGAAGGAAATTGTACAATTTGTATGTGTATTTGAGAAGGCGCTTCCTATAAGTCTCATGGACCTACAAGTCCATTTACTTATACACCTAGTCGATGACATTGAATTGGTGGATGTCATATCAACGAGGTGGATGTTTTTATTTGAGAGGTATATCAAAAATCTAAAAGGATATGTCTGACAAAAGGCACATCCAGAGAGTTACATGGCTAAAGGGTATGTATTGAATGAAGCATTTTTCTTCCTGTGTGAATTCCTTGGTGAGGATTTTGAAGATGGTCCACGCTTCTAGGATGAAGAACGAGCATCAGATATTATTTATGGAGAAAAAACACAATCTAATGGTGTTCAAGTAGAAATTAGTAAGTAAATTCATGATTAGTGTGGTTTTTCTTGCAATCATTAATTTACTCTGTAATTTATTTGTCAAATTAACAGCATGACATTTGGAGTTTGAAATAAACATGTTGACATGTAATAGGTGTAGACGAAAGTGCTATACTCAAGAAGATCATTCTGTACCACATGGACTTTATGAAAAAATGGATCGATCTGTATGATAAAAAGAGAGAAGTGTTAGAAGCAAGGAAACAGTTTTAGAGATCGAACCCAAGGAGTACTCCACTTCCCACTAATCTGCTTGGGGAATAGGGCAAAGATTGCACACTAGAATGGGTTACTGAATAAATTTAAAATCAAATAGAAGATGTAGGTATAGATTCAAACATAACATAAGATGAAGTCAACATGTCTAGAGGATGTGAAAGAAAGGTACAGTTGGAATTTTACAAAATGTTGTTTCCTTACAGTTTTGACATTATTAACTATTTTAATATTCATCATTATATTTGTTTTCACTGAAATAAATGGTCTTTCATAGGTGAGGAAATATCCAGCAATGTGGTCATATGGTCGACATTATCATGTAGAAAGTGTAGATGTAAAGAGACGATCCTTCAATTGTGGCATCATGGTTGACTTCAAGTAATCTAATCAATCAAGCTCAAAAGATAATAATATAATTGAAGGGAATGTACAATATGTTGGGAAAATACAAGAAATTATTGAATTGGACTACCGCTCTTTTCAATGTTGTGTTTTTAAGTGTAGATGGTATGAAGTATTTGAGAGGACATGAAGACATGATACCCATAGTGGATTGTTTTCTATAGATTCCTCATGTTTCCTACCAGAGGATAAGGAGCCTTATGTTCTACCAATTCATTTTGAGTAGGTATTTCTTTAACTCAAACAAGAAGTGGTAGTGATCATTAATCTATTAATTTGTGTTTATTAATCAATAAAATTGCTATACCATACATCTAATATATTTATGTCGTTCATGTGCAGGTATTTTTCTATGAAGATATTTTGGACCTGAAATGGATATTTGTCATACAGTATGATCCAAGATGAAGGCATGTATTTGACGATGCATTAGTGGATACTGAGCAAAAAAATGATGTCCAACAAAATGAGAGAGGGATTAGAGAACATCAAAGAAATTGACATCCATGATGATGTTGAAGATGGTTATGTTTAGGCACAAGAAGACAACAATCTAGAGTTAGATGATGTTATGGAAGACAACAATATGGATGGTATAGAAAATGATGATCCAAATACATCTGGTAACAATATAGATGGTCTACAATCAAATTTCAATGATGATGAAGATGATGCATGTCAAGATGAGGATGATGATAATATTAAATACTTGAAAGAACATATGAACATTGACAATGATACACATGATGACATTGTAGCAGACAATAATGTTAATGACCAAGACTTCTAAATTTTTAGAATTATTAAATTTTTAGAATTATTTGCAATCCATGTTTAAAAAAGGATGATTCTTATGGCCTAAACTTTGTAATGCTTCAGTAATATTATTTGTGTCAATACAAATTACCTGTTGCAATATCGTTAAATTGTTTAATATTTGGTATGAATTGTTGGCTATAAAAATTAGGATTACTTGGATACAATTTCCTTTTCATTGCTTTATATTTTGCTTTAATGTCAAGGTCTCAACCTAATCCTCATTTTGCACTAAGAACAAACCTTAGGCTTAACACTACAATGGCCTCAATTCATTGCGAGGAAGTTATGATTAAGGATTTGATGACTACAACATATTTTAATGGGGAAGATGTTTTTCATCATAATGCACATGTCACACATATGGATAGGCAAGACATGAATCTTACTACACAAATACTTATATCAGACCTTTACGAATTTGAGCAATAATGTTAATTATTCAAATTTGATTGATGTATATATGTGAATGATTTGCATAAGCTTAGGTGACATTCAAGTTTCATGGGGATAAATTAGTATTTTTCTTACAAACACCACCTAAGATTTAGTACTTAGTTATCTCTGCTTATGAATATCCTTATTGCAATATGTTCTTCCCAATATTTAACCTAAAACATTTAATCTGCTCCTTGAGTAGAAGTAAAAGATTAAACATTTAATACAAAAAAACCCATATCCCACAACATGGAGACAGATAGCTAAATACATGCAATGAAGCATTACTCATATAACATCAACATGAAACTAAAAACATATATGCAAACATACATTTGATATATAACTCATAAACTTACACATGAAAGGAAGCAAGGTGTATGAAAATCACTTCCTACACTAATCTAATGAGGAGAGTGTTGTGCAAATTTAATTTAATCCTTACAATAATAGCAACATTATACATCTAACATAGATATTACAGCAATACACATAGAACCAGAAAGAAGACAGAAGAAGAGAGACAAAGATATAAAGTGGGGAAAACCCTTATCGGGTGAAAAACCCCACACTCAGAAACCTGCACAATGTATTATCAAAACGGAATATGGTTTACAATACACTTACATTGCAAGCTTCAATAGTCATCGACACTCATGTTTGGAGTCAATCTAGCAGTGTAATAGTACCTGTAAATCACATACTACATCTGCTCCTCCAAGCACCTATTTTTATATAGAATATACAAGATAAAATTGGCTCTATCTTGGAATGGGCGTCCAACTTGGCCTCATCGCCCAAAACCCATGCCTATGGACATTTGGTCAACATTGTAGAATGTGTCTGACACTTGTCTACAGTTCCCATCCCAAAGAGGTCACCTATTTCCAAAATAGGCTATGACAGATGCTCTTACAACTCTTATGACCGTCATAGAATCTGTCATAGCGGTTACAACTTACAGATGTAAGAGAATCTATCATACACAGGCTATAAACAACATATTCTATTACAACATGTTATAGTCCACCTTGGGGCACCCAAAGATGCCTTTTTCAAAGATGCTTCATGACACATCTCTTCACCTATCTTACAAGCTTCTATTTCTAACTCTTACATGTCATAACTTCGTCATAGGAATTGGTCATAACCATTTCGGTCAAACATTCCCTTACACAACATCCAAGATGCTGACACATGGAAAAATACTCCTACCATAAAGTGGGATGCCTATCTCCTCATGTAAGGATAAAATTACAAGTTGTCATCTTCCATGTAGGATGACACATCACCGTGCCACATCCCACAAAATGACAATATAGAATTTACAATTAATTTACAACATAGGCAATGAATAAATAAATACAATCATAAATAATGCAATGAATTACCAAGGTTGAGACACCTTAATTCCCAACATTCTCTCACTTGTCGAACACCTTGTAAGAACCAATAGAATAACATGATTTAATTGCTATAGGCCGAGAGGCCCTTAGACTCTTAACACCATCTGAACTTCTCTATGCCCACTGGCTTCATCAATGCATCTACAACATTCTTCAAAGTATCTACCTTATCCAAATTTACCTTCCCATCCTCTACCATGTTTCACACGAAGTGAAATTGAACATCAATATGCTTTGTTCTGGCATGGAAAGTTAGATTCTTTGCAAGGAAAATCACACTTTGACTGTCATAACTAATTATAATCCATCCCGCATCAACACCAATATCTGAACACAATCTCTTAAGCCAAATGGCTTCCTTACAAGCATGATTTTTTGCTATATAATCAGCTTATGTCCTGGACAAAGAAACCACGGGTTGTCGCTTACTCATCCAACTAATAGCACCACCAAATAGTGTAAACACATAAGCACTAGTAGATCTCCTGCTGTTAATGTCACCTGCCCAATCTAAATCCACAAATCCATGAATATTAATAAAATATGGAGGTCCTATAACATTACCATGATAGCATATGGAATACTCAGAAGTACCCCTCAAATATCTGAACACTTGCTTAACTGCATCCCAATGTATCCATCCAGGATTAGCCATAAATCGACTAAGAACTCCCACTGCTTGGGCAATGTCTGGTCTCGTGCAAACCATAACATCCATCAAACTACCAACACTAGCATAAGGTACTTTGGTCATGTCCTTGAGCCCACTAGGAGATTTTAGACAATCCTCAATAGACAACTTTGTCCCCAAAGAAACAGGAACACACAATGGTCTATAATCTGCCATGCTGAACCTACCCAACATGGTCTTCACATACTTACTCTGGCTTAACCAAAGTTTTCTGTTAGTTCTATCTCTTCTAATTTCTATTCCTAGAATGTACCTGGCTACCCCTAAATATTTCATTTCAAACTATGCTGACAACTGAGACTTAAAATCAGAAATCATATTCTTACCCTTCGCAATGAGAAACATATCATCAACATACAGTGCAACAATGAGAAAATGATCACCATCAAATTATAATACACACAGTGATCTGATTTTGATCTCACAAATCAAATAGACAACACAAAGGCATCAAACTTCAAGTACCACCTCCTAGGAGATGCTTCAAACCATACAAAGACTTCTTTAATTTGCAAACCAGATTTTTATTACCTTTCACCATGTAATGCTCTGGCTGTGACATGTAGATTTCTTCCTCCAAGTCACCATGAAGGAAAGTTGTCTTCACATCTATTTGTTCTACCTCTAAGTCATAACCTGCTACAAGAGACAACATGAATCGAATGGATGTCAACTTTACAACGGGAGAGAAGATCTCACCATAATCTATACCCTCCACTTGTGAATACCCCTTCGCAACCAATCTGGCCTTATACTTCTCAACACTGCCATCTGCACCAAATTTCTTCTTGAACACCATTTGTATCCAACGGGTTTCTGTCCAGGAGGCAAAGGCACCAAGTCCCAAGTTTGATTCTTTTTCCAAATAAGCCATTTCATCCTCCATGGCCTCCTTCCACGAACCTACATCTTTCATGTCCATAGCCTCTTTCAGGTTGCTTTCTTATTCATGTAGACCTCCTCAAGAGCTGAGGTTGAGGTTCAGCTTCTTCATTTGAGCTTTCAGAGCTGCAAGAACTCTCCTCATCATCAGGTCCAACATTATCTTTTTGTTTAGTCTTCTTAGGAGTAGCAGGAAACTAAACAATATCCTCTTTCTTTTCTTTTTCTTATGGTTGTAAAATAGTGGAAGAAGGTGTAAGCTCTCTGAAGATGACACTTCTACTATACAACACTTTTTAAGCCACATGATCCCAAAGCTTGTATCCTTTCATACCGACCACATAGGCAATGAAGATACACTTAATAGCCTTGTTCTCCAATTTTAACTGATTCTCCCTAGGCACATGTGTATATGCCTCACAACCAAAAATATGAAGATTCCTTATTGAAGGCTTTCTACCAAACCACACCTCCATGGGTGTCTTTCCAACAAGAGCTGATGTAGGAGATCTATTTACAAGATAGAAAATAGTGGCAACAGCTTCAGCACAAAACTTTTGTTCTAGGCCAGCTCCACTAAGCATACTCCTAGCCTTCTCCATCAGTGTCCTCTTCATCCTCTCTGCAACTCCATTTTGTTACAGAGTGTATGGAGTTGTCTTATGTCATTCAATCCCAAGTTCCTTGCAATATTTATCAAATTCTATAGAACAGAGCTCACCACCATTGTCAATTCTCAAACACTTAATCTTTTTACCAATCTAATTTTCAACAAAGGCCTTAAACTCCTTAAACTTACTATAGACTTCAGATTTGCTTCTGAGAAAATAAATCCATGTCCTACTATAGTCATCTATGAAAGATATAAAAAATATAGATTTTGATAACGAAGGAACATTAACATGACCAAATACATCAGAATGAATAAGGTCCAACACACCAGAAGACTTGTGAGAACTTGAATAAAACTGAACACGGTTTTGTTTTCCATATATGCAATGTTCGCAAAAGTTGAACTCAAGATTACAATCATCTAACCCCTCAATGAGGTTTTTATTTTTTAGGGTAAGTAGACCCTTCTCACCAATGTGGCCAAATCTCTTATGCTATAACATTGTCTTTTCAGTAGGAAGCTTAACTTCCAAGGCATGAATACAACCATCATGAATAGAGACAACAGATTTTTTCATAGCTCGTTCAGATGGTGGGGATGAAGTGACTTCTGCCCTCTTCCTTGAGTCAGAAGAACTATTGCATTGTGAAATGTATGCCTCCAGTTGAAACAAAGTACCTCTCCTAGTACCTTTAGCAAGCACCATAGCTCCTCTAGTCATCTTGCATCCTTCTTTCAAAAAGATAACTTGCACACCTGCATCATTCAACATACTTATAGAAAGTAGGTTTCATGCTAAGCCTGGGATTTCCATAACCCTAGAGATCCCCTTCACTCATCCATTAGGGAATCAGATAGAGACTCTTCCATAACCAACAATCTTCAGATGAGAGTCGTCACCCAGGTACACCTTTCCACCATTGAGCTCCTCATACCTAGTGAACTAGTCTCGATGCGAGGTCATGTGCAATGATGCACCAGAATCAATCAACCACACATCATCAGATGCATGGGTTGCTACGGAAGTGATGAAGGCATCACCATCATCTTGTGACTTGCTAGAATCTAAATTTTGGTTCTTCTTCTTTTTCTTTTCCTCTTTGCATTCCTTTTGGAAATGCCCAGATTTACCATAGTTCCAACAGATAGCCTTGGACTTTCTAGGAGATTTGGATCTACCCTTCTCAACTTTCTTGTCCTTCTTTTTGCCTTTCTCCTTGGGTCTTCCACGAATTGTAAGAGCCTCTTTGGCTAGCTCAGAAGACTTTCTCCGCATCTCTTCAGACAACAGCGAAGAAACCACTTCATCCATTTTGAATGTGGATGTGGTGCTTCCAATAGCCATGACAAGATGATCCCACGAGTCTGAAAAAGAACAAACTAAGGTCATACAATGATCCTCCTCCTCCATCTTCACACCAATGGATGTCAATTGTGCAACCAGCATGTTAAAATCATTCATATGTTCTATAACAGAACCTCCATCCTCCATTCAAAAGGAATACAACTTCTTTCTCAGAAAAAGTTTGTTAATTGGGGATTTGGCTCGATACACATCTCCCAACTTCTTCCAAAGAAAGTTTGCAATAGCCTCCTCATGCACATTTAATAGGATAGAATCAACAAGACTAAGTCTTATGAGACCCTTAGCCTTCCGATCCTTGAGATCTCAATCAACTTGTGACATTGCAGTTGGTTTTGTTCCACTAATAGTTTCCTAGAGGTCTCGACCAACAAGCATGTATTCCATCTTGAGCTTCCACAACTCAAAATTAGTGCCATTGAATTTCTTCACCTTTATCCTTTAGGATGAGCTAGCCATCTCCTTGTTGCAATAAGATTCAAAATACTCTACATAGACTCCCACTCAACTTAAGATCAGCTCAAAAAAACCCTACACAATAGCTAAGACCAAAAGTGGCCAAGCTCTGATACCAACTGAAAGGAAGCTAGGTGTGTGGAAATCACTTCTTACACTAATCTAATGAGGAGAGGGCTATGCAAATTCAATTTAATCCTTACAATAACAGCAACATTAAACATCTAATAGAGATATTACAGCAATACACATAGAACCAGAAAGAAGATAGAAGAAGAGAGACAAAGATATAACGTGGGCAAAACCCTTATCGAGTGAAAAATGCCACACTCAAAAACCTGCACATTGTATTATCAAAACTGAATATGGTTTACAATACACTTGCAATGCAAGATTCAATAGTCTTCGACACTCATGTTTGGAGTCAATCTGGCAGCGTAATAGTACCTATAAATTACATACTACATCTCCTCCTCCAAGCACTTGTTTATATATAGAATATACAAGGCAAAACTAGCTTTATCTTGGAATGGGCATCCAACTTGGCCTTATGGCCCAAAACACATGCCTATGGACACTTGGTCAACATTGTAGAATGTGTCTGACACTTGTCCACAGCTCCCATCTCGAAGAGGTCACCTATTTCCAAAATGGGCTATGATCTATGCTCTTACGACTCTTACAACCATCATAGAAATTGTCATAGTGGTTACAACTTATAGCTGTAAGAGAATCTATCATACACAAGATATAAATAGCATATTCTCTTAAAAAATGTCATAGTCCACCTTGGGGCACCTAAAGATGCTTCATGACACATGTCTTCATCTGTCTTACAATCTTCTATTTCTGACTCTTGCATGCCATAACTTCATCATAGGAATCTGTCATAATCGTTTTGGTCAAACATTCCCTTACACAACATCCAAGATGCTAACACATGGCAAAATACTCCTACCACAAAGTGGGATGCCTATCTCCTCATGTGAGGACAAAATTACAAGTTGTCATCTTCCATGTAGGATGACACATCATCGTGCCACATCCCACAAAATGATAATATAGAATTTACAATTAATTTACAACATAGGCAATGAATAAATAAATACAATCATAAATAATTCAAGGAATTACCAAGGTTGAGACACCTTAATTCCCAACAACACACAAGAGATCGAACAGCCCAAAAAGCTCTATATTTTCATTACTTTTCTAAAATTTCTAAGTCTTCAACAACCATAAAATGAGTAATACAGTTCCATATATAACAGGAATGTGTACCCTCAGGATTTAATACATTGTCTTTCAAATACAATGGATACAGATAGACACCAAATAGCATTGAAGAAATATTAATTGCATTGAAGGAAAAGAGAAGAAGATGTGGTTGGCCTTGAGAAGCACGCAAAGCTGCCTGGGGATCTGCATTGTTGTGGTTGGGAGATAGTGGTTGAGTCGTCATCCCAGAGATCCATACTTGTTTTGCCACTCACTAAATGTACTTTCAACTGGACAAGGGAATGAAATGATTTCTTCTATCTTACCATTGTGGCTGACATATTTTGCATCTAGGATACTTTTGACATTTTTATTAAATAATTCAAATGTAATGTCGACAACATGCAACCTATCAAGCATCCAACTTAACACATGCAAAGCTGCGTCTCCCTTATCACAACAAGCTGGAATTAACTGATTTCCATTATCAATGATTTCCTACTTCCACTTGTTCATATCTTTTATTGTCCCATCAGCTTCTAGAATGTGGGGTAACCACTTTGTGTCCTCCTTCTCAATTGCTTGCATTTTATCATTCAATATTGTATCCAATTTCAATTGATGATTAGCCACATCCTTAAATTTCCCTAGCATACCTGCTACTAACTCCATCTCAAGAGGGGCATTTAGATCATATTTAGAGCACTTGAGAAAATATCTAATTTTTCCAGTTCTTGGTAGCCACCTGGTCTCCCTGGTTGACAACCTCTGTTTATCTGATTCATGTTTCTCAAGTGCTATCCTTCATTGGAAGTAGGACCTATGGGTCTCCTCCAACCCGGACAATATCTTGTTGATCCTATACTTGATCAAATTTGTGGCTACATCCTCCACTTTACTTTCTATATCTTCCTTCAGCTCTTTATTTTCCTCTTTTAGTTCCTTTATTTCTTGAAGCAGAGGTTGTGTGTCCACTAGTAATGACTCTGCAGTCTATATAATTGGAGGGGTTTGAGATGGGCCAACTTCCAACTGAGGTTGACTCTCATAAGTATTAAGCCTGGCCATTGCTTCTATGTATTTATCCAATAATTCATTATACTCTTTCTGCAGTTTGAGTTTTGTTGCTTCTGCAAAATGTGTTGTTTGTACATTTAGGATGGCTGCCTGACGAGCAGGAGTGTCTAACATTACTGTGATTTCATGAAAGAATTTTTAATTCTATTTTGAAGAAAACCAACCAAATGATCTAATTTAAAGGATTTTAACTTAGGGTAGAGACCAATAGATATAAATCATTTAGATGGACTTCAATCAACTTCAACCAGAAACCAATCAGATAACCACACATGAACAACAAATGTGTCCTGACAAATTATATGAATTTGAATAATTTAAAAGAACCACTCTGGAGACAGCACATCAACATGTAAGCATGAAAATTAACACAACAATTGAACACTGAAATAGATCATTGAATCTGAGAATATTCTGCTCCATTATATTTTCTTCAAAGTATATATATATATATTTGCATAAGCCTTCTGAAAGTATGAGAGATGATGGATGAAAAGTAATTTACTAAATATGCTTCTACTTCCTACTATTGCATCCTTTCTCTATCATAAAATGACTAACTTATATAACAATATTTTGAAGAGGATGTGCCTCTTCATAAGTGTCTTTTGGAACTTAATAACAACTTAACAATAATAAACAACACTTTAATCTCTAGTTAGCCACAAATGGATCTGGGACATATGATCTGAGTACTTTTGGCTCAGGTGTGTATCGGCATACTCCACAGCATTCCTTGCTGCTATCTCCATTGCTATCATCTTCTCTAGATGTCGACAGGCTTCTCGTAATGTTGGATCCTTGTCTTTGGCTGTCACCAAAGCTCCCAGTAATATCAATTGGCATTCCTTTGTCCACTCTTCCTAATTTTTCAAATCTTTCTTATCACTGAACAATGTAGGAATGCCTTCTTTTGAAGCCTCTATGAATTCTTTACCCTCTACTTGAAGTTTTTCATGATACCTTTTATGTTTCTTAATTAAGTCTTCAGCAATGGTGATTGCTTCAATATCAGGAGTTTCTCTGTTCTATATTTCATGAAGTTTCTCATGGAGCCTGTCATTTACCCTGTTATGCTCTTGAATGATATTGTGATTTTTGGCATGTGTATTCCAAAACCTTCTCATCCAAACCATCATATTTGTATACCTCTTTTGAAGTACCACATAAAGTGTGTAAATCGTGACTTGAGATACCTGATCATCCAACTGTAATTCTTGGCCTTTGTTTTTTTTCTTGTGAACCCTCTCCCTGAGTCAATCTTCTGGTAGATCCTCCAAATGCATCCTTTAGAAAATCATTTTCCTTAGTCATTTTCTCACAGATTAGCTTGTACATATCTCTTTCCTTGATCAACATTTGAATTTGAGATTTGTTTAATTTGGCAACATTTATGCCAATATCAGCTGTGACTATAGGATTAGTCTCACCTGCTTTCAATGTCATGACATGTCCAAATGCCTTTTCTGTATTGATGACTGCAAGCTTCTTGTGTGGAGGGTACAAAGCCCAAATTATAAGAGAATTTTCATCAGCATTGTATTTTGTCCCAGTATAAACTTCTGTCACTCCTTCTGGATTGAGTTTGTATTTGTCAGTATCACTATGTAAAAAATTGTCAAAGATTAAAGCAAAATTCATGTCTAAACCTAGAAAGATCATCACACCAGACTCCACTAATAATTGTCTTCCATTATCGGGAGTCATCTCTCTTATCTCATTTTCCACTTTTGTTTTCAATGCATCCAACAATTGTTTTTCATTATTTGGTGTGATGTCTTCAGCAGATTCTCTTATTTCTTTTCCCTTGTGCTTTTACAAAAAAGACTTGAACTCAGGAGAATGAATAAATTGATCATCAGAAATAAAAGATGTATAGGCTAATTGCTTGGCATCTGTATCAAAGTGATGTATTTTTATTGCATTGGTACAACTTTTGTAATCTCAGGTTGATCTATGTATTTCTTTAGGCATTATTATTATTTATGTGTATTCAATATGATCGCCAAGACCAACTGAATATCTCTTCGATAAGATGTATCGTTTGGCAATTTTATTTTGTCGGGAGGACTTCTTAGTTTTCTTGTCCATGTGCATGTCTTTTACTCTTAATTCTTACCTTTTCGGGGAGACATTGTAAAGCTTACCCGATGTACTAGTTGGAGGAATGATTCATACCATCATCGGTGTAACTTCAACCATCGCTATGAGATTCACATGCCATTCTAATGCTTTGGGTCTTCCCGATATGTTTCTCCATTACTTTATTCATTGGTATGACTCTTCCCAAAATATCCTTGCAATCTTCACTATCGGCATAACCCACATAGTCAGCGAGATCAAATGAATTCACTCTGATTGCATATGTCCCTTCGATGTGCATCCTTTGTTATTCAATGTGATGGGACAAGTCAACAAGACTCTTAGCTAAACTTTGTGGTCTTTATCATCAGAGTGACCCATGCAGTCAGAGAGACCTAGGGAGCTTTCTCCGATTATATATGTTTCCCTAACACAATTGTTAAACTTTTTGCTCTGTCAGTGTGAGTGTGCACATCTCTCCCTAATACACATCCATCAGTATGAGGCACAACATCGGTATAACTTGGAGATCTTGTTCTGACTATCTTATTTTTGCTAATGAATATTAATCGGTGAAACATTAAGTGACATCTTGTCGATCATTTATTCTTGTTGTCTATGGACCTCTTATCACTAAGAGTTTACTTGTCTCTCCCTGACCATGGATAAAATAATTTGTATAAGATTATGACTTTAGGATCTTGAAAGACATGCCCAAGGTCTTGCCGATGAGGATGAAATTAAGGTTTTCTTGACTATGATCATGGAAATGTTTATCAAGGTCAGATTGCTGGGATTTAATAGAGGTTATAATATGGATCTTGTCACACAAATTTTAGGCTAAAATGGATCTTGTCACACAAATTTTTGCAATTTGTAGTGATCATAGAATTACAAAGTGGCCAATTTATGTGTGGTATGTTGGTTCTCAAAAACATAGGTTTTTAGACCACAAGAGGGTACCAATCCCTTGATACATTTTTCATCAACAAGATAGGGTTTATACAACAAAATCCCCTACTCTTTTGACACTACTAGGCCTAGGTGGGCGTACCTAATCAATAAGGTAGATTTGGAAATATGGATGGATTGTGGTTGGGCAATTTTACTCACTAATGGCACACAAACATGAGATATTTGCAGGGTTTGTTAACTACTTTCTAACAAGAATGCTTGAAATATAAAGAATGTGAGTTATACTTGTATGAAATACTCTAATATTGACCGGTGCTTAATTTACTGGGTAAATAGAGTTGATGAGTGGATTATGATACTACAGATAGGGTTTTATAAGATGTGTAGATTCACTTCATCGCTTGACTCTAACAGTTGGGTACTTTTATATATCTGCACCTTATGCAGATGTGCAAGTATATCAGTTACCTAGACTCTTCTTAATGATCCTAGTGATATGCTCTTATGTTACTGTGAAGTTGTGAAAGGATTTTTAATTCATATGTGAGGAGAAACCAATTAAGACAATTTATTTGAAAGGATTTTAATTCAGTTAGGAACCACTCAAAGTAGACTACTCAAAAGGTAATTTTAATCCTACTGCACATAGAAACCAATCAACAGCACCACACAAGTACAACAAATGTGTATTGACAAATCAAATGTATTTTCACACTTAATTTGAATAACATAAGCAACCCCTTTGGAGACAATCAAATAACATATGAGTATAATATATCCACACAACTATTGAACACTTGAAAGTAAACCAATATTTATGCAAACACCTTCTCCATTTATATTTATCTTGAAAATATGGATACTACTTGCATAAGTCTAAAATTTGATAATAGATGAACTGATGAAAAGCTAATAAAGACTTCTATTCTTCTCCTAATTGCTGATGATCCTCTAACCTCCTACCACTATATGTTTATATAACCATATTCAGAAGAGGCATGCCTCTTCATAAGTGTCTTTTGAAACTTTTGACTAATAATTACAATTTTCATTAGGCTTTAATAAGCCACAAATGGATTTTGGTAATATAATCTAAGTATTTTTGGCTCAAGTGAGTATCTACACATTCCATAGTGGTCTTTGTAACAAATTCCATGGCAACCATTTTCTCCATGCAGGCGCAGGCCCCTTCCAATGATGGGTCTTCATATTTCACTGCTTCCAATGCTTCGTGTAGGATCATTTGTCATTCCTTTATCCAGTCTTGCTAACTTCTCAGATTTTTGCCATCATTAACCAATGTAGGTACACCTCTTTGAGAGACATTAATAAATTCATTAGCTTCTTCTTGATGTTCCTCATGAAAAAACTGTATGTGCCCTGATTAATTCTTTTGCATTGGTAATGGCTTCATCATCAGGAGTGCCTCTGTCATGGATTTCTTGGAATTTTTCCTAGAGTTTATCAGCCAACCCCTTGTGTTCTTGGAGAGCATTTTGATTGTTAGAATAGGACACCCAAAACTTATCCATCCATACCACCATGTTAGCATGTCTCCTCTTGAATGCACTCTCTCCCCTGGGGTTAGCATCCTGGTTGGGACAGAATCTTTCAAGAAATCATTTTCTTTGTGTATTCATTCACAGTGCAGTTTGTACATATCCCTTTCTTCAATCAGCATTTGAATCTATGCTTTATTTAACTTAGCAACATTAATACCAATATCCGCAGTGACCATAGGATCTGTTTCTCCTACTTTCAGTGTCATCACATGGTTAAATGCCTTCTCTGTGTCAATAATAGCAATCTTTTGGTGTGGAGGGCACATGGCCCATATCATAAGTGATTCTTCATTAGGATTATATCGTGATCCAATGTACACTTTTGTCATACCTTCTAAGATAAGTTTATGTTTGGCATTATTATTGTGCAAAAAACTATCAAAAACCAAAGAAGACTTCAAATCCAAGCCTGAAAAAATCATCACACCAACTTCTTCTAGGAGTTTCCTCCCTTTCTTCGGAGTCATATTTTTTATTTCATTTTCAACATCTATTCTCAGAGTATTCAATAATTATTTTTCATTATATGGTGTGATATTTGAAATAGATTCTCTGACTTCTTTGCCTTTATGTCTATACAATAAAGATTTAAATTCTAGGGACTGAATAAACTGATCATTTGAAACAAAAGAATTGTAAGCCAGCTGCCTGGCATCTATATCAAGTGTTTCCTCAATTTCCAATTCTCTATTTAAAGGCTCATATTCTTTAATTCTGAGTTTAGGAATTATATCGGAGTGGGCTTGGGGTCTTTCATAATGGGATCCTTCACTATCAGAGGATAACACCTCTACCTCTTGTGCCTCTCTCCTCCTCCTTTTCACTTCTTGATTATACTCATCAATGGCAAATTCGACCTCTGCATCTTCCAAATTCCTGAAAACATCATCATGTTGAAATGGAATATGAATATATCCACTCAAATTTTGTTTACTTCTTGCATAATCAGTAAACCCTTCAGGGTCAAACCCTTTTCTTGACATTGCCTTTCTTAAATTAAAGTGCAATAGTTTGTCATGAATGAGGTTGTATCCTTCTCTAGACAATAAAGTCCCCAAATATAATGTACTTGGCATAAAAGATTGTTTATCATAGGCAATTAAGTTCATAACATTTGAGTAATCTAATTGTCTGATGATTTCCAAGTATGCGATTATGTCTGGTACTATTTTAGGCAATAAGAATGGCGTATCTTCAAACCCATATACCCTGATCATTGTGGAATCTAGAAAACAATACCAATCACCCCAGTTGTGATTGACAGTTGGTGGTCCACCAAAATCCTTAGGCCTTAAAAACCTTTTAATCTCATCTAACAAAGAATAGCTACATAGAAACCATAGCATCTGTATAGTGTTTTAACAAAGAATTCTTCAAAATGTGCATAACTAGAATTCACAAACCTAGTATCCCATAAGGAAGTCCATAACTGTATGGGTAACAACTGACCATTCTTATCAAATTGTGCAATTTTTAGTTGTTGTGGCCACATTGTTAATTCTTGTCCATAGTATAAAACCATATGCATAAGAGCAGAGTAATGCTTAAAACTTATTGTTGGAGCACCATTTTTAATGGCCATCAGTCTTGAATCAATCCCCTTAGAGAGGTGGGAGGCATAATCAAAAGCTCTAGCATGGTGGCACTGGATATTGACCATGGGTGCTATGGACACGAATTCAGGGACCTTTGTTCCCAGTACTTGTCCCACTGAATAATATGTGTATTTCATATAAGGTTCAAATAGATCTACATGAAAAGGAGGTCCATCACCTTCCTCGAGTGGCACCAAATTCCCTTCTTCTCTAGGTCTATACAATGGCAATCTCCAACCCTTGTAAGTGGTATCCATTCTCAAGTACTCTTTTTTTTTAAATCTTCATATATTATAGGAGTATTGTAGGTGTCATCGAGGGCAAAAACTTAACATACTACATTCTTGGATACATGAATAAATGGCTCCCCTTGTAGGTTGCAAATGGCTTTTAGGTCAGGGTTGTAATGATAAGCTAGGAGTTTTACAAGATCTATGTTCACAAAAACATCTATGACAACTAGCTTTCCTAGATTAAAATTCCACGGGTTACAAACAAGTTCCAATCTATTCCATCTGTAGTAGTAAAACATAAATAACTCATATCCCCTAATAGGGGTCCATATGTTCCCTACATGTTTATATTTATCTTCTAATTTTTCCACATCTGCCCTCAATTGTGTAGTTCTTCTAGCCTTAGGGCCTAAACTAGGTAATTGGTCTATAAGGTCTTGATTAAGTTTTCTTTTGTATGTTTTTTCCCCTTTCCCTGTCTCAACCTTCTACTTTTTTCCCTTGGTTTGGCTAGTTTCAGTCTGCTGCTTTCTTTTTGTTTTGGAAGGACCCTCCATTCTATCTCTATGTTGAATACTGGATTTAACCTTATAATCAATCAGCAACATGAAGGTTTGCAATGCTTACTTGTATGTGCTCAGTGTTGTGAATTTCTCAGTGTCTCAGCAAATCCCCCGCTCTTCCATTGTAACCCTCAGAAACTTGTTTTGATTTTCAATTCGTTATGAACCAGAGCAATTTGTATGAGATTATGCTCAGGTGACCATTAATGTTGGCTATTGGAATTGAATGCAATAGGCTTCTTGGGCTCCGAAAGTGTCAAATCAATTAATGAATTACATCAGGCAGACTATTTTAATCTCATGTCAATTTGTATGTTTGTTTTGGCACCATCTTATGATTATATGTTTTCAGTCGATCACCAAGACTAGCTTTATATCTCTTTGATGGGAGGTGTTCCTTTAGTTCTTTAATCTTTATCGAAGAGACTCTCATCAATCTTGCTTAGGTCCATATTACTTGTCTTTTTCTATTTTTAACATTTCAGGAAGACTTTATTAATTTCACCCTGATATCCAGGTGGTTCTTACTGTCAAAGTTCTTTTGGACATCGGCGAGTGTTTTCCCAATGAGCAGTGGTTATCTTATAGTCATCGGGTTGACAATCATCATCACTAAGAGAATAGAATGTCCCTTCCATATATCAAGTTTTGCCAATAATGTTTTCTTATGTCTTTTGTTCATGGGGAACATCGAAGAGACTCTTGTCGAGATCCTTTAGTTTCTTCCTATCGGAGTGACTTATAAAGTCAGGAAGATATAGCGTATCGATTTATTGGCAAGAGAACATATATCTTTTGCCGATCTTATATCTATCAGTATGACCTTTGAGATCGACATAGTTTAAAACTTTCATTCCAATTTTATATCTCTCACCAATACAACATTTTATCGACAATACATTATATTGTCTTCCTGATTGTTTTGCACAATTGTTGTCTCTAGGTTCTTTGATTGGTGTAACTTCATTTAGGTCTTCCCAATATATATGAAAATATTAGTTAGGGGATTATGACTTATTTGGTCAGAAAGACATATGTGATCTTGCCGATATGGGTTAATTACTTCTATTTGCACAACTATAGCTAGGGAAATGATTATTTCAAAGGTCATATTTTATGAAATTGTCATGGGCTACAATATGGATCTTGTCACACAAATTTGAACCTATTTTAATCACAAGATCAATGTATGGCAAATTTCTATGATATTTGGATGACAAGTGAGTGATTGTTGATGAAAATGGGGAAGCATTTTTAGCTCCAACATGGTATATATCAAGGATAAGTAGATGTGGACTAAGAAAATTGTGAGATTTTTTCAGTCCTAACAGCAATAGAGGCCTTTGTGAACCTAATGATAACATTTCCATTTCCAAACAAGATAGACATGGTCCTAGGGTCATACCTAGTTGCTATAGCTCTCATCAAGTCTGTGTTTACAAAGACATCAAGTCATATTAATTTGGCTAAGTCAAGGGTCTAGGAATGGCAGATTGGGGCTCTATAATCAATTTGCTTGTACCAATGCTCAAACAGACTCCAAGCAGACACAGGGATCCTAGCATCTCGATAATCTACACAGAGGTCATATATTTTGTCATTTTTTCCAAACTCTCCTAATTTTGTTAGAGGTTTCTTAGATGATCCGGGACATTGAATCATGATATCCTCATCTAGTGTATGCTTTGAGGTCGAAGCTTGACCTGACTAACTCATTTTGTATTTGTGCAAGCAACCTAGGGTTTATGCAATCAACAGCTACTCTAAATGCTTCGGAAAGTACTTCCAAATAGATAGACTAAGTGCAGGGGAGAGACAATAACTTACTAGTGTTTTTTACGTCGTAGAGGCTCAAAATTGCTTCTCCTTGCTTGTTTTGATGATTCTCTAGCTCTGAACGCAATTGCTTCTTGAAAAATGAGAGGAAATGTTTAGAATTATGTTTTATAACATCAAATTCCTATACCACTCTCTATATTAATGGAGGTCACTGCAACTATAACTCTACTTGTGCCACAGTAATTCAAAAATCTCCTTTGTTTGCAAGTTTGAATTTGGACTGTTGATCGCTTCATGCCTTTCTGGAATCCATGACTTTGATTCATTGACTAGATTTGACAATCTTTGTTGACAAGTCATCACCCAATGAAAATGAGCCAAATCATTAGTACCTTCCCTACATTTTATGTCATCCTTAGCCCAGACTAGATGCGTGTCACCTTTTCACAGCGTCACAATCGGGGAGGGCCCACCATATACCTACTGTGCGATGGTGCGATATAGCATCCATGCACCTTTATTATAATTGCTTTTCAATTGGTGCACGCTACGTGTTGTTATCTCGCTACCTCGTAGTGAATATTCCTCTTGGAAAGATTCCCTCGCACTAGAGCACAGCCGTTAGATCTTAGGCTTGCTCTATGGACATGTGGCAGTAGACAGCTGGCTAAGGTAAGATTTTGAACTAAACACCTCGTAAGCAGATTAGACAGGTGGCAGCCTGTCACGGCCGGGTGCTGGCATCATCTGATATGCTTCGCGACGGTGGAATATTCACTTTATAAGACCTTTGGACATTTGAACATTGATTAAGCACTAAATTCGGTGCTAAATTCGGTGCTAAATTGCACCTAATTTAGCACCTACTTGTTCTGATCGGTGCAAAAAATACCAAAAATAGCAACATCCCAATAAATAGCACCAACTTTTTCAAAAAATTGGAGAAAAATACATTAAAATAGTGGGTGGAAGCAAAAAATAGAGCTAATCATAGGGATTTGTTGTAGTGCAAGAAATCACTTGGTCAATCTCACTTGACACGACTGCTACAGTGGAAAATCCCACCACAATATCTAGTGGAAGATATTGTGTAAAATCCATTCTATGTGACAAGTTCCATGATCTTTTGCCATTGCATCTGCATGAAACAAAAACTTCCACCACATTTTCTCAGTCACGATAATCTATCTGAGTGTCTCATATTTCACCGTCATTCAATCTCTAATCTAGAGGATGAGTGGCTATAGAGTTCATCTTATTGACATCAATTCCCATGTGGTTACCATCTGCATCCTAATCTAAAGTATTATATGTGTCGAATCCAACAGCTAGAAGTTTGTTAGATGACTTGTCGTTATTGTCGGGAGTTAAAAGGCCAAGATACCCGCCCACTCCTTTGAGTGATACTTTGTAAGCCGATTCTTTAGGTGCCATGAAAAAAGCAAGCCCATCCCCACCATCAGGCCTAGAATTTGATGGTCTATTTGGTTGTTTTTGTCATTTTAGACTGTATTTTACAACTCTAAAATTTATTGGACTGTATACTTTGACTTGCTAAATTTTTATATAACCGTCTGTAAAATTTTATAATAAGCAAATATAATATAGTATTCTTAGTTATAATATATATATATTAATAAAAATATAAATAATGTATCTTGAATATATATTAAATTAGAATGTTTATTTTAATAAATTTTAAAAATTATAAACAAATCTTTCTATTGTTTTTTTTTAATTTTTAAAAATCAATTTAGAAAGTAATCTTTGCTTTCTCTATAATTTCTAATTTCTAATTTAGAAAAAAACAAAGCACAAGTTTTTTAATTTTTAATTCATTGTTTATTATATATGGAATAAGATAACTTTACAAATTACAATTACAAATACACATATTAATCAGAGTTGTAAATTGTGTTTGCAATTAAGAGTTGAATTGCAACTATTTATAGGGATTAAAAAAATGTTGCTACTTCTTCCATTTTAGAAATTGTATTGAAGTGTGTAGAATATTTTTTATTTAGGTACTTCAAAAATGTCTTCAAAACAGAAGAAACAAGCTACCATTGGGAAAATGTTTAAGTGGTCTGGAGAGAAGTGTTCTAAAACTTCTAGTAATTCAATGTTACATGAAGAGTCTCAGAATAACCGTTTGAAAAAAACATTTAAAGAAATTTTCTGCTCCTCTTCAGATGATGATGTAGATGAAGATGCATATCAAGTTGGGGAGGGATCTAATATTAATCAAGGGATACAAAAAGTACAAGTAAAAAGAAAATTTTGCATGGAACGGTTAGAAAAATTTGCTTGGTTAAATCATTTTGAGTGTGATGGCAAGACATTAATGAAATGTATTTATTGTGAGAAGTATAATATGTTAGGGCCTTGGGGTATAGGGGATGGATGTATCAATTTACAACGTGATTCTCTTATCACTCATGAGAAATCTATGATACATAAAGATGCTCAAGAAAGATGGATTAATGCATCAGAGAAAAAGATAAAATCAATTATAGATCACATTTCAGAAATTGAAGATGTTAATAAGGAAAGGGTCATTGTTACAATGAAAACAATATATTTTGTTTGTCAGGAGGATTTATCTTTAGCTAAGTATGAGAAAATATGTAAATTTCTCATGGATGTGAAAACTCCTAATATGCCAAAGTATCAAGACTACTCTGCATACACAAATCATAAAAGTACAAATGATTTTATTTTTTGCATATCAAAATATCTTGACCAAATTCAGATAGATGCCATGTTGAAACTTGTCCTTTTTTCTCACTAATGGTTGATGAAAGTATCGGTCAAAGTTTAGAGAAACATTTGGTTGTTTATGCAACATATTTAACTTTAGATGGTCAAGGGGCACCTGTTTCTAAGTTTATGAAGATCATGAATGTGTCAGATGGAAAGGGGAAAACTATATATGACACTGTTAATCAATTGATAAATGATAGAGGATTTTTGTTAACAAAATTAATAGTTGTCTCGACAAATGGGGCTTCTACAATGGTAGGGCGTGAAAATGGATTTGTTTCTCTTTTGAAATAGAACATTCCAAACCTTATTTCAGTGCATTGCATAGCTCATCGTGAGTCACTAGCAGCAACAGATGTTTCTAAAAGGATACCTGAGTTGTTATTTGTTGAGAAAATAGCAAATAAAGTGCATTCATGGATCCAAAATTCACCAAAAAAAAATAATGAGCTTAATGATTTGCTTAAAGTTATGCAAATTGAAGTTCTACATGTTCTATAGATTCACACAATTAGATGGCTATCTAAAGGAGAGATCATAATAAGGCTTCTGAAACTCATGGCAGCTATCTTAACTTTGTGGAAAAATGATAGGAAATGTGCATCATTATATGAAAGGGCAAGGATTTATTCTATTTAGTTTTGTTTGCATATGCTTGCTGATGTTCTAGGTGAACTAAATAAGTTAAATAAGTTTTTTCAAGAGGAAAATGTAGACATCACAGTTATTGGTTTGGCTCTTGATGAAGCAATAGGGAATTTATATAGATGGTTTTTGAGAAAGGGTACATTTGCAGAAGGAACAACTTATCTTTCAAAATTCTTGATTGATTCTTAGTTTGGATGTATTGAAATCAAAGAGGAAGATGTTGTCATTGATAGACATGAATTACTATATATACCTATTCCAATTGAGGGATTTGAGTATGGTGATGTAGGGAAGCATACCATGAAACCTCATGTTGAAGGAACGCAACAAAGTTGTCAACACCTCACAGAAGGCTATATTCAATCTCTCATTGATTGTTTGAATGAAAGATTTCTAGATCTTCCTCTTTTTAATGCAACAAAACTCTTCAGCCCTTCTTATTATCCGTCAGATCGTCAAACTCAACATAGTATCTCATAATGTTAGCTTGATAAACTTATCCAACATTTGTAGCACACTACTTCAAATAATGTTATTGAATTTGTATCCTTATTTGATGTTAATGGTTGTAGAAGGGAGTTAAACTCCTTTGTTGATTCATTGCATTTGAGTTGTGAGGGTTTCAAGATGAAAGATGCACGGAAAGTCTTTCGTAACACAAAACATTGGCACATGAGCTATCCTCATATGATGAAGCTATGGCAAGCTGTGCTTATTATTCCTGCAAGTACTATTAATTGTGAAAGAGGATTTTCAAAACAAAATATTATCAAATATGTTAAACTAACAAAGTTGGGTTTGGATACATTAGATGCATTAATGAGAGTATCTTTAAATGGACCTAAAGCAAATGATGTAAATTGGAATGAAGTATATCAGAAATCAAAGTATACAAAGTCAAGAAGAGTCCTTGACCTTTGATATTGTTTATTTATTTTATGTTATAATGCATTATTGTTTCTGTCTCAATTGAAAAAATAATAAGAGAAAACAGTTCCATTCTATATCTGGTTTTGGAATGTCTGGCTTTGGTTTTTACATATTCTGCCTCTGGTTTTTAAATATTTTGGCTCTGGTTTTTACATATTTTGGATCTAATTAAAAACATTACTTTGATTTATTTTAATTATCGCCGAGTTTTATTAACAATATTTCAGAACTGGTGGCGGAATTAGATTTAGAATTGTAAATTCATGTCAAACCTGAGGAATGGGGCGGACAAGATATTGGGTTCTTGTTTACAATTTTTTTCTCCCATTTTAATTGTGCAGAGAATGAGATTTAAAACAGCAATAAAGCTAAATTTTTTCTTCCATTTTAAAGCTAAAATAAAGCTAAACTTACGATAGTTAAATATTTTTGTTTTTTTAGACATATCGCTGGAATTTTTAGAAACCATTTAGGTAGCTGTATGAAGCTTGGTAAATTGGGAATTTGGGAATAGATTTAAAACAACAATTTGGTTTTAAAACATGATCTCCTAGAAATTTGTAAAAGCCATGGTAAATGCATTTAATAGTCAATTTTGAGAAAGGTCAGATTTAGGCGTGAAAGATTCAAGGAAATGGGTAGTTGATTTGTGAAAGTCACCTCGCATTCCACAGGCCTGCTTAACAATGGTCCTTTTTTTTAACCTACATTTCTTACTATTAAAAAAATTCACTCAAACATTTTTTTGACAATTGATTTTTTTTACGTCAACTAAAAAGTAGTTAAATGATAAAAACGTCATAAAATTTTTATATGACAGGCAGGGGTGACCGTCAAATTCTAGGCCTACCCACCATAATCTCTAACACCATCATTGCTTTCATTAGTCCAGTTGATTTGGAATTAAAAATGTGTGGTGAAGTTGGCAACAACTTTAGTAGAAGCATCCCATAGAGGAATCGTTTCATTATAAGCTACTCTCCCTACACTTTCATTGGTACTTTCGTTGTCTTCAAGACCCTGGCTGCTATTTGTTAATTGTAATTTACTGCCAGATACAAATTTAGCATCTGCATCAAGCATAACACGATCTGTAGTGGAAGCATTCAATTCAAAGCTAACTTGTGTTAAACAATAAATGGTAGAAAAATAAAATAGAGATTAAGAAAACAAGAACACAACACAACACAAATTTATAGTGGTTCACCATAAAGGCTATGTCCACTCTCAAGTAGGGCAATATTATTATTCACTATCTCAGATCTGATACATCACAATACAACAACATGCTTTATATAAGCAAACATAATAGAATGTGAAGAGCCAAGAGTCATTGGAAGGAAAAACCAAGTGACTGTTGGGTTTCACATTCAACAATCTCCCACTTGAAACCCAACAGCTGCTGCTACGAACAATGATATCCCCTACATTTCCATTCCTATCATACTTTGAAAACAAGCCCACATTGCAAGGCTTTAACCTCTGTCAAGGACAATCCGTATAAGTCTTTTCCAAGCCTCCCAATCAATCACAACTCCTTCCCTTTTGTAAAATTTTTCCCATTACTTTCTTCCCTTTCTTCACCTCTATCTGATCCAAACCAAATGGATTTGCTTCCTCTGCATCCTTCTCAAACTCCACAGACCTGTTGACATGATCGATAATAACCTCAAGCAACTTATCCCAATCCCCTAAACATCTAAACAACTTGAAGATACTCAAATTCTTGAACCCAACATTAGACAATGCCTTCATCTCCTTAAACTTAGCATAATTAACCATTGCATCGCTTTCCATATCAACCTGGTGAATCATATTCTGGAAATCTATAGCTGTCTGTCCTTCCTGTAAACCAATCAAACACATAACAGACTACAGCTCCTCTGCAATTATTAGGCCATCGCCATTCCCATAAAAAATAGCAAAAGTCTTTGCCAAATCTAGATCCTCCTCCAAATAGAATTCCTCTCTCCCATAACAACTACATCGGTGTCCCATATCAACATCCTCTGCAATTTCCAGTCGGTCCATTTTCAATGCAATCTCCAATTGCCTCTTCACCTCCTCTATCAGCAACCCCTCATAACCCTCCAACTCTTCTCTCATTATCAATGTCTTTGGAAGAGGCAACAATGAGTTTGTCATCAATCATAGCTCCATGAACACACCTGGACTTGACAGACACCATAACATGTTGCATATCATAGATCTTAGCCTTCCAGGGCCACCCAACCACTTCAGCCCTCTCCTGCCTTCTCCAATTCACTTGCGGAATGAGCTCGGCCTAGGTGACATCGATCCCAAGCCTGTACATATTAGTCTGCGACATGGTCTTGACCTCTTGCTCAAGCTTTTCCTCATTTTGAACAATCAAATTAGACTCTCCAACCTCATAATCACCATCAATTTCATCTGCCCCAGGGTCTTTGGCATCAACCTGCTCACCATCATCTAACTGATCCCCAAAACTTTCACTGTCAAACATGCTAAGAAAAACATTAATAACAGAATCAGTTTCAGCATCTAGTTGATCCCAAAAACTTTTATCGGCAGTCAATATTTCACACAATGACGAATCATGGCCATTGAACCTTTCAATCTTTCCTTCTTCAATCGACATTGCTCCCACTCAAACTCGAATCTCTCCTGCCACACGATCGAGCACAACCAGCTTTGATACCAATTGTTAAACAATAAATGGCAGAAAAATAAAGTAGAGATTCAGAAAACAAGAACACAACACAACACAAATTTACAGTGGTTCACCATAAAGGCTACGTCCACTCTCAAACAGGGCAATATTATTATTCACTATCTCAAGTCTGATACATCACAATACAACAACATGTTTTATATAAGCAAACATAATAGAATGTGAAGAGCCAAGAGTCATTAGAGAGAAAAACCAAATGACTGTTGGGTTTCACATTCAACAAATTGGACATTTTTCACTTCGAGAGCTGAAATTTCTAATAGGAAAAACTGCAATATCACAGAAACGGCAACTACTTTTTGGGTAGCAATAGCCATTAAAGAGTCGTTGAAAGGAAAATTAGCTTAACAAGGGTTTTCTGCTACAATTTGTTCTCAAACCATCTCGAGCGGCAGACCTAAATATCCTTCAATACAAAGAATCAACATGGGCTCCTTCGAGCAAAATCAGTAGTAGCCTAGCTACCACGTTCGGAAGAAGTTTCTACCATTATCATCACCTCTACTCCTCGATGTGATTTAATTTGATTTCCACGCAACAAGTCTAATGAAGAATACTAATCTTCTTATGCCATGATGGTCCCATAATTGGATTGTGAAAATCTGACCAGTGAGGTCGTGGAGAGTTCACTTGAGTCAAGTACGGGACCCACAACTAGGAGACTCTTTATATTGCAAAAGTGATGTTTCTTGATACATGATAGCTTCTGGAGTTGATGGGAGGGAGACAGGGAGCAGAATTTGTGATCTATATTATGACACCCCTCTAGCCCATGGATTTGGTACATGGTTTTGGAAACTATTTAGGTTTCTAGTTTTACATGTATATAAAAGATGTAAAAGATGTTTAAGATGGAAGTTTAGTATGCACTTGTATTTGCAGGGTTTATACTATTAGAATTTCTCCAAACATAGTTCAAGGTTCTAGGTGAAGGAGTGGACTCTATGAATGTATTGCAATATTTGGTGTTCAAGATGATACAATGAGTGCTCCTTTGTTTTTGCGTTTTTTTTAAATAAGTTTCTCAGGGTATCTACTATGTTGTGTAATTTTGTTGTGTTGCATGTTTATATCTTTATAAAATTATTAAATCTATATCTATTTAGTATTTATTTCATCTCAAGAGTAATTGGGAAATTATTAGTTGTATTTGGCTTCCTTTCATTCGGTATTAGAGGCTAGACATTTCTTGCAATCTTTGGTTTAGGAAAAGAGCTTTTTGTTATTAATATTGTCTTGAGTAGGAGCTTTATGTAGGGATGATTTTATTTCAGGTGAAAGATGGTGAGCACATCATGTATGAAGATTGATAGATTAATAGCACTAACTTTGAGCTATTGAAGCTCAATATGGAGGACCTACTTATAGACAAAGATCTATAGGCTATAGTAGTTGGACAAAACCCTTTAGGTATGAAGGATGAAAAATGGGTAGTGTTATATTGGAAAGATAGAAGCTTTATTAGGCTTTGTTTGGAAGATTTAGTACTCCTAAATGTCTCAAGCGAGACCACCATGAAAATCCTTTGGAAGAAGTCAGGAAAACTATATCAAGCTAAGTCCCTAGTAAATAATATTTTTGTAAAAAACAAGCTAAGTTCCTGGTAAATGAACTTCTAATTGAAAAGACTATGTTGTGGTGTGAGCACATGGGCCACATTGGTGAGAAAGGCCTTAGATCGTTGAAATGTAAAAAATGGTTGAAGGGTTAGTTGATTGTTCCTTAGATTTTGACTTTTGTGAACATTGGATATATAGAAAGAAAATATGTGTTTGGTAAAATTCAAGCTTTCATAGATTTTTAGGTATTCTGAACTTGATTCGTAGTGATGTGTTTGGCCTTGTTAATGTACCTTCACTTCCAAAATATGTATTATGAACATCAACATTTTGTTCATTAATGGTTTCTCTTGAAAAACATGGGTCTATTTTCTCAAGCATAAATATGAGTTTTGTAAAAATTTTGGAGAGTTTAAAAATCTCTTGTTCAGAACCAGGCAAAAGAAGATTAAGGTGTTAAGAACACATGATGGTGGATAATCTTATTCAATAGAGTTTGATAAATTTGGTCAGGACAATGGTGTTGTGTGACATAAAAAAAATCCTTACAACCCTCAGTAGAATGGAGTTTTAAAGAGGATGTACAAGTCATTGATGGAGAGGGCTAGGAGTATGTTCAGTAGAGACAATTTAAACCCAAAATTTTGGGTAGAAGTTGCAAGTATAGCTTAATATTTAATTAACAAATATCCTATGTTAGCACTTTTTGACAAACCTCAAAGGAGGTTTGGATGGGAAAAAATCCTAACTTCAACATATTAAAGTTTTTAGTTGTGAAGTATATGTGCATGTGCCTAAGGAGAAGAGGTCAAAGTTGGACTTCAAAGTAGAGAAATGTATCTTCATCAATTACACTAATGGGTAAAGGGATGCAAGTTTTGGAATCCAATGACATGATATATAGTATATAGTCTCATTAACATTTTACAACCTTGAAGATTTTTATGTCCTAATTGATAGAATAAACAAATCACTTTGAATAAGATGTCACAACAACAATACCAAAAAAAAAAATACAAAAATCATCACCAAAAATTTAGTTTATTTCTAGGAATTAATTTTTATGTCATATTTGATAAATATAACAAATCTTGTTATTTTTTAGTATGACATCCCTTTTACAAACCTTTTCTAAACTATTACACCAGTGATATGCCATTTTTTTGTTATTTAGTTGTATCTAATAAAAAAACTAATATTTGCTATCTTGTAGATGTCAACAATAAATTATACAAAAATATATAAAATGTTAGCTAAATATAAAACACAAAGAACATTGAAAATAATATGAACATCAACCCTTCGACAAGGATGAAAATGTAGTAAATTATCACCTAGGCAACATCTTGTATGCATAAAGTATTCCTATCTTTTTATTTGCCTCTTATTATATGCTAAAGTTTATGCTACATATGATTAAAAAAGATAACAATGATGCAATGACTTTGGTAATGCCCCAAAACAACTAATGTTTTTGCATTGTTTATACATCCATTAGCATATGGCATATAAGTTTTAAAAGAAGATAATGAGGATGCTATTGTTTTGGTAATACCTCAAACAAGTTCCAATAATTGATCACCTTTGTAGATAGTTCCATGTTAGAATTGTACAACTTTCAAGATTTAAATGACCTACATGATAGATTAGATGTCACCACATCAATACCTCAAATGATTATTACAATATTTGTTTCTAACTTTATATTTTTAGTTCAAGGATATTTTTTTGAAAAAAATATGGATTCCGCTATTACCTCCATTTTCTCATATGGTTTTTCTCCAATATATAATTCTAAATATTTTTATTAAGCAAATGTAAGATTTTATAGATCCATCAATATTTTCCTTTTATACTTCTGTACTAGAAATAGGTTGTTCTCTCACTTTCCAAAATTACAATGGACTTTCATTCTGGAGATAGAGTTATTCTATTTATTGATAGTAGACTTGTGGGAGAAGGAAAAATACATAAAGTGTGTTAGGGATTGCATGCAGAAGATATCAATTAAATGCAAATAAAGATTAATTAGAGGAATGAAAAATACACAGAAATAATAATAGAGAGAGACAATTTTTAATGTGGTTCACCCAAACTCGGGCTACTTCCACCAACAGAGAGTCCAATATTATTATCCAGTAAATCAAACCGATTACAACTAGCAATCCCTGCAACTCAATATCACTGCAAATGCTACAATACAATATCTCAATGGCAACCCTAACCCTTAACCGTTTTTATCAAGATTTATGTCAGTTACAAAAATAGGGGTTTTTTATGTCATCCAATAGAAAAATAACTCATGACGCCTTTATGTTACCCCTCGACCCCACCCTGTATCGTGACAGGGAGCGCCCCTGGGGCGCTGCCCCTAGACCGCGCAAGGGGCACTGCCCCTTGACCTTAAAGGGGGTTTGGGGGAAGCGCCCCCAAGACGGCGCAAGGGGCACTGCCCCTTGACCCCGTCTTGGGGGCGCTTCCCCCAAACCCCCTTTAAATAATGTGGGGGGAAATCGTGCCAATAAAAGTGGGGAAAATTTAACCTCCAAGCCTGATTAGGCTCCATTTAACAACAATCTCCCACTTGGAGACTGATTAGGCTCCACATAACATACATGCCTAACATAATGACATGAGCAATTGATCACTTTTTCTAGAGTTTTCACGAAATTAATGTTTTTGTAGGGTATCTTGGTGTTGTGTGCATGATCTTGTATTTGCTTATGCTCTATTTTTAGTTTCTTCATGTGTCTAATTCAATTTCAATGTGGGCATGTTGTTGTTTTATATTCATTAAAGTTCAATAAATACTGGTTGAGGGTTAGTGTGTGAGTTGGCAAGCAAATATCTATTCTTTCTTATCACAAGGGTTATAAATCTTGTGTTGTATGGATCATATGCCAATGTGGCTTTCATTAAATATGAAAAATAACATTTCCTATGGAATTGTTTTGCACCATTCCTTACTGTAACTAGTTTTTCTTTCAACTTCTCATTCATGAGGCCAATTGTCATGTCTTAAATCATAGAGGAAGCATATTATGAAAATGGATGTGATTGTAAAAAATCATAGCAGAAGCATATTTTGTAGTAAGTGATCAGAAAGAAAAGAAAAACACTTATTCTAATAGGCAATTCCCAATCCCTCGGATAAATAATTAATACTTTTGGCAGATATAAATGGAGAAAAGAGTAAACACAAATATGTTGAGGGTGGCCATACTCTTTTGAAAATTCCTATCAGGCATCAAGTACACCATGATCTACATGCACTCAAAATCCCAGTGTAGCCTTATAACATAATGCAATCAAATAGTGTCATGTTTCTTTCAACTTCTAGCTTGCCCTTTTCTTTTTCTATCAAATTTAAAATAATATTTGAAAACTAAAAATCATCACTAATAGGGTATACTTTAAGAAATGACCACTTGAGAATTTTATAAAAAACCCTAGTGAATTAACTACAAAGAAGTATAATATCCTAGGCATTTTATTTATATTGGAAATCAAATTTTAGAGTGGATGACAATAGTTTATTCTTGTACCATTTTTTTGTAATTTAGTGACTAATTTTTTATTAATGTTTAACTTTTATGGGGATTCAATGCCTAAATTTCCTATCAATAGATAACTAATAGACAAAGATGTTGAAATGGGGAAACTATAAAAAAATAAAAAAATAGCTCCTAATAAATTGGGGAGATTAAGGCCCAAATTTTTATATACAATAGTGTGATATGTGTCCATCGTGAGGAATTAAAGTTTCTAACTCAAGGTGATTTTGTTTCAAGATTAGGGAAAATCTATCGAATATGGGTGAATTAGACATTCTAAAGAGCTTAAAAATAGTCAAATTTGGGAGCTAAAAATGAAAAATAAAACCAAATGACGACAAATACCACTAAAAATTCCTTGATCATTAAAGATAAAATCTCGTGATCAGATTTTCTACTGTAGTTTTTGAAAACATTGAAATTACAAAAGCAATAACAAATTACGTACCATAGAATAACTTAACGACAAGGACAATCGATTATCTTCTTCATCATTGCTCATTTTTCCTAGTCCTGATTCCATGAGCGATATGGTTTGAACGGCTTATGTTAGATGAAAGAGGCGTGTTCCATCTAGCGATGTACTCCAATTTAGATGAAAGAGATGTATGTGTTGTAATGGATCACACTCAGTAATCTTCGTGTGGAATAAGTTAAAGCATATGTGACACATTTGAGGAAAAGTAATCGCAGACAGGGACCAAGGACTAGCAATCATATTTTATTCTTCACCGACCAAACTAAAGCAGACTTTTCAACATCGATGTCTCTTAGCAACTTCGAGTAATCGACCCGAAGTCCTCACAATAACAATCCATCGTACACAACTCATTTATTGCCCTGACTATGAGTTTTGTAGAAGATCCATAGTCTAGAACGTAAGGCGTGGAACAGATCCTATCCAATTCTACCATAACGTGACGCCAAAGTTGACGTGAAGTTACAAGAAAATTAAATTAATTCCTACAACGTTTTAACCGTGAGCGACGTGCAAGATTTTATGGAGGATATGGCATGTGTTCCTTACCTCAGTTCCTCAGTGCAATTGAGAGTTTTATGCATACCATGGTCTTCAGTTGTTTTATGGTTAATCTTGGACAAGATCATTAGGATGTAATTAGGGTGTAGTTAAGAGGGTCTTCAAAATTTTAGGGATACCTTTGAGTCTTCTATTTGTTATCATAATGACTCTATAGGAGACTAGCACTCAATGAATATTCATTGATTCATAGATTCAAATTAGGTAGAAGATGTTGATGTTAGAAGATCCACCAGTGGATATTTGTTCATTTTATTTGGTGGTGTTATTAGTTGGACATGAGTAAGCGACAAAATATAGTTGCTTTGTCTACTACACAGGATGATTACATGTCAACTACTCATGCATGTAAGGAGGCATCTAGATTAAGAGATTGTGTTTAGATGTGGTGCTGAGTCGGGGAGCTATCGGAGTTCTTTGTGACAATTAGAGTGTCATATGTCTAACAAAGAAACTAACCTTTCATGCAAGAACAAAGCACATAGATGTCTAGTACCATTTTGTTCGTGACATGGTCGAGGATGGGAGGGTGATGGTAGAGAAATTTGACATTTTGAAGAATGTTGCTAATGCATTAACAAAGCCAATCATTACATAGAAGTTTAGGTGGTGTAGTGAGTCTTTAGGCATCTCGAGCCCTAGTAGATAGTTGATAGCATTGATATTCCTTTTACTCTTGCAAGATGTTTAAAAAGTAAGAGAATGTTAATAAAGGTGTCTCAACCTTGTATCCTCATGTTATAAATTAAAAAGGTGCAAGTTTCAAACTATAGAGCACCAAAAATACAAATTTTAGGGCTATAGAGATCATTTTTGGCCCCCAAAAAATATCAAAATGGGCCTTAACTAGAACAAGCAGTATATGACCACATTAAAAATTGAAATTTTAAGACAATTTATTGCATAATCTCATTTTACCAATTTAAAAATTGTTTTTAACCATTTGATTTGGATAGCTTATGGTGGATGAAAGAGACGTGCTCCATCTGCGATGTACTCCAATTTATCACTACCTATCTCTATTCCTCGATGTGGTGTAATGGATTACACTGGCTAATCTTCGTGGGGAATAAGTTAAAGCATATGTGATCACATTTGAAGAAAAGTATTCACAAATAGTGACCAAGGACGGCTATTCTTAGACATCATCAACTTCAATATTCAAAGGTCAATTTTAGTCAATAAAAATAGGACAAATATTTACCACTTTTTATTATAGATGAGGTGTAAAATTGCTATTGACTATTTGACCATTAAAATGGATAATGTTTAAATAAAATGACCAAGAACTAGCCATCATATTTTTACTTCACCCGCAGACCTAAAGCGGACTTTTCAACATCGCTCTCTCCTTGCAACTTAGAGGCATCGACCCAAAGTCCTCACAATAACAATATATCGTACCGCGCTCATTTATTGCCCTGCCTATTAATTTGGATTCATAGTCTAGAACGTACAGACGTTGAACAGATCCTATCAATTTCTACCACAACATGATGCCAAAGTTGACGTGAAGTTACCAGAAAAATAAATTAATTCCTACAACGCTTTAACTGTGCGTGACGTGCAAGATTTTTTCCCCTCCAAGTACATCGCTGTCGTGACTTATTTAGCCAAAATTGATTGATTGTTTTTAACCTCGGTTTTTCTTAGTATGGTGAGTAGTGAAATTATAAAATAACATGTTAGATTTCATATTTTAAGGGATTAAGAAACCCTTATTTCTTGATCTACCATATGAATTAATTGTATATTGAATATTCTAAATATCAAGACATAGCAATAACTTATTTAAACGTGTACTAAGTCAGCTTCTAATAATTAGTGACAAGAGTGAGTCAAAAGATTTTAAATTTGAATTTTCAGAATTTTATGACTAATCTTGGGCACTGCGAGATTGACTCAAAATAGGAAATTGTGGATCTCAAGACAAGAATTGAATGTTTGGATATGTGAGAGAACATGATTTGTAAAGAGCTAAAACTATGCCTCAAGTCTCTTACCCAATTATGAATGCCTAGCTCTTTCTAATTCAAACACTCAATTACAATCATCAAGTGTGAAATCGCTGAGAGGAGTGTAATTCACACCTTCATGGGCCATGATTTGGATCTCTACGTCATCGTTGGATTGTCATGTTGTCATAAGAACCTTTTTTGTACTTACATATTTGCCCCCTCAAGTATGGTAGTCTACATGAAAGGTAGTTACTGTTCTCAAAGCATAGCCCTCACCTTTGTTGTTGTCCTGCATTTGGACTAGTAATCAATAAGATAACTCAAGTGTAAGTTCAATACATGATAAGCTCAAAGAAAATACAAAAAAGAAGACGATAGAACTTACCATTCATGTGTGAGTTTGATGTTTACATATGTCGTTCGTGTTGCCTTGTCATGATGACTTGCCATGATGATAGAAAAAACACAAAACGAGGACAAAATACAATCTATATAATTTAAACTAAATAAATAAGAGGTCATTGTTATATGCTAAGCTAGATAAAAGAGGAGAATAAAGAGGGAAAATGAGAGAGTGAGCAAACAATAATGAAACTGCACAAGGGGATAGTTGACAGAAAGTTGATGATGCAAAGATTGAAATTATGGCCACCATTTGGCCTCTCACAAATCCCTAGTTATGAGAAATGAGGAAAAACCCTCTTTGGAGCCCTAGATTCATTTTCACTTTATTTTTCTTGAAAATGTTTGTTGAACTTAAATTTTTCTATTGCATTTGTCTAGGTTTTAGGTTTTTGTTGCTTTCACTACTTTGTTTTCCTTATTTTTGAGCATTTTTTGAATTTTCTAAGCTCACTAGGGTACACTAGGGTGTGGCCATGGGTTGCCCCTTTTTAGAGGGTAGGTCACTTAGGTGATCCTTCCAGTTCATTTTGGGCCACCTAAGAGACCAATCAGGTCACCCAAGAGACTCTATCATGGGGAGATTTGCAGAGATTTTCTACTTACCCCATTGCATAGAGAGATTTGCATGCTTGAGTGCACACTTTTTACTCTCTAGACTCCATTGATGGAGTAACTTGTACTTAGACATACTTATTATGCACTTATTATTATGACTTTGATTGGTTTAGATCTATACATGGTCACAATCGATGTTATGTACTTTGTTTTATCTCTTGTGCATATGGTTGGTTATATAACTTATGTTTTAGAACTCTCGATGCTTTCTGATCACACATGGACAATGACACTATGATCATGCTATTTTTCTTATTTCTTTGCTATGAATTGAATGTATTCAATGTGAACATGTATAGATGCATTTGATAAAATATGGATGGAAATGTAGTACACTTGTTTATTTTCTTTCTATTATGGATGTCATGAGTTATGACATGATTTATTGCTTGTTTTTGGATGATATGCATATGGAATAAACACTATGATTGCTCTTTAATGGGATTTTTGACTTAGGGGATTTCAAGTTGACCTAGTATAGGGTGACCTACTAAACTTTTGGAATAGAATTTATTAAGGAGTCAAGTGGGAATGGAAGGTAATGGAATCCTTTTAAATTTAAGTTTCACAAAAGGCTAAATATTGATCCTTATCTAGACCAACCACTTAGACTAGTTTTTAACGTATCTACAAGAAAAAAGATATATGGGTACACATTAGAATTAGATTTGAGGATGGCCAACAAGTTAAACTTAGGATAAAGACCATGCTCCTTAGCAATAGATGGCCTTAGAAGACTGCTAGACTCTTGATTTTGACTAACTAGAGTGTGTGTGTGTGTGTGTGCTTTGCCTTTTTATTTTATTTTTTCATTTCTCCAATGGATGTCACCCTTGTAGCTTTGAGCTTAAGTTGTTCTCCATATGAGAGTATGGACGTCGATATTTTTTCTTTTTCTTTTTCTATCTTTTTCTCATTTTTTCTCTTTTTTTGGTTTCTCTTCTTTTACTTTTTTATTTTTTAATTGCTTTGTGGAGTTAAATAATCCCTCTAACATTTTTGTCCAAGTGAATAAGGAACTAGGCACCACCAAAAGAGTAATTGACTCCTAAGACTTCCATCTTGCTAAGGAGGATTAGGGAAGTGCTCATGATGATTGTTAGTCATTACAACATGAATAAAAGTTTACACAACAAACCTTTATTATCTTGAAAAGTACAATCAATTCAGGATGAATTGATGACTCCAAGTCTCAGTGGATCAGGTCACGATCATCTAACGTTACTCAGAGGTTGATGTGATATGTTTTTCTCCATTAGGGGCCTTACATACTCTTTTAAGATGATTTGTATTCTGAAATGCTCTATTTTCACCTATTCTCTATAAATTCTCAACAAATGAGGTTAAATCTTACCATATCTAACCTGAACATGCAAATATTTATGTATGTTTGTGTTAATCTCCACTCTAATTAGTATTTGCAATGACCTTTATGATTTCTGAGTAGTTCTTTTGCAACTATCTCAATTTGCTTGAAACTAAACTAATATTTAATTGATCTTACTTTTACACTATGAATTTATATAAATATTGTGCCTATAAGCTGATATTTCCATGATTCTTACCATTATTTGTAATTCTTTGCATGATATTTTCAATTCTACATGCATTTAGCTCAAATATGCTAATGATTTTCTAATGTCTACAGGTATTTGCATATTTTATGTTCTGCTTTTCATTTATCTATATATTGTAGTTATGTTGATGGTGATTCAATGAAATGAAAATGAGAAAATAGAGTTTAGAGAATGAGATTCCCAAAATTACTTAACTGAGACCACTGATCCACATACATGTTCTGATACAGTAATGAAGAGAAATAAAAACTAAATCATACTTTACCAGGACATTCCAAAAATCTGCATGATCCAGTGCAAATCTTCAAAGGAAAAGTTGACAACAATATGCAATAAAATGAAAGCACTTCTATTGAACGCAACATTTTACCATTACATATCTAGAAATCAACTTGACGATTATGTAAAGTTTACAATCAGGATGTAATCTGTAGCTTCGTCTCCATCTGGTATGCTTTAGAACAAGTACCCTTACAGTGATCTCAAGAAAGAACCTTGTGAGAGAATTCGCCAAGTTGCAAAACATCACAACTTGTGATTAGAATTGAAACAATTCAGCCTCCCATAATTTCAACAATTCAGTTTCCATTAGTCTTAGTAATATGATCTCCTATTGGGTCTACAACAATTTGACCTCTTGGCTAGATGTGAAAATAATTGACTCTCTTTTTTTGCTAGATATGAAAATAATTGACCTCTTCTTTTTTTGCCAGATATGAAAATAATTGACCTCTTCTCTTTTTTTGCCAAGTCATGGCCTTTTTATAGAACAAAGGCTAGAAAATGATTACATTGATCCAATGATCAAGATTCATTCAGAATGATCAATGGCCCAGATTGGTAGCACATGATTGCTAGTTGGCAATCATACAGCTGGTAAAGAATATTCTAGCATCTTGAGTCAATCCATCCTCCAGTTGGTAGATAGCATATTTGGTGGCATTCCCCCCTTGTCCTGGTTCAAGCCATCCTTGTCTGCAACTTCATCCATTTTAGCTTTCCTCTGTAGCATCCAGCTTTCTACGTGTTAATATGCAATTAAAAACATATAGAAATTAAACATTTGTATTTGTTAATCCTGTAAGAATTTATGTATGTCCTTAAATGTGAGAGGAAGTACGAGATATGGATATCCGGATATGACTATCAGGTTCAGGATATACTTCCAGGATATAGATAGCTAGGTGCGAATATCAGGTTTAGATATCTGGATATTGGGATACGTGAATGTCCATATGGATATCCACGAGGTATGTCCATATGACATCAACATGGGGGTCAGGTCAACCCTTGTTGACCAAAGATTTATCATTGGGTCCTAAATGTGTTCTCAAGTATGTCAGGATATGCATAGGGACACGCATCGCCATCTTGCAGTAGCATAGAGAATCCTTCTAGCTAGGAAGATCCTCCCACGAGGATGTGCTCCTGTCTGATCTAGCTTGTGGATATCGGGTTAAGGTCTGGACATTATAAGTGCAAAATATCCATCCAGTCAAAATATCTGGATGACGTCAGCGGATGGTGTCCTTTGTATCGCATCGAGATAAGATGACATCATCGAGATATGGATGTTAAAAGAATGAACTAAGTTAAGATCCATGTGATAGTTAATATCTGGATGAAAACAACAAGTTTAGCATTCTTCATAAGGCCAGGATGACGTGACGTCATCTAGATCAAGATGTTAAAGTAAGGTCTGGATATTAACTTAGTTAATATCCAGCCACTCTAATGTCTGGGTGACATCAGCATAGCATATAGCTTTGTTATATAGTGAAGATGTGCATCATCAAGAGATGGAGGTAACTTCCTCTAAGAACTGGCCACGTGTCATGATCTCACAGTAGCACGGAGAATCTTTCCTACTGACAAGATTCTCAGACGAGGATGCGCTACCGTTCGATCCCAATACTTGTGGGCCCACTATTTTATTTAATCCTTTGACACTTGGCATCATTTTATTTGTTCAGAGGGAATATCAAAATTATGAATATTAACTTTACTTTCTTCATGAGGTCGGGATGACGGGACGTCATCGGGATTGGAGCTCTTTGTAATATGGAGATGACATGACGTCATCGAGACATAGATATTTTCAGAGATCATGATATCAAGTTAAGATCTAGGATGTGAACTATATCTTGCATATGACGTTTAACCTGATAAGTCTCTTAAATTTGATGTCTAGATGTTAATAAGCACTAGGATACTAAGTTAATATCCAGATGACATGCAATGTGAATATCTAGTTGACTGGTTGACCAAACTTTGATTGACTGTAACTTCCTCATTGTAAGGAATTTTGGGGTGCTTCAAAAGGCAAACTTGCTTGGAATTTTGTTCTCTTTCATTTGGCAGGCTTTTTGATGGAAAACTTGTACTTTAGAAATTTAACTTCATACTTCAAGATCCAGAAATGCTTAGGATATGACAAAACACATACTGATTGATGTTGCCTTTACCATTACTGCCCAGGGAGAGATAAAACAAGAAGAAACAAAGCAAAGAGGTTGGGTCCCTATTTTTCTAAGGCAAAATGAGGCATGTTTTGTAATCACACAACAAGAAGGTCTTCTTGCTAGATTTTATTAGGTACTGTATACACCTAAAATTGGCTCGGGTCAAATTAAGTAAATATTTTAATATTTATCTTAATTCTTATTTTTCTGTCAATTAAATAAATATTCAAAATTTATTTGATTGTTTCATTATCCCATAATTAAATAAAGTCATTTTATTTAATTAAATTTCCTCAATTCTTCTAAATGTCTAAAGTCCAAAATCCACCTCATCAATCCATCTCATCTCTTCTACCTCACCATGTTGCACATATAATTAAATATTCTTAATATTTAATTAGCTAATATCCTCCATTTTCCAAAATAAATCTTTAAATCAATTATCCTCCACCAAATTGAATTTTTAATTCAATGTCCCCCATTATCCTCCACCAAATTGAATTTTTAATTCAATGTTCCCCACTAGCCTTCACCAATTGAATTTTTAATTCAATGTTCCCCACTAGCCTTCACCAATTGAATATTTAATTCAATTGTCATAATCCACTATTCTCAAATAAAGAATTTTTAATTCATCCATTATGAATTAAAGATTCACAAAAAATGAGAGCCATTGATCTCATCTTTTGATCCTCACCCTCCATTGCATTTTTAGAAGATCTATAAATAGAACCCTCTTCTAAGCCATTTGGGAGGCACTTCATTTTGGCAAAATAACTATACCAAAATTTCTCTTCTTCTCTTATTCATTCTATTTCAAGTATCCTCCATTATCATGTGTTGAAGCTCACATTCAACACAAACAGGTATCATAGCCATTCTTCCTTTGTCATCTTCAAACAAGCAAGCAAGCAAGGAAAGCTTCTGAGGGCTTCACAATCAAGATCAAAGAAAAATAGGCAAACAATGGAAAATGATATGTAGATGGGGTTGTAAGTATTCTTACTTGTTTTGGTTTCAATCTTCTTTGCTTTCAAATTCTATTGGCGTTTGGGTTTATTTGTTTTCATTAATTGACTAACCTCATTCTTCCCCTCACATTTTGGTGCCCACTATGGGGCCCTTGCCCCTTTACTAATCAAAAAAATGAGTGTTTTTTAGTTGCAAGTCCGTGTAGGTGAAGAACAGGTGAAGAACAGGTCTTTGACTGCAGTCTTGCGCATTCGACTCCTGCAGTTGCATTTTTACCCCCTGGATTTGCGCATATAACAGTTTTGCGCATTTGACCTCCACAGTTGCACATTTAACCTCCACAGTTGCACATATGACTATATTGCACATTTAACTTCCGCAGTTGCGCATTCAGTCTCCTAAGTTACGCATTTGATTTTGACTGTGGCACCTGAGCGCAGTTTTGCGCATATACTCTGTTTAATTGCGCATCCATCGGAGTTGCGCATTTACCTTTTATCGTTGTGCATCTGTTCTGTAAAATTGCACATATGCTGTTATTGCGCCTATACCTCTTATTATTGCACATTTGCTGTCTGTCTTTGCGCATTTGTTTAAAAGTCGCATACACTCCCTGTTTCTGCACATTCAGGCTATAGTGTTGCACATATGCATTCTACTTTTGTTGTACAGTTTTTGTGGATTTTGTATATTGAGCTAACATCTGTTTTGCAGGGGTAGTGGCTGGATTAGGTCATTTAGATGATTTGTCTAGTCCATGTAGACTAACTAGGGGTGAAAGTAACAAGTGCATCTCATACAAATACTTCACATAGTTTTCTAAACTAGGAAGGAAGTAATTGAACCCCATGGTTATCTATGCATTGTTGAATCTATTTTCCTAAAAGTAGGCAACTGCTATCTTTACAAATAGAAAATGAACAATGCTATGTTTTAATCACTTTCAAAGTTAACAAATGGGGAATGAACAATGCTATGATCTAAACACTTCCACGTGTGAGTGCAAAAGTAGCTTAACTCATAGTTTTTCTACTTTTAACTAGGTTGGATTAACAAGTGTTTTCTATGATTGCGAATGATAATAGGCTTATGCTCTCCACTTAACTGGGTGATCAAAGTGCCAGACTTGTCATTCTATTTGTCAAACCTTTAGGGGGGCCTGCCCTTGGATGCACGCTTATCCAAGTGGGAACGACCCTGAGTGGTAACAGGCTAAAGCCAAGCCCTACCAAGCCACTTAAAATAAATTGTGTTTGGGGTAAAAACCTCAAGCAATGAGTGCTATTGTGTTACACCGATGGCCAACCTCCCCATAAACCCTCATAGGTGCAACCCTGTGAGGCTAGGAGACTCCATAATGGAAAGTAGTGCCGCCACATGTGTAACCACTTGAACGGTTGCCCTAACTAAGAACCAATTGTGTAGCAAGCCAAAAACCCCTATTTGTTGATGCAAAAGGTGGAGCCCTTGAAATGGCCTCGATTCAAGTGACTCTTAGTAGAGGTAGCAGGGACAATCCTAAGGTTCGGTGTGGGTACGAGCCTAAGGAAACCTGGATTTGCTATGCGTGAGAAGTGAGTGCCGTGGAGGGGAGCCGGTGCTACCAAATCCTAGAGCTACACGCTTTGAGTGGCACAGCTAGAGGATTCAATGAATACTGTCCCATCTAGCCTAGGTTGTATTTGTCTTTGAGTCAAAATAGTCTAAAAACACAAAAAAAAATATAAAAAGATAAAAATCATGGAAAACTTCTATGCGTTTGTTGTGTTTTTGCCATAATTTAACATCAACCTCAATAAAAACACCAAATCTTTCAAACCAAAAATAGCAAAAATCCAAAAAAAATGATCCAAAATTTCTAAAATTTAGAGAAAACAAGAAAATTAGCTAGAATTGCACATCTGTACCGACTTTTTCCGCATTTGAATCGACCTTTTGTGCATCTACTAAATATTGCGCATCTGAACTCTAGTTTGGCGCATCTGAAACTTCACCAGTATTGCGCATGTGCATCGACCTGTTGCACATATACCTTATGTTGTTGCGCATTTAAACCTGAAAGCAAAAAAAAAAACTATACCTTCCAAAAAGCAAAAAAAAAATTAATATTTTTCAAAAACCAGTTCAAACCGGCTCTAGTTTTAAAAATCTGGTTAAAGACCTTGCAAAATTAACCATTTCTCCTTCTTATCTGCACCATAGCTGCTTGTTCTTCCAAAATCTCGCCAAATCTTTTTCCAAAGTTTCCAACAAGGCTATAGTCAATTTTTTCTAGATCAAAATCAAAATATCAAACAAGACCTAGTGAGCCTCCAGGTATCAAGGATTACTTATTCTTCTCTATCGGAACTCCACTAGTGGATTGTGCAAAGGCTAGTCAACATCAAGTAAACAGATTCCTAACATCCTAGCTTTTGACTATCGCTTTTGTATACCCACCTTGTTTGGCACCATCTAGATCTAAGAGGAACCTTGCTAAAACCTTGTTTCATCCTAGCACCTTGCTTAAAATCTTCCAATCTCACCTCATTCCATCTATTTACTACCTTGCATGGTCTTGACAAGATTACAAAAACAAAAATAGTTAGAAATGGCAGAGAAAAGTATTTTTGACGGTCATGAAAATGACGAAGAACCTTCCATGGATGAGATCCTCCACACGTAGCATGACCCAAAATTTCTACACCTACTTGAAGGGGTACTTGCCCAAGACCCATCAAAATTCTTTTTACATCTAGCAACTCTAGGAGCCAAACTCCCTAAGGATTATGATGTGGAAGCTCTCAAAGAAACTGATGAAGAGAGAATCCCTGAAGGAAGTAGACAAGGTGAAATACCTGTGGATAAAAGAAAAACAACAATTGACTCCTTAGATGCCCTAAGCCTAGTGAACCAAAAAGTTGAAGCTCTCCAACAACAAATTTCAGACATAAAAATGGGGACATCGACTAAAAACTACACCCTAGAGGATATTTCACCATATCCTTTTGATAGGTCCTTAATCATGATTCCCTTCCCCTCAAGATTTGAGGTGCCTAAATTCGATAAGTATCAAGGGAAGGGCAATCTAAGAGATCATATTAGAGAGTTCAATGCTGCTTGTCTAGAGGTCACACATAATGTCACTTACCTTATGCAACTATTTCCACGGAGCTTGGGAGGACAAGCCATGGATTGGTTCTCTAGACTGCCACCTAGTATTAAAACATTCAATGAACTTGTCAACCAATTTGTCACCCACTTCTCATACAATATTGAGCACGACATCTCAATATTGGATCTTTGTAACACCAAACAAAAAGGAGGAGAATCTTTCACTACCTTCTTACAGAGATGAAGACAACTGGCAAGCAAGTGCCCAAACCAAATACCAGAGAAATAGATGCTAGAAATGTTTTTACACAATCTACAAACTGACCTAAGTTACCAAATCCAAATCCAATGTCCTACATCTTTTATCAAGGTCATTGAGATGGGCCTCATCATAGAAAAAGCCCTAATCGCAAAGGGTCAAATCAAGCTCTATAAAGACTCTCCCAATACCAACATCAACAATGACAAACCTAGATTCTGGACAAAAAACAAGAATGTTGTGAATAACGGGGTAGTCGATGCCAAAAATGCGGCACCTAAGCAACCAATTTTCAATCTATCAACACCCCAAAACAACCTCACACAAAACAAACCAACAAATACTCAATCTAGATTCACCAACTTTCAGCCTAAAAGAACGTTCATGCCTTTGGATGAATCACTAGAAACTACTCTATGGAAGGTGATCGCCAGCAAACTCATAACACTTCCCTCAGCATGGGAGTATGAGCCAAAGGTCAAACCCTACTGGTGGAATGATAATGATTTCTGGGGGCACAAGACAAATGATTGTATTGCACTCAAGCACACAATCCAAGACTTAATAGATCAAAACAAGATATATGTTAAGGGACATACCTCAAACAACAATCATCAGGCATTCAAGGATCCTCTTCCTAACTATGAGTAAGGAGGTCCTTCCAACATAAATAACCATGGCTCTAACAACGCAAATTACACGAATATCGGATACGACTATGTTGTTAACCATATCTATGAAAGTGACTCACACATTAATGTGATCACTATCAATAAGGATCCAGACTGCAATGTTACTACCCATAGTAATAGAGTCACCCTTAGAGGAGTTGCCGCTCCTCCATCTAGTCAATACAGTATCGTGGATCAACTCCACAAAACACTTGCAGACATCTCCATGTTAGAACTTCTGCGTCTATCTCCTTCTCATAGGTCCATACTTGACAAAGCCTTAGTGAAAGCCTCCGTTCCCACGAACCTAGCTGAAGAGCAATTCCAAACTATGGTCGGTCACATCACCTCACTGCACTCCCTATCATTCACTGAGAAGGATGATATGTCTATCAACCAATGCCATAATGCCTCCCTTCACATTGAAGCTTTCATACACAAGCATAAGATCAAAAGAGTCCTAATCGATGGAGGGGTTGGTTTGAATATCTACACATTGAAGCTAATCCTTACATTAGGGTTTTTAGAGAAGGCTATAGATTCGAAAAGAAAAATCACCATAAAAGCCTATGATGAGGAAGAAAGAACATCTAAAGGAATTGTTACTCTACCAATCAGAGTGGGCCCCGTAGTGAAAGATGTGGCTTGTCAAGTCCTTGACATGGAATTAGCAAACAACATTCTTCCAGGATGACCATGGATACACGCTTTGAAAGCAGTGCCTTCCACATACCATCAATGTATCAAATTCTCACATGAAGGTCAAGAGATCACCATCCCAGGTGACCCTAACCCCTATCAATACTATAACTCCATTCAGCCCAAACCAGAAGTCATAATCCCTAACAACCGTGCTTCTGCATCCTCGTCATCTTGTGTTGACCCAGCTACACTTGCTTCTTCTTCAGGGGCACCTCCACCTAAACTCCAACTCAAAGATAAAGGCTTGGGTGAGTACACGATATCTCTATCCCTCTGCTTGGCCCAACTGCCCCTATCTCCTTGATACTATGGGAGACCTATCTTAAAAACACCCACAGTAGAGAAGCCAACCAAAGGACCATTTGTGAAATGGGGAAGCCTAGAAGATGAAAGTGATGAAAAAGATGTCCTACAGTGGCTATACAAAGATGAAGCTAGCTCCTCAACACAACATGACCATCCCACTATACCAACAGAACAGTATGGGCAAGGCTACCAAATACTATAGAAAATGGGATATGAAGGACACGGTCCACTTGGATCAAGAAAGGATGGCATCACTGAACCCATCCAACCTCATACCTTAATAGCCCGAGACACTACAGGGCTAGGCTACACTGGAGCACCAAGAAATAATAGAACCAACAAGAATAAAGGCACACAACCGAGAACCTCTACTAGTAATCTGGTTGAACAAATTCAATGAATGCAATTGGGGAGTGAAACTGATTCTAACGAGTATGAATGGGATAGCCTCTCTGAGATGTCTTGTGACAAGAAGGATATTGACATTGTCCATGAGTATGACCCAACCCATGCCAACGAGGGACAAGGTCCAAGAGCTAGGCCATTAGAGTCTAAACCGCATAACAACAATAGTGAAAATCATGAGGAAGGAATGTTTCCCCCCTTGACGGACCCACTAATAGAGAGTACTATTGTAGATTTTGTCCACTCTTTCAATAACTTTATCCTAACCATCAACGCCATTAAACCAGATCAACCTGCTGATCTCTTATCATTAGTGCACCCTGAACTTATCGACTGGGACCTCAAAGGTACCACCCCTGAACTAGACACCTTCGAAAACGATGATCCAATCATCGATTACCTTGAGATTAGAGATCACATACCTACAGGTGACCACAGAGCTAGCTATGCTATTGAACTCAACGAGAAGGCCTATTTTGGAGAGAGCACCAAGCCTTTCAGTCATAAAACATCAAAATAAAAGAATGATCTAATGGTGAAAACCACTCCGCGGCAGTGTTAGATCATCAAAAAAGTAAAAATAAAGACATATCCAATGGTGAAAACCTCTCTGAGGTGCCGAAGAATGGAAGGCTTGACCCTCTTCCCAATCTAACACATCTAGAAAGATCGTTAATCTTGATAGAACCAGTAGAAGCAATCAATGTCAACACAAGTGATAATCCCAGAATGGTCCACATGGCAAAGGTTCTAACAGAACATGAAAAAATAGCATTTATAGATTTCTTCAAAAGAAAATAGATCAACTTTGCATAGACATACGCCGACATGCCAGGGCTTGATCCGAATCTCATCATGCATCACTTATCTTTAGCTCTAGGAGCTAAGCCTGTTGAACAAAAGCTCAGAAAGATGCATCTGCATGTGGCTCTCATGGTGAAGGAAGAACTGAAGAAACTGCTAGATGTTAGGTTTATCAAGCCCATAGATTATCCTGAATGGGTTTCAAATATCATACCAGTGGCTAAACAGGATGGCAGGGTCAGAATCTGTAGTGACTTTAGGGACCTAAACAAAGCTTGTCCAAAGGATGACTTCCCCTTGTCCAACATCAACATGATTGTAGATCTCACAGCAGGTCATACCGTGCTGTCACTTATGGATGGTTTCTCGGGATATAACCAGATAAAGATTGCACTAGAAGACTAGCACAAAACTACATTTACATGTCCTTGGGGCACCTACTGTTGGTGCGTCATGCCATTCGGTCTAAAAAATGCTGGGGCAACATATCAAAGAGCCATGACAACGATCTTCCATGATATGATGCATACTATAATGGAAGACTACGTCGATGACATTCTAGCAAAGTCTCTCACAAGAGAAGGGCATCTAGCAATACTAGACAAGATCTTTAATAGACTGGAACAATTCAATGTGCAACTTAATTCAAAAAAGTGTGTGTTCAGGGTTACATTAGGAAAACTACTGGGCTACATAGTATCAGCAAATGGTATCGAAGTTGATCTCGCTAAGGTGAAGGCCATAATGGAGATGCCACCTCCTAAAAATTTGACTCAATTGAGATCCCTACAGGGCAAACTATAGTCTATTAGATGGTTCATTTCCCAACTGGTAGATAAGTGCTACCCATTCTCTCATCTACTACACAAAAATGTATCCTTCAAATGGAACGAGTCATGCGAGTAGGCTTTTCAATAGCTAAAGGAATACCTAATGAAGCCACCAATATTAATGCCACCAATTCAGGGCAGGCCTCTATTGCTATATATCTCAGCTACACCAATGGCTCTGGGAGCTCTCCTTGCTCAACAAAACTATGATGGAAAAGAACAAGCTATCTACTACATTAGTCGAACATTCATCGGATACGAGTTGCAATACACACCAATAGAAAGACCATGTCTAGCTGTTATATTTGCCTCGCAAAAATGGAGACATTACATGCTGTCACACTCTATTAAACTGGTGGCAAAGATTGACCCACTGAAATACTTACTCAACAAGGTTGCCTTAACAAGTAGATTATCAAAATGGGTCATGCTTCTCAGTGAGTTCGACATAGAATATGTGGATAGAAAAGTAATAAAAGGACAAGTGCTTGTAGATCAACTAGCAGAGGCACCTTTAATGGTTGACAACCCCCTAAGCCTTGAATTTCCAGATGAGTCTATCTTCCATGTCAACATAGCAAACTGGATAATGTACTTTGATGGCTCCTACACTCAGCATGGATCAGGGGCAGGTATCTTGTTGATCACACCTAATGGCGACACTATTCCAAAGTCATACAGATTAATGTTCCCTTGCACTAACAATGTAGCAGAATACAAGGCTCTGGTCATCGGTATCAAGCTAGCAGTTGAGTGGAACATCAAGGAACTTCAAATCTACGGGGACTCACAACTGGTCATCAACCAAGTAAATGACGACTACCAAACGAAGGATGAGAAACTGATTCCTTATAAATGCATGGTAGATGACTTCAAGGAGTATTTTGTCAAGATATCATTTGAGAAAATACCAAGGATCGAGAATAAAGCTATAGATGCCATGGCTACAATTGCATCTCTACTTGACATTCCAGGCAATCAAACACGATATGAGTTCTTAGTAGAGCCAATCTCCTATCCTGCTTATGACACTCCAGATTCCCATATCATATGCCACATCGTAGGAACCGATTCCCCTCTCTATGGTAAAATATTTGCCTATCTAAAAGAGAATACACTCCCACCCGACCTCTCCCATAACCAGAAAAGAACCTTCATCCAGCAAGCATCTCAGTATGCCATTGTCGCTAACACCCTGTATCGCCGAGGTCTTGATGGTACTCTCCTTAGGTGTCTAGATAGAGAGGAATATCAAACTGCTCTAAGCGAAATACACGATGGAATATGTGGGGCTCATTCTAGTGGCCCTACCCTAGCCAAGAAACTCATACGCACGAGGTACTACTGGCCAACAATGGAAGAAGACTCCTATCAGTTTGTAAAGAAATGCAAAAAGTGCCAAATCCATGGGAACCTGATACATGCACCAGTGCAAGAGCTACAGCCATTGACAACTCCATGGCCTTTCTGTCAATGGGGACTCGACTTAGTGGGCAAGATTCACCCCCCTTCATCTAGCGGACACAAGTTCATAATCACTGCCACTGAGTAGTTCACGAAGTGGATTGAAGCTGTGCCCTTAGCCAACATCACCGGCAAACAAATTGCCTCATTCATCTTAAACTATATCATTTGTCGCTATGGTATCCCTTCATCCATTATCACAGCTAATGGACGACCCTTCAAAAATTAGGATGTCAAGGAACTATGTGACAAATTCCACATCCAACACCGCTTTTCCACCCCGTATTACCCCCAAGGCAATGGTCAGGCGGAGGCATCAAATAAAACCATATTAAAAATCTTGAAAAAGACTATCAATGATGCCAGCCATGATTGGCACGTCCAACTAAATCCTGCACTATGGACCTACCGCACAAGCATCTGCACACCCACAGGTGCAACACCATACTCCCTGGTCTATGGAGCTGAAGCCATCTTGCCCATTGAAGTCGAGATCCCATCCTTGCAAGTTTTGTTAAGAGGCCTGATCTCCGATGAAGAATACAGAGTAACTAGACTGCAAGAGTTAGAACTGCTGGAAGAAAGAAGGCAACAAGCCCTTAATCACCTAAAAGCATATCAGCAAGGAATGTCCAGAAGCTACAATCATAAAGTAAAGCCCCGAGTCTTCCAAGTTGGTGATCTCGTCCTCAGAGAGAACCCTAGAAATTAGCCAGATAGAGAAAAGAAAGGAAAGTTCGAACCCAACTGGTTAGGTCCTTATGTAGTCATCACGGCTTATGGATCGGGGGCATATCAATTGGCCACATCTAAAGGTGAACTCTTCGATGATCCTGTCAACAGCATGCATCTTCACAAGTTCTATAGCTGAAAACCCCGATGTAAGGGAGTCCTAAAAAAATCAAAAAAATGAAAAAGTGATAAAAAACAAAACAAAAAAATCAAAAAAAATAGAAAAATGACAAAAGGATAGGTATCATGATGAAAACCTGGCAAACAGACGTCATGTGTACTTTTGGCTACGTGTGTAAATAAAAGTAAGTGGTAAAAACCTGGTAAATGGGCGCTATCTGTGATAAACCACTCCCTTGATCTATGCCGACTTTATTGACTCTTGTCTCCATCACACCGAACCAATCCTTTGAACCATCCCGAACTACATTGCCTCTGAGCTATCACGTAGGCAAGGCCATTATACATGCGCCCCTGAGGCTCTGCTTCCCTGTCCATCTCATATCTTGTCATCTATCCTCTAGTCCATCCATGGTCCAAGTCCTGAACTATGTCACCTCTGAGCTATCATGTAGGTAAGGCCATTATACATGCGCACCCGAGGCTCTGCTTCCCTGTCCATCTCATATCTTGTCATCTATCCTCTAGTCCATCCATGGTCCAAGTCCTGAACTATGTCGCCTCTGAGCTATCACGTAGGCAAGGCCATTATACATGCACCCCCGAGGCTCCACTTCCCTGTCCATCTCATATCTTGTCATCCATGGTCCAAGTCCTGAACTATGTCACCTCTGAGCTATCACGTAGGAAAGGCCATTATACATGCACCCCCGAGGCTCCGCTTCCCTATCCATCTCATATCTTGTCATCTATCCTCTAGTCCATCCATGGTCCAAGTCCTGAACTACGTCGCCTCTGAGCTATCACGTAGGCAAGGCCATTATACATGCACCCCCGAGGCTCTGCTTCCCTGTCCATCTCATATCTTGTCATCTATCCTCTAGTCCATCCATGGTCCAAGTCCCAAACTACGTTGCCTCTGAGCTATCACATAGGCAAAGCCATTATACATGCGTCCCCGAGGCTCCGCTTCCCTGTCCATCTCATATCTTGTCATCTATCCTCTAGTCCATCCATGGTCCAAGTCTCGAACTACGTCGCCTCTGAGCTATCACGTAGGCAAGGCCATTATCCATGTGCCCCCAAGGCTCCACTATCCTGTCAGTCCCATATCTAGTCTTTCTATCCAAGTCCATACCACTTCTGCAGATCCACCATTACCTAGGTCTTAGGTCCATCAGGGTTCACCCTGAACTACGTTGCCTCTGCGTCATCACGTAGGCAAGGCCATTTAGCAATGAGCCCCCAAGGCACTAGGTCAATCCCTTAGGGTCTGTCTCTCCACATCTGTTGTCATCTCACCCATAATAAGTCGATCCTAGTCTAAACTAGGGGCAACTCCTTGACCTAGTTATAGATTTGGGTTCTTGAATGCCATCATTCTGAAAAGAGATACCAATAAAGGATTGCGATACTTTCACTAGACACCTAGCACAAAGTTCTCGACGCATAACATCAACTTGTCCAAAACAAAAACAAAGCATAGCACCATATCAAAACACTCAAAATAATTCTATATCAATTATGGCAAAAAACACATCTAAACACATCTAATTTTTTGCTATCATGCCTTTCTATGCTACTCAAGGATGCCAAAAGCTAGAGATGCTATGATGGGGGCATAATTGTTTTCTTTGTCTGCTGCTTGTGGATTAAACTTTAGTAATGTGACGACTTATGTCTAAAGACGTGATCGGCAAAAGATCATCGAGGATTCTGAGGTCTAAACATGAAACGGGGCAATCCTTGTCTGTTAAAATGCAATAAGTGCTCAGGTCATCTAGATTCAAGTTTGGCTAGATGCTTGTATCAACTTGCTATATCAAAATCCAGGTAAGGGATACTCAAGACATCTAGGTCTAACTATACCTAAATGCTTGTATTCTCTTACCACATTTCAAAAAATGAAAAATACCAAAAAGTGCTCGATGTTGAAAGCGAAAAACTTGCAAAGATGACAAATCCGTATCCGCATCTGTCTCATATCCAACAACTCCATATCATACACACAATAATGCAAACCCTGCAGTATATCCAAATGAAAGTCAGTATTTCTCCATGTCTTCTTCTATTCCACTTGTCTATATCATCTCTGTGTCCCTTGAGTACATCTGGACATATCAAACACATAGCATATACCTTGCATATCACATCACATGAGATAGTCATTTGCATGATTACATCATTTGCATACATAATAAATCCATGAGATCAATTTCCATACATTTTTAGATCATCCATATACATTGTGCATCCATACATCATATCAAAAGAAAATCAAAAACATAGGTCACATACATATCAAACTGCATAACCATATCCATACACATTAGCATTTGCATAACTCAAAAGCATTCTAAACATCCATCTAGTATGCATAACATGTACAAACACATCATAAAATCAAATTGCATCCATAGCATATAAAAAATAACACATACATGTAGATCATCAAATAGGTAGATCATTATATAAACATCCAACACATGTCCAGATGTACAAAATATCACAAACTCTGTCCAATCCCAGAGTCATGTCATAAGTGTAACAAAAAAATAGTGATACACGTCTTAGAAAAAAAATACATCTATCGGCTATCTTAGCCATCATCAAAAAGGTGCCGCAATACACGTCAAATACGGGTGTCTGGCTCTGACTAACTCTGCCATCGAGGAACACTGCTCCCGGCATAGCCTCTCCTCTATCCACCCCTGACGGCGGTGGACCCCTCACTAAGCCCACAGACCGAGACCCACCTGCTCTCTGCGCTGCCTCTGACTAGCTCCGGAAGCTTAAGGCTCTCTGACTCACTGGCACAGCACCGTGATATAAGCCTCAGTAATACTAAGTCTGTGCTTGAGCTCTAGTCAGATCACTCTGCAACTGCGCTACCTGAGCCTATGACTGTTGTACCTGTGCCACCAAGAAACTGGAGGTCCCATTAGTACCCATGGCCATCATGGCTGCATCCTGATCTGACCTCATAGCCTGCATGCTAGCTAACGCTGCATCTCTCTCCTAGCTCAACTTTGATATCCGAGTCGCATCTGACTCTTTGCGTGACTCCGCAGCTCTCAGATGAGCCCTCAACTGCCTAAGCTGTGTCTATAAAGAAACTAGAACTTGTTGCTACACATCAGGCTGTGGACCCTACTTGGCCTGTGCCACCTGCTGCGCTGGCACCTATCCCTGTGTCGGTTGTGCCACCTGCTGAGGCAGTAGCATCTATCTCTGTGCTATCTCTAGCTGCACTGGCACCTGGACCTGTGCTTGTCCCACTACCTATTGGCCCACGAGCCCCTCTCTAACTCTCTGCCTCTGTCTCTATCTCCCATCATCTCCCTGATCTCTCCTCCTCCTCCGCCATCCACCCCTCCCCCTACCAGCTCCACCCCCTCCGTCTAAATCACCCTCATCTGTATGAGGAGCTACCTCCCCAGGACCTGAGTAGTGCAAAAATGGATGTGCTGCAAACCACTCCTCATAGTCTGGCATCATGCCAGCATCTACTATATATCTCCGCATCGGCCAGGCTGCATAGGGAATCTACTAAAAGACAGCCAATACCTCCTCATAAGATGCCACAGGACCCCACCTATACCGCTCGGTGTATGTCCTGGTAAAGCATGCCTCGCCCTGCAGTCTACCCTATACGCAGCCAAACTGTCTCTGCACTCGGCTGACAATCTGTCGCTCCAAAATATACCGAGTCCTACCGATAAGCCATCTCGTCTGGAAGCAATAAGGTAGCTCATCTGCCTCGTCATCCCATACCTCGCAGTCAATGTATGGCCACCAGACCACTGCATCCACTCCATCAAAGGCATGCCTCCAGTACTCAAACCTCCCCAGCCTGTGCTGAGAAATCACACCTGCATAGCCGTAACTAAAGGGCTCACCCCTCTGCCTCTGAAATACACAAATCGGCCGTGTGATAGCAATGTGCTCCCACAACCAAAACTGTAAGAGAGACCCGCCTGTGGCTAAACCAGAGCCTCAGTGGTACACTGCCTGATGCATGTCTCTGTATAGATGTGTAAGCACTCACACACCCCAAGCATACCGGGTCCCGTCGGTGATCATACTCTCTAGCACCCGTCCCCAGCCAATGGGGAAGCCGTGCGCTCTCCTATTTGGGTATACTACGCCACCAATCAGTCCAGCCACTATGCCTGGGAAGTAGTCATAACAGTCATGCATGTCCTTCCATGAGATCTCCTCCCCTGCCAACTCAGGATCATCAAAAACCTGCCTGCACTCCTCCAGCCCAGTGCCATGTTGTGACTTATACTCAACCAACTCTCCCTAAATAGGGAGGTGCAGAATCTGATAAACATCCTCTAGAGTAATGGCCATCTCTCCCATCGGAAGATGGATGGTCCCATCCTCACTATGAAATCACTCCATGGCTGCAGTCACCATCGCCCGGTTCATGCGAACCTCAGGCATGAAGAGCACATGATATAAACCCATACCACCTAGAGCCTCCTGCTCCATCTCGGTCAGCATATACCACTGCAACAATGGCAACGGGAACAACTCTCGCGATGTCAGAATGTCCTGAATATCCTCCTACAACCAAGAAACGCATACCATCAGTGAAATCCAAATCCATATTGAAAACCTACTCCAAGCAATCAAGCTATCCTATCATTGGCTCAACATATCAAATTAAACAAAATAACATATCATCTCTTGACTGGATTCTTAGCAATCTCGGAGATCGCTAATCAATTGATGCATCGATCAAGATGCCAATTGGATTAATTTTGTTCAGTCAACTGATTTGCCTAAAAGTGCAAATGCGCCAATCCCGGTGGCCAATGCACCATTTCCCTATCATTGGCTCAACATATCAAATTAATCAAAACAACATATCATCTCTCGACTAGATTCTCAGCAATCTCAGAGATCACTAATCAATTGACGCATCGATCAGGATGCCAATTGGGTTAATTTTGTTTAGTCAACTGATTTACCTAAAGTGCAAATGCACCAATCCAGGTGGCAAATGTGCCATTTCATACCAAAAGCACAAATTCACCATGAATGCGCCACTTCCTGATGTGTATGCACCATTCTAGCACATGCACAACCTATTATAGCAAATGCACAACTTCCCAACATATGCGCCAATTCACAGCACATATGCGCAACACAAACATATGCTCCAATTCACAGCACCTGTGCGCAACTTCGGAACGAATGCGCCACTTTAACACTCAAATGCACAAAAATGAACAAATGCACACATTCAGGGAACACATGCGCAAAACAATCATATGCGCCATTTGGTAGCGTAAATGCAAAATTTTGCAACATATGCGCCATTTCGGTGTGTATATGCGCAAAACAAGGGTTATTGCACATTTTCCCTAGATGGTTTTCCTAGCCATTAATACGCATAAAAATTAACTTTTGACAAGTTTTGAAGAACTACATACTGGGGGTCCTGCCTCTGCTGGCCGATCGAACCGTCGAATCCGCTCAAACCGATGCTGCTCGCGCGAAATATCCACCTCTTTGGCCGCCATGCTCTCCTAAGCTCTCCAGAGGACAAATCAACTATGGACAACTGTACAAGTGAATCATACTTGTGGACCCAACTCCTATATATAGTAAGAGGCACATATCTGACTGTATGACCCTATGACGGCTTCCCATGTCTGTTTCTCTGAACCATAGTCCGTTTTTCTCCAGCCTAACCCGTCTTCACCTTCCTCTTCATGAGATTGTCCGTCTCACACCTTCTACCTTCTCCTCGTCCAATCTCTCGAGGGGGCATCCTATCATCATAACCTGTACCAGGGGCAAACTAGGGCATGTATCATTATCAGACTATTTATTCTTTGAAAGAACGTGATAAACCACATTGCTTCAAAGAGGGGCAAAATGTATACACCTAAAATTGGCTCGGGTTGAATTAAATAAAAATTTTAATATTTATCTTAATTCTTATTTTGTCAATTAAATCAATATTCAAAATTTATTTGATTGTTTCATTATCCCATGATTAAATAAAGTCATTTTATTTAATTAAATTCCCTCAATTCTTCTAAATGTCTAAAGTCCAAAATCCACCTCATCAATCCACCTCATCTCTTCCACCTCACCATGTTGCACATATAATTAAATATTCTTAATATTTAATTAGCTAATATCTTCTATTTTCTAAAATAAATCTTTAAATCAATTATCCTCCACTAAATTGAATTTTTAATTCAATGTCCCCCATTATCCTCCACCAAATTGAATTTTTAATTCAATGTTCCCCACTAGCCTTCACCAATTGAATTTTTAATTCAATGTTCCCCACTAGCTTTCACCAATTGAATATTTAATTCAATGTTCCCCACTAGCCTTCACCAATTGAATATTTAATTCAATTGTCATAATCCACTATTCTCAAATAAAGAATTTTTAATTCATCCATTATGAATTAAAGATTCACAAAAAATGAGAGCCATTGATCTCATCTTTTGATCCTCACCCTCCATTGCATTTTTAGAAGATCTATAAATAGAACCCTCTTCTAAGCCATTTGGGAGGCACTTCATTTTGGCAAAATAACTATACCAAAATTTCTCTTCTTCTCTTATTCATTCTATTTCAAGTATCCTCCATATCATGTGTTGAAACTCACATTCAACACAAACATGTATCATAGCTATTCTTCCTTTGTCATCTTCAAACAAGCAAGCAAGCAAGGAAAGCTTCTGAGGGCTTCACAATCAAGATCAAAGAAAGATAGGCAAACAATGGAAAACGATAGGTAAATGGGGTTGTAAGTATTCTTACTTGTTTTGGTTTCAATCTTCTTTGCTTTCAAATTCTATTGGTGTTTGGGTTTATTTGTTTTCATTAATTGACTAACCTCATTCTCTTCCTCACAGGTACTATAGGTTTGAAAAGTTGCTTTGTTTAGGCTTGACTAGATGGTGGTTAAGATTGGGATAAATATAAATCTTGAAGTTTGACTTCATTTGAAATTGTTGGGTGTGTAAAGGGGAAAGGATAATGATGACTTTGGGAATCTCTAAATCTTAATAGGGACAACCGATATTAGACAACTTTTAAGACTCCTTACTAGGATAAAAGTTGAACAAGAACAAATCACTCACATATGCAAGGATGAATAGAATGAAATGCATGCTATCAAATTTTGATTTTTCTTGATTTATACATTTTATGATGTTTCTATTTTTTTTTATTTTTTAGATTTTTTATATATAGTATTTCAATAGGTGGAAGGAATTAATCATTTTCACCAAACTCTTCTCCTTCCACGGTGCACAAGAGATATGCTCTATTTTTGACATCTTTAATCATATAATGTCCTTTCCAATCTTCTTAGAATTTCTATTTATTTCTAGATGCCTTTTATTCTTTGTACTTCCCTTCCTGAGTATCATTTCTCCTATCTTGAATGGTCCAGTTCCAACTTATTGCTCTACAAGTATGCTTGTAGAGGCTTGTAATGATTTAGCTAACATAATATGAGCTAGATTTTGATATGCTTGCTAGTGCAATGGGGTCCAGTCTAATATTCCACTACTAACCAACAATTTAATAAGGAGGTCAAACTCATCTTGCATGTAAACTTAATTTGTAGAGGCTTATAAAGATTTAGCTAACGTAATATGAGCTAGACTTTAATATGCATGCTAGTGGGATGGGGTCTAGTTTAATATTCAACCACTAACCAACAATTCAATAAGGAGGTCAAACTCATCTTGCGTGTAAACTTTAACATTGATGTGCTCTTGAATACTCTACAAAAATTGGGACAATTCAAAGGGAGTATGTGGCTCCCTTTGTTCTTATAGAGGTACAAAACATATGCTTATTTTCTTATTTGTTTTTGGCCTGAGATCCATGTGTTGGAAAGATGACGGGGGTCACAAACCGAAGTTTTGAGCCCCTAGTGCCCTATATGTAGTGTTTATATCTTGGTTATGACAATGAGAGAAGAGTTAGATCATTTGCAGTAAGAAGTAGCATAATGTGGTAAATTATAGTAACATATAATTCATCATACACATTTTAAACAATCAAATAGTCCTACAAAACACTTATATCTTTGTCATATATATAATCATTTTGTATTACAATGGCAGGTCTATGGTCTCTACTCTGTATATCTTTCTTTTATTCTTACTTACATTCTTCTACTACTACTATTATTATATACATAAGATTGATTTGGGGACGCACCCCTTACAAAACAAGTCTATTCCTACTAGGCCCGGTCAACCTTCTACTCCATAATCCTTTTGCGACCATCTACGGTGGGTTCTAGTCTATGCATTAGCTACTATTAACATCATCCCCCCTTTGGAACCATGTCTTTTCCTCAAGACATGCAAAATTAGTTTGCAAGTAAAATATTTTTATATATGGTTTTGAGTTGTGCAAATGTGGTGTCCCATTGATTTCTTTCTTGCTATAGTATTTGTATTTGCCCATGTGTTTGAATCATTATTTCATCCACTTCTATAATGCTGCTGGGGATTTTGATTTGTTAGATGTTTATCTTTGTATCTCCTAATATACCAGTCATGTGTGCCAATATTAGGCTTACTTCCTCCCGTAGTTGTTTTATTTGGGACTTTATTTTCTCTCTTTGATCCTGGACTTGTTGGAGCTGAGTATGAATTTTTTTAATTTGTGCTCTAACTATTCCATCTGCATCTTGCATTGGGTCATAGGTGTTGGCCACTTGTAGGATCTACGCCTCCAATTGGTCTATCTAGTTCTTCAAAACTTTGGTTAATGTAGGCCACTAGAGATAAGAATGATATAGTATAGTGATATTAGTTATTGTTTGTTGTAGAATGTTAATTTGGGCCTCTAATCATGTGTGTGTTGTAGAACATTTCTTTCTAGCCTCGTCCATTCTATTTTTATTGACCTCTATTATGACTTAGTGATTTTTTATGTTGGCAGCTTGGTTGTGGATCTTTATTTTGACTTCATCCAATAATTATTTGAGCTACTGTGATATTGGTAATGATGTATCCTTTTGTAACAGTGACATTTTTCTATTGATTGCTACTATAGATTCCTCCAACTATTATGTACTTTCCACATGCTATTTCATAATTTCCTCTATAGTAATGCTATGGAAAATATATCCCATAATTAGAATTTTTGAATTGGAAAAATTTTATTCAAATCCACCTTTGACCTTGTTAGGGGTAATTGCAACAAATGTGGCATAGGTATTGGTTGTATCTACTTTTGTTGTGCAAAATAGTCCTTAATGGACTGCATAGGTGAAGTTGCCATGGAAGAAGATGACGGAGGAGCATCTAGTGATGTAAGGGCAATCTTGCATCACCCAAAAAAGATGTGTTTCAAAATTGTTTATGTTCTTTCTATTTCTTTTCAAAATTTGTGGTTTTGGTTCCATAATTGCTTGAATAATAATGTAGAACATTCAGTTTTTCCAAACTACTAAAAATAGTAACCTGCTATTTTTAGAAACTTTGCATTTGGGCACAAATTGAAGTGAAAATTTACAGGAAGTTACATAACAAAAATATAAGACCTTTGGCGAAGGAATCACACAAAGATCATTTGTGAGCTGAAAGATATTAAAGTTTCTGTTTCCTGAAAAATGCCTGAAAATTATTCAAACTCAGGTTTGAGGCACTAAACAGCCCCGTACGGACCTGAAAATGGCTAGAATTGGAAAAGCAGGTTCTTAACGCATAGAGCAATCCACGAACTTTTCGGCGCATAAAACGGTTCGTCAATCGGACTCCCAAATCAAAAGCTATGGCTCATGAAAGTTGACCTATTTTTGGAGGGAGATGCAAATTTTGAAATTAGGTTGTTGGCCACCAAAAAGGCTATTAATAACCATTTTTTGAAACCCTGGGAGGTAGTAGAGTTAAGGGGGCAAGTGTAGAGTCAAGAATAGGTGGGAAAACAAAAACCCTAGCTGATTTGGGGTTATAGAAGGTTGAAGATTCTAGAGTCTTGAGGTTGGGAAAGTTGTAATGTGTTGCAACTAGTAGAGGATTCATCCTCTGATTGTAATTGAGATTCGGTAATGTAATGAGTTGCCCAGATCAATAAAAGAAAGTTCTATTTTCTGTGTTTAATTTATATTGTTGTGTGTTTTATGATTTACCCTCCTTCATCAAGTGGTATCAGAGCAAGGATTCCTGAGTGTGTAGACAGATCACCAACCATGTGGTAGTTTGCAACAGGACCTAAGGTTGTGGGTTTGTTGCGGAGATCAAGATGCCTCCATAAAGAAATCATATTAGGAGGAATGCTTTGACGGAAGATGGTTTTAGAGCCTTGCAAAAGCAAATCGATGCATTGCAAGAGGAGCTACGAAGAGGGTTTGATCCGAGAACAAGAGAAGAAAGCGAGGATGAAGCGGAAGAAGAGCTATCTGAGGAAGAACAAGAAGCTGCAGGAGATCCTATAGAAGTTAGGTTGTTGAGGGCTATTTCGAAGATCGGAAAGAGGCCTAGGATCAAAGTTTCTACATATTCTGGAGATTTGAATCTGGAACATCTTATTGATTGGATCAATGACATGGGGGAGTATTTCGAATATGAAGATGTGGAGGACTCAGATTGGGTCAAGTTTGTAAAAACAAATTTGAAGGGCCATGCTAGTATTTGGTGGAAGGAGGTCTGATTAGAGAGGAATAGAAGAGGAAAAAGAAAGATCACCAGATGGGATCAGATGGTGGAGAAACTAAAGAAGCAGTTCATTTTTGTGGACTATGAGATGGAGTTGTTGAAGAACCTGCAAGGATTGAAGCAAGGTAACAAGTCTGTTAAGGAGTACACAGAAGAGTTTTATAAAATTACTATCAGAACAGGCCATGCAGAGCCCAACAAGGAGAAGGTAGCCTGTTACATTAATGGGTTAAGGCCAAGTATTCAAGAGGAGCTGAGCTTGGTTAGAATGACCACCATAGAAGTTGCATACCAGTTTTCCATGAAGGTGGAAGAGAAGCTAAATAAAAGATTCGACAGCAAGCAAAGGGGAAGAAGTCAAGGTAGAAGGACTAGTGGAAGACCCTATGGGGACCATAATGAAGATCAAAAGAAAAGTGAAGAAGTTGGCACTAGTTGGAATCAAAGAGGAGATAATGGATACCGCCCTCATGACCAGAACAATGGTGAGCAAAGAGGAAGAGGAAGAGGCCAACCTAGGCAAGGACCTAGAAGAGGAGGTTTTAAAGGAACCTATTTCCAATGTGGAGAGGAAGGGCATCGAGCATATGAGTGTCTACAACATCAAGGAAGGACAAATAGAAGACCTAAAGGTAATGCACAAGTTGCACATGTAGATGAAGATGCACAGTCTGAGCATTCTGAAGATGCTGAAAGGGGAGAAACCCTAGTTGTCAGAAGAACTTTGTTGAATGAGGAGAAAGAACCCAATCAGAGGAAGAGTCTATTCTGTACAAGGTGCAAATGTGAAGGTAAGTGTTGTGATATTATTATTGACAGTGGAAGCATTGATAATCTTATTTCAGAGGAGATGGTTGACAAGTTGAAGTTGACAAGAAGAAAGCATCTGCATCCATATCAGATTGCATCATTGTAGAAGGACCATAGAGCTTTGGTCAATGAGTAGTGTTTAGTGAAGTTCAAGATTGGTGACTACCATGATGAGGTGTTGTGTGATATCATACCAATGGATGCATGTCATATGCTGTTGGGGAGGCCATGGCAGTATGATAGGAGCGCTGCCCATGATGGCCGTGCAAACACATATTCCCTAACAAAGGATGGAGTTCATCATAAGTTGAAGCTTTGAAGGAGGTGGAAGAAAAGGTATGTAGTATTGTCAGAATTTGCTTAGTAGATGGTAGGAAATTTTTGGAGGGTATGAAGCATGAGCATCATTGCTTTGCATTGATTCCAAAGATTAGTCAAGAGAAATGTGAAGATGTACCAGCAAAAGTTTCAGATATGTTGGAAGAATTTCAAGACATTATCTCTAATAATGTACTAGAAGGTTTACCACCAGTAAGGAAGATAAGTCATCAAATGGATTTGATACTAGGAGCTAGTTTGCCAAACAAGGCAGCCCATAGAATGACTCCAGCAGAGAGTGAAGAGTTGAACAGACAAGTTTAGGAGTTGTTGAGGAAGGGATTGATAAGAGAGAGCCGAAGTTCCTATGCACTACCTATAGTACTAGAACCAAAGAAAGATGGAGAGTGGAGAATTTGTACAGACTCTTGAGTTATCAATAAGATCATGATCAAGTACAAATTTCTATTGCCCAAAATGGATGACATAATGGACTGTTTGAGTGGAGCCAAGTACTTCATGAAGATTGACCTGAAGAGTTTTAGAGAAGCTGAGGGATTAGAAGTTGTTGATTAATCTAAAGAAATGTAGTTTTGCAAAGAAACAGTTGGTATAATTGGGATTTGTTGTCTCAGAGGAAGGTCTTAAGATGGACCCAGAAAAAGTAAGGGCTATGATTGAATGGCCTATGCCAAGGAGTGCAATGGAGGTAAGATCTTTTCATGGTTTGATAAGTTTTTATAGAAAGTTTATCAGGAATTTTAGTAGCATTTGTGCACCCCTAACTGATGCAATGAGAGGGGATAGGAAAGAGTTTAGATGGATTAAAGGAGTAGACAAGAGCTTTGGTACATTAAAGCAAAAAGTCATAGAACAACCTGTTTTCACACTTCCAAATTTCAATAAGGTATTCTAGGTAGATTGTGATGCTAGTGGTAGTGGTATAGGAGTTGTTTTGAGTCAAGAAGGTAAGCCCATTGTCTATTTTAGTGAGAAGCTTAATGATGCCAAGAAAAAGTATTTTGTTTATGATCAAGAATTTTATGCAATAGTTCAGGCTTTGAATAAATGGAGACATTATTTGTTTATGAAAAAGTTTGTTTTATATACTGATCATCAGGCTTTACAGTATCTTAATAGTCAAGGGAAGTTGAGCCAAAGGCACTTAAAATGGCTTGAGTTTTTATAGAGCTATACTTTTGTTTTGAAGCACAAGAGTGGGAAGTCCAATAGAGTTGCAAATACCTTGAGCAGAAGGCCAAATTTGTTAACAGAAATGAAGATAGAGGTTGTTGGGTTCGATGAGCTCAAAAGTTTGTATCCTGAAGATCCAGATTTTGCAGAGGTCTCAAAAGCTTGTTTGGAACCTATTACTTTGGATAGCACAAAATGGTTGGATTTCATAATCCAAGATGGCATGTTGTTTAGAGGAAGTCAGTTGTGCATTCCAAGGATTTCTATGACAGAGAACTTGATTAAGGAGAAGCATAGTGGAGGATTGGCTGGACACTTGGTCAAGATAAGACCATTGCTATTGTTGGTAAAAATTATTATTGGCCACAGTTGCAGCAGGATATGAGGAAATTTGTGCAGAGTTGCAGAGTGTGTTAGATGGCAAAAGGAACAAGTCAGAATATAGGGCTATATCAGCCATTACCTGTACCAGAGAAGCCATGGGATGATATCAGTATGGATTTTGTTCTTGGTTTACCAAGGACACAAAGATGACATGATTCTATTTTTGTGGTGGTGGATAGATTCTCAAAGATGGCACATTTTATTCCTTGCAAGAAGACTAATGATGCAGTTCATATTGCAAAGTTATTTTTCAGGGAGCTAGTGAGAATACATGGTCTACCAAAGAGCATAGTTTCAGATTGAGTTACTAAGTTTGTTGGTTATTTCTGGAGGACATTGTGGAAGAAGTTGAAGACAGATTTGAAGTTTAGTTCTACACACCATCCACAGACTGATGGACAGACCAAAGTGGTGAATAGGAGTTTGGGTAACCTACTACAATGCTTAGTAGGAGATAAGCCCAAGGGATGGGATTTAATTTTACCACACACAGAATTTACTTACAATAATTCTGTCAATAGGAGTACTGGTAAATCACCATTCCAGATTGTATATGGGAATAGTCCAAGAAATGCTTTAGAGTTAAGGAATTTGGACAAAGGATAAAAGACAAGTGCCGAGGTTGAAGACTTTGCAGAACACATGAAGAATTTGCATGAAGAGGTGAAAAGGCACATTAACAAGATGAATATTCAGTACAAGGCTAAGGCAGATCAAAAGAGGAGATAGAAGGAGTTCCAAGTAGGAGATGAAGTCATGGTTCACTTAAGAAAAGAAAGGTTCATAATTGGAACATACAATAAGCTAAAAATGAAGAAATTTGGACCATGCAGAATTTTGAAGAAACATGATTCAGGAAATACATATGAGGTAGAGCTACTGAGTGGGAACAATCTTTCCCCTATTTTCAACATTACTAATTTATTAGAATATCATGAAGGTGGAACAGAGGATGGACCAACAGAAGAATAGTGGAGTATTCTGGCATCTACTTCAACAAAGGAGATAGAAGAGATCTTGGATAGCCGTGTGGGAAGAAGTACTCGGAACAGGCAATATGAAGAATATCTGGTGAAATGGAAAGAAAGGCCTATTGAAGATTCTTCTTGGTTGTCTAAGGTAGAGGTTGATCATTTGGGTTTTCCTCACACAAACACATGAGACGTGACAGGGTCACTTCTCAAATTACCCTGGGTGTCTGATGCAGGAGCATCCAGTGGTGTAAGGGCAATCTTGCATCACCTAAAAAAGATGTGTTTCAAAATTGTTGATGTTCTTTCCATTTCTTTTCAAAATTTGTGGTTCTGGTTCCATAATCGCTTGAATAATGATGTAGAACTTTCAATTTTTCCAAACTGCTAAAAATAGTAACCTGCTATTTTTAGAAAGTTTGTATTTGGGCACGGATTGAAGTAAAAATTTACAGGAAGTTACATAACAAAAATATAAGACCTTTGGTGAAGGAATCATGCAAAGATCATTTGCGAGCTGAAAGATATTAAAGTTTTTGTTTCCCGAAAAATGCCTGAAAATTATTCAAACTCAGGTTTGAGGCACTAAACGGCCCTGTATGGGTCTGAAAATGGCTGAAACTGGTAGAGCTAGTTCTAAGCGCGTAGAGCACTCCATGAGCTTTCTGACACATAAAACGGTTCGTCAATCAGACACCCGAATCAAAATTTATAGCTCTCAGAAGTTGACCTATTTTTGGAGGGAGATGTAAATTTTGAAATTTGGTTGTTGGCCGCCAAAAAATCTATTAATAACCATTTTTGGGAACCCTAGGAGGTAGTAGAGTTAAGGGGACAAGTGTAGAGTCAAGAATAGGTGGGAAAATAGAAACCCTAGCTGATTTGGGGATACAGAAGGCTGAAGATTCTAGAGTCTTGAGGTTGGGAAAGCTGTAATGTGTAGCAGCCAGTAGAGGATTCATCCTCTGATTGTAATTAAGATTTTGTAATGTAATGAGTTGCCCAGATCAATAAAAGAAAGTTCTATTTTCTGTGTTCAATTTATGTTGTTGTGTATTTTATGATTTACCCCCTTCATCAGAAGAGGCCCTTGGCAAATAGGGTGGTTGCTACTGTGGTCGCTCAATCTAATGACTATGTGGTGAGCTACCTTCAGAGGGTGTAGTTTGTTCTTGCTAACTCTTCTCTTCTTCCATTATGACTGCATAATCATTTTGAGTTATTGCAACTGTTTCTTGTTGAATTTTTATTTTGGCCTCCTCATTCAAAGCCATTAAAGTGTTTACCCTCTACTTAGACCTAAGCTCTCTAGCTTGTAGTTGTGCTAATTTCTCCTTTTGTGTAGGAGAGAGGTTTGGGTTGATCTCCTCTAGTGCTTTCTACCTTATTTCTTCTTCTAATTCCACCATTTTTTCCCTTTTCTTATGGATAATGGAGACTAGATTATTTGGGAAATTTTCTATGATGTTCTCTAAGGTGTCATCATACACTCTTAGATGCCTGATAATTGCTTCTTCAATAATCTCTTTACTTCCCTCTCCCACTTTATTATACATTTTTATGGTCTATTTAAGCATTCATTTATTTTTTATGGTTGTGGTTAAGAGGTCCACATTCATTATATCTTTATCCTTCCTCTGTTTCCTATTAAGAAATAATAAATCAAAATGTCCACGAGAAGATTATTTTTTTTAATAAGTATGGAGTATCGATTGATAACATAAATTACTTTGGTTCCTTATCTTCAGACCTGTAAACATTTGAGTGTTTAAGAAATACTAACTCATATAGGTCACTAACCTTGTATGGGTTAAATAATATTCCCACTTACATATAGTCTATACTTAGTCAGAGGTTTACAGAGGAATAGAAAAATGAAGAAATACAAATCTTTTGAGAACTAAAAATAAATTCTCATAGAGTTGACTAGTTTTGGGTCGAACAATGGTTTAGAAACCCATCTATATCTAATTGTAGAATTTCTCAAAAAGATATTATTCATATCTATTGAGAAGATAGGCCTTCACTTGATGAATCATTCTTACTGGTAGAATAATGGTTAAGATTATTTAGACCCAATGTGATCTCAAACAAACTAAATATTCATGATTAAACATTTTGTTCTCAAAAGCACAATAATTCTTAAGGCACAATAAGCTCATACCCCTATTTCTTCTATGCACGAACCCAAATGGGTTTATCACTAGAAAGCGTGTTTATCTAGTACACAGGTCTTAAATTTTGACTCATATTAATCATTATATACTAACAAAGGCCTATTATCGCCTCTCCAAAATCACTAAAACAACCCAGCTACAGGCAGAGCACTTAAATCAAACAAAAACTTGTTTTGGTAAAATCCAATATCATTTAAGAACAAAATAGAGAAAGATTACTTTTGTAAAAACCTCATACAATCTTTCAAATCTTGTAGTTCTCATTTGAGTCTATGCTTTGATTTAGAAGGAGTTTAACAAAGCATTTAAAAATTTAATTCATTGCTACATTAAACTAAGAACATACATACCAAGCTCAGTCAATGACCAATTTCTCCTTCGAGATTGTAGAGCCTTTCATTCCTCTTCTCTTTGTCATGCCCCTATGACTATCATCCCTATTCTCCTTGTGGACTCCAAGGAAAATTTTCTTGAGTTTTCTCAATGAATACTCTAGATGCCTCTCTACATTAATTTCCCACTCCATCCATAATGTCTATACACTGAAGTCATGTTTAATAAAGAAATTTTGATGGAGTGTTAACTCCGCACTACTTCACAATACCCGCATAAAAAATGCATCTAATGCATTTCTATCTCCACGATGTGGAGTTTAATTTGAGCTCTTCTCAAATTTAAAATTTAAATCTTTCAAAACATATATATAGTTGGAGCACCCAAGAGCAACCAGCAAGAACTAGAATTACTTCCACAAAGATATAAGAACAAAATAAGCCTAAATTGATATATTCAAGAGATTAAGTAAAATGTACATAGATGCCTTGTATAAATGGTGCAAAGGGTTCTCCCCTCTCATAGAAAACACAAACTATTCACACAACTCACACTATCAAATGCATACATTCACATGGGCTTGGCTTTGCCCCAATTTCAACACTCAAGTATGGTCAGATTGCTACACCATCTTGATTTGTTTTATTAAATTTAGTTCAGAAAATATAACAACTCTAAAATTTATTTACAAAATTTGGTTATCCATAAACTTTTATGCCTACGGGACAATCCATCCTTTCCCTCTTTAGCTTCTCTCCATTCCCTAACTTTCCTATTAGCGAGATCTTCCTAACTTTTTGGCAGTGACCTTTGGCCTCTATCTTCTTCCTCCTCCTATGGGCCGAGCCCCAATTCCTCTACCAAAATAGACATGGGAATTCTCTTAATGATTCACTTCTGCTTCTAATGGTCACAACCTCCAATCTCCCACAATTTTTTTTCTCTTATATGGCGTTGTGTCCCATATCTCGAAAATGGCCCTATGTATTTTCCAATGTTGCCCTCCCTTATCCCTGCATGGTGCTTCACTTTCTACTCTTCACACGTAGGAGCCCTTCCTTTTAGCCACCCCTGTGTGTTTCTTTATGATTGATTTTTAATTAATGAATTCATTTAATTGTGGTTTATTGATCAGAGGTGAAGAGATATTTTATTTTCTTCCCAAAGGAGAATGAAAATGGAGAAGTTGTAAGAAACAAAGCTAGGCTTGTGCACAAAGGATATTCTCAAATTGAAGGAATAGATTTTGAGGAAACTTTTACTCCAGTGGCTAGGATAGAAGCAATCAGAATATTTTTGGCATTTGTAGCTCACAAAGATTTCAAAGTGTATCAGATGGATGTGAAGTCTACATTCCTGAATGGTCAATTGGAAGAAGAAGTTTGCATTGAGAAACCAGAAGGATTTTAGTTATCAAACCAAGGTGATATAGTGTGGAGATTGAAAAAGGCATTGTATGGACCATTTGAAGCAAGACCCCAAAGCATGGTATGCAAGGTTAAACAAGTATTTGCTACAATTAGGGTTCAATAAAGGTATTGCTGGCAACAATCTCTATTTCAAAATCAATGATAATCAAATTCTAATTGTTGAAGTCTTTGTTGATGACATTATCTTTGGAGGAAATGAAGGTATGTGCATGAAGTTTGCAAGACAAATGCAAAATGAATTTGAGATGTCTACGTTTGGTCAAATAAATTTCTTTCTAGGTCTGCAAATTACTCAATCAGATAAAGAAATCTTTATTTCTCAGTCTAAGTATGTGAAAGAGTTATTGAAGAAATTCAGGATGGAGGACTCCAAACCAGTATGTACTCCCATGGTGACTGGATGCAAACTAAGAAAAATTGATGAATCACTTAAAACTGATCAGAAAAGGTACAAATCTATGATTGGAGGATTACTTTATCTAACTCAAAGTGCATGCAACATGTCTTGTGGGAAGCTTTCAAGAAGATCCTAGAGAGTCACATGTCATGGCAGTCAAAAGAATCTTGAGGTATTTGAAAGGCACATCAGATCTTGGCTTATGGTATCCAAAGGACAATGATTTCATTCTCAGTGCTTATATAGATGCAGATTGGGCCGGAGTGTTGATGATAGAAAGAGTACAAGTGAAGGTGCTTTTTTCTTAGGAAATAGATTGGTTTCATGGTTGAGCAAAAAGAAAGACTCAATCTTCTTGTCTACTATAGAAGCAGAATATATTGCAGTAGCATATTGTTGCACTCAAGTGTTATGGATGAAGCAAACTTTGAAGGACATAGGAGTTGTGTATGAAGATCCAATTGCAATCTTTTGTGACAATACAAGTGCCACAAACATTTCAAAGAATCCACTGATGCACTCAAGAACAAAGCAATCTATAAGGTATCACTTTCTAAGAGAAAAGGTGATAGAGAATGAAGTAAAGATAGAATATGTGTCCACAAAGGATCAAATTATAGATATTTTCACTAAGTCTCTGCCTAAGGATACTTTTGAGTATCTCAGAGAAAAGTTAGGGGTCATTACCCTCCTGCTCTGAACTAAGATGCATAGGAATGCATCAGCCCAGTGGTGCTCAAATTCTCATTCTTTTACTTGGATTGATGTTTTGAGGGCTACCTCTCAGGGGGAGTATCTATATGTTCCTGATAAAGAAAGCGCGTTGATAACAGAGAAAGTTCATTGGATTAGAGCAGCAACATGCAAATATGTGACCTTTTCCATTGATGTCAAAGGGGGAGAGAAATCATGTGAAAAACTTAGAGAAGAAAGAATGGATATGTGTAAAGAGAAAGGGGGAGAATCTTATCTTGATGGTCTTTACAGTTTTTCACATCATATGTTGCCATCAATTACAAAGGGGGAGATTGTTGCAAGTATGTGCCTAATCGGTGTTGTCATTGATGTCAACATATTAGTGTTGTCATTAGTGTTAACTGTGCTCTTGTTTTGATGTTTTCTTGTAATAAGTTAGATGCTTTTAATGAGGATATTGAGAAAATTTGTTTCTCTAGTGGAAACAATGTGTTACAGAATATCTTTGTCTACAGAAGAACATTCTAATAGATTGCTCTGCATTTCCTATAGAATGAATATATTTGTCTATGGATTGGAAGTTATTTAGATGCATGTCTGATGATGCTATGTTTCAAGTTTGAGCCTCTGGTATGAAGATTTGAGTGAGTTATGTTCACCAAGACTGAAAACTACTTTTTCTGAGTACTCACTAGTGACAGAGAGAAAGTATTTTGCTTCCCATTCCTCTACATTGAAGTATTATGATCTGTGGTTCATGAGTTAAGTCTGAAATGATGTTAAGTGCCTTCAACTGTAATGGCTCATGATTTGGTGGTCTACAAGCTATTCTTTCTTTATGACAATAGTAACAGTGTTGTTCTTGTGCTCTGGTGTGAAGAATTTTCTTGACAGAGTGCTTACAGATTGTACAATTGTTCCTGGTGATTACAATGAGCTTGTGGATGTCTCATGATTGTGTTCCTACCTTTGGATTGGTCCGTAAAGAGAAATTGGGATCGTGAATAAAGACTGTTCTTAGAAGACTTAGTGTTAACACCAGTCCTGACTAACTTGGTTGTTTTCACTACTGGCAGAGATGCATCAAAGATTGTGAAAGCATGTTGTGGCAAGGAAGATTGTGTTAGAGTCCCAACTAAGGTGCTAAGTGATCTGCATACATATTTCTCTTTGCTAACCTTGTTTGGGTCCAGACCTATTTTCTATATATGTTTGTAATGCTAGCCTTGGAAATTGCTCCAACGGTTGATGAATGTAATACCGACCTTGATGTACATTCAAAGGTTGATGAGTTGTATAAAAACATGTAATGTAGTTGTGAAAAGAAAGTAGTGTGTGCAAAAATGACAAAGTAGTGCGAAGGTGTGAAAGAGCAGAGTAGAGGAGATATATTGTGCTTCAAAGGAACTGAGCCCCAGCATGGAGTAGATCCTATCAAATCAGTTCACCAATCTTGGTAGTGAGCCTAAACATTTGTAGTGAGCATATTGGGCAGTGAGCCCTAAGGCAGTGAGCCTTTGTTTTTCAGTATTGTTATAACTTATATATATTTCTATGGGCTAACACTCGCCATGGTTTTTCCCTTTTAGGGTTTTCCACGTAAAAATCCTGGTGCCTCATGTGTTGATGATATTATTATGTTGAGTTTCTTATTTCATGCTTTCATGATTAAATCTAAATAACTGTGACAAGTGTTTGAAGTGTTAATGTTCTTAAGAGGTCAAAGTTTTGAAGACAACTGATTCACCCCCCCTCTCAGTTGTCTGATGCATTTCAATAGATGAGTCCCTCTTTTCTTTTATATGCTTCATTTTACTTAAGAGGTACTTGGTATTGTGCATTGCATCATATACAGTAGCTCCCACGGCTTGGTGGGATCATATAAACACCTTTCTTTATGAATATAAATAGTTATTTCATGCAATGATTTGTGTATTATTTCCTTCTTTTGTAAATCAATTGCATAAACATAAACTGAACATTATTGCATAGTATATGTGTTTATAATCATGAGTAGAGTAGCAAGATTTTATGTACCTTTCTAAAATGTATCAAACTGCAATAACTAAATCTACAATGAATGAACAATGACCACAACTGAAACATAATCTACAGTGCATAGATTAGTATTAACTTCACTTGTTAGTCCTAGGATACCTCTTGCCCTGCAGGAGTATCCTATCACCTTATCTGGCTCATGTAGTAGCTCTAATTGAGCTAGTACATGATCTTGGTAATGTGATCATTGGAAGGGTCCTCCACTGAGATAGTAGGCCTTCTAGGCTGGCCTGTGAACCTAAATTTTCTTCTCCCTTCCTCTTGAACCCTTCTGCTTCTCCAAAGCAGCAAAAATAATTGTTGTTACATCCTATCCTAATTGGGTTGCAAGGCACAATTTGCTAACAATAATATAATGAATATAAAAAATAAATAGATCATTACAATGACTTTATGACCCATGATGAACTAGTAAGGAGCAATGATTACATATAAATCAGGGTATGAATTATTACGCAGCTCCATATAAAAACACACAAGGTTTCTTCTATTTAAAATGTCCTCTCTCCATTTAATAAAGATTAATGAATCTATAAGACAACGAATTCATTGGAAGATGATTTGACATTAAGAAAGAAAGCAATCAGAATGTAGATTAAATGTTGGTCAAATATCATAGTGGTGTGATTCAGATTGTAAACATAGCCGATCATGTTCTAGCACCAAGAAGGATTACAAGAAAACACTACATTCATATTGCCGACTCCATCCATATGCCAATAACAATGATCAAGTACAATAAATAACATTTGATTAAGGAAGTCGATATAGCAAGTGCCATCATTTAATAAAGATAAGACAAGTTAAGCGATCCTCTCCTTGGAAGGTGGTGACTGATGGGCAAGTGAAAGAATATAAACATGGAATAGGTAGATAGCATAAAGTAGAAAAAGAATAAATTGGAAAATATATTGAATAGTCTAAGAAGACAAGGAATACAATCCAAGTGCTATCAAGCAGTTTGAGAATATAAGAAATACATATTGAAGCTCTGACTCAATGATCCATGCAAGGAAAAATAGATATAAACAAGAAGCAAATCAATCGATATTGGAGGGAAGTTTTCTACTATCATACAACACGCTATATATCAAACCCATGTCCTAGGCTCTAATACCAATTGTATCAAAGGTGGCTGTCATTGCACCAAAAGATCGACCTGTTAATGTCTGATACAACCACCAGAGTTAATAAATCCATAGGAGGTGGTTAAGCCTTGTCACGAACACAAGCACTACACTACACGGCACAAGGAGACCAAGGGCACACACCTTGTAACATCATTCCCTTAACTGCTTTTATAGGACTCCTATTTAGAAGATATATTGTTGTGCATTCTATTTTTTCCCAAAAACTCTTATCCAAATCCTTCTCTTTCATCATACTCCTTGTCATTTTGACAATGGTCCTATTCTTCCTTTTAGAAACTCCATTAATTTTGTAGAGTGTAGGAAGTAGTGAGCTATCTCTTGATTCCATGATTTCTACAAAAATCTAGAAATTGATTTGATTTATACTCACCTCCTTTATCTAACCTTATCACTTTAATATACTTACCACTTTGTTTTTCAGCCAACCTCCCAAATTCTACAAATTTGTCAAACACTTATAATTTTGTAGTCAAGCAATATACCCAAGTCTTTCTTAAGTAATCATCAATGAAAGTTAGAAAATACTTTGATTTATTCAAAGAAAGTTTTTCCATAGGACCACACAAACCCATATGGATTATCTCAAGATGTTGCTCAGCTCTATTAGATTCACCAATTGGAAAGCAACTTTATGGTGTTTTCCAAGAATACATTCTTCACACACTTATTTTATATCTTCAATAAAAGGTTGACCTTCAACCATTTTTTATGTCTTGAGTTGAATTAACCGACTAAAATTAAAGTGGTCATATATTTGGTGTTAGATTCTACTTGTATTCATTTCACTAGACCTTAATGCTTAGTTTCCATGAGTGAACTAGAAAGGAAGCATCTTATTACCTATCGTCTTTTCTCTTGCAGCAATTGCATTCCTTTTTAATTTGTCTCTTATTATGTACTCATCTTCATCAAAAGTCACTTGATAATTTTTCTTTAACATTTGTCCAACAAACAAAAAATTCTTTTTGAAAATTGAGTGTTCGAACCAATAGTGTTGCATTGATATGTTTCACCTCACCATATTCTATTGCAACTACAATATTACCCTTGCCTTTGGTTCCATGAGACTGATTATCTCCTAATACAACTGTATTGTGATGCTCTTCATGCAAATTGATAAACAAACTCTCATTAGATGTCATATGTGAAGAACATCCATAATCAATGTACCATATGTTATTCTCACTAACATTTATATTGAACAAACAATGGACAAAATTTTGTTTGTCTTTAATAGTATAGTGAGTATTTCTCTTTTCTGTTTCACCTTCTTTACTCCAACATTCTAATGCATAGTGTCCAAATCGATTGCAATGAAATCATTGAATATTCATTTTATTATTGTCTCCCCCATTATTTATAGCTCTTCCTCTTCGCATTCCTTTGACGTTGTTACATCTTCATGTGAAATTATTACATCTTCCTCTAAAATTGTTGGATTCACCTTTGTATTCATTTTTATTTTGATTCCTTAAGAATGTGTTTTTTTTCCTCTTATGCTTGCTTTAGTGGAAAATTCTTGTTCTAAGATTTCTCATTACTTTTCATCATCTTTAACAATTAACAATTAACAATATTCCACTCAATTCATCTATTTACATAGTTGTGAGATATTTAAAAATTTAAACAGTAGAAACCACACCATCAAATATAAGAATTAAGCTCTTTCAAAAAAATTCAATGACATGCTTGTTATGCACATCTTCCCCTAAAATTTTCATTTGACTAACTAGACCTTCTACTTTTGTTAGAAAATTATTCTTAGATTCATTAGTGGTCATCTTTACATTTTCAAAAAAATCTCATTATCAGCAATTTTGCAGTTTGTGAACCTTGATAAGCATTATTGAATATTTGTCATGCTTGTTTGGAATGAATAGTACCACTTATCTTAGGGAGAATTGCTTGATTAATTGCACCTTGATTTAGAAAAAGGCCTCATTGTCTTTCTTTACATTTACTTTATATTCTTTGTTTTGTTGATCACTTAATGAATTAAATGCATTTATATCTGTAAGTTCTACACACCCTACTTGTACAATTTCCAACAAATATTTGGATTTGAGTAGGGTTTGTATCTTAGTACACCAATACATAAAACTATCTCCTTCAAAGACAGGAATTAACATGTCAGATATAACATCTCTTGCCATATTTTCCATAAGAGAAATGTGCATGATGACCCAAAAACTCAACACAAAATCTTGGTGAGATCTCTACAGATGGATACTCCCCCTATCCCTTCAAATGAGACCCCACAAAAAAAGATTTTAATATTATATTACATATGGATAACTATCATTTAATTTAAAATCTTAAACTTTACAATTTATCTCTATAAACTCAAGCTTTCAAAAATGCCTTCAAACAATACAAATCTCTTAGACAAATTTAAATTGAACACTTTTTCTTACAAACTCCATTCAATATAAGACTGTCCACTAAACTCACGCTTAACTTCCAAAAGGAATATAATAGCATTAAAAGTAGATCTTCAACATGGGAAGATAAAAACTTAAAATCTTTTAAATGTTTTATATATGGAAAAGTCTTCTGTCAGATTATAGGATTGGTAGGTGAAAGAGAGGAAATGTCTTATTTCTGAGACTGGTGCAATCCAACATGGACAGAGATTAACGACTCAACCAAGCTTCAAAATTACATTTCGCATTCTCTAAACATACAAATGAATCTGCACGATTTGATATTTCAACGAGAATTAACGCTCAATCCTGAATCTTCCCCAACCATAATCAACGATTACTTTGTCATGGATAACTTAATTTTGCCAAATTGCTTGAGAGGGGGACTCAGTTTTCCTGACATAAGCCATTCATACAGTCCAACCATCCAGTACCACATACAATTCAAAGCAACCATATTTCACCCTATTACACAACATAATAAGCGAGCTGCTATATGAGTCCGCTAGTAGTTTAACATTTCTTAGGAAGGAAGAAATTTTTGACTGTGTCTAACTGTGACTATAATCATAGTAGCCCAATATCTAATTCTTAAAAGAAAAGCCCAACTATCTAACTTGAGAAATTAACACTAATGTTGAGGAAAACCTCTCTGTTGTTATTTGGACATGCTTGAACTGGTTGATGCAGGCACCAGAGTGGAAGAAGACGCTACAGAGCTTGAAAACACTCTCATCTCCTGCGAATTAGGGCCAGCTGATGAAGCAAAATCTGATGTAGAAGCCGTGTCAAAGCAAAAGCCTCCTCCTAGTGGAGAGTAAGCTGCCATAGGCAGTGTGGGTGGAAGACGAGGCAGCTGCCCTTCAAAGTTTAAGAGCTGGATGACTTGCCTTATTGTGGGTCTGGTAAAAGGATCTGGATGCGAGCACCATAGTCCTATCACAACCAACGTCTCCATTTCTGCCCTGTCAAACTCTCCATTTAAACTGCTGTCGGCTGCGTCAAACAATCTTCCTTGCCCATATAAATCCCACACCCACTCCACAAGCCGTATCATTGATGTTCCCAAGCTGAAATCAAGGGCACGCCTTCCGCAGGCAATTTCCAAAGCAACAGCCCCAAAACTGAAGACGTCTGATTCTGCGCTGGAGACTCCTGTAACTGCACATTCAGGAGCGAGGTAACCTAAAGTTCCTGCAATTGTGGAGGTTTGAGAATATTGATTATGCTTCACCAGGCGTGCCAATCCGAAGTCCCCAAGCTTCGCATTGAATTCAGAATCCAACATAACATTGCTGGATTTAACGTCTCTGTGTAACACACATTCATCCCATAACTCGTGGAGGTAAAGAAGCGCAGAGGCTATGTCGGAGGCAATTCTATACCTGCGCCTCCAATCCACCTCTCCTCTTCTTTCTCCGAAAAGGAAATTCTCCAGACTTCCATTGGGTATATACTCGTAGACCAATATAAGTCGGGCCTTTTCATGGCACCACCCCAGCAACTGAACCAAATTCCGATGCCTCAGACGGGTGATTGTGCCTATTTCCGCAAGATATTCCTTTTTCCCTTGCTTTGATCCCGCTGATATGCGTTTTACTGCTACAATCTCATCTGATTTCACTAAGATGCCTTTGTAGACATCGCCGAACCCTCCTTGTCCCAGCTTGTAGGTTTCGCTGAAATTATTAGTGCCCTCGCTGAGCTCTCCATACGTAAACTTACGGGGAACATGATCTAACACCAGATCTATATCTTAATTTAGAAGAAAATTAAAAAAAAAGGAGGGAAGGAAATATATACAACCACATGGCATATTTTTCATTATTTCCAACCCCCTTTTTTTTCCACAACTTATTTGCAATTCCTAAACAATAGTTGCTCCACAAAAATAGGGAAAGATTCTATATTATCCTTTATGATAATTGTAAATTTCCGTGGGGCCACTCCAACTACTTAAATTTAAGTAGAAAGATGACTTAAGCAGCGACATGGGGACATGGGGTTAGTATGCACTTGTATTTGTAGGGGTTTATATTATCAAAATTTCTCCAAACATAGTTGAAGATTGTGGGTGAAGGAGTGGACACTCTATGAATGTGTTGTAATATTTGGTGTAATACAATGAGTGCTCCTTTGTTTTTGCATTTTTTTGAATAAGTTTCCCAAGGTATCTACTATGTTGTGTAATTTTGTTTTGTGTTGCATGTTTATTTTATCTTTATAAAAGTATTAGATCTATATCTATTTAGCATTTATTTCATCTCAAGAGTAATTAGGAAATTATTAGTTGTATTTGGCTTCCTTTTATTTGGTATTAGAGGCTAGACATCTCTTGCAATCATTAGTTTAGGAAAAGAGCTTTTTGTTATTAATATTGTCTTGAGCAAGAGCTTTATGTAGGGATGATTTTATTTTAGGTGAAAGATGGTGAGCACATCATGTATGGAGATTGATAGATTTAATAGCACTAACTTTGAGCTGATTGAAGCTCAATATGGAGGGCCTACTCATAGACAAAGATCTATAGGCTATAGTAGTTGGACAAAACCCTTTAGTTATGAAGGATGAAAAATGGGTAGTGTTATATTGGAAAGCTGAAAGCTTTATTAGGCTTTGTTTGGAAGATTTAGTACTCCTAAATGTATCAAGAGAGACCACCATGAAAATCCTTTGGAAGAAGTTGGGAAACCTATATAAAGCTAAGTCCCTAGTAAATAATATTTTTGTACAGAAGAAGCTAAGTCCCTGGTAAATGAACTTCTAAATGAAAAGTCTATGTTGTGGTGTGAGAACATGGGCCACATTGGTGAGAAAGGCCTTAGATCGTTGAAATGTAAAAAATGGTTGAAGGGTTAGTTGATTGTTCTTTAGATTTTGACTTTTGTGAACATTGCATATATAGAAAGAAAATATGTGTTTGGTAAAATTCAAGATTTGGTAGATTTTTAGTTATTCCGAACTTGGTTTGTAGTGATGTGTTTGGCCTTGTTAATGTACCTTCACTTCCAAAATATATATTATAAACATCAACATTTTGTTTATTAATGATTTCTCTTTAAAGACATGGGTCTATTTTCTCAAGCATAAATATGAGTTCTTTAGAAAGTTTGGAAAGTTTAAAAATCTCTTGTTCAGAACCAAACAAAAGAATATTAAGGTGTTAAGAACACATGATGGTGGGTAATCTTATTCAATAGAGTTTGATAAATTTGGTAAGGACAATGGTATTGTGTGACATAAGACAAATCCTTACAGCCCTCAGCAGAATGGAGTTTTAAAGAGGATGTACAAGTCATTGATGGAGAGGGCTAGAAGTATGTTTAGTAGAGACAATTTAAACCCAAAATTTTGGGTAGAAGTTGCAAGTATAGCTTATTATTTATTAACAAATGTCCTATGTTCGCTCTTTTTGATAAACCTCAAAAGGGGTTTGGATGGGAAAAAATCCCAACTTCAACATATCAAAGTTTTTAGTTGTGAAGTATATGTGCATGTGCCCAAGGAGAAGAGGTCAAAGTTAGACTTCAAAGTAGAGAAATCTATCTTCATCAATTACACTAATGGGTAAAGGGATGTAAGTTTTGGAATCCAATGACATGATATATAGTATATAGTCCCATTAACATTTTACAACCTTGAAGATTTTTATGTCCTAATTGATAGAATAAACAAATCACTTTGAATAAGATGTCACAACAACAATACCAAAAAAATTACAAAAATCATCTCCAAGAATTTAGTTTATTTCTAGGAATTAGTTTTTTTATGCCGTCTTTGATAAATATAACAAATCTTGTTATTTTTTAGTATGACATTCTTTTTACAAACCTGTATAAGATATTACACCCGTGATATCCCATTTTTTTTTATTTAGTTGTATCTCATAGAAAAACTAATATTTCCTATCTTGTAGATGTCAACAATAAATTATACAAAAATATATAAAATTTTAGCTAAATATAAAACAAAAAGAACATTGAAAATAATATGAACATCAACCCTTCGACAAGGGTGAAAATGTAGTAAATTATCACCTAGGAAACACCTTATATAAATAAAGTATTCCTATCTTTTTATTTACCTCTTATTATATGCTAAAGTTTATGCTACATATGATTAAAAAAAAGATAACAATGATGCAATCACTTTGGTAATGCCCCAAAAATTAAAGTTTTTGCATTGTTTATACATCCATTAGCATATGATATATAAGTTTTAAAAGAAGATAATGAGGATGCTATTGTTTTAGTGATACCTCAAACAAGTTCCAATAATTGGTCACCTTTGTAGATAGTTCCACTAGAATTGTACAACTTTCAAGATTTATATGACCTACATGATAGATTAGATGTCACCACATCAATACCTCAAATGATTATTACAATATTTGTTTCTAACTTTATATTTTTATATCAAGGATATTTTTTGCAAAAAATTTGGATTCCACTATTATCTGCATTTTCTCATATGGTTTTTCTCCAATATATAATTCAAAATATTTTTATTAAGCAATGTAAGATTTCAAAGATCCATCAATTGTCTGATATTTTCCTTTTATTTTATAAATGAAAGCTCTACTTTTGTACTAGAAATAGGTTATTCTCTCACTTTCCAAAATTACAATGGACTTTCATTTTCGAGATAGAGTTATTTTATTTATTGATAGCAGACTTGTGGGAGAAGGAAAAATACATAAAGTGCATTAGGTATCTACAAAATATGTTTCCTTTAATACCTCATGCCTAATATTTCAATTATAAATATTCCTATGGACTATGTTGATGTGAGCTTGACAAAGTTTTTACACTGTAGCATGTCTATATCATGTCCATTTGTAGAAAAATAGCTTAGGTTCTAAATGGTTTCACATTGTGGAAGAAATCAATATTGAAACATAGATCACTTGATTCCACTACATGTCTGATATTGGATAACACAATGGATATTGAACAACCATGCTTAGACAATTTTATCATGCGAATGAAGCCACTATAAAAAGAACTACCTCTACCGGTAAAGAGAAAGATATTTATTGATGTTTTTTTATGCATGCAAATTTGTGGTGTTGATTGGAGGGTAGTAGGGATGGTTTAAAACATCTCAATTACTATTTTTAAAATTTCTAGATGTTAAGGTTAAGACAAAAATAAAGAATGTCAAAATCAACACTTGCCACAAGGGGAAAATATGTTTTTTGTCAAAAAAAAATTATTCACCATTGTAGATTTATGAATTTCATGACTCTTTTGATTTTTTGAAGTGGAAAATTCATTTTGTTTGGGACATAGAGTGGATTTTTAAGGGGCTTATCATTTGAATCAATTAGTTTTCACATAGTTCCTCCATTTTAGTGCCATGGAGGGATAGTGGAGAGATATAACTTGAGTAAAAATGTATTCCCAAAGGTTCAATCATGTGAGAACCTTCATGTTTCATTGTTCTAGGTGGAAGTGTAGGTGAAAAAGGAAAGGTTTGAGTTGTGTTGTACAATAGCTATGAAGTACTTGGATGCTTGTTCAAAAGCTCCAGTTACCCTACAAAGGTGTTGTAACAAGTAAATACATGCCTAACATAATGAGATGAAGAGCAATTGCTCACTTTTTCTAGAGTTTTCACCAAATTAATGTTTTTGTAGGGTATCTTGGTGTTGTGTGCATGATCTTGTATTTTCTTATGCTCTATTTTTAGTTTCTTCATGTGTCTAATTCAATTTGAATGTGGGCGTGTTTTTGTTTTATATTCATTAAAGTTGAATAAATAGTGGTTGAGGGTTAGTGTGTGAGTTGGAAAACAAATATCTATTCTTTCTTATCACAAGGGTTATAAATCTTGTGTTGTATGGATCATATGCCAATGTGGCTTTCATTAAATATGAAAAATAACATTTCCTATGGAATTGTTTTACACCATTCCTTACTATAATTAGTTTTTCTTTCAACTTCTCATTCATGAGGCCAATTGTCATGTCTTAAATCATAGAGGAAGCATATTATGAAAATGGATGTGATTGTAAAAAATCATAGAGGAAGCATATTTCGTAGTAAGTTATAAGAAAGAGAAGAAAAACTCGTATTCTAATAGGCAATTCCCAATCCCTCGAACAAATAATTAATACTTTTGGTGGATATAAATGGAGAAAAGAGTAAGCATAAATATGTTGAGGGTGGCCATACTCTTTTGAAAATTCCTATCAAGCATCAAGTACACCATGATCTACATGCACTCAAAATCCTAGTGTAGCCTTATAACATAATGCAATCAAATAGTGTCATGTTTCTTTCAACTTCTAGCTTGCCCTTTTCTTTTGCTATCAAAAGTAAAATAATATTTGAAAACTAAAAATCATCATTAATATGGTATACATTAAAAAATGACCACTTGAAAATTTTATAAAAAACCCTAGTGAATTAACTACAAAGAAGTATAAAATCCTAGGCAATTTTGTTATATTGGAAATCAAATTTTAGAGTGGATGGCAATATTTTATTCTTGTACCAATTTTTTGTAATTTAGTGACTAACTTTATTATTAATATTTAACTTTTATGGGCATTGAATGTCTAAATTTCTTATCAATATATAACTAATAAACAAAGATGTTGAAATGGGGAAGCTATAAAAAATAGAAAAATAGCTCATAATAAAATGGAGATTAGTGTGATATGCATCCATCCTAAGAAATTAAATTTTTAGGTGATTTTGTTTCAAGACTAGGGAAAATCTATCAAATATGGGTGGATTGGACACTTCTAAAGAGCCTAAAAATAGTCAAATTTAGGGGCTAGAAATGAAAAAAAAGCCAAATAGCGACAAATACCACTAAAAAATTCCTTGATCATTAAAGATGAAATCTCATGATCGGATTTTCTACTATAGTTTACGAAAGCATTGAAATTACAAAAGCAATAAAAAGTTACCTTTTAGCGACCATAAAATAACTCAATGACAAGTACAATCGATTATCATCTTCATCATTGCTCATTTTTCCTAGTCCTGAATTCCATGAGTGATATTGCTTACAAAGAAGCTTGTGTTGTACAAACTCATTCCACATCTAACTAGTGGTCCTATGGTAGAGTCCTCCAAACAAAAAATGCATAATTAAGAAATAATTTTCCATGCTAACCTTCCAATACATATGCACCTTACACATTTATTAAACACCCTACCTCACCACAGTGATGCCATTTCAATGAAATGAACATTATTAATAGAATTAAAATTTTAAGACACAAAATTTCCTCATTATCTCGTTTTGCCACTTTAAAAATTGTTTTTAACCATATGCTTTGAACGGCTTATGCTAGATGAAGAGGCGTGTTCCGTACTCCAATTTAGCACTACCAATCTCTATTCCTGGATGTGTTGTAATGGATCACACTGCGTAATCTTCGTGTGGAATAAGTTAAAGCATATGTGAACACATTTGAGGAAACGTAATCACACTAGCAATCATATTTTATTCTTCACCGACCAAACTAAAGCAGACTTTTCTACATCGATGTCTCTTTGAAACTTTGAGGCGTCGACTCAAAGTCCTCACAATAACAATCCATCGTACAGCACTCATTTATTGCCCTGACTATGACTTTGGTAGAAGATCCATAGTCTAGAACGTAAGGCGTGGGGCATATCCTATCCATTTCTACCACAACGTAACGCCAAAGTTACCACGAAATTAAACTAGCACTTGCACCCATAGGAGGTTCAAGGAATACGCCGATAGGACAACCAACGACTTTAGAAAATTTTTTTTCAGCGTGAGACAATTACGAGCACTATAATGTTCACATATAAAAGCCTATCGGCTAATTAATTCCTATAACGTTTTAACCGTGAGCGACGTGCAAGCTTTTATAGAGGATATGGCATGTGTTCCTTACATCAGTGCAATTATACTATGGTCTGTACTATATCAGATATTGCCTAAGCAATGGGAGTTTTGGGTTGTTTTAGGGGAGGGGAGCCGGAACGTGCGTGGGGACCCTAACATGCGATAGGACCGGTGCATGTTGGGGCCCACACATACGCACCGGTCCCCCCGTAAGTTACACATTTCTTCTTTCATAAAAAACACTTTAAGCTCAAACATAAATCAGATATGAAATGCACATTTTATAATATAATATTGTCAACATAACATTAAAAATATAGCAACCAAACACATAATCTTGTTTTCAACTTGTATCTGACATATCAGCCTATGGTTAGAACTTTAAACTTAAACAACATTAACATAGAACTTTGCACGCTTCCCCATAAACATTATAAAGAGAACTGTCGCACCAATCTAGGCGTCACTTATGAACTTACTCCCAACTACACAACTACAGAACAATGTCACCTCATCACAATTCAAACCCATGTCCCATAATTGACTCAAGTGCTAACCCATTACAATGATTTGTCCCACCGTAGCATAGCCCAAACCACATGCCAATGCATCAGCTTGTCTCGTAAGACATGACACGTACAACACGTATCAGCAGGAGTCTGCCCCATCTCGCCAAGTAGGGTGTGCACGTACTGGCCCCTGCCTCTAAAAACCCACCTGCATCAAAATTTTTAAGGTGTAAGGCCGTCATTATTCATTAAAAAATTATGGAAACAAATGTAAACAATACACCAAACTAATCAACTCAAGAATTAATGGCCTAAATCAATCAAATCTGTAATTCATATCACCCAGAATTCAAATTTGAAATAGGACAAGGGTTTAATTGGCCACACCAAACACCCATCAATAAAATTCAAAAAATTCCCCATTCAAATAGCCATGAATTCCTTGATGTATTCACTTATTCTGCAGTGAGCAACATAAGAAACGGAGGAGTGACAAACACAGATTCCAGTTCAGCAGCATCCATATTGTTCTAGGTATTTCCCTTAGTTTTTTCCATTCATAAGCTTTATATTGTTCTTCATTACAACGATGAAAGTCATAGGTTAGCATTTGTCTTTCCCTATGTTTTATAATGAAACACAAATGTCATAGTTTAGCATTTCTATTTCCCTAGCATTTCTATTTCCTTAAGGTTTATCTTTCAAAAATTACAGTCATAGTTTAGCATTTGTCTTTCCTTATTGTTTTATATTGAAACAGAAATGCCAACCTATACACCAACTTCCATATTGCAAATATTACAATCATAGTTTAGTATTTTTGTTTCCCTAGGGTTTATCTTGCAAATATTATAGTCATAGTTTAGCATTTGTGTTTCCCTAACATTTTTGTTTCCCTAGGGTTTATCTTGCAAAACTTACAGTCATAGTTTAGCATTTGTGTTTCATAGGTTTTGCATTATCATTCACTCTTCTTATCTTATTCTTGTACGTTCTGCATTATCATTAACTCTAGTTATCTTATTCTCCTAGGTTCTGCATTATCATTCACTCCGATTGTCTAATTTTCATAGGTTTTTCATTTTCATTTACTCTGGTTATCTTATTCTCATAGGTTCTATTGGGACCTAAAATTTCATACCATTTTTTGCAACATTTTAGGTTTCCATGTGAAAAAATCAACTATAACTCTCAGAAATACACTTGTGCAATCTACCTGAGGAGCTTTATTTAAGGGATCATAATTCAGAGCCTACTCATTTTCATGCAAAACCACTTTGCAAGCATGCTTACCTATCATATGTGAACACACATGTTTGATTACAGCTTCCTATGATCATATTTGACTGGGTTTTGAAGTAGCAAGTTAGAGGATTTTTTGCTGCCTGCATAGTGTGAAATCAGCCCGAGAGGTCAACTTTGGAGGCAAATATTTATCAGTTGGATGATGATCCTGACAAACCGATTAGTGCTGTATTCTTTTCATGATAATGTACTTTCATGCCAGTTCTTAGAATACTAGCATCTCGTTTGCTATTTTTTCAAAATCAAAAGCAAATGTAAAAAGTTTAGTTTTGACATCTACATTTCCAGAAAGTTACAGAGAGGTCAACTTTGGCCCTTAATGTTTCATGACAAAAGATGACTGGTGAAGAATTCTCTTGTACACATACTTATTGTACCTAAATAAGCTAATCCCCCAGGTTACAGCTTTCCAGAATTAGATTTGATATTTTTTCAAAATGGCAAGTTGATGAGTTTCAGTTGAATTTGACAGGAGTAATTTGCAGAAAAGACTAAGTAAGCAACTTGGAACGTTAACAGTTTTCAATCCTGATTACTTCATCCAAATTCATTTTGTAGCCATGCTCTCCTATCATAAATCAACATGCTAGTGCATTTTTATGGCTCTAGGAGAAGTTTTGATCAGTTTTCTAAGGCAATTTTGGAAGCTACTTCACCAGTTCGATCACTATGTAAATATGTCAGAAAGAGGATTTTGGTGACAACCCAGTTCATTTTTCATCTCAGTGGCAATGCCGGGGAAATGTTGGGATGATTCAAGAGAAAAAACTTGTTTTAAAATGAAATTTTTTTAGCTGGGCCCACAATGGGACCTGACATGCTCCACACAGTTACGAGGTTATAAAGATAGTTGATTCAATCTTTGTAAGATATTCAAAGAGAGGTTCTTTTTGACATCCTTTGCAACAAGCTCTTGAACCTTCCTCCTGTCCACCAATGCAAACCCAAGTTAGAGTAACTTCACAAGATGGTTCATCTGTATGTGGAGTTCTAAATATGGGGGTTCAAGCCATGGTTCAATTAAATGCTTGAGATTCATCAAGACAATAGAAAGGATCATGTTCCAACAAATAGGGAGAAAATAATCAAAATTCATGTATGATATGAAAACAACATATCCCAGCTATAAAGACAGAGTTAATAGAGATATCTTGTGTCAAAAATTACACATATTTATCATTTGTTTCTTTTGATGAAATATGCTCCTGCTAGTCCATCCTATTGTTCTAGTGGTAGAATTCAAATGATCCCTTCTATAGAGCAAAGTGCTAAGCAAACCCATGATTATTCTCTACTTAAGATTGACATGACTTTGTTAAAAGAGGTATCTGACATGACTATGGCAAAAGACATCAATTGTGCATTAAATGATGGTGAACGATGTCGAGTCTTTAGTATTCTAGATGTTCAGAAGGTTGCTGAGAACTTCTGTTGAATTTGATAATTAATTCAAGCCACAAAGATCACCTGTAAAACCTAAGATTTACCTTCCACAAGAGAAAAAAGCAAAGAGGAATAATTTGCACAATAAGGATGAATTAATGAAATGGATTAATGAATTACATGTGAGAACTTGCTTTTATATTTGCAAGTTAGAGAAAAACCCTAATATGACTTAAGAATAACTTAAGACTAAAATTAGCCCTAAGTAAACTTAATAAAGTGTAATTAAATATTTAATTACACCAACACCCCCCATAAGTGCAACTTAGGGAGAAATGAAAAGCATGCAACTAATGCAAGAATGGGTCCTGGCTACAAGGCTATTTTAGGTACCCATGAACAACAAGAATCTCTCATAAAGTGGAGAGAAAGGAGAAAAACCCAGTGGGAGAATACTCCTCTCCAAAAGAGAGAAAAATACAACAAGTACATGAACATGTGATGGAAGAAAGACTAACACTAAGACCCCCCAAGAAGTGAATCCATCACAAAAGTATAATCAAGAATGCCCCCCATAAGAAAGGAAGAAGAGAGAAGGTCTAATGAGCCCCCCAGAAGTGAGAAGGATGAAACCCCATGCGAGGAAATGCTCCCTCCCAAAATAGAGATGAGAAGAGAGACCATGCAACCGCTCCTCAAGATGACTCCTGCAGTGTTGGAACATGCTCAACACAGAATAAAGATGAAGACCCATGAACGTCGAACAACATTCCTCCCCTTGGGAAGAAATAGAACTGCAGATGTGTGCATAATGTCTTCCCATTCCAGATAGGAATATACATGAAGAAGGACAAATGTCTCTGAACTCTGCACATGATCCAAATACAATAATGATGCTCTTGAAAACTGCTCAAATGTCTCCAATCCACTGCCAAACTGTGACTGAAGAAGAGGAGGATGAAAAATAATCTCTGAAGCAGATGATGGTGATGCAACTCCATTGACGCTGTCATCAAAGAGAAGATAAATGTCCTCAATGTGGTCCTCCAAATCTATAAGATGGGACTCTACAAACAAGGATGATATGTCTGCAAGATAGGAATCCCAATGAGGTGGATCAGGAAGACTAATATTAACCTGCTGCACAGAATCACTAGAAGCCAATGATGATGCAACACTAAACTCTGAATTAGCAGTAGGTGATGGTGGAGCAATGATGATCTCATCAGGAGGAGAAGCGATTGAAACAAGCATTTCAAAGAGATGATGTGAAAAATGATTACACATCTCTTTCTCATGTTGATTACTTCCACAATATCTGCAAGTAGATTTATGCTGATGGTAGAATCCCATCTCCTTAGACGATTATAGATCAAAATGTGCAAATAGATTTATGCTGATAATAGAAGTCTTTCAAAGCAAATAGAACCTTTCCAAGAGGCAGCATGTCCAGGATATCCAACAGAAGCCATAAAATTGACAAACTGATTTAAAATATACTTAGGGCTGAATCTGAAAACATTATATAGGTGGCTATGTAGAGCTCTCTGATACCTTTCTAACGCCTATTCGTTTTTTAAAAACGGAGATTCTGGGCGCAAGAATGGAGCTCGAAAGCCAAAAAAGATGCCTTGACTTCAAACAGCAATAAATTATACCAATCTGAAAAACCTAGAAACAATACCTACACCAATGGATTGTGCTCGAAACCAACTTTCCAATGCCTTTTTTTTTAAAAAAATCTGACTCCGTATGCTCAAGATATGGTCGATTTACCAAAACTGCTCCTTTAGGGCAAAGAGGCCCAAAAAAAATAGTATTGAAGCCCCTGGGCGCCCATGTGACCAGGGGCTAAGTCCTTAGGGGCTAGAGGCTAGGGCAGTGGTCCCTCAGATGACCAAGAGCTGAGTCTCTGGGGGCTGCTGCTTGGAACCTAGGGGCTGGTCCCCCATGCGACCAAGGGTTAAACCCAAGGGGCTAGCCCTCCAAAATAAAAAATTATTTTTTATCAAGAAATTAATAAAAAAATTCAACAGTACCTATGGACAGAAATCGAGATGGCACGGAAATTGAGGCAGCTCGAAAATCAAGATGGCATGCAAACTAAGGTAGCTCTAAAATCAAAATCAGCTCAGATGAGAATGGCATGAAAATCGAGGTTGGCACAGAAATCGAGGCGTCGTACAGTCGTATGAATTTCACAAAACCAAATTTTTGAAACCCTAAAAAACACCCAGAAACTTTTTTCAGAAAAATATAGAGTGCCTTATATGAAAATAGGGGTTTTTGGGCCTTCTGAGCGTAATGGTGAGGTCTGTTTTGGCCAAAAAATCCCTGAAACTTCTATTTTTCTTCAGAATTAAAAAACTCTTGAAACCTTCACAAATCTGGCTTCCCCAAACTAAATTCAGCCAAACAAAAGATAGATCTACCTTTTCCAGTTGCTCTGAATCCAATGGAATATTCTGTTTTACACAAAAACACACCCAACAAATGACTCTTGCTAAATTTTTTCTCCAAATTTGAGAAGGGGCTTGCAGATCCGCTTTGATACCATGTTGAATTTGATAATTAATTCAAGCCACAAAGATCACCTGTAAAACCTAAGATTTACCTTCCACAAGAGAAAAAAGCAAAGAGGAATAATTTGCACAATAAGGATGAATGAATGAAATGGATTAATGAATTGCATGTGAGAACTTGCTTTTATATTCGCAAGTTAGAGAAAAACCCTAATATGACTTAAGAATAACCTAAGACTAAAATTAGCCCTAAGTAAACTTAATAAAGTGTAATTAAATATTTAATTACACCAACAACTTCCACATTTTAGTGCATGAATTGAATATTATTATTGCTTAACATATATTTGGGGATGTTCCAACGTTGAAGTCTCCAACACGGTTTGGTCGTTTTTGTAGGATGATAGGGATTGATGTCTCTTGCCATAAAAAGTTGAAAGAACAAATTCAGTTAAGCATGTTAAAGTCCATTACTCTCAATCTTTCTATCCACTTAAATGGAAACATGTAAACTTTGAGTGCACTAGTGATGACTGGTTGGACTTAAAATCTGTCTTATAGTTACAAAAGAGAAAGGCCTCGGTGGTTTGTATTTTTTAAAGTGGATGTGATGAAGATTTTCAAGCAGTTGAAGTTGATACCATTGACAAACAAATGTGCTATGAAAAGCATAAATTTGGTGTATGCATTTTACCCGAATGATTCAAAGAAATGATGATGCAAATGATGCTCTAACATCTATTTCAGTGCAAACTAGCACTCTTAAAATACTCGAAGCATTATTCACTATGGATGGAGCCCTATGTTTGGATCATTAGAAGGAATTGATTTGTTTCTAGTTTCTGTGGCATTGAATGCATCCACAAATTTATTATGGCTACAAACATTAGAAGAAAGTGTAGAGGCACTTGGGGAGTATAGTATAAATTTTTACATAGGATGTCAAAAAGAAAAGTTGCTTTAATCCTCCACGTGGCAGGTGGGCCCATGACTTAAGGAAAATGATTCATTATTTTAAAGGATTGCATTCCTCCTTTAAAGTTCATGGGTGATAAGTTAAGTTTCATTTAAATAAAAGAAACCATAAAAGACATGGACCAACAGCGAGTTATAAATTAAAGAGATGCTTTTATTTTCACGGAAAAAGGAAACTAAAGCTACAGAAACACTTTCACTGGAGGTGCAATGAAGAAAACAACCTATGGACGTTGGGCTCACTTAACTTGTGCAACATGGATCCCAAAGACTTGCCTTGTGGATATCAAAAGAATGGATCCAATTGATGGAATAAATAGAATCAATAAAGGCCGCTAGAAGTTAATATGTAGTATTTGTGAGGTACCATATGGAGCATGTATTCAGATTCTTGTGCTGAAGAAAATAGAAACAAAAGAAAAATTCCAATTTCTTGAATTTAGAAGCAATCACAATCTTTGCCACCATACTCGTAGCTCGTGCCCAAATAGGAGATTTCAAACATAGTATGAACATTCATCAAAATAAATGGAAGAGAGATTTTGGTAGATATTAAAGTCCAGATTGCCCTGGCATAAATGTATGTACATTGTAGAAACACTCAAGATGCAGAAATAAATGTGGTCTCATGAATAGCAGTAATCGTATGATATGCACAAAATGGAGATGTTGATAATGCTTTATAAAATCCCAACCAAATGCAAATGGCAAGTGTAAAACCAAGCTAGTAGTACCAGTGGTAGTGCCGATATAGAATCTCCTTTGTGAGCAAGCAAATGTAGGAATATCAACCGGTAGCAAGGATACTATTCTTGGCAACTCTTCAATGACTACTCATACAAAAACTAATGCCGTGGAAGCACTAGAAAGAAGTGACATTGTTCTTGATTCACAACACAAAAGGAAACCCTAATATCAGGCCATCGGTGAGCTGGTATATGGAGTCACTCTGATATACAGATGAAGTGAGGCCCGGAAAAATGTAAACAAAACGAATAGGGGAAAGGCATTGGGATATCGGTGGAAGAAGAACCACAGTCCCGTCGATATGCCGATGGGTAAAATACAACCCTGATATCAAGCAAATATTTGGAAGACAATAAAGCTACAAAAATCACATTTTAATCAATAGTGGTTCACAAGGCAAAATATTTTGAGAGAAGAAGAATGGCGAGATCTGTGGGAAGAAGCTTGAGCCGAGGAAACCAAGCACGAAGAAGTAAAGTAGAATAAACAAGTAGAAGTGAAAAACTAGGCACAAACCCTAATATTAGGCGGACTCAAGCATATCGGAGTGACCGATATCCTGGTCTCCCCAATAGCACAATAAGACAGTGAAGAGGGCATAAAAATCATCGAAGGAAATAGTATATCAAGTTAGAAATTATTGAAGTGGGCTCGAGATGAAAATCAAGATGATATTGGAAGGAATGAATACCTAGTCTCTTCAAAATTCCTAAAAGCATTGCAAAGAAAATTTTAAATATAATCAAAGGGAAGGTAAAAGTTGCAAATAAGTGGTTAAGAAGAGTATAGGGAAGATTTCACAAAAGGGAAATAAAATGGGGAATTATTTTACCTGAATGAATATAACAAGTACACATTTTAAATATCAAAGTGGAGAATTGTTTTCACTTGGAGGTGAATTATTTTTCAGAAGAATTAACTCGATCCAATGAAAGATTTTTGATATTTTCATCCCAAAATCAAGATATTGAAGGAATTAATTAAATAGGTAATTATTTTACCTAGAAAATATTTTTGGAAGAGCATACAATGGCCAGAGGACATTTTCACCAAGCAAGTGAAGAAAGGGTAATCATTTTTACCCAAATGAATATTTTTGTCAAATAGAAGTGAAAACATACATAGGAGAATATAACCGAGAAATGGAATAAAGATTAAAGTATTTGGAAATATTTTATTTTTTAGAATGCGGAGACAAGTTGAGTTAATTAATTATTATATCTATGAGAGATAATTAATTAAACGAGAGGCTACATTGAAGGGATGTGTGAAGGGTCATAACCTTAGAAGATATAATGCATATATGCAAGATGAAATCAAATGAGAAGGAACATCATCAGTAGGAGTAGGTTAGAATATAATTACCAGTAGAAGACATATTACATCCATCTGCCCATCCATTCCATATCAGAAAATGTTATAATACATATTATTTGAAGCATTATTATGGAGCAAAAAATTCTTAAACGGTGATCTACTTCAGTGTTCACTTGTTGTGTTGATATTCATGGTTATATGTTACTGTGTTGTCTCCAGAGTGATTTTCTCATGTTCTTTAAATTATCATATCAAGGATATCTTTAATTTATCTAGTCACATTTGTTGATTTAGTGTGTTCTAATTGATTGGTTTCTATAAGAAGTCGATTTAATTCCTTCCAAGTTTTTAAGTTCATTGGTCTCTGCCAGGTGTTAAAACCCTTTCAACGAAAATAATTTTGGTCAGGTTTCCTTCTTACGAGAATTAAAACTTCCTTTCAGTTGTTCACAGTAATATGGGAGAATATCATTGGGATTATGTAAGAAGAGTATATTCACATACAAACCTGCACGTTTGCATAAGGTGCAAACATCTCAAGTGCCCAACAAGTTAGAGTTAAGCTGCACAATAGGTTAACCCATCTTACAAATCTGTCTCCATAGTCATTATCCATTCACTGACTCAAATAGGCCAATAGATTTAGGCACTGGTCTTACTCATTTCATTAGTTGAACATATTCATAAAATTTTCTTTGATATTTCTTATACAATTTATACCAAATTAGAACCATATCATTTTCAATCACTGCTTAGACATTAGAAGTAAAAGTAGGCAGCCAGTAATCATCTATTCCACACCATTTGCCACTATGGGTAGATCCATTGCTCAGCCGAGATCACACATCCATTTAATCTACTTCATTAATAAGGTGCACCCGCCTAGGTCTAGTAGAACCTAAAGTGTAGGGAGTCATCAACCCTATAGGTTAACTCCATTTCGTTAGTTCAAAAATGTTGTAAATCTAAGCATAGAGCTTGGCACCCTCTTAGGATTTGTAACCTATGTTTTTGAGACCTAACAGAATTGGCGACTTTGCTGGGGAGTAATCCATAATTTTGGTTTAAGACCATCTCAGTATAGAGTCATTGGAATTTCAAATTGGTAAACTCTGCTGGCAATAAGGACCCGGAAAAGACATAATCATTTTCCTACTTAAGAAAAGTAGGTGGCGACTCTAAAAAGATTTTAATACTAACCAATAATGAATGCAAGGAAATCTTTGTTCCAAGAGAGTCCTGAGAAAAGGTGGACGAATAAGCCGAGATCTCCTCATGGCAAAGGACCTCAAGAAGCAAGTGAATTCGAGGGATAGGTGGAAGAAGAATAGGAGAGGTTTACTGATCAAGTTGTTGTTGATCTTGATAACATGACTTATTAGGAATTAGAAGTATATTTAGAATGGAAAGAATAGCAGCTCAACAGGATACAACAAATGCTACAAGAAAGCCAAGATAGACAAATGGCACAATTAACCATCCAGGCATCAAAACCACCAAAATATGTCCTTCCACATAAACAAGGTGCAAATGTTAATTCACATGGGCCATTTCAGAACACATATACTCCAGGTAATTCAAGAGTACCTCATAATGCATATGCTAACCCTACTCAACATAATATACCACCACAAAGGCCCCAACCTATAAGTGCAAGTAACATTCCCAAATACTATCCACCACCAGGATAGTCATATGCCCCGCAATATCACCACCATCATATGTCACATTAGAATGTGCACTCTCATCAACCCACCCAACAAAATGCTTACCATCAGCCCCCATATGGATTTCATACGCAGCAAAATATTTTTACATCACACTTGGAGCCACAACTTATTCTAATTCATGAAATGGCATATGGTATATCAAGAGATGAGAGCAATCTTCAAAATACAAATTCTTTTGTTGTCCCAACCCACCCACCACAATATATGAATCAACAATTTGGGGAGGAAGAGGATGATTGTTCTCAACAAACAGGACAAACTCATGATGAGGAGGAAGTGCACATATCTGAAAATGATTTTCAAATTTTTTCAAACCCATTGTATGATGAAGAGATAAAAGAAGATCATATGACATTCTGCCAAGGAATGCCAGGTAAGGAATTCCAAGTGTTTTCAAATCCATGTTATCATGAGGATGTAACATTTCCATACAATCAAAATGTTGTACCAATTCATGAGGAAAATGAATATATACAAAATGATAGCTCCATAAATGAAGGGAAATCAAATGATAAAATGAGCATATTTGGGTATTATGATGATGATGAAGAAAACACTAGCAACATTGAGCATGGAAAATTGATCAATGATATGAATGCATTCAATCAGACAAACTTTAAAAATATTGACGGATTGGCTTCACCACAGCGTGATGAAAATCAAATTTTTGATAGAGGAAAACATGGCTTTTTTTTTTGTGGCATTGAACTATTTACTGTTGTGTGGCTCTTCAAACTATATTAGATTAGGGCAAAAAGAGGAAGTTGTACTCTATTGCCCAATGGAGTAGGCACTAGTCTGGTCCCCAGAGATCTGGGATCTTGCTATGCCCATAAGGGGCATACATCCCCAAACAGAGCCACTGTTGGGACCTAAAATTTGATACCATTTTTTGCAAAATTTTAGGTTTCCATGTGAAAAAATCAACTATAACTCTCAGAAAGACACTTGTACAATCTACCCGAGGAGCTTTCTTTGAGGGATCATAATTCGGAGCCTAATCATTTTCATGCAAAACCAATTTGCAAGCATGCTTACCTATCATATATGAACACACTTGTCTTATTATAGCTTCCTATGAGCATATTTGACTGGGTTTTGAAGTAGCAAGTTAGAGGATTTTTGCTACCAGCATAGTGTGAAATCAGCCCGAGAGGTCAACTTTGGACGCAAATATTTATCAGATGAATGATGATCCTAAAAATTCAATCAATGTTCCATATTTCCCTCATGATAATGTACTTTCATGCCAATTCTTAGAACCCTAGCATCTCATTTGCTATTTTTTCAAAATCAAAAGCAAATGTAAAAAGTTTAGTTTTGACATCTGCATTTCCAAAAAGTTACAGAGAGGTCAACTTTGGCCATTAATATTTAATGACAGAAGATGATTGGTGAAGAATCCTCTTGTACGCATACTCATTGTACCTAAATGAGCTAATCCCCCAGGTTATAGCTTCCTAGAATCAAATTTGATATTTTTTCAAAATGGCAAGTTGAGTTTTAGTTGAATTTGATAGGAGCAATTTGCAAAAAAGACTAAGTAAGCAACTTTAAACGTTAACAGTTTTCAATCTTGATTACTTCATGCAAATCCATTCTATACCAATTCTCTCCTATCATAACTCAACATGCCGATGCATTTTAATGGCTCCAGAAGAAGTTTTGATCAGTTTATCAAGGCAATTTTGAAAGCTACTTGACCAGTTCGATCACTATGTAAATATGTCAGAAAGAGGATTTTGATGACAACCTAGTTCATTTTTCATCTCAGTGGCAATGCCAGGGCAACGTTGGAATGATTCAGGAGAAAAAACTTGTTTCAAAATGAAATTTTTTTAGCCGGGCCCACAATGGGACCTGACATGCTCCACACAGTTAAGAGGTTATAAATATAGTTGATTCAATCTTTGTAAGATATTCAAAGGAAGGTTCTTTTCGGCATCCTTTGCAACAAGCTCCTCAATCTTCCTCCTATCCACCAATGCAAACCCAAGTTAGAGTAACTTCACAAGATGGTTCCTCTGTATGTGGAGTTCTAAATATGGGGAGTCAAGCCATGATACAATTAAATGCTTGAGATTCATCAAGACAATAGAAAGGATCAAGTTCCAACAAATAGGGAGAAAAGAATCAAAATTTATGTCTGATATGAAAAAAACATGTCCCAACTATAAAGACAGAATTAATACAGATATCTCGTGTCAGAAATTAGACATATTTATCATTTGTTTCTCCTGATGAAATATGCTCCTACTAGTCCATCCTATTGTTCTGGTGGTAGAATTCAAATGAGCCCTTCCATAGAGCAACATGCTAAGCAAACCCATGATTATTCTTTACTTAAGATTGACATGACTATGTTAAAAGAGGTATCTGACATGACTATGGCAAAAGACATCAAATTGTGCATTAAATGATGGTGAACGATGTTGAGTCTTCGGTGTTCTGGATGTTCAGAAGGTTGCTGGAAACTTCCACATTTCAGTGCATGAATTGAATATTATTATTGCTCAGCAGATATTGGGGGATGTTCCAACGTTGAAGTCTCCAACACGGTTGGATCATTGTTTTAGAATGACAGGGATCGATGTCTCTTGCCATAAAAAGTTGAAAGAACAAATTTAGTTGAGCGTGTCAAAGTTCATTACTCTCAATCTTTCTATGCACTTAAATGGAAACATGTAAACTCTGAGTGCGCTAGTGATGACTGGTTGGACTTAAAATCTAATGTCTTACAGTTGCAGAAGAGAAAGGCCTCAGTGGTTTGTATTTTTTAAAGTGGATGTGATGAAGATTTTCAAGCAGTTGAAGTTGATACCATCGACAAACAAATGTGCTATGAAAAGAATAAATTTAGTGTATGCATTTTAATCGAATGATTCAAAGAAATGACGATGCAAATGATGCTCTAACATCTATTTCAATGCAAATTAGCACTCTTAAAATACTTGAACCATTATTCACTATGGATGGAGCCCTACATTTTGATCATTAGAAGGAATTGATTTGTTTCTGGTTTCTATGGCATTGAATGCATCCACAAATTTATTATGGCTACAAACATTAGAAGAAAGTGTAGAGGTACTTGGAGAGTGTAGTCTAAATTTTTACATAGGATGTCAAAAAGAAAAGTTGCTCTAATCCTCCATGTTGCAGGTGGGCCCATAACTTAAGGAAAATGATTCATTATTTTAAAGGATTGCATTCCTCCTTTAAAGTTCACGGGTGATAAGTTAAGTTTCATTTAAACAAAAGAAACCATAAAAGACAGACCAACAGTGAGTTATAAATTAAAGAGAATGCTTTTATTTTCACGGAAAAAGGAAACTAAAGCTACAGAAACACTTTCACTGGAGGTGCAATGAAGAAAACAACCTGTGGACGTTGGGCTCACTTAACTTGTGCAACATGGATCCCAGAGACTTGCCTTGTGGATATCAAAAGAATGGAGCCAATTGATGGAATAAATAGAATCAATAAGCGCTGCTGGAAGTTAATATGTAGTATTTGTGAGGTACCATATGGAGCATGTATTCAGATTCTTGTGCTAAAGAAAATAGAAACAAAAGAAAATTTCCAATTTCTTGAATTCAGAAGCAATCACAATATTTTCCAGCATACTTGTAGCCCATGCCCAAATAGGAGATTTTAAATAGAGTATGAACATTCATCAAAATAAATGGAAGAGAGATTTTTGCAGATACTAAGGCCTAGACTGCCCTGGTATAAATGTATGTAATTTGTAGAAACACTCAGTATGTAGAAATAAATGTGGTCTCACGAATAGTAGTAATCACACGGTATGCACAAAATGGAGATGTTGACAATGGTTTATAAAATCCAAACCAAATGCAAATGACAAGTGTAAAACCAAGCTGGTAGTACCAGTGGTAGTGCCGATATAGAATCTCCTTTGTGAGCAAGCAAAAGTAGGAATATCACCCAGTAGCAAGGATATTGTTCTTGGCAAGTCTTCAATGACTACTCAAGCAGAAACTAATGCTGTGGAAGCAGTAGAAAGAAGTGACATTCTTCTGGATTCACAACGAAAAAGGAAACCCTAATATCGGGCCATCGGTGAACTGGTATATGGAGTCACTCCAATAGACAATTGAAGTGAGGCCCCAAAAAATAAAAACAAAACAAATAGGGGAAAGGCATCGGGATATCGATGGAAGAAGAACCACAGTCCCGCCAATATGCCGATGGGCAAAATACAACCCTAATATCAAGAAAATATTTGTAAGACAATAAGGCTACAAAAATCATATTTTAATCAACAGTGGTTCACAAGGCAAAATATTTTGAGAGAAGAAGAATGGCGAGATCCGTGGGAAGAAGCTTGAGCCAAGGAAACCAAGCACGAAGAAGTAAAGCAGAAGAAACAACAAGTAGAAGTGAAAAATCAGGCACAAACCCTACTATCGGGCGGACTCAAGCATATCGGAGTGACCAATATCCTGGTCTCCCCGATAGCCCAATAAGACAGTGAAGAGGGCATAAAAAGCATCGAAGGAAATAGTATATCAAGTTAGAAATTATTGAAGTGGGCCCGAGATGAAAATCAAGATGATATCGAAAGGAATGAATACCTAGTCTCTTTGAAATTCCTAAAAGCATTGCAAAGAAAATTTTAAATATAATCAAAGGGAATGTAAAAGTTGCAAATAAGTGGTTAAGAAAAGTATAGGGCGGATTTCATAGAAGGGAAAATAAAATGAGGAATCATTTTGCCTGAATGATTATAACAAGTTAATGTTTTAAATATCAAAGTGGAGAATTGTTTTAACTCAGAGGTGAATTATTTTTCAGAAGAATTAACCCAATCCAATGAAATATTTTTGATATTTTCATCTCAAAAACAAGATATTGAAGGAATTAATTAAATAGGTAATTATTTTACCTAGAAAATATTTTTGGAAGAGCATACAATGGCCAGAGGACATTTTCACTGAGCAAGTGAAGAAAGGGTAATTATTTTTACCTAAATGAATACTTTTGTCGAATAGAAGTGAAAACATACACAGGTGAATATAATCGAGAAATGTAATAAAGATTAAAGTATTTGGAAATACTTTATTTTTGAGAATGTGAAGACAAGTTGAGTTAATTAATTATTATATCTACGAGAGATAATTAATTAAATGAGAGGCTGCACTAAAGGGATGTGTGAAGGGTCATAACCCTAGAAGATATAATACATATATGCAAGATGAAATCAAATGAGAAGGATCATCATTAGTAGGAGGTAGGTTAGAAAATAATCACTAGTAGAAGATAGATTGCATCCATCCGCCCATCCATTCCATATCAGAAAATGTTATAATACATATTATTTGAAGCATTATTATGGAGCAAAAAATTCTTAAACGGTGATCTATTTTAGTGTTCACTTGTTGCATTGATATTCATGTTTATATGTTACTGTGCTGTCTCCAAAGTGGTTTTCTCATGTTATTTAAATTATCATATCAAGGATATCTTTAATTTATCTGGTCACATTTGCTGATTCAGTGTGTTCTAATTGATTGGTTTCTATAAGAATTTGATTTAATTTCTTCCAAGTTGTTAAGTTCATTGGTGTCTGCCACGAGTAAAAACCCTTTCAATGAAAATAATTTTGGTCATGTTTCCTTCTTACCAGAGTTAAAACTTCCTTTTAGTTGTTCACAGTAATATGGGAGAATATCACTGGGATTATATAAGAAGAGTACAGTCACATACAAACATGCATGTTTGCATAAGGTGCAAACATCTTAAGTGCCCAATAAGTTAGAGTTTTAAGCTGCACAATAGGTTCACCCATCTTAGAAATTTGTCTCCATAGTCATTATCCATTCACTGAGTCAAATAGGCCAATAGATTTAGGCACTAGTCTTACTCATTTCATTAGTTGAATATATTCATAAAATTTGCCTTAATATTGCTTATACAATTTATACCAAATTGGAACCATATCATTTTCAATCATTGTTTAGACATTAGAAGTAAAAGTTGGTAGCTAGTAGTCATCTATTCCACACCATTTGCCACTGTGGGAGGATCCATCACTTAGCCAAGATCACACATCCATTTAATCTGCTTCATTAATAAGGTGCACCCGCCTAGGTCTAGCAAAACCTAAAGTGTAGGGAGTCATCAACCCTATAGGTTAACTCCCTTTCATTAGTTCAAAAACATTGCAAATCTAAGCATAGAGCTTTGAACCCTCTTAGGATTTGCAACCTGCATTTTTGAGACCTAATAGGTTCTACATTATTGCTCACTCTGGTTAACTTATTGTCATAGGTTTTGCATTGTCATTCACTCTGGTTATCTTATTCTCATAGGTTTAGCATTATCATTCAGTTAGGTTTTCTTCAATCTCAGTAATAAATTTGGGGGTTTCTCTTTTTATTAGGTTTCTATTTCATCTTTTTCATAAGGTTATGCTTCATCAATTCAGTTATTCCAAATATTACATCATTTACACTCTTAAATACTAATAATTCCTAGAATGAATTTATGCCTATTTTTTTATTTGGTCATGCACAAAAGATGTAAAAGATGTTAAACTCTTATTGTTTTTCATTCGTAAGCTTTATTCTGTGTGACCTTACTATTTATATTGCAACCATTACAGTCATAGTTAAACAATTATGTTCCTCTATGGTTTATATTGCCAGTCATAGGTTATTAGTTGTGTAATTTTGTGCTTGTGACTCCTCTTTTCCTTATGTCGCTCACTACAGAATAAATGTACGTATGTATTTAACAGTATTTCAAAATATTAAAGCAACAAACTTAAAAGAAAAAACACATACAGAAACTAATTAATCTTCTATTCAAGCATCACTGTCTTCATACATAAACATAACTGTCATTGAATATGAAAATATTTTTGTCACAATAATTAAATATATGTTGTCTTTCCTTCTTTGTTTTGACTGTACTTATTCTATGCAAATGGCAAAGGGCAATGCAGTGGTGACTCGTAGAGGAATGAAAAGAAACAAAAGAGCCACAACAAGGTTGCCCTCCCAGAAATGAGGTTGTTTTTTCCCCCCAAAAGATGATCCTATTGCAGCAGTAAACAAGATTTCTACTCCTCGAATACCGCAGGATGAGGTTGCTACACCTCAGATACTGCAGAATCAGGTTCCTACACCTCAAATACCACAAAATGAGGTTCCTACACCTTGAATACCATAGAAATAAATAATGAAACAAGGTATGTGGTCTTTGGACGACACAAAAGGGGCACTATATGACATGGAGGAAAATGACATGTTAATAAGGGGAGCTTCAAAGAAGTAGAAAATCCCAATAGCCACACTCTCCAAATGGATTGGCGGTCTAACAACAACATCCAAGAAAGGTCCATCAATAGTCCTCACTGCCGAGGAAGAACATCTGATTGTCGAATGGTACAAGAAAATGGATGAGGTTGGCCATGGTCTTGAGATAGTCAATCTTAAGGTAGAGGTTTCTCAAATCTCTCAAAATAGGCCAACCCCTTTCACCAATGGGTTCCTGAGGAAGTCATGGTGGACAGGTTTCAAGAACAGACATCCTGAGCTTGCGTTGCGGACTGCTGAAGGCCTAGACAAAGATAGGACACTCAACCTTAGGCATGTTGTTATAGCATCTTTCTACAATACTTGGTATGTAGCATATGAAGCATTGCCATATGGTCCTCATCGCATTTGGAATTGTGATGAAACTGGCATCTAGGCTGGCAAGAATGGGTCCATGAAAGTGCTAGCTAGAAAAGGTAACATAAATGTGTCTTACATTATTCCAAAGAGTTGTGAATGGATAACTATTCTATGTTGTGTCAATGCTACCGGGCAGAGCATTCTAGGATTTTACTCGTTTAAGGGGAAACAAAACATAGATAACTACATTGTAGATTGTGAACCAGGTGCTTGCATGGCATCCAAGCCCCATGCATGGATGACTAAAGATTTATTCATAGATTGGTTAACCCACTTCAAGAACTCAGCTCCAAGCGGTGTGTCACCCACCAATAGGCACTTGCTCATTTTTTATGGGCATGGAAGCCATTTAGAAGTTGAAACCATCCAAGAAGCAAGAGTGTTGGATGTAGATTTACTGACATTGCCATCACACACATCACATAAGATACAACTGTTAGATGTGAGTATTTTTTCACCTTTTAAAACTTACTTCAAATCAGAATGTGCAACATTTATGGAAAATTTTCCCAACTTTGAAGTGAGGAGGATACAACTTGCAATGTTAGGTAGCAAAGCACTCATTAGAGCTTTGATAGTTGACAACATCAAGGTAGGATTTAAAAGGACTAGGATGTGGCCACTCAATCTGGATGCACTCGTCGAAGACATGCATCCCAATGACACATTTTAGGTTGACAAGGATGCTTCTGCAACGAAAAACATTCTAAGTCTTTTAAGACTTGCTGTGTCAAGAGAGGATGGTGCACAATTGTAGTCCACTGTTCCAAATGAATAATTACAAACTGCAATAGAATTACAGTAGTCCCCTGATAGTTGTCATGCTGATTCAGTTGCAGAAGTGGTGGTGGACAACATTGTTGACCTATTCAATGATAGCTTAGCTCTTCCATTAGAACAAATTGCACCATCCTGGTTGGTGGAGGGGGCAATGAATCAAGGCATTGATTTGCATGTCCCAAAAACACAAGGTACTTTTACTTTTCCATCACCACCACCTGCAATCAAACTATCTGAAGTTGTGCATTACTATGCTCCTTCTTGCACTTTAGATTTAGGAGGTGATCAAGATTTCACCAAGGACTCACAGGTAGTGAAGGAGAACATTTTGTCATAGTTGGATCAAACAGAACAAACTAAAACAGTTCTGCACATCAGCAAATTCCTCAAGCTGCCTGTGCATATTATCCATAAAAAAAACAAAAGGTGGTGCAATTCAATTGAGTAGACAGTCTCAACTGCTGACAACAGATGATTACATGAAGTTGTTAATGGAGCAAGAGCAAAGGAAGAAATAGGTTGAGGAGTTAAAGTCTGAAAGAAGTAGGAGAACGAGGAAAAAAAGGTAGCAAATAAAGTGGCAAAGGAGTTGAAGGAGCAGGCCAAAATAGAGAGGGAGATAGAACGTAAAAAAAAAGAGCAGTAGAAAATACAACGGAAGAAGAATAGAGATGCCAAAAAGGCACTAGAGATGCTTCAAAAGGAATAGGAACAAAAGGAAAAAGAGATTGAGGATGCGCAGAGGGATTTACAAAGAGAAAGGCAGTTAAGGGTCCCTGCTAATCCCTTGTCTCAAAGTAATGGAGTATTCCATGATATTCTCAAGATAAATATCCCTCAATTCTCCACAGTAATGAATTATTCAACCATTTCCCAATTTGACTTCAGGTGCACTCAATTTTCAAATTACACTGGTACTCATGATGTACATATGTCTACACCACTGCCCTCAACACGTCACTTGCACCCAGTTTTCCAGTCCATCTCCCAATCATGTAAGCAGCACTCCTCATCGAGTGGAAGAGGATGAGAACTTGGCTAGTGGCACCCCGAGTAGCTAACCACCATTTCTCTATCACAGCAGCCAGATGTAGCCTTAATTGGATTTCATATGCACATGATGTTTTCAATAGTTTTTAGTTTTCATATCTACAATTGTACCCTTCTTGTTGACAGTTTGAAATTTTTGATAACTACAAATGCAGTGTTATTGTATTGATTTGCAATGTTTTCTGATCAAATTGCAATGTGTGTTGTATATATGCTTCTTGTTCCACCTATGTTCAATTGACAGTTTTAAATTATCATTCACTTTGGTTATCTTATTCTCATAGGTTCTGCATTATATATCAATTAGGTTTGCATAGGTAATTTCATTGGTTATCACTGTTTATTTGTCATAAATCTATTTCATTTTTCACTTGTCAAAAATGTGTTTCCCTAGGGTTTATATTACAAATATTATAGTCATAGGTTAGCATTTGTGTTTCCCTACACTTTATATTACAAATATTACAGTTAATTTTTTTTTTAATGTTTTGACACGTGGGAGGACGGGATTCATTAGTACGAATAAAAAAAAGCAATTTTGGTCATGCAACCGAAATATAGGAAGTTGGAGTGGCAATTGGTGCATGGCATGGCATGCAAAGTGGAAATCCCTACCACATCACTGCATGCCACTCCGCCACCCAAAAACTCCACTACATCGCATTAATTTGTCTTGCCGCCCATTCCAATTTTGTTCGTCACAACTCATTTACTTCCCATCCCCTCTTCACTCATCCATGATATCCCGCATAAATTTTGATACGAAGGGAATTCAATGCTTGCAGTGCCTTGCACAACTCGCAAACTTCAGAGCCTTAAAACCTACCAAGTTCTAAATTTTTCCTTACTTTTCCACTATAAGGTGCTTGGTTCAGGTCTTTGCAACTTCCATCCCACGACAACAACATGCTATGCTCAGACTCCAGTGTCACTCTAAGCTTGTTTTTACTATTACATATACATATATGTATATGTTTATGCATGTGGTATATACATATTCATATACATAGACTTATAGAAATGTAAGTATATGTATACACATATACATATGTATATGTATACACATATTCATAAATATAGACTTATACATATGTAAGTATATGTATATTGAATAGACATAGACATACACATACATATATGTATAGATAGAAATATACATATACATATACATTTATGTATATGTATACACATATAAGTATACATATACATATATGAACATATATCTATTTTCTTGTTGTTCTTCAATTTAGTCATGTAACTATTGTATCCTTTTTAGGAGCCATTGATTAATTTGGGGGTGTTCTCTTTTTCATAGGTTCTGCTTCACCTATTTAGTCAGGTAAATATGTATACACATACATATATATGAAGATATATATATATATATATATATACATATACATATACATATACATATATATGTATATATATATATGTATATGTATAAGTATATATACATATATATATGTATATATACTTATACATATACATATATATACATACATATATATACATATATATATGTATATATATGTATATACATATATATACATATATATATGTATATATATGTATATACATATATATACATATATATATATGTATATATATGTATATACATATATATACACATATATATGTATACATATGTATATACATATATATACATATATATATGTATATACATATATATATACATATACATATACATATATATGTATATATATGTGTGTGTGTATATATATATATGTTTACACATATTTATTTTGTTAATATTTATTCAAACATATAAATAATGTTCGTTTGTCCAATGCAAGCATTGTTGGCAAGAGACACTATATGGATTCATGGTTGTTGTCATTGAATGCAACAAAGGTCATCCCACATATCCGCAAGTCATGATGTGTCTCTACCGGAAGTCAGAATAAAGAATGTTGTGGTCCGGTGAACAAGAACAGAGCATGTGGCAAGGTCCGACAGATTGGTCCGGATCTCTCAGAGGAAGTGTCTTGGTGCAGTGCGGATTTGGGGAAGTCAAGAGGACTACCTTGAGTGGTATATTCCAAGGATTTAGCCTCCGGTGATGGACAAGGAAAAAGATATGAATAGTTGAGTACCGGATTCCTGAGAGACAGTGAAAACAGAGGAAGAACTGACTGACAGAGTATCAGACTACTTTCCGGATGTGTTACTATTGATGATAGAGGTTGTGAAGGCATGAATCATGTTTGGCCGACATGATTAATGATATCTACAAGTATATGCTTGATCCGCATTGCTTGGTGAGGAAGGATTCAGCCGACAGAACAAGAGTTTGTAAGAAACTAGACTGTTCCGGATGCCGACTAGAAAGGTGATGAAATTACTTGTGCGGATATATATAGAGGATGGATTTAGTTGTGAAGGGTGTGATGGTGAGAAGATATATGCGAATAAGTCCAGAACAGAGCAGAAGTAGCAAAAAGGATCCGGTATGTGAAAGATAGCAGAATAAAGAACAGAGGAAAGATGAAGTGCAGCAGATCAGTATACTGAGCCTAACCGGAACTGAACTCCAGCATATGTAGATGCTTCCAATCAGTTCAAGACTGTGATTCTTATCACTTTGTAGACAGTGTGTCTTCTTGTAGGTAGTTGGCCTCTTGTGAGCAGTGTGCTCGGGCAGTGAGCCCTAATTGGCAAGTGCCATTTTTTTGTAATCTCCTATTCTTCTAACAGAGAATAATTTTGGGTTAATCACCCCGTGGTTTTCTCCCTTAACAGGGTTTCCACGTCAAAAATACTGTGTTATGTGTTTCTTATTTCATGTTAATGTTTTAGTGTTTGATTCAATGCTCCATCAATTAATAAGAAAGTTCAAAAAGGGAAATAATTAGGATAACTGATTCACCCCCCCCTCTCAGTTATCAACAAGCATAACAATGCAAGTAGCCAATGTATGCATGCCATAGATAAATCTAGGGTTGTAACATGGATGAATGGATTTTAGCAATTGTTCGATTAAATAATTAAAGATGACTATATAGAAGAATTGGCAGGGGCAGTGAGAGATTAATGTGAGACAGTGGAGTGAAAGGGTGGCCAACTTATACTCCATCAAAAATACTTTTAACTTCCAACCATACAAATATTAAAGTCAATGTGCAATGATGAACACCTTGGAAGAAGTATTATCTGTTCAGGATATACATGATGTCGATGGATCAAAACATCCACGGTAGATCATGTATATCTTGAATAGATATACATCTTTCAAGGTCTATTGCTATTTGACTAAAAAACAATACTTGCAGGAATGACTTGAAGAAGGCTAACCTAAAAAAGATACAATAGTTAGAGGATTGAATTGAAGAATGGTAAGCTATGAACAAGAGAACAACCCTGAATTAATCAATTGCACATACAAAAGCTAGAATAGTTGCACGAGTGAATTGATGTAGCAGAACCTATAAAAAAGATAACACCCCCAAATCAATCAATGGCACCTAAGAAGCATACAATAGTTGCAGGACTAGATTGATGATATTGAACCTATGCAAAAGACAACACCCCCAAATTAATCAATGGGACTTAAGAAAGCTAGAATAGCTGCATGACTGAATTGATGTAGCAGAACCTATAAAAAAAGATAAGATCCCCAAATCAATGCAATGGCACATACAAAGCATACAATAGTTCTAGGATTTGATTGATGGTAATGAAACTATGCCAAAGACAACACCCCCAAATTAATCAATGGCACCTAAGAAAGCTACAATAGTTGCATAAGTTAATTGATGTAGCAGAACTTATAAAAAAGATAACACCTCCAAATCAATCAATGGCACCTATGCAAAAGACAACACCCCCAAATTAATCAATGGGACCTAAGAAAGCTAGAATAGCCGCATGACTAAATTGATGTAGCAGAACCTATAAGAAAAGATAAGACCCCCAAATCAATGCAATGGCACCTTCAAAGCATACAATAGTTGCAAAACTTGATTGATGGTAATGAAAGTATGCAGAAGACAACAACCCCAAATTAATCAATGGCACCTAAGAAAGCTAGAATAGTTGCGTAAGTTAATTGATGTAGTATAACTTATAAAAAAGATAACACCCCCAAATCAATCAATGGCACCTAAGAAGCATACAATAGTTGTAGCACTAGATTGATGATATTGAAGCTATGCAAAAGACAACACCCCCAAATGAATCAATGGTACCTAAGAAAGATAGAAGAGTTGCATGACTAAATTGATGCAGCAGAACCTATAAAAAAGATAAGACCCCCAAATCAATGCAATGACACCTACAAAGCATACAATAGTTGCAGGACTTGATTGATGATAATGGAACTATGCAAAAGACAACACCCCCAAATTAATCAATGGCATGACTGAATTGATGTAGCAGAACCTTTAAAAAAGCTAACACCCCCAATTTAATCAATGACACCTAAAAACAATAAAATAGTTTAAGGAATGAATTGATGAAGTAGAACCTAAGCATAAGAGAACATCCCCAAACACATTCTACCATCAATGTGAATAACATTCGAGAACATGGTAGATTGAAAGGCTCTAAAGTTGGCAATATGTGTGAGGCACTGGAATCATTGAATGTAGGTTGGCTCGAAGTTTACATGGGATGTCATGGAAGTAGTATATGTATATGCATATGTATATGTTTATACATATGTATATGTTAATACATATGTATATGTTTATACATATTTATATGTATTTCTCTATGTATGTGTTTATACATATGCATATATATATATATATATATATATATATGTATTTGTCTATGTATGTGTTTATACATATGCATGTACATCTATATAAAGAAGCTGGAAGGGATACCGAAGTTTGAGCGTAACATGTAGTGGTGGTAGGATTGAAGATGCAAAGACCTTAAGCCAACACATTCAGGCATCAATATGAAGAACACACATCGCGGGCTATTTGAATTGGGAATTAGTTCATTCTGATTGATGCTTCTTTGGTGTGGTGAATTAAATCCCTGTCCTGTTTCGAATTTGAATTATGGGTGATATGAATTAGAGATTTGATTGATTTGGGCCATTAATTCTTTAGTTGATTGGTTTGGTGTATCGTTTGCATTTGTTTCCATAAATTTTTATATGAATAATGGTGGCCTTGTAGCTTGTATTTTAAGATGCAGGTGGGTTTTTAGAGGAAGGATCCAGTACGTGCACACCCTACTTGGTGAGATGGGAGAGACTCCTATTGATACGTGTTGCATGTCTCATGTCTGATGAGACAAGCCGATGTATTGCCATGTTGTTTGGGTTATGCTATGGTGGGAAAAATCATTGTAATGGGTTAGCACTTCGGTCAAATATGGGACAGATGGGTTTGAATTGTGCTTAGATGACATTGTTCTATAGTTGTGTAGTTGTGAGTAATGTGGAAGTGACGCATGGATTGGTGTGACAATTCTCTTTATAATGTTAATGGCAAAGGGTGCAAAGTTCTATGTTAATTCTATTTTAAGTTTAAAATTCCTACCATAGGCTAATATAATTGATACAATTGATGAAAGTAGATTGTCATTGATGTCAAAAAGGTGTTGGTATTGATAGGAGTTGTTCATATACTTCAGGTTGATATGTTGCTTCATGGCTAAGTCAGGAAATGCTAACTTGTTTAAATGGGCATGAATATCTCATGCCATGTTTAAATGATGGTGAGCAAAGGCATGTTTTAAATATTCATTCAAAGGACTTTGTTTTATGAAGAACCTTATTTAATGGGAGCTCCATTTATTAAAAAGCATCCAAATATGTTTGAAGATCAATATTTAATGGGAGCAAATTGGAAGGAGAGCTCAAATCGCTTTATTTAAATAAAGTGGACTTTATATGCTTAAAAAGTGGGAAGCAAAAGCATTGAATATTTAAATATATAAAGTTTGATTTTTATCCTATTTTGTTGATCCCCTTTAAATGCCATATTTTATGACATAAATAAAAATGTGAAGTTACAAAGCTACTTTTAAGGAGATTTTCAAAGCTATTTTTAAGGAGATTTTTGTGGGAGTTTTTATGAAGATTTTTTTCTTCTTTCTATTTTTTAAACTCTCCTTCATGGGAAGAAGAATATTAAGGAGTAGTTTTTTTTTTTTTTTTTAAAGAAGGGAAGTTATTTTTGAGAGATATTTCTTATTTTGATGAGAAGGTTAAAAGTTTTTTTTTGTGGAGAATATTTTTATTTTGCAGATGGTTTTTTGGAAGAAGAAAATGAAGAGAAGCATGGAAGTTTTTTTTTTAAGATATTTTATTTTACAGATTGAAGATTTTTATGAAGAAGATGAATTAACTGAAGATTTTGTGTAAAGGATATCATTTATGGTATTTTATTTTGGAGAAAATGAAAAGATTGATGAAGTTGAAAATATATATGCAAGGTCATTAATTTTTTTTAATACAGGTGAATATACAGAGAAGATGAAGGGTTTGAAGAAGATGATTTTTTAAATAAAAAATATGAAAGAGATTTTGTTTGAGAAGATGAAAGGATCTTCATTTTTTTTATGAAGATGAATTTTTGTATTACAAAAAAGAAGAATATTTTGATGACATTGGAGAATAGGGATTTTTATGTATTCTATAGGGAATATGACTGGATTTGAAGATTGAAAATATGGAAGATATTTTTTTTACAGGGGCAAATCTTTGAAGACTTTATTTTGCAAGGGCAAATTGATTATGATTGAAGACTTCAAAAATATGAAAGTTATTTTTATGAAGATGATTTTATTTTTCCAAATCCTTCGTGAATGGAAATGGTCATACAAGTGAAATTGATTTTTGTAGAGATGTTAATCAAATTGAAAAAATAAATAAATATGAGAGGGATTTGAAAAGTCAAGTTATTTTGTATTGCAGGAGAAGAGTTGAATGTGAAAGGTCACATGATTTTTAATGACGTGACAGGTACTTGGATAGGAAGTGTAGTTGTGCACATCAACATGCAATGGTGAAGATAATTTTATGATTCTCTTAAAAGGAAAATACAGATGAATGTGTGAAAAATTTGCAGTGAAAAAGACACATTTTTTGTGAAATATTATTGATGGAAGATCAGGTGATTTCAAGGATGAATTGTTTAGAGGATTGAAAGAAACGATGAGATATGCATCTATTAGAAAATGTAAAAGAGATGAATGAAGGTATGCAATGGTGCAGATCAGATTGAGTTGCAATCATTTCTTGCACACAAGATTTTATATGTTTATCATGGTGATTGTATTTTGCCAGTGAGGCTTGTGGTCAGTGAGACCTTCCTATACTAGTGAGGCTTGTGGTTAGTGAGACCTCTGTATGTGCCAGTGAGGCATCTTGCAAAGCTAGTGAAGCTTCTTTAGTCAGTGAGACCTTCATGTAACCAGTGAGGTTTTGAATAAGCCAGTGAGGCAACTTTGAGTGGTTTTTCTACCCCGAGAGGGTTTTCCACTCCAGAATTTTTGTGTCATAATTTGTCTCTATGTGTGCATATTTGTGTTTTGTTTATAAGTTTTTTGGTTCACATCTTTCACTATCAATCTTGTGCATATGAGCTCAATAGATCATTAATGTCTTCATTTCTACTTGTCTTGTAAAGTTTGCAAAAAGTTAAGAATTTATAGAACACTGATTCACCCCCCCTCTCAGTGTTGTCATTGATTCCTACAATTTGAAAATAAGATAACGTTTTTGGCTGCTATATTTGTAATGTTATGTTGACAATATTATACTATAAAATGTGCATTTGATATCTATTTTATGTTTGTTCTTAAAGTGCATTTTTATGAAAGAAAAAATGTGTAACTTATGAATAAGTTGCAATTTTTTTTACTAGTCCACATGGCATTAGACGTGGACCGTCGAATATTGGGTGCACACGTTTCGGCTTATCTCCCCTATGTTAGATACAATTTGAAAACACTTACAGTTGTATGGCTAGCTAAGAAAGCTAGAGTAGTTTGTGGACTGAATTGATGAAACACAAGCTATGGAAAGGAGAGCACCCCCAAATTAATCTATGGCACTAATAGAAAATTTATGTAAGACACCAAAAAAAGATACAATAGTTGCATGACTGTATTGGTGAAGCCGAACCTATGAAAAAGAAGACATCCCTAATTTATCTAAGGTACCACAAAAAACTATCTTGCGTTACTGAATTAATGCAATTATTGCACCAAAGAAACCAATATAAACCGTTAAACTATGACTAGTGATTGCAATATAAATCGTAGGGAAACACAACTACTAACCTATGAGTATAATGGCCTAATGAAGAACATTATAAAGCTTACAAATGGAAAATAGTAAGAGTTTAACAAATCTCAAATAGAAAACCTAACTGTTTGATAATGCAAAACCTATGAGAATATGATAACCATAGTGAATGATAGCAAATTCAATAAAAAATAATAACTCAAAATGAGAAACTGTCAATTGAACATAGGTGGAAACAAGAAGCACAAATACAACACAAAATGTAATCTGATCAGAAAACATTACAAATCAAAATAGTAACGTTGCATCTGTAGTTATGATAAAGTTAAAACTAACAGATAAAAACCCTAGGGAAACAGGAATGCTAAACAATGACTATAATATCTGTAATTTAAAGCCAAGGAAAAGAGAAATGGTAAACTATGACTATAATATTTGCAATATAAACCATAGGGAAGCACATAGATTCCTAATAAATAGTGATAATGTATGAAATAACATGTTAAATAGATGAAACAAAAACCTAATAAAAACTTAAAAAGAGACACCCCCAAATTTATTATTGGAATTGAAGAAAACCTAACTAAATGATAATGCAAAACCTATGAGAATAAGATAACCAGAGTGAATGATATGCAACACCTTTGAAACACAAATGCTAAAATATGCCTATTCAAATTGCAATATAAACCCTAGGGAAACACAAATGGTAACCTATGACTGTAATATTTGCAATATATTGATTATGAGATATAGACAATGAAATAGATTTATGACAATTAAACAGTGATAACCTATGAAATAACCTTTGAAAAAGATGAAAGAAAAACCTAATTAAAAAGAGATAACGTAACTGAAAAAAAAAACCTAATATTAATATATGGCACCGAAACAAGCAACAATATTATTTGTTACTGTTATGAAAATTAAAACAACCGTAGATTTATATATGTTTGAATGATAATGCAAAACCTATGAAACACAACTGCTAAACTATAACTAATATTTGGAATATAAACTCTAAGGAAACACAAATGCTAAACTATGATTGTAATATTTGCAATATAAACCCTGGGAAAACATAAATGCTAAACTATGACTGTAATATTTGTAATATAAATCATAGGGAAACACAAATGCGAACCTAAGGTTGTAATATTTACAATATATTGTTTATAAGATATAAAGAAAGAAAAAGATTTATGACAAATAACTAGTGATAACCCATGAAATAATCTTTGACAAAGATGGAATAAACCTAAGTAAAAGAGAAAACCTAATTGAGAAAGAAACAACCAAAGATTTATCAATGGCACCAAAACAAGTAGGAAAAGTGTTTGTTACTGTAATGAAAAATAAACAACCATAGATTTATCTATGACACCGAAACAACCAACAATATTGTTTGTTACTATAATGAAAATAAAAACAACCCCAGATTTATCTATGGCACCGAAACAAGCAACAATATTATTTGTTACTGTTATGAAAATAAAAACAACCTTAGATTTTTCTATGACACGGAAACAACAAATAATATTAGTTGTTACTGTAATGTAAATAAAAACAACCCAGATTTTTATAGGACATGGAAACAACAAACAATACTATTTGTTACTGTAATGAAAATAAAAACAACCCCACAATTTTTTTTGCCCTAAAATTTAAAAAAAAAACAACAATTTTAAAGACATTGATGCTTGAATAGAAGAATAATTTCCATATAATTAGTGTGTTGAACACAGATTGCATAGTGTTAAAAAAAATGAAACCTTGATATGATGAAGGAAATTTGCAACGAGCAAAGTAAAAAAAAATGCAAAGACAAAAAGAGGAAACAAAATTGAATAATGGTAGCCTTAGTAAGCATGCTCACCTAGGTCGAATGAATAGCCCCCACGAATGTTGCCTAGCACACCATTATGAAGCATCCTCACCTGCATTTAAACCAGGTTAAACTCTTTATCTTCTTTCATAAATGGGCAAGCAATGAAAAGAATGCATACAGTTAAATGTTTTATTCACCTCCATGGCACTAGTGAACTCAGAAGGAGGTATGACGGAGTTCCTGCTACATTTCTCGTTTGATAACTAGTGCCAAAAATCGCATTCAATGGAGCCGGATCGTAGCATGTTGTGGTGGCAAGATGAAAGTTGCAAAGTGCTGAACCAAGCACCTTCTAGCGGAAAAGTAAGGAAAACTCAAGAACTTGGTAGATTGAAAGGGTCCAAAGTTGGTGAGTTGTGCGAGGCACTGCAAGCATTGAACCCCTGTCCTATCAAAATTTACGCAGGATGGCGTGGATGAACGAAGAGGGGACAGGAAGTAAATGAGGTGTGATGGATAGAATTTGAAGGGGCAGCGATACATTAATGTGATGTAGTGGAGTTTTTGGGTGGCGGAGTGGCATGCGGCGACGTGGCAAGGCTTTCCACTTTGGACATCATGCCATGCACCAACTGGCACTCCAACCACATACGTTTTGGTCGCATGACCAAAATTGCATTTTTTTATTTAGACCTATGAATCCCATCCTCCCATGTGTCAAAACATAAAAAAAAATAAAAAAGAAGTTTTTTATGGTTTATTATTAATTAATTTATGTAAATTAGTTGTAAACTTTTTTTACTAGTTCACGTGGCACTCCACATGGACCATTAAATTCTGGGTGCGCACATTCCAGCTCCTCTCCCCTATGGCTAATCTTGGACAAGATCATTAGAATATAGTTAAAGGGTATTCATAATTTTAGTGTACTCTATTTGTTATCATAATGACTTTATATGGGACTAGCACTCAATGAATATTCATTGATTCATGGATTCCAATTAGGTAGAAAATGTCGATGGTAGAAGATCCACTAGTGGATATGTGTTTATTTTATTTAATGGTGTTATTAGTTGGACATGAGTAAGCGACAAGATATAGTTGCTTTGTCTACTACACAAGATTATTACATGTCATCTATTTATGCATTTAAGGAGGCATCAAGATTAAGAGAGTATGTTTAGATGTGGAGATGAGTCAGGGAACTATCAGAGTTCTTTGTGACAATTAGAGTGTCATATATTTGACAAAGAACCTAACCTTTCATGCAAGAACAAAGCACATAGATGTCTAGTACCATTTTGTTCGTGACATGGTAGAGGATGGGAGGGTGATGCTAGAGAAATTTGACATTTTGAAGAATGTTGCTAATGCATTAATAAAGCCAATCATCACATATAAGTCTAGGTGGTGTAGTGAGTATTTGGGCCTCTTGGGCCCTAGTAGATAGTTGATAGCATTGATATTCCTTTTACTCTTACAAGATGTTCAAAAAGTAAGAGAATGTTGATAAAGGTGTCTCAACCTTGTATCCTCATGTTATAAACCAAAAAGGTGCAAGTTTCAAGATATAGAACATAAAAATACAAATTTTAGGGCTCTAGAGATCTTTTTGGCCCCCAAAAAATATCCAAATGGGCCTTGAATAGAAGAAGTAGGTTATGATCACATTAAAAATTGAAATTTTAAGACAAAATTTACTACATAATCTTATTTTACCACTTCAACAGTTGTTTTAAACCATTTGATTTGGATGGCTTATGGTAGATGAAAGAGACATGCTCCATCTGCAATGTACTCCAATTTATCACAACCTATCTCTATCCCTCGATGTGGTGTAATGGATTACACTAGCTAATATTCATGGGGAATAAGTTAAAACATAGGTATGTGATCACATTTGAAGAAAAGTAATTGCAGATGGTGATTAAGGATGGCTATTCTTAAACATCATCCACTTCAACAGTCAAAGATCAATTTTAGCCAATAAAAGTAGGACAAATATTTACCACTTTTTGTTGTGGATGAGATGTAAAATTGTTATTGACTGTTTGACCATTGAAATGAATGGTGATTAAATAGAGTGACCAAAGACTAGCAATCATATTTTTTTCTTAACCTGCCAAACTAAAGCAGACTTTTCAACATCGATCTCTCCTTCCAACTTGGAGGCATCGACCAAAAGTCCTCACAATAACAATATATAGTACCACACTCTTTTATTGCTCTACCTATTAATTTGGTAGAAGATTCATAGTCTAGAATGTATAGGCGTGGAATAGATTCTATCCATTTCTACCACAACATAATGCCAAAGTTGACGTGAAGTTACCAGAAAAATAAATTAATTCTTACAATGCTTTAACTGTGAGCAATGTGCAAGATTTTTTCCCTCCAAGTACATTGTTGTCATGACTTATTTACCCAAAATTGATTGATTTTTTTAACCTCAGTTTTTCTTAGTATGGTGAGTAGTGAAATTATAAAATAACATGTTAGATTTCATATTTTAAGAGATTAAGAAACCCTTATTTCTTGATTTACTCTATGAATATTGAATATTTAAATATCAAGACATACCAACAAATTATTTAAACATGTACTAAGTCAATGTCTAATAATTAGTAAAAAGAGTGAGTCAAAAGATTTTAAATTTGAATTTTTTAGAATTTTATGAGTAATCTTGAGCACTGCGACATTGACTCAAAATTAGAAATTGTGGATCTCAAGATAAGAATTGAATGTTTGGATATGTGAGAGAACATGATTTGTAAAGAGCTAAAACTATGCCTCAAGTCTCTTACCCAATTATGAATGCCTAGCTCTCTTTCTAATTCAAACACTCAATTACAATCATCAAGTGTGAAATTGCTAAGAGGAGTGTAATTCACACCTTTGTGGGCCATGATTTGGATCCCTACGTCATCATTGGATTGTCATGTTGTCATAAGCATCATTTTTGTACTTACATATTTGCCCACTCAACTATGGTAGTCTACATGAAAGGTAGTTATTGTTCTCGAAGCATGGCCCTCACCTTTGTTGTTGTCCTCAATTTGGACTAGTAATCGACAATATAACTCAAGTGTAAGTTCAATACATGATAAGCTCAAAGAAAATACAAAAAAAAAGATGAGAGACATACCTTTGATGTGTGTGTTTGATGTTTACCTATGTCATGTTGCCTTGACATGATGACCTACCATGATGATAGAAATGTTAGGGTTAGCCGGTAGAAGATATCAATTAAATGCAAATAAAGATTAAACAGAGGAAATAAAATACACAGAAATAATAATAGTGAGAGACAAGTTTTAACATGGTTCACCCAAATCTAGGCTACATCCACCAATAGAGAGTCCAATATTATTATCCAGTAAATCAAACTGATTACAACTAGCAATCCTTACAACTCAATACCACTGCAAAATGCTACAATACATTATCAATCGAAACCCTAACCCTTAGCCACTTTTATCAAGTCTTGTGTCGATTACAAAAATAGGGTTTTTTTAATGTCGGTTAATAGAAAAATAACTCCCGACACCTTTATAAAATAATAGGTAATTTTTTCTTCAGGGGCATTGTCCCCAGTAGCCCCCAAACCCCCACCATGGGCTCTGCCCCCATGCCCCCGCCCCTGCCCCCGCCCCCGCCGAGGGGATAAGACCCCCGGGCCCTGTAGGAGGGGCTCTGCCCCCCCTACACTCCCTCGTTAAATAATTTGGGGGGAAATCGCACCAATAAAAGTGGGGAAAGTTTAACTTCCAAGTTTGATTAGGCTCCATATAACAACAATCTCCCACTTGGAGACTGATCATAACATTGCTGACCCTGTAGCTCCCACTGGAAATAAGCACCCTGGACTCTATTGTTTTGTTTTTGTTGTTTCCAGTCTTGAAGACCGACCAAAGCTGAAGAGGAGCTTAGCTTCTCCCTTGTCACTGGCTTTGTAAACATATCCATTGGATTTTTCATCTTGATCTATCTTTTCCAGCTGTAACTGTCCGTCATCCAACACCAATTGAATGAAGTGATACCTCAATTGTATGTGTTTGGTCTTTGAATGCAAGATAGAATTCTTTACAAGATGTATGACACTCTGGCTATCTATAAACAAATAACTGTTAACCTATTGTTTGCCTAATTCTTCCATGAAAGATTGTAGTTATATCATCTCCTTGCTTACCTCTATTGTAGCTACATATTCTTTCTCTATGGTGGATAAAGCAACCACTTTTTGCAACCGTGAGATCCAACTCACCGATGTCCCACCTATAGTAAAGACATAACTTGTAGTACTCTGACTAGTATCAATATCCTCTACCAAATATGAGTCTACATAACCTACTAAATCAGTATTAGAGCCCCCAAAACATAAATGTGTATTGGATGTACCTCTTAAATATCTAAGAATCTATTTTACCACATTTCAATGCTCCAATTCGGGATGACTCATATACCTACTTACAACTCCTATAGCATGTGCAATATCTAGTCTCGTGCATACCATGGCATACATTAAACTTCCTACAACTGAAGCATATGGTACCTTGGACATTTTTTCTTCCTCCTTTGGTGTCTTAGGACACATCTCTTTAGTAAATTTCAAATGACTAGGCAAAGGTGTACTAACAGCTTTTGCATTCTCCATATGGAATCTTTGCAACACCTTTTCAACATAATTAGCCTAAGATAGAGTCAATTTGTTGTTCTTCCTATCTTTACAAATTTTCATACCAAGGATTTGTTTTGCTGCCCCCAAATCCTTCATAGCAAATGACTGTGCTAACTATTGTTTTAACTCTCTTATGTGATCCATGTTAGACCCAGCTACAAGCATGTCATCAACATATAAACATAAAATAATGTAGTTGTCATTATCCAACCTCTTAAAATAAACACAATGGTCAGAATTACACCAACTGTAGCCTTTCTTAGCTATAAAACTATCAAATTTTAAGTACCATTGCCGAGGTGCTTGTTTTAGGCCATACAAACTCTTCTTCAATTTGGACACCAGTTTCTCCTTACCTTTGACCTCAAATCCTTGGGGTTGTTCCATGTATATCTCCTCCTCCAAATCACCACGGAGAAAGGTAGTTTTCACATCTATCTATTCCAAACGCAAATCTTCAGCAACCACAATACTTAAAACAGTACGAATAGAAGTCATCTTACCAAATGGAGAAAATATCTCATCAAAATCAATGCCCTTTTTTGTGCAAATCCTTTTACAACTAACCTGGATTTAAATCTTTTCTTACCTCCATCTTCCTCTTTCAGCCTATAAACCCATTTGTTTGGTAAATAATTTTCAAGTCTGATTTTTCAACAAGGAGTCCATTTCTTCTTTCATTGCAAGCTCCCACTGAACCTTTGTATCCACCTGCATAGTTTCATCATACCCTTCTGGTTCACTAGCATATGTTAACAAAATAGAATACAAAGAGGGGGAAAACCTTTTAGGAGGTCTGCTTAGCCTTGTTGACCATCTAACATTCACTGGAGTTTGTGGTATTTCTGGTTGCTATTGTGGAGCATGAGGAACCACTGGAACATCACTATTTGGAGTATCATCCAACACCACATAATCCTTTTCGTTCTTCTCATGCTACTGCAACTGATCTTTGTAAAACACTTTCTCATTGAATACAACATCCTTGCTTCTCACAATTTTTTGATTTTTAAAATCTTAAAGCCTATAACCAAATTCATCAATGCTATATCCAATGAAGGTACACCTTTTTGATTTTGCATCCATCTTGGTTCTATTTTCAGAATCTACATGTGCAAATGCTTCACATTCAAAGGTTTTGAGAAAAGAATAACTCACCTTCTTACATATCCATGCTTCCTCTGGAATACCACAACCCAAAGGAACTTAAGGACCTCTATTAATTAAATATACATCGGTGTTGACAGCCTCTGCCCACATTTTTAAAGGTAGCTCAGCATGCAATCTCATGGTCCTTGCATACTACATTATTGTCCTATTCATGCGTTTAGCCACTCCATTTTCCTGTGGAGTCCCTGGAACCATTTTCTGTCTACGAATTCCATTAAAGGAACAATAATCCTCAAATTCTTCACTGCAATACTCACCACCATTATCAGATCTGAGACATTTTAGTCTTTTACCCATCTCATTCTCAACCAAGCTTCTCCATTTCTTAAATGTTTCAAATACATTAGATTTCTACCCGAGGAAATAAATCCAAACCTTCCTAGTTGCATCATCTATGAATGTAACATAATATCGAGAGCTAACAAGAGAAGATACCTGAGCTAGTCTCCATACATCTATATGCACAAGCTCCAACTTTTCATCTTTCTTTTTCTTCCCATCCTTTAGAAAACTAACTCTCTTTTGTTTGCCATACACACAACTTTCATAGAAATCTATATTAATACATTTTAGACCTAGTAAAACTTTCTTAGAATGACGTACCTTCATACCTTTTTCACTCATATGCCCAAGTCTGTTATGCCACAGTGTTGTCTCAGAACCTACAACAACTCTCTTAGTCTCTTCCTGTGAACTTGCAACAACTGTTCTTGAACCTGTTTATTTTTCCTCTACAACAGCTAAAGTATAAGGAATAGTATGACATGTACAAAGATATAAGGTGCCTACTTTCACACCTTTTTCTACTATTACGGCACCTTTTAAAACCTTCTTCAGCTAGCTGCCCTACTGAAATTAAATTCCTACCGAGCCTTGGAATGTGCATTACCTCTTGTAGTAGCCAATGATTCCCATTCTGTAACTTAATCTTAATTCTTCCCTTTCCAACAATTTAACAAGGTTTGTTATCTCCAAAATAAACCAACCCAAAATCCCCTTGGACATAATCAAGAAAATAACTTCTATGGGGCGTAGCATGAAATGAGGCAGGCCTGAATCTAAAACCCATGAATCATCAGCATTATCTAGGGAAAGAATCAAAGCATCATCTTCAGATTTATTACTTACCACATTTGCCTCCTTATTTCCTTCTTGTTTGTCTCCTTTATTCTTCCAAGACCAGCAATATTTGTTCAGATGACTTGGTTTCCCACAGTACCAATAATCTTTTTGTCCTCTGGATTGGTATCTCTTGTCCTTTGATTTTTCTCATGACTTCCCATGACCTCTAGAACCCTTTCCTCTCTCCTTTGATCTACCCCTGCTTTCTGCATTCAAAACACTACCTGATGTGGACCCTTCTGAGCTTTTCCATCGCATTTCCTCGCTAAGGATAACACCAACAACATCATCAAATTTCAAAGTGTTTGAACCAGATACAAAGTTACTTACAACCATTACCAAGCTTTTCCAACTTTCTGGCAAAGAACATAATATCAAGAGAGCCCTCACCTCTTCATCAAAGCTTACTTTTACAGAAATTAACTGATTGATAATCGTATTAAACTCATTTAAATGATCTATCATAGATCCACCTTCAATCATTTTTAAATTAAACAAACGCTTCATGAGAAATACCTTATTTGAGGCTGAGGGTTTTTCATACAATTTAACCAAATCTTTCATTAGACCATTTATTTTCTTGGTTCTATTGTATTGAATGCCACCAATGGTGCTAGGCACAACCGAATTGTTCCTAGTGCCTTTCTCTCCAGAAGATTCCAATCCTCATCCATCATTCCTACCGGTTTCTTAGATACTCCTTCCAATGGCCTCCATAAATCCTTCTGATAGAGATAATCCTCCATCTACATCTTCCATAACTAATAGTTTTGCCCATTGAATTTATCTACCTTCAATTTACCCTCGTCCGCCATTGCTCCCACTCAACTGTGAGACCTTCTTGCAGACGATAATAAAACACAACCCACTATGATACCACTTGTTAGCGTTACCTGGTAGAAGATATCAATTAAATGCAAATAAAGATTAAACAGAGGAAAGAAAGTACACAGAAATAATAACACGGAGAGACAAGTTTTAACGTGGTTCACCCTAACTTAGGCTACATCCACCAACAGAGAGTCCAATATTATTATCCAGTAAATCAAATTGATTATAACTAGCAATCCTTACAACTCAATACCGCTGCAAAATGCTACAATACATTATCAATCAAAACCCTAACCCTTAGCCACTTTTATCAAGCCTTGTGTCAGTTACAAAAATAGGATTTTTTTTAATGTTGGTTAATAGAAAAATAACTCCTGATGCCTTTATAAAATAATAGGCAATTTTTTCTTCCCCGTTGGGGGTACTACCCCCATACCCCCACCGTGGGCTCCACCCCCAGGCCACCGCCGGGGTGATAAGCCCCCCTAGGCCCCATAGGAAGGGCTTTGTCCCCTGTACTCCCCCATTAAATAATTTGGGGGGAAAGCATGCCAATAAAAGTGGGGAAAATTTAACCTCCAACTTTGATTAGGCTTCATATAACAACAACAAAAGACAAAAAATGAGGACAAAATCTAGTCTATAAAATTTAAACTAAACAAATAAGAGGCCATTGCTATATTCTAAGCTAGAAAAAGAGGAGAATAAAGAGGGAAAATGAGAGAGAGTGAGTAAACAACAATGAAACTGCATAAGGGGATAGTCGACAAAAAATGGATGATGCAGAGATTGACATTATGGCCACCATTTGGCCTCTAACAAATCCCTAGTTATGAGAAATGAAAAAAAACCCTCTTTGGAGCCCTAGATTCGTTTTCACTTGATTTTTCTTGAAAATGTTTGTTGATCTTAAATTTTTCTATTGCATTTGTCTAGGTTTTAGGTTTTTGTTGCTTTCACTACCTTGTTTTCCTTATTTTTGATCAATTTTTGTATCTTTTGAGTTCACTAGGGTACATTAGGGTGTGGCCATCGGTTGCCCCTTTTACTAGGGTAGGTCACGTAGTTGTCCCTACCACTTCATTTTTGGTCGCCTAAGAGACCAATCTGTTGGGATAAGGTGCCATTAACCTTGTAAATTCCAATATTGTGTTTATTCTATTTATTATATGTAATTTGTAATTATCCATAAGGAGATGTACTAGTTTCACTAGTAGGGGTAATTTCGAAGTCACTGGAAGTTATTATAGAGTGACTTTTACTATTGGAAAATGTAAAAACTCATGGTAAATGAGGATAGGCATACTCCCTTGAGGAATATACTATTTTTTGCATGTATGACAACTGTCATAATGTTTGGTGAGTGAATCTATGACAGCTGCAAGTTGTCATAAGATTCTGTGATTCTATGATGCATATGATGGATGTTAGTTGTATATTTGCTATATTTAGCCCAAGGTTCCTATCTTGGAAAGATACTCTTTTGCTGGAATCTATGACAGTTATGATGCGTCATAAGATGTTGTAAGAGGCTAGATTTAGTCTTGGGCACCTGACCTTTGCATGGCTAATTTTGGACAAGTGGAAGGTGCTTGTAAGATGCCATTTAATATTTGTATGTTGGAGAATCTCATGAGAGAGAAGGTGAATGCCTAAGATGAGTTAGAAAATGTTTCTATAAGTATTTTCTATGTATTAGTTGCTGCAATATAGATTTTAGGTACTCAGGTGCTGCTGGAATGCTGTTGGATTGAAGACTAGTGGAGAGAGTTGAAGTGTTGTTGTATTGTAAACCATTTTCAGATTAATACAAACATTAGGCCTCTTTCCTATGTGTAGTTTTTACTCAAAAGGGTTTTCTCTATGTTAAACATTGTGTTATGTGTTCATATTTCTAATTTTGCATTTATGTGAAGCATAGTTTTGTTTCTGTGTTACAATCTCCATTATTAACACACAGTTAAAGATTGCAGAAATTTATATTGAATCATATTTCTATTTAAGTAATGTTGCTTTCATTTCTAACATTGGTATCAGAGCTTGGCCAACTTTGACTCTTGGGTGGTAGTGTGGAAGCTATATCTACAGTGGGAGATTTGGTTGCATTTGTTTTGCAGATCTTGTGTTGTTATTATGGCTGCATCCACCATTGCATCAACCTCTTGAATGAACATTGAGAAGTTTAGTGGAATGGGGTATGAGTTGTGGAAGTTGAAAATAGAAGATTTGTTGGAAGAAAGAAACCAGTGGTTGGTTGTCCAAAAAGAGAAGAAACCTAACAATGTCTCTCAAATGAGTGGGATAGACTGGATAAGAAGGTACAGGGAACCATCCATTTGTGTCTTTTAGATTCTATGCTACTAAATGTCACAAAGGAAGAGACTGCATACAAATTGTGGAATCAGTTGGGTGAGATCTACCAAGCCAAGAGTATGGTAAATAAACATTATTTAAAAAGGAAGTTGTTTTCTTTGAAAATGAAAGAGGGAGAGTTGGTTGCAAAGCATTTAAATTCTTTTAATTTGTTGGTGAGTCAGCTTTATTCAGTAGATGTTGAAGTTAGTGAGGAAGATAAATGTATCTTACTCTTTGTTCTTTACTTGAGTCTTGGGAGAATGTTATCCTTGCTATCACTGCTAACCTTGTGGATCTGAAGTTGGATGCTCTTGTTTGAGTGCTATTGTAACAAGAATTGAGGAAGAAGAGTTCAGATAGTTCAAGGGATGCACTCAATGTTAGGGGAAGGTCTAAGGAAAGGAGACCTAAAGGAGATCAGAAAGGGGCTAAGGACAAGTCCAAGGGCTGGTCCAAGATTCCTAGTAAAAAGAACAAAGTTAAGAGTTGGAAATGCAGTAAAAGGGGACATGGGAAGAAGGAGTGCAGCCCCAAGAAACAGTGGGAGAGTACTTCAGATAAGTCCTCGAATGCAAGTGAAGAAGTTTTATTTTCTACGTGTAATCTTGTTTCTAATGATCACTGGTTGGTTGACTCAGGATGCTCGTTTCATGTGACCCTGCATAAGGGTTGTAAGTATGGCCCTAAATGGTGTTGTCATTGATGTCAACATACTACTGTTGCATTGATGTCAAGAATTGGATGAGTTATGTGCTGAGGATATTGAGAAAATTAGCGCCATCAGAAATAAAGAAGAACAATGAAGACAATGAAGTTGTATGAAGCAAAGATCCTAGACAGTTGAAGATCAGAGTATGCACATCAAAGGGTTTGTAGATATGTTTTTGAAGGTTCTCCTGTCAAGATTTTAGAGGTCTACATGAAGATTTGAAGAAGTTATGGCCAGATGAGTAAAACTTGTTCTGGCAGCTCTTCAGTGGTGATAGAGTGGCACAAATAGGTTTGGAGAGATCTGAAAATGCAATATCATGCTCTAAGGATCTGGTGGCATGTTTGGGAAGCTAATTTGAATTAACAACTTGATTAGCTCGTGGTTTGGAGGTCCGCAAGTGATCCTTCTAGTGTGATAGTGATGACCAGCTATGTTCTTGAGGTTCCAGATGAAGATGCAAATGATTTCAATAAGCAGAAGTTGTGTGAATGTTCTTGGTGATTCAAGCAAGCTTGTGGAGGTCTCTAGTATGTGTCCAGTACGTGTTGTTTGTCCACATTAAAGACTGAGCTTGTAATTGAAGATTTACCTTTGGGTAATGGTGTTCTTCCCAGTCCTGGATATCCTGATGATTTGCACATGTTGCAGATAATCTTGAAGATGCTTTACAAAGCATGACGTGTTCCTCGAAGAAGATTGAAGTTCTAGCTATGCGTGGCTGATAGTATAGTAATGCGCAAGAAGTTTTTGTAACAAGTCAAGTTGTATTTTTGTAAATGTTCTATAATAAAATGAGTGTATGTTGTGTCGACTTTGTTGATCATTCCAAAGTCAATGTCATGTATAAATAAGAGTTGTGAAGTCATTTCAAGAGGCATCCTGTGTGGTCATGATGAGAAGGTGGTAAGGGAGAGGAGCGAAAAGCAGAGCAAAGGTTTTGAGCTTTAATGGAATTGACTCAAGCATAGCGAAGATGCTAACTTCTAGTTCAAGTTTGTAATATTTATTCTCTTCTATAGACAATGTGTCTCTTGTAGGTAGTGGGCCTCTTGTGAGCAGTGTACTCGGGAAGTGAGCCCTAATTGGCAGGTGCCATTTTATTCTTCATATTCTTTTAACAGAGAATATAATCTTGGGTTAGTCACCCCATGGTTTTTCCCTTAACTGGGTTTTCCACGTTAAAATTTTGGTGTTATTTGTGTTAAGTTTGTTTTTGCTCTTGAACTATTACATTATGCTTTCATGGTTGAATCTTTGATATGATGTTGAAATACAAGAAGGTTTTAAGTGAATAAGGAACATAATTTTTGTGACAACTGATTCACCCCCCCTTAGTTGTCTATCCTCAAATCAATAATTGGTATCAGAGCAGGTTCCTCTAGAAGAAGCTTAACCGCTTGAGGAGATCCAAGATGTCATCCTACAAGAAGGACAGTCCAAGGTTTGATGGAACAAACTACACTCTTTAGAAAAGCTGCATTGAATGTCACTTGCAATGCATGGGAGAGTAGTATTGGAACATGAGTACAATTGAGCAAATTCCTCCAAAGAATGGTCTGACAACTCTAGATGAAATTAGAAATGCTCAAAATAATCTTTGAGCTAAAGAAGCCCTACTAAGTGCCTTGTCTGATACAGAACTGACCAATGTTATGGGATTGAAAACTGCTTATGAAATTTGGACAAAGTTGGAGTTTCTACATGAAGGAGACAAATATGTTAAATGTGCAAAGTTACAAAGTTTGAAAGGAATGTTTGAAAGCTTGAAGATGAGTGAGGATGAAAATATCACTACATTCATGCCAAGCGTAAATGAGCTTGTCTGTGGCATTAGATGTGCTGGTGGAACATTAGATGAAAATGAAATTGTTGCTAAAGTTCTCAGATCCTTACCTCCTGCTTACAAAGACAAGGTTGCTACTATTGAGGAACTCAAATCATTATCAAACATTAGTAGGGATCAATTGGCTGGAAAGTTAGCTACATTTGAATTGGCTAAGTTTGGAGATGCACCTCCCAAGACTGAATCTGCATTCAAAGCTAGTGTGTCTGCAAAAGGCAAACAAAGATATGATCCAAGAGAAAATTCCTCAAAGAAATCAACATGGTATGATAAAGCAAGAAAGGATCTGGAAGAAGATGAGTCAGAAATTGCACAACTTGAAGCCCTTATTGCGAAAAGATTGCCAAGAGGATCCGGTAAGTATGAAGGAAAATTGCCTTTCAAATGTTTCAATTGCAACAAGATTGGTCATTTTGCCTCAAGGTGTCTGGAAAGATTTTCAAGGCCTAACCCTAATAGATCAAGATTTCAAAAGAAGTGTAACTATGTTCAAGAAGATGATGATGAAGGAGTAACAAATGATGAATCTGAGATAGGAACCAAATCCGGAAGTGACTGGGTGTTTATTGCCATCAAGGAAGAAGATCCAATGCCTATTGAATCTGCCAATCATAAGATAGAAAGGGCTCTGGCTGCTCAGGTTGAAGAAAAGGATGAATGGGTCATTGATAGTGGATGCTCTCACCATATGACTGGCGATAAGAATAAGTTCATAAACCTGGAAAGATATGAAGGTGGAGTTGTAAAATTTGGAGATAATTATGTTGGCATAATTAAAGGCAGAGGAACCATTTATTTTGATGGAAAGAACAAAACTGATGATGTTCTATATGTTGAAGGTTTAAAGCATAATCTTATCAGTGTTGGGCAATTGGTAGACAAAGGTTATTATATCCGGTTCAAAAATAGAAAATGCAAGATCTTTGAAAGCTCTGGAATTGAGATTGCATCCAGTACTTAGATAAAAGGTAACATCTTTCACTTGGTTGGTACTAGCAAAAGTTGCTTATTTGTTCAAATTGGTCAGAGTTGGTTGTGGCATAGGAGAATGTGTCATGTGAATTTTGATAAAATTATTAAGATAAGCAACACCCAGGCTGTAAGAGATCTTCTAAGATTGGTGAAACCTACTAATAGCTTGTGCAAGGAATGTCAGTTAGGTAAGCAAAATAGAGTCTCATTCAAAAGTAAGGAACATTCTTCAACTGAATTGTTGGACCTGGTGCACATTGATCTATGTGGTCAGGTAAGAATCAAGAGTCTACAAGGAGATAGATATTTCATGTTGTTGATTGATGACCACTCCCAGATGATGTTGGTGACTTTCTTGAAAGAGAAAGCTGAAGCACTTCAGAAGTTTAAAATATTCAAGGCTATGGTAGAAAATAAAACTAGCATAAGCATAAAATGCCTTTGATCTGACAGAGATGGAGAATTCACATCTGAACAGTTCATTGAATTCTGTGAGAAACATGGGATAAAAGATAGTTATTCTCTCCAAGGACTCCACATCAAAATGGAGGAGTGGAGAGAAAGAACCATACCATCCAGGAAGCTTCTAGGACCATGATGATGGAAGCAAATATTCCTCAAATCTATTGGAGAGAAGCTGTGAGCACTGCTATTTATAATCTTAAACAGGTACAAATCATAGGCAAGACTGGTAAGACTCCTTATGAACTTTGGTTTGGCATCACTCTTACTATGAAGTATTTTAGAGTCTTTGGTAGCAAATGCTATATCAAAAGAGATGAAGACCTTGGCAAGTTTGATGCTAGAAGTGATGAAGGAATATTCTTGGGTTATTCTACTCAAAGCAAAGGTTACCGGTGTTATAACAAGAGATTAAGAAAGATTGTGGAAAGCACACATGTGAAAGTTGATGAAGGCATGAAAAATCCCTCAAGGTACTGTGAGTATGAAGCTGATGATCAAAATGATATCTCAGACCAAGAAGAACAAGTCCAAAGTCCAGTCCAAATTTAGATTGATCTGGAGAATCTAGAAACACAAGAAGAGACAAGCTTGAATGAACCTGTCCAAGAATTAGAAGTGCAAGTGATTCCTAAAACTCCCAGGTATATAAGACTGAATCATTCTAAAGACCAGATCATAGGAGATAGAAGCAAAGGTGTTCAAACAAGAAGAAATATTGTTCAAGACTCAGTGAAGTATTGTCTAATTTCAAAAGTTGAACCAAAAATAGTAAGTGAAGCATGTAATGATAAAAGTTGGGTTAAAGAAATGAAGGAGGAATTGATGCAGATTGAAAAGAATCACACTTGGGATCTTGTTCCCAGACCTAAGGAAAAAAATGTGATTGGGACTACATGGGTCTTCTAGAACAAACTAAATGAAGATGGTGAGGTAATAAGAAACAAAGCTAGATTGGTCTGTAAAGGTTATTCTCAAGTAGAAGGAGTTGAGTTTGAAGAGACTTTTGCTTCGGTGGCAAGGATTGAAGCAGTCAGACTATTTCTTGGCTTTGCTACCTTCAAAGATTTCAAGGTATATCAGATGGATGTCAAGTCTGCTTTCGTAAATGGTGATTTAGAAGAACAAGTATACATTGAGCAATCAGATGGATTTTAACTGTCTGATAATGGAGATATGGTCTGCAAATTAAAGAAGGCATTGTATGGACTCAAACAAGCCCCAAGAGCCTGGTGTATACACCTAAAAAAGACATGACTCTACTTAAATAAATATTTTAAATATTTATTTCATCTTCATAGTCTTCTATCAATAAATAAATAAATTTATTTATTTATTTGATTCACTTCCTCTCGTTTAATTAAATAAATTACATTTATTTAATTAATTAAATTCATCTACACCAACTTCATTCTTTTAAATAATTAAATAATTTTAATTATTTAATTAAAATAGTTTATTCTTCCAAATTTAAATAAAATGCAATTTTATTTAAATTAAATCTTAAATCTCCACAAAAATAAAATATATTTAAATACTTTATTTTATTCCTCCAAATTATCTACAAATAATTAAATAAATCTATTTATTTAATTATGCTTTCTTATCTTCTAAAAATCTTCATATCTTCTAAAAATAAATTCCTCTTGTCATACAAAAGCAAAAAGCTGAGTTAAAGCAACTTTTAAAGCAACTTTGCTCTTAAATTAGAAAAATAAATTCTAATTTAAGAAAAACAAAATCATCCTCATCAAGAAAGCAGTTAACTCAACAAAGCTTCTTTTTGAATGACACATGTCCTTCTTCTATTGGTTGCACATTCCTCAACCATCCTCCTCCGTTGATCTTCTCATTTCTTCTCAACCATTGATCTTCTCTCACCCAACTTTATAAATACAACCCTCTTCTTCTTCATTTCATATCGATTGCTTGAGTAAACTCATGTTGCAGAAACACTAGCACACCTTTGGCACAACCATCTCCATAGCACTTCAATATCATGCATTTCATTAGTGTGTTGAAGCTCATCTTCAATCACACAAAGTATCCTAGCCAACTTCTCCTTGTCATCTTGAGGATTCGAAGCAAGGAAGGAAGCTTCTTGAGGGCCACATTCATCTCATCAAGATTAAGATAGAAAAGGCGAACAATGGAAGGCGTAAGGTAAAGGTTGTAAGTATCATCTTGTTCTTATTTTAAATCTCCTTTTCCTTCATATTTCATTGATGTTTGGGTTTATATTATTCAATTGATTAATCCCACATTTTACCCTTACAATTTTTGGCACCCACCATGAGGCCCTTGCCTCTTTTTCTAATAAAAAATCTAAGTTTTTGAGACGCAAGTTCCGTACAAGTTTCGTATAGACTTTTGACAGGTTGATCCAATGCATTTGAGTAATCCCATGACGCATATATGTCCTATCCCGGTGCATGCATAAGTCTGATGCATTCAATCTCTAAACACGCTTTTACCTTATGTTCTAGCGCTTCTACAGATACGGCGCATACACACTCTGTTTCGGCGCTTATAACCCCTTTTCCAGTGCTTTTGTATTTACGCGCATATACTTTCTGTCATGACGCTTTTACGCTGTTTAACGACGCATTTGTTAGTTTAACACATTTACATCGTATTCTTATGCTTTTGACACTTGTCTTAGTGCATATGTACAACAACGCATGTAATCTCTATTTCTGCGCATTCAGACTGCATAGTGGCACTTCTGTTTTGCATTGTGGTTTTAGAGTTTCATCTGATTTTTTCTGTTTGCACTAACATTTGTCTTACAAGATTAGAGGCTGGATTAGATCATTTCGCTGCATTGATTAGTTCATTTATATTAATTAGGGGAAAAAGTAACAAAAAAAATGCATGCATACAAATTTCACGTAGTCCATAACTAGGAAGCGAGTAATTGAACCACTCCTATATCTGCATATTGCTATCTTCTTTAGTTAGATCATTGCTATCTTACAAATGGGAATGAACATTTCTATATCTTAAACACTTGAAAGTTAACAAACGTGTGAGTGCCCAAGTAGATAGCCCATTTAGTTGTTTTCTTTTTAACTAGGATTGGATAAATCAGTGTCTTCTGTGATTGTTGAATGACAATAGGATTATGCCCTTCCCTTCACTGGGTGACCAGAACACCAGACTTGTTATTCCATCTGTTTAACCTTTAGAGAGGCCTGCCCTTGGATGCACACTTGTCCAAGTGGGAACAACCCTAAGTGGTAATAGGCTAAAGCCAAGCCCTACCAATCCACTTAAAATAAATTGTGCTTGAGGTGAAAACCTCCTGCAACGAGTGTTGTTGTGTTACACCGACAGCCAGCCTCCCCCAAAACCCTCTAAGGCATAACCCTTTGAGGCTGGGAGACTCCATAATGGAGAGTAGTGCCACCACATGTGTAACCACTCGAACAGTTGCCTTGACTATGAACCACTTGTTTAGTATACCAAAAACCCCTATTTGTTGACACAAAGGGCAAAGCTCTTGAAGTGGCCTCGATTCATGTGATTCTTAGTAGATGTAGCAGGGACAATCCTATGGTTCAGTGGGGGTACAAGCCTAAGGAAACCTGAATCTAGTATGCGTGAGAAGTGAGTGCTGTGGAGGGGATCTGGTGCTGGCAGATCCTGGAGCTACACGCTTTGAATATGCACAGCTAGAGGATTCAACAAATACTGTCCTATCCAGCCTAGGTTGTAGTTTTTTTTGAGTCAAATAGTCTAAAAAATACAAAAAAATAACAAAAGATAAAAATCATGATAACTTCTATGTGTTTTCTGTGTTTTTACCATAATTGAAAATCAAAATTCCAAAAAAGCCACCAAGTTTTCAAAAATAGAAAAACCTCAAAAAATGTTCAAAAATTCTACAAAATACAAACCAAAAACTAGAGTTGTGCATTTGCCACGACCTGTGGTGCATTTGATCTGACTTTTAGTGCATATAAACTCTATTACAATGCTTTTGAAAAATCACCAGAATTGTGCATTTGATCAGACTTATAGCGCATTTGAACTCTGTTACGATGCATTTACTGCTGCGCATCCAATCTAGAGAGTAAATCTGTACCTTCCAAGAGAAAAATTTTCAACTTTTCAAAAACCATTTCAAACCTGTCTCATTTTTTTCAAAAATCTATTTAAGATCTTGCAAATCAACCATTTCCCTCTCTTTCCATACCACAGCTGCTTTTTCATCCAAAATCTCACAAAATTCTTCCAAAATCCAACAATGTTAGAACCAAGCTATTCTTGATCACATCAACATCTCAAACAAACCTACTGAGTTTCCACTATCAAGGATCACTTATCCTTTTCTCTAGGAACTCCACTAGTGGCTTGTGCAAGACTAGTCAACATCAAGTAAATAGATTTCTGTCATCCTTACTTCGACTATCATTTTGTTCACCCAACTTGTTTGACACCAACTGATCCAAGGAGAACCTTGCTCATAATCTTGACTCATTCTTTCACACCTTTTTCAAAAATTTCTCACTCCATCCCATCTCTAGTCACCTTGCATGGTCTTAACATGATCTCAAAAATAGAAGCAGATTGAAATGGCTGAGAAAATTGTTCCAAACACTCATGAAAGTGATGAAGAAATTTCTATGGAAGAGATCCTTCAAATGCAACATGACCCAAAATTTCAATGCCTATTGGAAAAGGTACTCTCCCAAGACCCTACCAAATTCTTTTTACACTTAGCAAATCTAGGAATCAAGCTCCCTAAAGATTTTGACGTAGAGGCTCTAAAAGAAACTGAGGAAGAAAGAAACCCTGAGGGAAGTAGACATGAGGAAGTACCCACAGACAAAAGCAAACCAACCATTGATTCCATGGATGCCCTAAGTCTAGTGAACCAACAGATCCAAGCTTTAAAACAACAATTCACAGACATGAAAATAGGAGCATCAACTAAACATTACACCCTAGAGGATATTTCACCATATCCTTTTGATAGGACCTTGATCACGATACCTTTCCCCTCTAAATTTGAGGTGCCAAAATTTGATAAATATCGAGGAAAGGGTGATCCAAGGGACCACATTAGGGAATTCAATGCTGCATGCCTTGAGGTCACACACAATGACACTTACCTTATGCAACTATTTCCAAGAAGCTTGGGAGGACAAGCGATGGAGTGGTTTTCTAGACTACCACCCAGCATTAAAACATTCAACGAACTTGTAGAAAAATTTGTCACCCACTTCTCTTACAATATTGAGCACGACACCTCAATATTGGATCTTTGTAACACCAAGCAAAAAGTTGGGGAATCTTTCACCGCCTTCTTATAGAGATGGAGACAATTGGCAAGTAAGTGTCCACATCAAATACCTGAAAAACAAATGTGGGAAATGTTTGTCCACAACTTACAAACTGACCTAAGCTATCAAATACAAATCCAATGTCCTACTTCCTTTAGCAAGGTCATTGAGATGGGTCTCATCATCAAAAAATCTTTAATCAAAAAGGGTCAAATCAAGCTCTATAAGGACACTCCTAGTACCAACATCAACATGGACAAACCAAGATTATGGACAAAGAACAAAAATGTTGTGAACGATGGGGTGGTAGATGCCCAGAATGCGGCACCTAAACAACCAATCTTCAATTTATCGACTCCTCAAAACAACCCCATACAAAACAAACCAAGAAACACTGAATCACAGTTTACCAACTTTCAACCTAGGAGAAAGTTCACACCTTTGGGAGAATCATTGGAAACTGCCCTATAGAAGTTAATCACAAACAAGATCATAACACTTCCCTCGGCATGAGAATATGAACCAAAAGTCAAACCCAATTGGTGGAATGACAACGATTTTTGTGAGTACCACCGAAACAGGGGGCACAAAACCAACGATTGCATTGCGCTCAAGCATACTATCCAAGATTTGATTGAGCAAAACAAAATATCCCTTGATGGACATACCTCTAACAATGATCACTAGGCATTCAAGGATCGTCTTCCCAGCTACGAATAGGGAGGGCCTTCCAACCGAAACAACAGTGGATCTAACAACACAAATTACACAAATGTTGGCTTTGACTATGTTGTTAACCATATCTCGGAAGGTGATTCACGCATCAATGTGATCACTATAAACAAAAATCTAGATTGTAACGTTACCACCTGTGGTAACAGAGTCACTCTTAGAGGAGCCCCTGCCACTCCAGCTAATTAGTACAGTATCTTGGATCAACTCCATAAGACACCTGCACATATCTCCATTTTGGAACTTCTGCGTCTATCCCTGTCTCATAGGGCCATACTTGACAAAGCCTTAGAAGAAGCCACAGTTCCCACGAACCTTGCTGAAGAATAGTTTCAAACCATGGTAGGTCACATTAGCTCACCTCACTCCCTATCATTCACTGAAAAGGATGATATGTCAATCACTCAACCCCATAATGCCTCTCTTCATATTGAAGCCTTCATAGACAAACACAAGATAAAGAGAGTCCTAATCGATGGAGGAGCTGGTTTGAATATTTGCACCTTGAAGCTAATCCTTACATTGGGGTTTTCAGAAAAAGCTATAGATCCAAAAAAGAAAATCACTATCAAAGCCTACGATGAGGAGGAGAGAATGTCTAAGGGAATTGTTACTTTACCAATCAGAGTGGGACCTGTAGTAAAAGATGTGGCTTGCCAAGTCCTCGACATGGAGTTAGCATATAACACTCTTCTTGGGAGACCATGGATACACACTCTGAAAGCAGTACCTTCAACATACCATCAGTGTATTAAATTCCCCTATGAAGGTCAAGAGATCACTATACAAGGTGACCCCAATCCGTTTCAGTATTGCAACTCCATTCAATCTAAACCTGAAGTTGTAATCCCTAACAACTGTACCTCTACTTCATCTTCATCTCGTGTTGACCCAGCTACGCTTGCTTCCACTTCAGAAGGTTCTCAACTTAAACTCAAACTCAAAGATAAGGGGTTGGGTGAGTACACAATCTCCCAATCCCTCTGTTTGGCATAGCTCCCCCTATCTCCAAGATCATATGGAAGACCTACTCTGAGAAAACCTAAAGTAGATAAAGATACCAAAGGCTCGTTTGTCAAATGGGGAAGCCTCAAAGATGAGAGTGATGAGAAAGACATCCTACAATGGTTATACAAGGATGAAGGCAGTTCATCGACACAACATGACCATCACACTATACCAACTAAACAATATGGTCAAGGTTTCCAAATGCTACAAAGAATGGGGTACAAAGGACATGGTCCACTCTAGTCAAGGAAAGATGGTATCACTGAACCTATCAAACCTCATACTTTAATAGCCCGAGACACTATAGGGATAGGTTACACTGGAACATCAAGAACTGACAGAGCAAATAAAAATAAAGGCAAACAACCATTAATATCTACTAGCAGTTTGGTTGAACAAATTCAGCAAATGCAACTGGGGAGTTAGACTGATTCTAACTAATATGAATGGGAGAGCCTCTCTGATCTATCTTGTGACGAAAAAGATATCAACATTGTCCACGAGTATAACCCAACCCAGGCTAATGAGGGACAAGGTCCAAGGGATAGACTGCTAGAGTCTGACCCGCATAATAATGATAGTGAAAGTCGTGAGGAAAGAATGATACCCCCCTTGATGGATCTACTAATAGAGAGTACCATTGCAGACTTTGTCCGTGCTTTAACAACTCTATCCTAAGCATCAATATCATCGAACCAGAACAACCAAATGATCCCCTACCGTTGGTGCATCCTGAACTCATAGATTGGGACCTACAAGGAACTACCCCTGAGCTCGATATGTTTGAGAATGATGAAGCCATCATAGACTACTTGGAGCTTAGAGATCATATACCCGCTGGGGACCACAGAGCTGGCTATGCTATAGAACTCAACGAGAAGGCCTATTTTGGTGAGAGTGCCAAGCCTTTCAGTCTCAAAAATGTCAAAATGAACGAAAGATCTAATGGTGAAAACCACTCTGCGGTAGTGTTAGATCATGAAAATAGTAAAAATAAACATGTATCCAATGGTGAAAACCTCTCTAAAGCACCAAAGGATGGAAGGCTTGACCCTCTACCCAATCTTACACATCAAGAGAGATCTTCAATATTGATAGAACCATCAAAGCTGATCAATGTCAGTACAGGTGATAATCCGAGAATGATCCACATGGCAAAGGCTTTAATAGAACAAGAAAAACTAGCATTCACTGATTTCTTCAAGAGAAAACAAATCAACTTTGCTTGGACGTATGTAGACATGCCAGGGCTAGATATGAATCTCATAATGCATCATTTATCTTTAGCTCTAGGAGCTAAACCAGTAAAGCAGAAAACTCAGAAAGATGCACCCGCATGTGGCCCTCATGGTGAAAGAAGAGCTAAAGAAACTGTTAGATGTCAGATTTATCAGACCAATAGACTATCCTGAATGGGTTTCGAACATAGTACCAGTGGCCAAACCAGATGGCAGAATCTGAATATGTAATGACTTTAGGAACCTAAGCAAAGCTTGTCCAAAAGATTACTTCCCCCTGCCAAATATTAACATGATTGTAGATCTCACGGCAGGGCACACCATGCTATCACTAATGGATGGTTTTTCTGGATATAACTAGATAAAAATTGCACCTAAAGACTAACACAAGACTGCATTCACATGTCCTTCGGGCACCTACTGTTGGTGTGTCATGCCATTTGGTTTGAAAAATGTCAGTGCAACATATCAGAGAGCTATGACCACCATCTTCCATGACATGATGCACACTATAATGGAAGATTATGTTGATGACATTCTAGAAAAATTACTCACAAGAGAAGGACACCTAGTAGTACTAGACAAGATCTTTAATAGACTGGAAAAGTTTAATGTGCGCCTCAATCCAAAGAAGTGCGTGTTTGGAGTTACCTCAGGTAAGCTACTTGGATACATAGTATCAGCCAATGGAATCGAAGTCGACCCAGCTAAAGTGAAGGCCATCATGGAAATACCACCTCCTAAGAATCTCACTTAGCTAAGGTCCTTACAGAGAAAACTACAATCTATCAAAAGGTTCATTTCTCAGTTGGCAGACAAGTGCCACCCATTTTCTCACCTTCTACATAAGAATGTCCCTTTCAAATGGAATGAGTCATGTGAGCAAGCATTTCAGCAGTTAAAAGAATATCTCATGAAGCCACTTGTGTTGATGCAACCGATTTAGGGTAAACCATTGCTACTGTATATCTCACCTACACCAATAGCTCTGGGAGCTCTCCTTGCATAGAAAAACTATGATGGGAAAGAACAAGCCATCTACTATATCAGTCGAACACTTGTTGGATATGAACTACAATACACACCAATCGAAAGAGCATGTCTAGCTGTAGTCTTCACCTCACAAAAGTGGAGACATTACATGTTGTCACATTCTGTCAAACTGATAGCAAAGATTGATCCACTCAAGTATTTACTCAACAAGGCAGCCCTAACAGGTATATTGTCCAAATAGGTCATGCTTCTCAGCGAGTTCGATATTGAATATGTAGACAAGAAAGTAATAAAAGGCGAAGTACTTGTAGATCAACTGGCAGATGCACCTCTAATAGATGATAGCCCTCTGAGTTTTAAATTTCTAGATGAATCTATCTTCCACGTAACCACAGCAATCTGGAAAATGTACTTCGATGGATCATACACTCAGCATGGATTAGGCACAGGTATGTTGTTAATCACACCTAATGGTGACACCATTCCCAAATCATACATATTAATGTTTCCCTGCACTAACAACGTGGCAGAGTATGAAGCCCTTGTCATTGGTATCAAGATAGCAGTTAAATGGAATATCAAAGAACTTCAAGTGTATGGTGATTCACAGCTAGTTATAAATCAAGTAAATGATGATTACCAAACAAAAGATGAGAAATTGATCCCTTACAAATGAATGGTAGATGACTTCAAAGAATACTTCATCAAGATTTCTTTTGAACAGATACCAAGGATTGAGAATAAAGCTGCAGACGCCATGGCAACAATCGCATCTCTCCTTGACATTCCAAATAATCAATCATGTTATGAGTTCTTGGTAGAGCCAGTAACCTGTCCTGCATACAACACCCCTGAATCCCATATCATTTGCCACATTGTTGGAACTAATTCCCCCCTCTATGGAAAAATATTTGCTTATCTTAAAGAAAATATCCTCCCACCTGATCTCTCTAGTAACCAAAAACAAACCTTTATCCATCAGGCATCTCGATATGCCATTATCACCAATACCCTATATCGCAAAGGTCTCAATGGTACTCTCCTTAGATGTCTCAATAGTGAGGAATATCAAACCACCCTGAGCAAAGTGCACGACGGTATATGCGGGACCCACTCTAGTGGCCCTACCCTAGCGAAGAAACTCATACGCATGGGATACTATTGGCCAACTATGGAACAAGATTCCTACCATTTTGTAAAGAAGTGCAAGAAGTTCCAAGTCCATGGAAACCTGATACATGCACCAACACAGGAGCTATAACCATTAATAACTCCTTGGCCTTTCTGTTAGTGGAGACTCGACTTAGTGGGCAAGATTCACCCTCCTTCTTCCAGCGGCCATAAATTCATAATCACTTCCAATGAGTACTTCACAAAGTGGATTGAAGCCATGCCCTTAGCCAACATCACAGGCAAGCAGATTACCTCTTTTATCCTAAACTACATCATTTGTCGTTATGGTATCCCTTCGTCCATTGTCACGAATAATGGACAACCTTTCAAAAATCAAGATGTTAGGGAACTATGTGACAAATTCCATATCCATCACTGCTTTTCAACCCCATACTACCCCCAAGGCAATGGCCAGGCTGAGGCATCAAATAAAACCATCCTAAAAATCCTAAAGAAGACTGTCAATAATGCCAGCTGAGATTGGCATGTCCAACTAAATCCAGTGTTGTGGGACTACTGTACAAACATCTGCACACCCACAGGTGCAACACTATACTCCCTAGTCTATGGATTTGAAGCTATCTTGCCCATTGAAGTCGAGATCCCATCCTTGCGAGTTTCATTAAAAGGCCTCATATCTGATGAAGAATACAAAGTGACCAGACTTCAAGAGTTAGAGCTACTCGAAGAGAGAATGCAACAGGCCTTTAACCATCTAAAAGCATATCAACAATAGATGTCCAGAACCTACAATCATAGGGTAAAGCCCCGAGTATTCCAAGTAGGTGATCTAGTCCTCAGAGAAAATCCCATAAATCAGCAAGATCGTGAGAAGAAATGAAAATTTGAACCTAACTGGCCAGGTCCCTATGTCATCATTGCAGCCTATGGGTCAGGAACATATCAATTGGTATTCGATGATCCTATCAACAGTATGCATCTTTGAAAGTTCTATACCTGGAAACCCCAATGTAAGGGAGTCCTGAAAAAATCCAAAAAAATTGAAAAAGTGAAAAAAACAAACAAAAATAATAAAAATTAAAAATTAAAAAAAAATGAGAAAATAACAAAAAAATCCTCCTATGGTGAAAACCTGGCAAACAGGCGCCTAGGATAGGTACCATGATGAAAACTTGGCAAACATACGTCATGTGTACTTTTAGCTTTCATGCAAATAAAAAGCAAGTGGTGAAAACCTAGTAAACAGGTGCTATTTGCGACAAACCACTTCCTCCATCTGTTGTGACTTCATGTCTCTGGTGTCCATCATATCATTCGTCTTGAACCAGTCCTTTGAACTGTTGTTGAACTACATTGCCTCTGAGCTATCACGTAGGTAAGGCCATTCTCAATGTGCCCTCGAGGCTCCATTGTCCCATCCATCCCATATCTAGTCCTTTTGTCCATCTGAGTCCTCCCACTTTCTATCGCCTAGGTCTTAGGTCCATCAGGTTCACCCCAAACTACATTGACTCTGCGTCGTCACCTAGGCAAGGCCATTTAGCAATGAGCCCCTGAGGCACTAGGTCAGTCCCTTAGGGTCCGTCTCTCCATATCTATTTTTCATATCACCCATAATAAGTCAATCCTTTGTCTAAACTAGGGGCAACTCCTCGATGTAGTTACGGATTTGGATTCTTGAATGCCACATGTTCTTAGAGGATACCAATAGGGATTGTAATACCTTTCACTTGACGAGCAAGCGCAACAAAACAAGCTACCTAAAACAAAAAATCTCTTGACACAAAACATCAAACCTGTCCATACCGAAACACTCAAACCAATTCTATATCAATTATGGCAAAAAGACACATCTAATACAAGAATGTTTTGTGAACATGTTAACTTAACAAGGTCTTGTATTTTTGTCATTATGTCTTTGTATGCTACTCAAGGATGCCAAAAGCTAGAGATGCTATGATGGGGGCATAATCTTTTTCTTTGTTTGCTGCTTGTGGATTAAACTTTAGTAATGTGACAACTTTCTATCTAATGACATGATCAGCAAAAGATCATCGAGGACTTTGAAGTCTGAACATGAAAAAGGGCAATCCTTGTCTGTTGAAACGTACGAAGTACTCAGGTCATCTAGATTCAAGTTTGACTAGATGCTTGCATCAACTTGTTATATCAAAATCCATATAAGCGATACTCAGGTCATCTCAGTTTAATTATACCTAGATGCTTATATTTTCTTACAACATAATAAACACCCAATGATGAAACAAAGCACTTCAAAATACTTGCAATATCAAGATGACAAATATCTATATCCATAACGTATCCAATTGCATTTCATATCCATATCCGTATCCATATCCATATCCATATCCCATGCAATAAAATTCTATGCAGAGAATCAATGTTTACAAATAAAAGCTTGTGATTTCTTCTATCGAGTCATTCTTCTATCGATCAAATTTCTATTTGTCTTCATATCTCTCATCAACAGTTTTAGCTGTCAATCCGAAAAGTGATCAAAATGCAAGTATATCCTTAAATCCATACCAATCAAGTCAAGTCAATATTGTCAAATGATCCAATCACAATTAGTGGTCTTGATCCTTGTCTGGTCGTAAACCAACTCGATCAGTTATAATCAAACATTTGTCTTATATAGGATGTAGCATTGTCGAAATCAAACCAATACACGCGTCTTACATGACATGCTTCATTTCTTGAAACCAGACACTATCCTTCATGTTTCTCTAGGGATCTATCATTCCCTGCCATGACAACACTATTGTATATCGTTATCAATATATCATTGGTTTACTACTTGATAGGGGCAATACCTTGTTTGTTCTTGTATCATTTGTGCATACTTCCTTGCTTGTGTGTGTTATAATTTTATCTAGCATCATGTATCATTCACCTCTTTCTTCTTCATCCAACCATTTCTTCTCCTATCAACCTATCTCATCGTGAGATTGTCCGTCTCATGCCTTCTACCTTCTCCCCATCTAATCTCCCGAGGGGGCATCCTGTCATGAAACTTGTACCAGGGGCAAACTGGGGCATATATCATTTTTTTTAGAAAAATTTATTCTTTGAAACAACATGATAAAACACATTGCATCAAAGATGGGCAAAATGTATACACCTAAAAATGACATGAATCTACTTTAACAAATATTTTAAATATTTATTTATTTATTTTTAAAGATAATGCGCTGGTAAACTTTTTGACGTGACCGGCGATGCTGGTGCAACACGCCCTCCGGCTCCACGCGAATGCTTTTGCCCAGAGCAATGAACCGGTAAGGCCACAACTGGGGGACCTCATCTCCTACGAAGAACACTTCAAACCCATGAACTCATTGGACCAGCGAAGGCGTAAAGCCTTGCGAGCTCGTTGACCCAACGGGGGTTTGAACTCTGGTGGCCGCCACTACATCTTGAGTGACTTAACCACCGAACCATGCCATCATCGGCATTTTAAATATTTATTTCATCTTCATAGTCTTCTATCAATAAATAAATAAATTTATTTATTTATTTGATTCACTTCCTCTCATTTAATTAAATAAATTACATTTATTGAATTAATTAAATTCATCTACACCAACTTCATTCTTCTAAATAATTAAATAATTTTAATTATTTAATTAAAATCTTTTATTCTTCCAAATTTAAATAAAATGCAATTTTATTTAAATTAAATCTTAAATCTCCACAAAAATAAAATATATTTAAATATTTTATTTTATTCCTCCAAATTATCTACAAATAATTAAATAAATCTATTTATTTAATTATACTTTCTTATCTTCTAAAAATCTTCATATCTTCTAAAAATAAATTCCTCTTGTCATACAAAAGAAAAAAGCTGAGTTAAAGCAACTTTGCTCTTAAATTAGAAAATAAATTCTAATTTAAGAAAAACAAAACTCATCCTCATCAAGAAAGTAGTTAACTCAACAAAGCTTCTTTTTCAATGACACGTCCTTCTTCTATTGGTTGCACGTTCCTCAACCATCCTCCTCCGCTGATCTTCTCATTTCTTCTCAACCATTGATCCTCTCACCCAACTCTATAAATACAACCCTCTTCTTCTTCATTTCGTATCGATCGCTTGAGTAAACTCATGCTGCAGAAACACTAGCACGCCTTTGGCACAACCATCTCCATAGCACTTTAATATCATCCATTTCATTAGTGTGTTGAAGCTCATCTTCAATCACACAATGTATCCTAGCCAACTTCTCCTTGTCATCTTGAGGATTCAAAGCAAGAAAGCAAGCTTCCTAAGGGCTACATTCATCTCATCAAGATCAAGATAGAGAAGGTGAACAATGGAAGGCGTAAGGTAAAGGTTGTAAGTATCATTTTGCTCTTATTTTAAATCTCTTTTTCCTTCATATTTCATTGATGTTTGGGTTTATATTCTTAAATTGATTATCCCATTTTTACCCTTACACTTGGTATGAAAGGTTGGACAAACATCTTCTTAAAATTGGTTTCAACAAAGGTACTGCTGATAGTAATCTATATTTTAAGATTGATCATGAAAATATCTTGATTGTTGAAGTATTTGTTGATGATATTATTTTTGGAGGGAAGAATAATATGTGCAAAACTTTTGCAAATCAAATGAAAAATGAATTTAAGATGTCTATGTTTGGTGAAATGAATTTCTTCTTGGGTCTGCAAATCACTCAAACAAAGAAAGGAATCTTCATATCTCAGACCAAATATGTGCGAATTATTGAAAAAATTTGGGATGGAGGATTCAAAGGCAATGAATACTCCCATGGCTACTGGATGTAATTTGAGTAAAGATGTTGAATCCCCTAAAGCTGATTAGAAAACATATAGGTCTATGATTGGAGGATTGCTCTACCTCACTCAAACTAGACCTGACATTATGAATGTTGTTGGTCTTGTTGCCAGATTTCAAGCTGATCCTAGAGAATCTCATGTCATGGCAATCAAGAGAATTCTCAGATATTTGAAGGGAACAGTTGAGTATGGATTTTGGTATCCCAAGGATCATGATTTCTCTCTGCATGCTTATACTAATGCTGATTGGGTAGGTGATGTGGATGACTGGAAGAGTACCAGTGGTGGTGGATTCTTTTTAGGGAAAAGATTAGTTTCTTGGCTAAGCAAGAAACAAGAGGCAATATCTATGTCTACTACAGAAGCAGAGTATATTGCAGCAGCGAGTAGTTGCACTCAAGTATTATGAATGAAACAAATGTTAAGAGACATCATAGTAGAGTATGAAGAACCTGTCACAATCTTTTGTAATAACTCAAGTGCAATAAACATATCAAAATCTAGTGTTGCATTCAAAGACAAAACATATATCCATCAAGTTCCACTTTTTAAGAGAGCAGGTGAACAAGAATGAAGTTAGATTGGAGTTTGCACCCTCAAAGGATCGGATTGCAAACATTTTTACCAAACCTCTACCTAAGGACACTTTTGAGTATATTGCAGCAGCGAGTAGTTGCACTCAAGTATTATGAATGAAACAAATGTTAAGAGACATCATAGTAGAGTATGAAGAACCTGTCACAATCTTTTGTAATAACTCAAGTGCAATAAACATATCAAAATCTAGTGTTGCATTCAAAGACAAAACATATATCCATCAAGTTCCACTTTTTAAGAGAGCAGGTGAACAAGAATGAAGTTAGATTGGAGTTTGCACCCTCAAAGGATCGGATTGCAAACATTTTTACCAAACCTCTACCTAAGGACACTTTTGAGTATCTTAGGGAGAAGTTAGGGGTTATTACCCCCGGTTCTAAATTAAGGTGCATTGATGTGTATCTGTTTGGTAGATTTCATAGTCATATGTTATGATCTGAATTGATGCTAGGAGGCTACTACTCAAGGGGAGCAGTCATTATGATTTTGAAGCATGAGAAGTGGTTGCAAGTATGTGCCCTTTGCCATTGATGTCAAAGGGGGAGAGAAGACATGTGAAAAACAAAAAGTGGTTGCTGATCAAAGGGGGAGTAGTAGAGGAAGAGAAGACATGTGAATGATTGCTGGTGATAGGGGGAGTATGTCAGTTAGTAAGGAGAAGTTCTTGTCTTGATGGTTAAAACATTTTTTCACATCATATGTTGCCATCAATGACAAAGGGGGAGATTGTTGCAAGTATGGCCCTAAACGGTGTTGTCATTGATGTCAACATACTCCTATTGCATTGATGTTAAGAATTGGATGAGTTATGTGCTAAGGATATTGAGAAAATTAGCCCCATCAAAAATAGAGAAGAACAGTGAAGATAGTGAAGTTCTATGAAGAAAAGATCCCAGATAGTTGAAGATCAGAGTATGCGCATCAAAGGGTTTGTAGATATGTGTCTGAAGGTTCCTTTAGTCAAGATTTTAGAGGTCCACATGAAGATTTGAAGAAGTTATGGCCATATGAGTAAAACTTGTTCTAACAGCTATTCAGTGGTGATAGAGTGGCACAAATAGGTCCGGTGAGATCCATAAATGCAATATCATGCTCTATGGATTTGGTGGCATGTTTGGGAAGCTAATTTGAATTAACAACTCAATTGGCTCATGGTTTGGAGGTCTGCAAGTGATCCTTGTAGTGTGACAGTGATGACTGGCTATGTTCTTGAGGTTCCGGATGAAGATGGAAATGATTTCAGTAAGAAGAAGTGGTGCGAATGTTCTTGGTGATTCAAGCAATCTTATGGAGGTCTCTAGTATGTGTCCAGTTCATGTTGTTGGTACGCATTGAAGATTGAGCTTGCAATTCAAGATTTACCTTTAGGTAATGGTGTTCTTCCCAGTCCTGGCCAACTAGATGATTTGCACATGTTGCGGATAATCTTGAAGATGTTTTGTGAAGCATGGCGTGTTCCTTGAAGAAGATTGAAGTTCCAATTATGTGTGGCCAACAATATAGTAATGTGCAAGAAGTTTTTGTAACAAGTCCAGTTGTATTTTTGTAAATACTGTGTAATAAAATGAGTCTATGTTGTGCTGACTTTGTTGATCATTCCAAAGCCGATGTCATGTATAAATAAGAGTTGCGAAGTCATTTCAAGAGGCATCCTGTGTGGTCATGATGAGAAGGTGGTAAGGGAGAGGAGCGAAAAGTAGAGCAGATGTGTTGAACTTTAATGGAACTGACTCAAGCATAGTGAAGATGCTAACTTTGAGTTCAAGTTTGTAATATTTATTCTCTTATGTAGACAGTGTGTCTCCTGTAGGCAGTGGGCCTCTTGTGAGCAGTGTGCTCAGGTAGTGAGCCCTAATTGGCAGGTGCCATTTTATTCTTCATATTCTTGTAATAGAGAATATAATCTTAGGTTAGTCACCCCTTGGTTTTTCCCTTAACCAAGTTTTTCATGTTAAAATTTTGGTTTTATTTGTGTTAAGTTTGTTTCTACTCTTGAATTAATGCATTATGATTTCATGATTGAATCTTTGATATGCTATTGAAATACAAGAAGGTTTTAAGTGAATAAGGAACATATTTTTTGTGACAACTGATTCACCTCCCCTCTAAGTTGTCTATCCTTATATCAACAATAAGGAATGGTTCTCCACATATGAAGAATATGATGGAGGTAATATTTACCTTGGTGACAACTCTACATATCCGATTTCTTTGAAAGGAAAGGTATTGTTGTGTTTCAATGATGGGAGGATTAAAACCATCCTTGGTGTTTTGCATGTTCCTGGTTTAGCTAGAAATTTGATTTTAGTTTCAAAGTTGAATGATTTGGGGATTCATGTGCCATTTGACAAGCACAACTGTAGATTGGTGAGAGGGAACTTGGTGGTAGCGAAAGGGAAGAGATTCAGGAACTTGTTTAAGCTTGAAGCCACTACAGTTTGTAATGCTTCCTATGTATCTAAGGCAACTACTGAAAATACATGTATGTTGTGGCACCGTAGATTGGGCCACACATGTAATAATGTATTAAAAACTATTAAGAATAAAAAATTGTTGGACAGTTTCTCCTATTCTGATGAGCACTTTGATATTTGTGAGCATTGTGTGTTTGGTAAACAAAACATAAAATCATTTCCTTTAGGAAGTAATAGAGCAAAAGAGAAATTAGAAATTATTCATACGGATGTGTTTGGACTTGTGGATAATGAATCTATCGAAAAATCTCGTTATTTTGTAACCTTCATTGATGATGTAACCATATTTACATGGATTTATTTTATGAAGCATAAATTTGAAGTTTTCACTAAGTTTAAGGAATTGAAAGTCTTAGTAGAGAACCAATTAGGTTTAAAGATAAAAATATTGAGATCTGACAATGGAGGGGAATATTGTTCTAAGGAATTTGATGAGTTTTGCAAGCATGCAAATATAATCCGACAAAAGACAACTCCGTATACACCATATAAGAATGGTGTTGCAGAAAGGATGAACTGAACAATTATGGAAAGGGCCAGAAGTATGCTTAGTGATGCACAGTTGGATAAATGCCTTTGGGTAGAGGCTGTGTCTACTACTTGCTACTTGATAAACAGATCTCCTTGTAAGGTTCTTGATTCGACACCTTATGAAGTGTTGACAGGTAAGAAACCTTATGTTTCACATTTAATGGTTTTTGGTTGTGAGGCTTTTGTTCATGTACCTAACAAAAAGTGATCTAAGTTGGATCCAAAGTCTGAAAAATGTACATTCATTGGATATGGTGATAATGTGAAAGGTTATAAGCTCTGGAATCCACTAACCCACAGGATTATCTTTTCTAAAGATGTTATTTTTAGGGAGCTTAAAGCTATTTCTGAACCTAAGCAGCCAAAAGAAAAAGAAGAAAAGGCAAAGAAGGTGCACTTTGATTTAGAGTAGCAAGATGCACCTCAGGAAGAATAGAATGATGGATTGGGGGGTAAAGAAGAAGAAGAAGATTCAAGTAGTTCTGATGAAGATGAGTCTGTTGTTATAGAATAAGTTGGTACAGATGATCATGTAGAAGAACGAGTAGAGTCTCTTACTCCACCCTTGAGGAGATCCACAAGACAATGAAATCTAGTTGATAGGTATAGCCCACCAGATTTTCGTTGTGTATATGCTTTATTGAGTACTAATGATGAACCTAGATCCTATAGGGAAGCTATTTCTATAGATGATAGTGAGTCTTAGCAACTAGCCATGTAGGACAAGATGATGGCTTTAGACTCTTGTAATGCCTAGGATCTTGTTCGTTTGCCCAAACAAAGAAAGGCCATAGGTTGTAAGTGGGTCTTCAAGAAGAAGTTTGGAGCAAACAGGTCATTGGAGAAGTACAAGGCTAGACTGGTAGCCAAGGGCTACTCCCGGAGAGAGGGAGTTGATTTTGGTGAGATATTCTCTTCTGTTGCTAAATTGACTTCTATTAGATTTCTCTTATCCATTGCTATAGCTTATGATTGGGAGATTGAGTAAATGAACGTTAAGACTATGTTCTTGCATGGAGATCTTGAAGAAGAAATTTATATGCAACAGCCTACAGGTTTTGAGGTAAAATGAAAAGAACATTGGGTTTGTAGGTAGAAGAGGTCTCTCTATGGTTTAAAACAATCCCCTAGAATGTGGTATCAAAAATTTGACTCATTTGTTTTGAAATTGGTTTTTGTTAGAAGCGAGGAGGATCACTGTGTTTACATTCATTGTGTTGATGATTCTATACTGGTTATTGCTTTGTATGTTGATGACATGTTTTTTAGCAATACTAAGGGTATGGTCAGTGAGCTTAAAGCCCAACTTTCAGGTGCATTTGAGATAAAAGATCTTGGTACTGCAAGGTATATTTTGGGAATGGAGATTAGGAGGGACAGAGTTAACAGAAAGCTTTGGTTGTCACAAAGTAAGTATGTGAATACTATTTTGCAGAGGTTTAGTTTGTAGGACTATAACCCAGTTAGAGTTCCTTTACCCATTGGTACTAAGCTTTCATTAGATATGTGTCCAAAGGCTGAGGATGATCTTGAGGATATGTCTATGTGCCATATGCTAGTGCTTTAGGGAGTTTGATGTATGCAATGGTTTGCACTAGACCAAATATTGCCCAGGCAGTGGGAATTTTGAGTAGATTTATGTCTAACCCTAGTAGACAACATTAGAACTATGTGAAGAGGGTGTTTAAATATCTTGCAGGTACTCCTGATCATTGTTTGGTTTATTTTGGTACTGATAGTGTTAATAAATCTTTGGACATATAGGGTTTTGTTGATGCAGATTGGGTAGGTGACTTGAATAGTCGAAGGTCCACTAGCGGCTATGTGTTTACTTTGTTTGGAGCTGTAGTGAGTTGGATGAGTAAGAGGCAGCCCACAGTTGCTTGTCCACAACAGAAATAGAGCATATGGTAGCTACTCATGTCTCTAAGGAGGTAGTTTGGTTGAGGATACTGTGTATAGGTATTGGTTTTGATTGCAAGAACATTTAGATTGGTTGTGATAGCCAGAGTGCTATCAGTTTGGCCAAGAATCCCATGTATCATGCTCGAACTAAGCATGTTGATGTTCAGTATCACTTTGTTTGAGAGTTGGTTGCAAATGGAGAGATTGAACTAAAGAATATAGACAATTAGGAGAATGTTGCAAATTCATTGACTACACCTGTGAGCACAGAGAAGTTTGTGTGGTGCAGAGAGGCCCTGGGCCTTGTTTCTAGTGCTTGATTATTTTCATTTGATTTCCTATGGGTTGATATACAATGTATGATGTCAAGTGGGAGAATGTTGGGATAAGGTTCCATTAACCTTTTAAATCCCAATATTGTATTTATTCTATTTATTATATATAATTTACAATTATCCATAAGGAGATGTACTAGTTTCACTAGCAGAGGTAATTTCAGAGTCACCAGAATTTATTACGGAGTGACTTTTAATATTGGAAAATGTAAAAACTCATGGTAAATGAGGATAGGCATGCTCCCTTGAGGAATATACTATTTTTGGCATGTATGACAACTGTCATAATATTTGGTGAGTGAATCTATGACAGCTGCAAGTTGTCATAAGATTCTATGATTCTATGACGCATATGACGGATATGTTAGTTGTATATTTGCTATATTTAGCTCAAGGTTCCTATCTTGGAAAGATACTCTTTTACTAGAATCTATGATAGTCTTGACGCGTCATAAGATGCTATAAGAGGCTAGATTTAGTCTTGGGCACCCAACTTTTGCATGGTTGTTTTCAGACAAGTGGAAGGTGCTTGTAAGATGGCATTTAATATTTGTATGTTGGGGAATCTAATGAAAGAGAAGGTGTACACTTAAGATGAATTAGAAAATGTTTCTATAAGTATTTTCCATGTATTAGTTGCTACAATATAGATTTTAGGTACTCAGGTGTTTCCAGAATGCTGTCAGATTGAAGATTGGTGGAGAGAGTTGAAGTGTTGTTGTATTGTAAATCATTTTCAGATTAATACAAACATTGGGCCTCTTTCTTGTGTGGAATTTTTACTTCAAAGGGTTTTCTCCACGTTAAATATTGTGTTATGTGTTCATATTTCTGATTTTGCATTTCTGTGAAGCATAATTTTGTTTCTGTGTTCATATTTTCCATGTATTAGTTTCTGCAATATAGATTTTAGGTACTCAAGAGTTGCAGGAATGCTGTCGGATTGAAGACTGGTGGAGAGAGTTGAAGTGTTATTGTATTGTAAATCATATTCAGATTAATACAAACATTGGGCCTCTTTCCTGTGTGGAGTTTTTACCTGAAAGGGTTTTCTCCACGTTAAACATTGTGTTATGTGTTCATATTTCTAATTTTGCATTTATGTGAAGCATAGTTTTGTTTCTATGTTACAATCTACATTAATAACACACAGTTAAAGATTGCAAAAATTTATATTGTATCAGATTTCCATTGAAGTAGTGTTTCTTTCATTTCTAACGCAATCAAGTCACCCAAGGGACCCTATCATGGGGAGATTTGCAGAGATTTTCTACTTACCCCATTGCATAGAGATATTTGCATGCTTGAGTGCACACTTTTTACTCTAGACTCCATTGATGGAGTAACTTGTACTTAGACATACTTATTATGCACTTATTATTATGACATTGATTGGTTTGGATGTTGGCAAGAGACTTTGCTTTGATGAAGTATGGCATGTTGTCATTAATGACAACAAGGCAAAGGGATCCCACTGACATGACAAAGAGACATAACTCTAGAACACCAACTTACTTTGGCAACAAGGCATAAAAGTATTCTGGTCCAGAAGGCTAAATTGACTAAGTATGGGAAATATTCAGAGCAAGTGACATAAAGTGGGTCAGTATGCCTCTGCAGTTGAAGATCAGTATATGCAGTTTAGGTATATTGTCTACAACTATTTAAAGGTGCTATGTTCAATATTACAAATCTTGATGACTTCCAGAAGTCAAGTTGTGATTGGTTTAAGTCTAGATGAACACAGTTAAGTCAAGAATAGTGTAGAGTGCATGGGTACTTTGGTCTGCATTTTTCTGCAGGTGATTGTATTGGTGTGTGGTTTTGAGGTAGTATGGATAGGTGTCAGAAGCATCTAGTTGATAAGTTACAGAGTTTGAAGTGATCCAGAAGATTGTCTACAAAACTCCAAATTTTGGCAGTTGGTTTGCCTGTACTTCACCAAGGCAAAAGAGTCAGTTCTGAGTTTTGCATTTCACCACTTAAGGACATCATGACCTATGGTTGATAAGATATGATCTATGAGGTATGAGGAATGGTTGGTGTGATTATTTGAGTCTCATATGGTCTACAGTAAGAGTTTGACTGTGACAGATGAAGTGGCTAATCATGTTCTTAAGACACAGGCCGACAGGCATGTAAAATCCATATGCAGAGAATATATATTGTTTGAATAAGAAATCTAAGTAGTTGAATGATTGGTGCCGACTTATATGAAGATTATTAAATGATTATTTTGGGTCCGCACTACTGTTTGTACACATGATCAAGACGACAAGGTCAAATACATTGTATACACACTTCATGTCTGGCTTGCCGACCTGATTATGAAATGAGTCTTGTTACAGATATAAATACATGATGGATTGTGATGTTGATGTGAATGAGTGAGATATGTGTGCTAATTCAGAGTGAGAGATTATAAGCAGAATACAAAGTAAAAAAAGAAAACAAGGGCAGAAAATAGAGTATATGTAGAAGAGTTGAGAAGCAGGGTAGAATAAATGAAGACCTTTAAATCCGTATATTAAGATTCAATGGAACTATGATATAGCATATGGTAGATGCACTTACAATAGTTCATTACTAGAAGTGAGCCAAGTTTCTTCTATCTTCTATCCTTCTTTCTCAGTGCATAGTGAGTCCACCTGCAATGAGCATTTCTCTGGGCAGTAAGGCCCATGGCAGTGAGCCTTTTGTAATTCGGTATTGTTATCATAATATATTGTGAGCTAACACTCACTATGGTTTTTCCCTTTTTGGGTTTTCCATGTAAAAATTTTCGTGTCCATGTATTATGTCTTTATGGTTGTTATTCTTATGTTTATTTTTCTCTCATATTAGTAATTTTAGAAATTAGATTAATGGACAAGTTAAGAAGTGGTTTTGTGGAATATTGATCCACCCCCTCTTAGTATTCCTTCCTTTCAACAATTGGTATCAAATAAAGGTTCCTTGGAAGAAGCCTAACAACTTGAGGAAGATCCGGGAGAGTTCACTCATGGCAGCGAGGAGATTTGGAAACTTCTTGGTATAGGAAACTTGATGAGATGATTTCTAGTCAAAAGAGTTTTGATGACAAGAAAGGCTTGGGATTTGAGCAAGGAGAAAGTTCAAAATTAGGTCAAGCAAACACTGAGTTGAAGCGAAAGAAAGGGAATTAGTTCATGATTGAAAGAAGAAGACCTAGAAGATCACCAGTCATATAGCCAAATGCTTAAAGGTATCCATCTGTCAATGACCATTGTTTTAATTGCAATAAGTTTGGTCATAAAGCTACTTAGTGTAGTAGTAGAATAAATCAGAATGCTCCATCATTTTCTAGTCAATGTTACAATTGCAAGAAAATTGGTCAAAGATCAAATGAATGTAGAAGTCTGGTAAGAAATGGGTTTTACAATGCAAGGAATACTCAATCATTCAATGGAAAGTTTTTTGCTTCCAATAGATTTGGACATATGGCTAATCAATGTAGATCAAATCCAATCAATAGAAGGAATCAAAGACAAAGGAATGTGGAATGTTACAATTGCAACAAGTCTAGACATGTTGCAAGATTATGTAGAAGCAAGATTGAGAAGAAGGATTATCCTATAGAGAAGAGGAAAATAGAGCAGAGAGAAGACAAAGGCATGGACAAGATTGATCCAGTGGAAATCAAGAAGGAAATGGGCAAGGTCTGGATTAAGAAAGATGTTGACAATATCAAGGATGGATCTGCACCAGCTTTTGGTGCATATACTTCCTTCGGGAAGTAAATTGGGAGGTCTAGCTCAGGGGGAGCTATGTTGAAAATCCAATACCCCCATCCAGAAAGTTAGTGCTGGAATTTGGCATTGAGGTATATTGTGAAGATCTTTATGGAAAATCTTTTAAAAGAAATTCTGGTCGAAAAAGATCTAATGTGGAGCAGTGCAAAGCAATTTGGATTGATAGTGGTTGACATAGAAGTGTTTGATATCTTTTTGAAAGACCACATTTACGATGATTAGGTTAAGGCTTGGATTCGTAAAAGATTAATCACTTTGCATTCAATCTTTCAAGTATCCAGGAGATCTAAAGTAAGATTCTTAGTGCAATTCAAAGCGAGCCAAAACGATCTTAGGGAAAGAAAACCCTAATCCAGACAAAGAGGTATTTTTTGTTTGGAACCCTATCACAAATTTGTTCAATTATTCATGTAACTGGAAACACCACAAGTGAGGGATTTCACTGAGTGAGCCCAACTAAAATTCAAAAAACATCCATTCAAATCAACCGAAGTCGATCAAATGGGTGCATTTTTAGATATTCCACATGGAATTATGTATACAGAAGATGTTAGGGCTTACATCCATGTTACCCTAGAAGAGCATGGTGACAACAAATTCTTAGACTTGTATCTGAATCACCTAACCGGTGATCATTTTGAGCTAAAAGAAGAATACAAAGATCTGGAGGAGAAGAAATTCATTCAATATAGAGACTTCCCTACATTTGTGGAAGATGAATGGGTCTGGCACGTCTTGAGCAAAATCCACAATGAATTCATGTGGTTGGGACAACGCTTCAAGATCACCAAGGATGCAATTAGGGTTATGACTTGACTACTCTATCGATAGTGTTCCCCTGTTGGAAGCTATGAAGAATAATATAGTAATGGTGGCCACTAGAGCAAAATTTGATAAAAGAGATTTAACAATCAATTATATTGAAGAGCATGTTGTAAGATTTGCATCCATGGTGTTAGTATACAAAGTCTATTTCACCAATCGGGAGAACTCTATCTCCGACACTGCCATATACACTACCTATCAGATGATCAAGGAAAATGCAGACTATGATATCTGTGAATTGTTCTGATAGCAAGTGATGGAAAACCTAAAAAAGACAAAAGAAAACAAATATCCCTTCAAATTTGGTATGTTGATCATCTATTTGTTTTTCTACTTCATGCATTAGTTGCCAAAGATGAAGAACTTGTTTTCGTTAAATACTCAACTAGTTGCTGTACAAATTAGGGATCATTTAAATAGTATTGGAAGCTATGATGAACAAAATGTAGGCCTATGGGGCTATTTCAAGAACATCAAGAGAATGATGCAATCAAGAGAAGGACTTCCAAAAGAAATTTTGGAAAAATACAAAGATGACATATGATTCATTGTAACCAAAGACCAATGCATGATTGAGGTTGTTGAGCCTATAATTGTTTGGTTTATGCCAATGGGATATGAAGTAGATGGAGCGATTATGGATAACTATGCACAACACATGTTAAGCAAGCCTGAGGACCCCAAAGAGGAAAGATTTGGAACATATGAAGAATTGTCTACAAAAATTCATATTGAACTAAGGAAACCTGAAATCTCTAAGAAAATGTAGAGTGGCAGAGGATTACACCTTGAGACAAGGCTTCACAAAAGAACAAGTGAAAGAGGCAAGGGAAAAATCACAAGATGAAAGGGTAGAAAAAGAAAAGAGAGAAAGTGAATTAGTTAAAGCTCCGGAAGAATGCAAGAGAAATCTAAATAACCAAAGGTGTCAAGAAGGAGAACCAGAGGATCTACCCCTGCAGAAGTTGCATCTGTTCCCTCTGATCTCATACCATTTGCAAGTGTGGAAATCCCTTCCACTAGTCACAAAAGGAAGAAAACAATGGCTAAAAGCATGCATCCAACCATTGGAGTTGATAGGAAGAGAAGGAAACAAATAAAGAAGTAAAAAGGATGAAAACTGAGGCTACCAAAGTCTCCAGAAGTAGCAAAGAGACAACCTTAGGGAAGGAAAAAATAAAGAAAAGGGAAAGGCAAAATGTATCACAACTAGAAGAGACTACTTAAAAGAATAGGAGATGTTCTTAAGGCTATCACAGTGGATGGAAATCTAAAACCAATGGCTCAATTCTATGATGATTATAATGATGTAGATAAAAGGGTTTTCGAAGATGCCACTATAGAGTATCTGAACATATATAGTAAGGCTCTTATGGAAATCATTGGTGATCTTCCTGATAGCTTGAACAAAATTATATATGCAAGTAAAGAAACTACCATGGCCAAAGATACTAAAATCAGAGAGCACACACTTGTGAGGTTATATCCAGAGATCACACTAGAGGAAAAGACCATGATCTCCAAATCTCTTAATAAAGAATTCAGGACAAAAAGGAGAATGTACACTCTTATGGGACGCGATATTGAAAAAGTGGTTAAGGAAATTAAAGAAAGCACTCTGAAGATATTAAAAGAATTTAATCTCCCTACCATATATGACAATGAAGGAGCAAATGATGGAGATGCATCTATTCTAGAGATAAGCCAGCACCAAGGATTGGATAGAAATGATCAAACCCCTAACATTGATGGAATGGATATGACAAATCAAGACTAATCTGAAACTAGTCTTCATCCCAAGCAAGAGGTTGCTATTGAAAAGACTGATGAGTAGACAAGGAGCCTTGCACCGAAGCAGAATATTGGTGTAAATGATGACAAAGACATGGAACCCCCTGAATAGAATAAAGAAGAAGTTTGTGGTATAGCAAGAGACACTGCAGAGTCGATCAAATCATTTTTGGAGAAAGACAAACAGGTCCTAGATGAACCTAAATTTTTGCAAGGACCAATAAACCTAGACTCAATGTCCCTTATACATAAATTTAAACTGGTATCAATTGTGCAGGCAAAGGTACAAGAAGAAATTTTGAAGTCTCAGATATAGGACAATGAACTGATTGGTGAGGTATCCAGTATTTTGGAGAAGTTGATGCCATCATATCAGAAGGACACCTCTTTGTCTTCAATAAGTCAACTAAAAGGACTCATTAATTCTATAAGTAAGCATTTTTAATCTTTTGAGAAATCTACTGAGACAAAAGTGAGACAAGAATTTGATGAGAAAAAATTAAATGACCTGAAGACTATGTTAGCAAATGACAAAGATCTACTAGACAATAAAATGAAAGGAATACAAAGTGCTATCAAAGAAGCAAGTGACCTATACAAATTTTGTTTATCTTGGATGGAAGCTGTATAAAAGAGCTAGAAGAAGAGATAAAAGATCTTAAACTGCAGTTGGTAAATATTTCTAAATCATTTGACCTAGTAGCTGAGTCGGTGAGTAGCAAAGAAATACAAGTAATTAATATTCATGATGAGTTAAGTAATCTTTTGAATAAGAGGGATCAAATGAAAAATAAAATATGTCAGTTGAGAGGACTAATTAGTCCCAAGTTAGATTCAATGATTAGTATTGAAGTAGAAGCTTAGGCAGCCTTGTAAATAGACACATCCTCTGACGTACAAAAGATAGAAGAATCAGTCTTTTTGATAAATGGTCACATCCAAATTTTGGAAAGAGCTAAGAATCGATGGGATGAAGAAATTACACAATTAAAGATTGTGTATAAGGATATCCTTTCACCTACAACTAATTAAGTTCAAGATTGTATATGTACATATGTGGCAGAGTATGAAATTTTTTGCAGTTTTGACATAATTTTGAATCTTGTACATACACCTTTGTCATTAATGTTAAAGGGGGAGAAGAAGACCGGTGAAAAATGGGAAAACACCTAAGGGGGAGTGAAAGAACCAAGTTTATATTGAAAGGGGGAGCATATACACATTTTTCATTAATTGTTGCAATCAATGCCAAAGGGGCAGATTGTTGGCAAGAGACACAATTTTGATGAAGTATGTAATGTCCCCATTTTTGAGTTCTCTTGTAGTTCAGTCAGAGCTGACTTTCTGGGTTGGTGATAGCATAATCAGAGGAGTATTTCAATGTCACCAGGGTGTTTGGCTGATCTAGTGGAGCTGATTGACACTTTTCAAAGAGATTTCAGACAAATTGTCCGTACTTACTATTTATAGTAAGTGCTTGCATGTCGGCAATCTTTCTAGGTTTTTCTGGGTTTGTTGTCTTTGGTCCTCAGGGAACACTGCTATTTTTAGTAAGCAGCAGCTTGGTGCTATTTTGGTGACTTGGCAGTCAGCTATTGGCTCTCCCAGTCATTGCATTGAACTCAGGGTTATTAAATGGTCTGTGGATCTAGTTGGCACCCTCCAAGTTAGCTCAGTTGCTTATGGCTATTACTTACTATTTTAAGTAAGTTTAGGATTGGCATCGGAATGGGATTTTGAGAGTGGGGTTGGATTCATCTTGTCAAGACCTTTCCAACAAGCTATAGATCATTGGTTTCTGACATCATCTTGGCCTCCATTTTAAAGTCTGTAAATTAAACATTATTATTTAATATTGGACCTTGGTGCCTAGGCTCAACAATTTAATGTTGTTTTAAAAGATGGGGCTTTAAGGGTGACGTTGAGAAAAGAATTAAAGAGAATTATAATATTTTAAAATATATTTTCCCTCTCATGTGTTATCCCATATGCAAGAGGATTTTAGAGACTCCCAGATGAAAAAGTATAAAAGGAGGAAAAGGCTCTTCATTTGATATGCTTGGATACTGTTTTTTCTCTCTTGTTCAGATATTCCTGTGAGGGTTTTTGGAGCTTGGCTCCCTAGTTTGGTATTGATTTGCTTAGATAAAAACCTCTGCAAGATAGTGTTGATGACTATTTTGATGCAATCATAACAATAAGTTAAAATTCACATAAAATGAACTGAAACTATACTTGAAAGACAAGAAGGAATCATTTGGTGATTCAACTAATCCCAAGTCTACAATGGTTCAGTTGGTCAAGTTCAGTTGGTCAACGTGAAGCTGTAATGTTCAAGGGGCCTTACGTAGTTTAGGTTTGTTTGGTGGCTTACTAGACTAAAAATATGCAAAGAGGTCATAGATTTCAACAAGTATTCTGTTCATTTGCATACAAGTGATACCGGGCTGCAAGTTTCAGAGGGTTTTCTTGGATTTTTGCAGCTTTCTTCTTTATCTGTTTATGAAAACTGTCTACTTATAGCTCTGTTATGCATGCTTCTTCAAATTTGAGACAATTTCCTTTAGATTTCTACGTTTTTAGCTAAATATTTCAGATGGGTTGGGAAAAGTTAGAAAGATCTAATCTATACCTCACTTAATCTACCGAAGGATCTAATTGTTTCTGTTATGCACTATGTAAATACCATAGTAATTTGATCAAATCCACAGTAAAAACCCTAAATGTAAGTTCTGAGCATTTTCACAAACATACATTTAAAATTGCAAGCTCTCAAAGAAGATATTTCAAAACACAAAGAAGAGCAGGAGAACACTCAGAAGATAGATGCAGAACTCCAGATTCTATTGTATTAGAAACGAATAGTCATACATGATTTACTATGTAGGAATGACTCTTAGTTTCATTGATCATACTACAGAGAACTTACAAGCTTTACAGATACAGTAAGGCAGCTAGACATTCCACGCGCACCTTACTGCAGACAAACAGGCGACCTCCTTCTTCTACTCTAAACTATGCTAAGCTAACATGTTGTGTTTTCCTAGAATCCCTGTTGTAGGCCCTAAAATCCTTGTTGTAAAGTATTACAGTGTAGAGAGGCACAATATAAAGACACTCTGATTGTCCTCACTACAGCAAAAAACCTAACTGAACCCCTGGTTCAAACCCCTGGTTACAGCAATAAATACAGGTGAACCAGTTCTCAAAAATATCTCAGAGCAGTTGTCAAATCTGGGCGAAATATTGCCCCTTCTGAGAAGTTCCGGCAGCTGGGTAATAACTTCTGTTTGTCTTTTGTGATAATACTCTCAGCTGCAACCTTCTTCTTTACTTGAATGGCCTTGACTTTTCATCCTTATCTTCTTGCTCCTGAGATCAGATCTTCTGCCTCCATGAGGTCACTGTGTTGACTTTCCAGCTGCTTCCTCAACTGCAAGCCTGCAAGACAAGACAAGCAATAAGTATTTCATTTATCACAAAAAATAGCATGAAATTAAAATAAGTGTTTAAATCCAGGTGATTGCGCAAGATGGAGAAAATCGGATCCAGAATCCTCTCAAAACGCGTCAAAAATGCACTCAGACTGCTCAAGATTCACGGGTCAACCATCGCTGACCGAAAAAATGCCAGAGGCGCCAAAAAAAACACTTTAAAACTCCACCGCCTCATTTCCCGCCCATCGGCATGATCACCGCTGTCGGTGCGTCAAAAAAACATGTTGGCCGACATACTTCATCATCATGATATTTCGCTTCTGCATATTGGAGAAAAGAACAACATCATCATCATCATCATGTTGAAGAAGAATAGGAGGATATGAATATAATCCTGCTGCCGAGGAAAGGAAGATGATGGTGACGTCATCATGATATTCGGGCTTCATTGAAATGCTAAGGATGACGTCATCATCATGTTCAGTTAAGATCAAGGGATAATTGTGATATCAGGTCACCTAAGGAGCATGATCAGGATGATGAACGTAATATGACCTTTTTGCGGCCAAGGTAACCCTCTTGAAAGATCAGGATGATGAGGATCATCATCATATTTGGGGCTATTGTCGAACTTGGAATAAGACGTCATCATCATATTTCGGCAAACGGATCGTGCTTGAAAATATCCTGTTTGAAGGAAAAATGATGATGATGATCATCAGGATATTCTTCGTTTATTAGATTGGGATGACGTCATCATCATGTTCAGTTAAGATCAGGGGATAATTGTGATATCGGGTCACCTAAGGAGCATGATCAGGATGATGAACGTAATATGACCTTTTTGCGGCCAAGGTAACCCTCTTGAAAGATTAGGATGATGAGGATCATCATCATATTTGGGGCTATTGTCGAACTTGGAATAAGACGTCATCATCATATTTCAGCAAACGGATCGTGCTTGAAAATATCCTGTTTGAAGGAAAAATGATGATGATGATCATCAGGATATTTACTTCTTCGTTTATTAGATCGGGATGACGTCATCATGATATCCGGAGCTTTCGTTAAACTTAGAACATGACGTCATCATGATATTTCGCCAACCGGATCATGTTTGGGAAAAATCCTGCCGAAGGGAAAATGTGATGATGATGATCATCAGGATATTGCAAAAGGTTGTACTTCATCGGCAGGACTTTGCGAAATATCAGGTGGACAAACAAGATCATGATGATCTTGACAACAGGACAGGATAAAAATAATATGATGATGATCCTCCTTATCGAATTATCCAGATGACGTCATCATCATAATTTGTCTTCGGAGCACAAGGATGAGTTAAGGTCATCATGATATTTGCACCAGGGTGATATTGTAAAATATGATCATGCTGTTGAGAAATGCAATATCGCCCTCTTCTTCAAAAGATAGGGTGATCATCAGGATATTCGCTAACCGGAGATCAGGAGGATATGAAGATGATGATCCTCTTCGTCGAATTATGATGATGATGTCTCGATCACTTAGAGAATTTCAGCGAATGACCCTCGTGAAAGATCAGGATGATGATCATGATGTTGCAAAAGGAGACCAGGAGGATATGAAGTCGTCATCATCATATTTCGAACTTCAGCAAATATCATGATGATGACCTTGCGATAGGATTTGAACGTGCGCATGCAAATATGCCGAAGGTGGATTTTCTAAGTCAGGGTGATCTTATACGATCAGCATGATATTTTAGTGTTAGGCGATGCAAAGATATCATGATGATGAAGCGATACAAAAACCGCTCGACGGGGGAACTTACCTTGACCTAAAGTCGATGTCATCATGATATTTGAACCTCAGGATATTATCGGGGGGGTTCAAATATGATGATGATGTCCTCATACAGCAAAACCAAGTTTATAAATTATGACGCTCCTAAGAAAATCATGATGCTGATGATGCGCCTGAGGCCATTTGACGGGTAAAGGGAACTACCACCTAAAATTGACGTTCGGATATTGCGACTGCATGATTTTTATCGGGTGATAGACCAAGATCATGATGATCTTGACAACATGACTTAGGATATAAAAAATATGATGATCCTCCTGCGAATATCAGGTTTGACCAAGACTTTAACCGTGCATAACTTTCACATATGGACGAATTTTTAAGTGAAGTAAAAGGCAAACCTGCATGGAATTTCAAGCTCTTTCTAAAATATGATGTCACAGAAACAAAATATGAACTTTGACAAACTGACCTCATGATGATGACCAACCTTATCCTATATCATGATGATGATGCACCTGACCTTCATTTTACCAAACTGCCCGAAAGCAGAAAAAACACAAGGAGAAGCAAAAAGCAAAACATCAGCAGGGGTCCCCATTTTGCTAAGGAGCATAATGGGGCGTGTTGTGAACATCACAACAACTAGCAACCAAAACAAAACAATTAAATTCAGAGTGTTCAAGGAAACTAGATGAAATGAACTCATAACTTCCAACTATCTTTCCTGCAAATTACTATTCAGCTTGAGACTCAAAGTATTCAATAAAGATGCATGAATTTCCATTTTCAGTTTAGTTGTGTGCATGTGATTAATTATCCTCATCTTGAAGATCAGTTGAACAAACCAGTCACTGACATTAGCCTACGTAGGTGAGGATATTCCCTCATAGCCGACCGGATAGAGCCTTGCTGCCAGCGAGCGTCTATAGCCCCGGCAAGGTTATCGTTACAATTCTCCTAAGTAGAGCCCCACTGCCAGTGAGCGTCCATAGCCCCGGTAGAGTTACTTAGATGGCTTAATCTAGATTTTCAGTATAATCCGCTTTATTTATTTATTTATTTATTTTTTTGTTTTCTAATTTTGAAAGATTTCATAAGATATAGCAATTTGTAACTTCATGATGCAAGGAGTGGGCACTTGCTGAAATTAAGCTGAGAATTGTAATGGTAGCAAGGGTGACCTCTGATTTTTCACCTAATATCTACACTGGTAGGTTTAGCAAACCCAAGGATTTTAGGTGTGTCATCGTGAGAAACCTGCTTCGAATTCTCAATCACATTTATTGAATACAAAACTTCAGAAGATGAACAACTCTCTACATTCATGACAGTGACAGGTTATGTGTAAATTGCAAATGGTTAACCTGAATATTCTAAATTTTATACTGTTTTGAATGGTTGCTAGTTTTGCTCCTTAATACTCTACAGTAAAATAAAGATCCCTGCTAAGGAGACAACAAACAAATCAAACAAACAGGCTGTACAAACAACACAGCAAAAGAAAAAACTGTACAAACAGAAAGAAAAGAAAAAAAAAAAGCAAAAACAAACAACAAGGAACTATACAAACAACTAACCTAAAAAGAAAACAGCAAAAGAAGAACAGAAAACAAAAACAACTACCCTACCAGACTATATACAAGCCTCTACAAGGCAATTAGAAACCCAGGAAAAGGACCCAAGGACACCCCTACTTGCATATTTCTTTAGGTTGTGCAGGAGTAACAGGGTACTAGTTATGGTCCTCATCATAGCAGATTTATCTTTGAATTCTGAAAAAAATTCTGGTATTCTAGATTCATTGTGTTTATCAGAATGGCTCTTAACTAGTAACTGAGGCAACTCATCAGGGTTATGATTAATCCATAAGCATGTCCTATCTCTTGAATTTCCATAATCAAAATAGCATTTATCATTATTTACTAAGGAAAGGAAAGAGACAACCTGATGTGCCTTTAGCTCTGTGGAACACACTTGTTTATTGATAGCTGGCTCTTCATTTAGCTCTGTATTTTCATTGCCCAGCTCTATGTCTAGTCCTTTTTCAAGTTGAAAGATGAATGACTCTAGATGTATCATTTCTTCATCCTCATCTAGCTTTGTTCCTTCATTCTGGATGTTCAGTTTATCCTCAAATTCAGCAGACCTCTCAATGTTCTCATTAGTTTCCTGCACATCAGCACTGAAGTAAGTATCTTCATCATCATAATCTGACATACAGAAAGTAATCATTTCTAAATCACTTGAGAGTAAAGGTGGGACAACATCTTTTGATTGACAGGAGTACTCCCCTGTTTTATTTTCAACATAGCATGGGGGTGATGTCTGATTATGCACAGCAGCTCCATGATCCTCTGTATCCTCTTTTTTCAAGAATTGCTCATCAGATGACTCATATTTGTCATTTAGTGAAGAGTCTAATCTTTATTGACCTGCAACAATCTTGATTTTGATCATTTAATTTAAAGAAGTCAGTTGTAACACTAGGATTTACTTTCTTTTCTATGACTTCACTAGTTTCTACAGTAGGGATCTTATCAATTTTAGTGCATTTTAATTCTGCCAATGCTTGTTTACATTTCTTTGCCAAATCATGCTCGTTAAAACTTTTCAGGTCAGACCCAGAGGTTTCTTCTTGACAAATATTCCTTAGTAGTTCCATATATTTATCAAATGTATCAAGATGAACCTCACTTTCCTTTTCTTTTTCATTAAATCCTTTTTGCTTATTATCTAGAAAAGGGACATGAGCTGTGATTTCTTCTCTGCATTTTTTAGGATATTTATACTTTTCACTAACTTTAATCACAGCCGGATCCTGACGAAAAGATAGATTTTTTTTCTTACCATCACATGATTCCTACCAAGAGATCTTACTATCCTTTATTCTTAGCATTGGGTCCATCTTTGTATCCTCTGCACATTTAATGACCGCTGATGCTGCATCCTTCTGTCGCTCAATAATCTCCTCATTTTCCTGCCAACTTTCAGCCTTATACACATCTGAGAGAGAGATTAGTCCTTTCAAATGTAAATCTAATCTTGTAAGGAAAGCTAAATAATTAAGCTCACCATGCTCTATGGACTTATGTATCCTACACCTTCCAAATAAACCATAGCTATATAAATTTTTAGGATAAAGCTGGTTATTCAAAGCTTTCTGAAATGAAGGAATGTCAACTTGAAAACTGTCCCTATATGAGTCCATTAAAAATGGGACCTTCTTTCAACCTTTTAGGCCTTTGAAATTTTATGAGATCTAACATATCTCAGAATATAACATTTAAAACTCAAAATTTTCACCCTAAACCAAATCAGGCCCTCCTTCTAGTGCCAAAAAACTGTTGATGACTGTTTTGATGCAATCATAACAATAAGTTAAAATTCACATAAAATGAACTAAAACTATACTTGAAAGATAAGAAGGAATCATTTGGTGATTCAACTAATCCCAAGTCTACAATGCTTCGGTTGGTCAAGTTCAGTTGGTCAATGTGAAGCTATAATGTTCAAGGGGCCTTACGTAGTTTAGGTTTGTTTGGTGGCTTACTAGACTAAGAATATGCAAAGAGGTCATAGATTTCAACAAGTATTCTGTTCATTTGCATACAAGTGATACCGGGATGCAAGTTTCAGAGGGTTTTCTTGGATTTTTGCAGCTTTCTTCTTTATCTGTTTATGAAAACTGTCTACTTATAGCTTTGTTATGCATGCTTCTTCAAATTTGAGACAATTTCCTTTAGATTTCTACGTTTTCAGCTAAATATTTCAGATGGGTTGGGAAAAGTTAGAAAGATCTAATCTATACCTCACTTAATCTACCGAAGGATCTAATTGTTTCTGTTATGCACTATGTAAATACCACAGTAATTTGATCAAATCCACAGTAAAAACCCTAAATGTAAGTTCTGAGCATTTTCACAAACATACATTTAAAATTGCAAGCTCTCAAAGAAGATATTTCAAAACACAAAGAAGAGCAGGAGAACACTCAGAAGATAGATGCAGAACTCCAGATTCTATTGTATTAGAAACGAATAGTCATACATGATTTACTATGTAGGAATGACTCTTAGTTTCATTGATCATACTACAGAGAACTTACAAGCTTTACAGATACAGTAAGGCAGCCAGACATTCCACGCGCACCTTACTGCAGACAAACAGGTGACCTCCTTCTTCTACTCTAAACTATGCTAAGCTAACATGCTGTGTTTTCCTAGAATCCCTGTTGTAGGCCCTAAAATCCCTGTTGTAAAGTATTACAGTGTAGAGAGGCACAATATAAAGACACTCTGATTGTCCTCACTACAGCAAAAAACTAACTGAACCCCTGGTTCAAACCCCTGGTTACAACAATAAATACAGGTGAACCAGTTCTCAAAAATATCTCAGAGCAGTTGTCAAATCTGGGCAAAATATTGCCCCTTCTGAGAAGTTCCGGCAGCTGGGTAATAACTTATGTTTGTCTTTTGTGATAATACTCTCAGCTGCAACCTTCTTCTTTACTTGAATGGCCTTGACTTTTCATCCTTATCTTCTTGCTCCTGAGATCAGATCTTCTGCCTCCATGAGGTCACTGTGTTGACTTTCCAGCTGCTTCCTCAACTGCAAGCCTGCAAGACAAGACAAGCAATAAGTATTTCATTTATCACAAAAAATAGCATGAAATTAAAATAAGCGTTTAAATCCAGGTGACTGCGCAAGATGGAGAAAATCGGATCCAGAATCCTCTCAAAACGCGTCAAAAATGCGCTCAGACTGCTCAAGATTCACGAGTCAACCATCGCTGACCGAAAAAATGCCAGAGGCGCCAAAAAAAAACTTTAAAACTCCACCGCCTCATTTCCCGCCCATCGGCATGATCACCGCTGTCGGTGCGTCAAAAAAACATGTTGGCCGACATACTTCATCATCATGATATTTCGCTTCTACATATTGGAGAAAAGAACAACATCATCATCATCATCATGTTGAAGAAGAATAGGAGGATATGAATATAATCCTGCTGCCGAGGAAAGGAAGATGATGGTGACGTCATCATGATATTCGGGCTTCATTGAAATGCTAAGGATGACATCATCATCATGTTCAGTTAAGATCAGGGGATAATTGTGATATCGGGTCACCTAAGGAGCATGATCAGGATGATGAACGTAATATGACCTTTTTGCGGCCAAGGTAACCTCTTGAAAGATTAGGATGATGAGGATCATCATCATATTTGGGGCTATTGTCGAACTTGGAATAAGACGTCATCATCATATTTCGGCAAACGGATCGTGCTTGAAAATATCCTGTTTGAAGGAAAAATGATGATGATGATCATTAGGATATTTACTTCTTCGTTTATTAGATCAGGATGACATCATCATCATGTTCAGTTAAGATCAGGGGATAATTGTGATATCGGGTCACCTAAGGAGCATGATCAGGATGATGAACGTAATATGACCTTTTTGCGGCCAAGGTAACCCTCTTGAAAGATCAGGATGATGAGGATCATCATCATATTTGGGGCTATTGTTGAACTTGGAATAAGACGTCATCATCATATTTCAGCAAACGGATCGTGCTTGAAAATATCCTGTTTGAAGGAAAAATGATGATGATCATCATCAGGATATTTACTTCTTCGTTTATTAGATCGGGATGACGTCATCATGATATCCGGAGCTTTCGTTAAACTTAGAACATGACGTCATCATGATATTTCGCCAACCGGATCATGTTTGGGAAAAATCCTGCCGAAGGGAAAATGTGATGATGATGATCATCAGGATATTGCAAAAGGTTGTACTTCATCGGCAGGAGGACTTTGCGAAATATCAGGTGGACAAACAAGATCATGATGATCTTGACAACAGGACAGGATAAAAATAATATGATGATGATTCTCCTTATCGAATTATCCAGATGACGTCATCATCATAATTTGTCTTCGGAGCACAAGGATGAGTTAAGGTCATCATGATATTTGTGCCAGGGTGATATTGTAAAATATGATCATGCTGTTGAGAAATGCAATATCGCCCTCTTCTTCAAAAGATAGGGTGATCATCAGGATATTCGCTAACCGGAGATCAGGAGGATATGAAGATGATGATCCTCTTCGTTGAATTATGATGATGATGTCTCGATCACTTAGAGAATTTCAGCGAATGACCCTCGTGAAAGATCAGGATGATGATCATGATGTTGCAAAAGGAGACCAGGAGGATATGAAGTCGTCATCATCATATTTCGAACTTCAGCAAATATCATGATGATGACCTTGCGATAGGATTTGAACGTGCGCATGCAAATATGCCGAAGGTGGATTTTCTAAGTCAGGGTGATCTTATACGATCAGCATGATATTTTAGTGTTAGGCGATGCAAAGATATCATGATGATGAAGCGATACAAAAACCGCTCGACGGGGGAACTTACCTTGACCTAAAGTCGATGTCATCATGATATTTGAACCTCAGGATATTATCGGGGGGGGTTCAAATATGATGATGATGTCCTCATACAGCAAAACCAAGTTTATAAATTATGACGCTCCTAAGAAAATCATGATGCTGATGATGCGCCTGAGGCCATTTGACGGGTAAAGGGAACTACCACCTAAAATTGACGTCCGAATATTGTGACTGCATGATTTTTATCGGGTGATAGACCAAGATCATGATGATCTTGACAACATGACTTAGGATATAAAAAATATGATGATCCTCCTGCGAATATCAGGTTTGACCAAGACTTTGACCGTGCATAACTTTCACATATGGACGAATTTTTAAGTGAAGTAAAAGGCAAACCTGCATGGAATTTCAAGCTCTTTCTAAAATATGAGGTCACAGAAACAAAATATGAACTTTGACAAACTGACCTCATGATGATGACCAACCTTATCCTATATCATGATGATGATGCACCTGACCTTCATTTTACCAAACCGCCCGAAAGCAGAAAAAACACAAGGAGAAGCAAAAAGCAAAACATCAGCAGGGGTCCCCATTTTGCTAAGGAGCATAATGGGGCATGTTGTGAACATCACAACAGATAGGATTTTATCTTTGGCTTTGTGGATGAAAACCCACTTGGTCAATTCTTGGAGGCTTCATCCAAAGGCTTCAGTTGTACATTTGTCGGAGATATTTTGATGAAGTATTGAGCTAGAATGAGTATATTATCATGGAGATTTATGTTGCAGGCCCAAATAGAGAATAAAGGATAGATTTTATATTGGGATTGAGTTTTATTTGCTGTTGTAGTTTATTTCTTGCAAGTTGTACTCCTCAAGAAGGGTGGTACCATTCATAGATGTGATTTTATGAAGCTTGGGGCAGATTAATGTTGATTATCCTTGGTGTTGAGAGCTGATATTAGTATGTAGATAGATTGTGACAGATTTTAGAGGGTTTAAACATTTGTAGCTACTGATACATACTCCAAGATGGTTGTACTGTCCAAGGGAGGACGTGGTTATTTGGTGTTTGCAATCTTTCATTGATTCATGGCATCTATCTTCCCAAATCTTAGTGTTTAGAGCTATTTTTGTTGCTACTACTATTTGTAATTCATTTTATCTTCATTCCTCTGAGTTGTGAGCATTTTTCTATGGCCTTGTGGCTGGTCCAGCAATGACCCCAACATGAAGTTGTAAATCCTGAAATGGGTATGTAATAGATCCTCGTATTTTGGCATTCTCCTATCCGGGTCATATTTTGTTTATGCAAAATCATTTTATATTTTTCTGGGTTTTTGTTATATGCTTCATTTCCTATGTATTTCATGTAAAAACACATATGCAAGGACATGCTATAAAACCCTAAACATCAAACAGTCAAAAAAGTAAAAAATTTGGCACAAAACAAACATATATCCGAGGGTGTATGTTATAGTGGTATCAGAGCTGGTGTATCTTGCCAACCTGTTGGGTTACTTCTCATTCATTGCAGATATAGGTGCAGTTGATACAGATGGGATGGATGCCTTAATTGAGAGTATCAGGAACCAGATGTTGCATCAGGGGTCTCTAAAGTTAGTCCCATTTCGGGTGATGTAAAGAAGATGATTGATAGATCTTGCGAAGAGTTGATGGATTTCCCTAAGAGTTGTGTGACAGATCACTACACTACATCTTTTTCATAGGAGACATGTAGGGAATCTTTCAGTGGGGAGATCAATTCTCATGTGGATTTGTTTCCCTCACTTGGAAGCAAATTAGAGATTGCATCCTATGCAACTGATAGTGATCAATGACTTACTAGACCACACGGTTGGAGAGATTAGCTGAAGGTTACAAGAGAGAAGGGTGATTGAACCTTGTCTCGTATAGATTGCACTCATAAGAATGTTGAGAACTTTCTTTGGACAACAGAGTTGGAGGAGAGATGGTATGGGGTCTCAGCTGGTACTCACATTCATGATTTGTAGTTCATCAGGAGTGCTTTGGAGGAGGTAAAATAAAAATATCTCCAATTATTTCATGATAGGGAGTATGCTATTGGGTATGTAGAAAGGATTGCTAGAGTATCCACCCAATTAGTTATTCAGGATCAGAGACATGAGCCATCTTTTGATTCATGTGATGATGGTGATGAGGAGTGTGTTCCCCTTGACTATTACAGTCAACCATTGACACAGGCATGTGCTTTTTATTTTGACTGCATAGTGAGGAGTCCTCATCATTTCTCCTTTAGTCCACACATGGATGACCTGATGATGCGTAAGTATGGATTGGATTAGGATTTATACCATCCATTGTGGGATGAAGGGTTGGCATCTACAGAAGATGGAACTAGGGATTGCAGGTGGCCATCTCAGTTACATTCAGAAGATTATTTGCAAGGTCAGAGATCAGACTACCATCATGGTGATATGTATCAGACAGAGTGTGCAACTTCGTGGTCTCAAAAATTTCCATTAGAGACATGGCTTCAGAGAGGTTGCAGTGTCAGTAGGCATGATAGCATGTTTAGTTTTTACAGTGGTGGTGGAGGAGAGTTTTTTCATTCCCTCGATTAGAGAGGGGTAGCTTCACATCTTCCAGCACCTATGTTGGATAGTCAGCACATCCATAGGAGTTTTGTAGAGGATGATAGGGGATGTTGTGGTTCAGATATTTCGAGACTTACTTACCTCTTCATGATAGATGGATGTGAGGTTCTGATGTGTTGGGACCCAGGTGATGACTTCAGCTGGATTCTATTGAGTTGCTTCACCACCTTCTGCATGGTGAAGATTTTATAAGAGTAGCGGAGCGTCGACGTTGTGCTTCTATTCTGAGAATAACTTGGGACCCTAGGATCATTTTTGGTTTCAGTTTGGTTCAGGCTGTTGTTTAGAGGCTGTATTGGCATTGCTTGAGGACAAGCAATCTTCGAGAAGGGTGTACTGTAATGTCCCCATTTTTTAGTTCTCTTGCAGTTTAGTTAGAGCTGACTTTCTAGGTTGATGACAGCATAATCAGAGGAGCATTTTGATGTCACCAAGGTGTTCAGGTGATCTAGTGGAGCTGATTGACACTTTCAGGAGAGATTTTAGACAAATTATCTATACTTACTATTTATAGTAAGTGCATGCATGTCGGCAATCTTTCTGGGTTTTTCTGGGTTTGTTCTTTTTGGTCCTCAGGGAACACTACTATTTTTAGTAAGTGTCAGTTTGTTGATGTTTTGGTGACTTGGCAGTTAGTTATTGGTGATCCCAGTCATTCCATTGAACTCAGGGTTATCGAATGGTCTATGGATCCAGTTGGCACCCTCCGAGTTGGCTCAGTTGCTTATGGCTGTTACTTACTATTTTTAGTAAGTTAAGGATTGGCACCGGAACAGGATTTTGAGAGTGGGGTTGGATTTGTCTTGTCAAGACCTTTCCAATGAGCTATAGATCATTGGTTTCCGACATCATCTTGGCCTCTATTTTAAAGTCCATAAATTAAACATTATTATTTAATATTGGACCTTGGTGCCTAGGCTTAACAACTTAATGTTGTTTTAAAGTAGGGGACTTTAAGGGTGATGTTGAGAAGAGAATTATAATATTTTAAAATGTATTTTCCCTCTCATGTTTTATCCCATATGCAAGAGGATTTTAGAGACTCCCAGATGAAAAAGTATAAAAGGAGGAAAAGGCTCTTCATTTGATATGCTTGGATATTATTTTTTCTCTCTTGTTGAGATATTCTCATGGGGGTTTTTGGAGCTTGGCTTCCTAGTTTGGTATTGACTTGCTGAGACAAATACCTCTACAAGATAGGATTTTATCTTTGGCTTTGTGGACGAAAACCCACTTGGTCAATTCTTGGAGGCTTCATCCAGAGGCTTCAGTTGTGCATTCGCCGGAGACATTTTGATGAAGTATTGAGCTGGAATGAGTATATTATCATGGAGATTTGTTTTGTAAGCCCAAACAAATAATAAAGGATAGATTTTGTATTGGGATTAAGTTTTATTTGTTGCTGTAGTTTATTCCTTGCATGTCATACTCCTGAAGAAGGGCCGTACCATTCATAGGTGTGATTTTATGAAGCTTGGGGCTGATTAATGTTGATTATCCTTGGTGTTGAGAGCTGATATTAGTCTACAGATATATTGTGAGATATTTCAGAGGGTTTAAACATTTGCAGCTTTTGATACATACTTCAAGCTGGTTGTACTATCCAAGGGAGGATGTGGGTATTTGGTGTTTGCAATCTTTCATTGATTCGTGCCATCTATCTTCCCAAATCTTAGTGTTTGGAGCTATTTTTGTTGCTGCTATTGATTGTAATACATTTTCTCTTCATTCCTCTGAGTTGTGAGCATTTTTCTATGGCCTTGTGGCTAGTTCGGCAATGACCCCGACATGAAGTTGTAAATCTTGAAATGGGTATGTAATAGATCCTCATATTTTGGCATTCTCCTATCCAGGTCATCTTTTGTTTATGCAAAATTATTTTATATTTTTTGGGTTTTTGTTATATGCTTCATTTCCTATGTATTTCATGCAAAAACACATATGCAAAGACATGCTATAAAACCCTAAACATCAAACAGTCAGAAAAGAAAAAAATTTGGCATAGAACAAACATATATCCAAGGGTGTATGTTACAAAGTATGGCATGTTGTCATTGATGGCAACAAGGCAAAGGGATCCCACTGACATGACAAAGAGACATAACTCTAGAAGACCAACTTGGTTTGGAAACAAGGCATAAAATTACTCTGGTCTGAAAGGCTAAATTGACTAAGTATGGGCAATATTTAGAGCAAGTGATAGAAAGTGGGTTAGCATGCCTCCGTAGTTGAAGATCAGTATATGCAGTTCAGGTATATTGTCTACAATTGTTTGAAAGTGCTATGTTCAAGATTGCAAGTCTTGATGACTTTTGGAAGTCAAGTTGTGATTGGTTTTAGTCTGGGTGAACACAGTTAAGTCAGGAAAAGTGCAGAGTGCATGGGTATTGTTGTCACGAAGGATTGCGCCCTGAATGCTAAGCCTTTACAAGCTTGGCAATCTCGTACAACATGGGAATGTTCTCAGATGTGGGTCTATTTGTTTTGAGAATGAACCTCTGGAAGAGTCAGCTCCCTTTAAAAATGCCCCTTTAGATCTATGACATGATGGAGAAAAGAGAAGAAAATTTAATAAACTAAAAATTGCATTACAAAATCTATCCTAAAGGGGGTGATGCACCAATATTTTGATTTAAAACTGCAATAAAAGTCACAAACATTCTCAATAAACCTGCTCTTACAACCCAAATTGATCAAATTCACCACATAAGTATTTCACAGAATCCAAAGGTTTTAAAACAAAACACAGAAAACTCTTATCAAATCACTCATAAAATAAGCAAGACACCTGAATTCGGATAAAAGAACCCTTGATTGTATTATAAAATTGAAGGAATCTCTACAAAACATAACAATAAACTACTAGAAATAATGAACTGTTGCTACTATAAAACTATAAAAAATGGCTGAGTTACAAGACAATCTCCTCTCTGCAATATGCAAAGGCAAAAAGGCAAGAACTAAAGAAAAAAAACATAAGCCTTTTTTTATACAAAACTATCCCCAAAAGTGAATGGGTAGTCAACTCCAGCTCAACTGAACTCGAAAATATGCATGAATTAGTTTTAAAAAGTAACTCCAAGTTGATGGGTGAGCACAAGTGAAAAGCCTAAAATTTAGGCACCAAAACTCCTACAAAATGAGAAAAATAGCTCGAAACTCCAAGTCTCAAAGTCCTTGACCAAGAAACTACCAAAAAAAGCCATGTCAAAAATAGAACTCCAAATATCTCTCCATGCATGACACTACACTTCAGTTCGACTCCTCTACTATTTTCATGTGCCTTGAAAGATTTATGATCAAGTCTAGAATGGTATTTTTGGGAAAATATAAAAAATTCAAATTTTAAAATTTTTAATTTTTTTAATATTTTCTACATTTTAGTAAATTGCATTTTCAGAGGCCTTCGAAGTGAAATTAGGACAATCCACCAGTTGTTGTTAGGCTTAGCAATTTGGAATTGGACATAGATAATTGGTTTATATTTCTAATGAGTCCAAAAACTTTAAATTCTGATAACGTAGAGAGGAGTTATGACCCTGCCAAAAGGTTGTTTTTTTTCTTTCTAGAAAGAAGATAGATGAATGGTCTTCAAGTACCTGTATCTATACAGTGAGTAAACATGTTCGATAAAATGCAGAGGTTGAAGCCTCTCTCTTGACTATTTTGATTTGATATTCTCTTCCTTCCTATTTTATTTTAAGCCACTTGCTTCCTGAAAGCATTAGAAAACAAGTCTAACAGCCCAACCTAATTGGGCTGCCAAGCACAATTTGGTAACATTTTTGGTGACCTCTACGCTAGTTTTGCCTGCTAAAACTCTCGTGGCCAGTTGCCTGTTATGTCCATTGGGCAATAGAGTCTCTTCTTACCTAAATTACTTAGAAAACCATCTGTAACTTAACTGTCAAAAATCAAACAATAGCAAAAAGAAAACTGAAAATAAACTACCATGGCTCTGAATAGGGCCAACTACCTATGCAACAACACTTCTTTGAAAAAACAAACCGAACTGAAAAGATGTGCCAACAATGCTTATTTAACTAAAAAACTTCTACTCTACTATCATACATCTGTAAACTTTTGATCTTCAGAAACATTGCTTCAAGTGAATCTCATTCACATGAATAGGTAATACCTCTCCATTCAGCTTTGAAAGCTGAAATGCATTATTCTACTTGCATTCAGTAATCACATCAGGGTCATCCCACATGGCATCAAACTTGGTATGCTTACTAGGTTTACTTTTAAGCTCATCCCACTTGAAAAAAAGATCACCTTCCTTGAACATTCTCAAAATTGCTTTTCTATCAAAAGTCCTTTTGGATTTGGGCTTGATGAACCTCCAGATTTATTAATGCTTCTTTCCTTATTTCCTCTAGTTTCGTCAGCTGTACAAGTTTGATTTCCATAGGCTCTTCCTCTAACATCTCTAGCTCTTTAATCAGACTTAGTGTAGGTAACTCAACTGAAATAAGAACTTTAGCCTCTTTACCATAGGTAAGAACAAAAGGAGAGTTACCTGTAGCTGTTTTAGGAGTGATCCTATCAGCCCACAATGCTAGCTTCAACTTGTCATGCCAAGTCCTTGGATTTTCCTCAATTGTCTTTCTGATAATTTTGATCAAGTTCTTCTTTGTAGATTTAGCCTATCCATTACCCTGAGGGTAATAATTGGACGAAGTATTTAGATAAATGTTATTTCTAGAACAGGCCAATCAAATATTTTAAAGCCAATAAATGCCAATGCATTATCAGAAATAATGGAATCCAGAGTACCAAACCTTGCAACAAGGTCCTAATAGAAGTTGAGAATGAAAGTTTCATTGGCCTCCTTCAATACTATAGCTTTAGACCACTTAGTAAAATAATCAGTTACTGTGAATATCCATTTGTGACCTGCACTTGAAGGCAGGTTAATAGGTCCAATAAAATCAAGACCCCACTTAGCAAAGGGCTATTCCACTTGGATTGGATGTAAACCTATAATGCTGCAAACCTTTGTTTTCCTGTAAATAAGGGACATTTAGTGCATTTTTTGACTCAAGCATGAGTATATTTAAATATATTAGGCTAGAAATACCCAGCTCTCATAATCTTAAGAGCTGTTGTTCTCACAGTAAAATGACCTCCAGAAGGTCTATCATGAAATTCTTCTAAAATTTTATCAATCTGATTTGGCTCAACACACCTAAACAAAACTCCATGAATGTCCCTCCTATACAATACTCCATCTATGACAGCATAAGGAATAGCCTACAATCTAAAATGTCTCCTCTTTGCATTGTCCAAACCTTCAAGATAGTCCCCAGTGTTAAGATAATGTATCAATTGTTGAATCCAGTTTGTAGAAGAAATTGGAACAACAGTTGGTTCTTTATCTTCTAGCACCAAAATAGTCTAATTCTTAGCTTCTTTGCTATCTATTTCACTTCCTGCTAGTTGTTCACATAGGCCTTTGCCTCTAACTAACTTTGTAACCTTGATATTAACATCATACTCCATTACCTTGTTTATCCAACCTGCCTATTTATCATTTATATCTTTACTCAACAAGAAAGCAAAGGATCTCCCCTTGGACTTGGATTTGTCATGCTTCTTTCTCTTCTTACCTTTTTATTTAGATCTTCCATGAACATTCAGGGCCTCTTTGGCACTAATGTATACTTTCCTCCTCATCTCTTGAGAAAGCAAAGAACCCACAACATCTTCAACTTTTAAGACAATATAAGTACTCCCAATAACCATAACAAGAGAATCTCACAAATCAAGAAAAGAACAAAGAAGGATTTGACATCGCTCCTCCTCATCCATTTTTATATGAATTTATGCCAATTGAGCCACTAGCATATTGAACGCTTCTAGGTTGTCTACATTTCATTAACCCTCTTCTATTTTCAAGGAATATAATTTCTTCCTCAAGAAAATCTTGTTCATTAAAGATTTGGCTTGATATATCTCACCAAATTTCTTCCATAGTTTCTTCGTAGAGGGCTCTTCCTGGACATTAATTAAAATAGAGTCTACCAAACATAATCTAGTTTGACCCTTGGCTTTATGGTCTATAACATCATATTGAGAAGCCAAAGTAGTATATGTAGTCCTTGAAACATGCCCATCAACATTATCCCACAGATTTTGATCAATTAATAAATCTTCCATCTTCAAATTTCACATGTCAAAAATGTTACCTAAAAAATTTATCGGCCTCTATTCTCCACGATGTTCTCACTACCTACAAATTCCTATGACAAGATCACAAAGTATCTTCTACACAAGCTACCACTCAAAATTGGATTAGTTAGAAAAACCCAACAACCGACAACTGAAACCAAAGATGATCAAGCTCTAATACCACTTGTAAGGAAGTAAGGTAGTGGAACAACTTCCTACACTAATATTGAGAGGAGCATTATAGAATCAAATCTTTTAAATAGATGCAAAAATTATATAAAAAATAAACATAAATAGGAATCATACCACAACACAATGATTTACATGCAAAAAACCCTTCTAAGAGAAAAATCTCACACTCCAAACGTAGCTAAATATATTATTCAAAGATCTCAACAAGATTGCAATATACTTGTAGAGAAAGCCTTCATAGGAGTATCACCAACCAAAGATCTGGATGCAACTTAACATCTATTAGACTTCACACACAACCTTTGTCTCAAGCACCTAATATTTAGGAGATAGAATACATGTTCAATAACCATCAAATGACAATTAGAAAACCATGAGCCAAAACCACCTAAAAGTGGTACCCAAATCTTTAGAGTTCCATTATCACCAATTAAATATGCCTTATGATGTGTCATAAGATGGATCATAAGTTGGTCAACATGTGTAACTCCCCCTTATAGCTCTTTTCGGTGTCTGTGTTTTTACATTTTCTAATGTAGGAGGCCCAACTTCCTAAGGCCATAACTTTTGATCTAGGATGCTAATTGTTTTTTTTAATAAATTTTAGAGTTCAAAGAGATCTATGCATTGGGCACCACTGCAAGTAGTGTCAAACAACCTAAAATTTTTATTTTGGAAAAAACCTACTCTATAGCCCAAAAATTGAGTTTATTCAATTTGATAACAACAGAATCACAATTTTTGTAATTGCAATGTTGAGAAACCTTTCCTAATAGAGACTTGGGTTAGGTTGGATATCTTTTATGCTTAGGGACATGTGATGGAATAGTTACTTGTTATGGAAATTTTCAATAGAAAGACTAAGGAGCCTACAACTAGAAATGGACATAAGTCCATCATAGACCTAATGAGAAGGTTATTCTTTAATTGAAAACTTATTTTTCTTGGCGTTGTATGCATAGCATTATCTTGCATCCCAGTCTTTATCTACTTGGAAGGTGAATGATCCTTATTATTAGATGTATTCTTTATATGTATCATGTCTTCTCTTGTGCATTGGTCTTGAATATTGAGTTTTGAGGGCTTGTTGAGAAGTAGATGCATGGTTTTATGTATTTTCATTATTCTCCTTGTGATCTTGAGCATGGGTTTGTTTTGAGGATTTGTTAGGAGAGGTATAGGAAATGGTTAGTGACTTTGGGCATATTCTCTTATGTTGCATGGGAATGTTTGGCTAGTTTGATCTAATTTTTGTGAGAGGTTTATGTCTATTTCTCCCATATTTTCAACTCAATTTGAATGATATATGTTGATATCCTTTGAATTTCGGAGTGTTGAAAGAGATCTTATTTTACACATTTTAGCATATGTTAGTTTGGTAAAAGGACATGGTTTGATTTAAGGTTCTCTCTTTCCTAGTATATTGTCTTCTTTCTAAAGGTTCTTATGTTTATGGAGTTGAGGTTTTGAATGGAGTCAAGAGTTGTTTCTGTACTTCATTATGTTTTGGAAATAGTTTGATAGCTCCTTGATCTCTTTCTTCATTGGTTTTGAGGACTTGAGAGAGTTATTTGGATTGGTAATGATATATGTATTTTGCATATCATTGTATGTTTCTTTGACACTATGTGATAGATAGGTTAGCCATATGCTCTATGTGAATTGTTATAGGAGGAAATTTTAATGTTGTGATAATATTTTCAGATTTGACATTATGCATGGAATGGGAGTTCCAGAAGGTATATGTGTTCTGTATGAGAATGCCCACTCTCTTGGACTAGTTCCACTTTACTGTAGAGAGTTACTTTAGAGGTTTTTTAATGAATCTCTATATGTGTTGTTACCTTCGACTCTTCTTTTGCAAGATGGTGGATATACAATGACTTGTTTATATATTTAGGTTTCTATGTTGATTAGCATGAAGTTCTACCCATGTTGGTTTATTTACCTTGATTTGAGGTATGGATAGCTTGGATGAGCTAGCAACTTTTTGTGGTTTCTATTCTAAGTGGTATGAGTGTGGTGGTAGTCACTTAGAGTCATTTGTCACCTTTTGAATTTGATGCTTGTGTTCATGTATAGATTGGTCCAAGTTTTAGTGACAATTGATATCATTCACCTTCTCTTGTTCCTTGTCCTATCATGGGTGACATGATGTGAGGAATTTTTTCTTGAGATGGTGGTTATCTTGGTGGCTATTGTAGGTATCTTGTTGGAGCACAACAGCATATTGAAGAATCAATGGTACATGGGAGAATAAGGGATGTTTTTCTCTTGTTGGTTATTCTTGTGGATATGTATTTACAATGTATGATGTCACATGGAAGAATGTTGGGATTAAGGTGACATTAACCTTGTAAATTATATGACATGGTTTCCACTATTTTTGGAAAGTTTCAAGGTTCTTAAAGAGTTCCAACATCCTTAGAGATAGGGTGATAATTTTGTAAATTTATTCATAAGGGATTAAGGTTAAATTGATAATGGTTATTACTTAATTAATGGTATGGTAATTAATTATTTATTGGAAACAATAATTAATTGTTCACTAACAATGGTTTACTATTCACTAGTTTGAGCATCTTTTACTTTGGGAATGTAAATGATGTGATAAGGCCAACCTTGTCACCCATATTGGAGTATCTAATTTTTGGGGAGTTATGACATGCGTAAGAGAATATTTGCATAGTTGTTATTAGTCTATGACATCTTGTAAGAATATCCCCTAACTTATTGGGATTGTGTGACAAACTAGACACCTAAATTAGTAGGATTGGCTTTAGTCCATTATAAAAAAATTGTAAGAGGTTGTAATCGAGTCATGTAAGAGGCCAAGTTTAACATGTTGGTGGGGCCCGAAATGAGGAGTTTGGAATTTTCCCATGTTTGGATGCCACATTTGATGTATTTTCATATTGTATCTAATTTTATACATATTCAGGGTCTTGCAGAGGTATAAAAATACATAGAGTTGAATAGAACATTGAGATCTTGAGGCTGCAATTGTAGGATTGAGGAGATGTGTTAAATTGTTTACAAGTACAATGTGCATTGTCAAATTGGAGGCAATGAGGAGATTGGGAAGTATGGATATATTGTAATCTTGATTTCAAAGTTAATACAAGCTTGTTCTATCTTTTGTGTGGACTTTTTTCCCACAAGGGTTTCTCCATGATAAATTCTATGTTATGTGATGAATAATGGGGTTTTCTAATTTAAATCCATTAAATTTCTTCATGGTATTTCAAACAATAAGAAAACTTAATTTTAGATTTGCATATAATTTTTAGATTTCTATTTTGTAGTAGTCAAATCATTGTATCTCATCAATTGAGAAAATTAGATTTGAGATTGAAAATTTCCAACAAAAGGAGCCTCAATGTATTATTCAGTCACCAATAATATAATGCTTACAATACACTCTCTTGTCACACTAACTCCATCTAGAGAAAATTCAACAACCTAACCCCTTATAAAATCATGTCTACTACATCTCCATCAAGTAACTCAACTATATAGAGTCTAAATAAACTAGGAAACCATCAAATGGTAAATGGGAAAGCAAAGAAAATGCCACCAAGAGGAATGGCATCCAAAATTCTAACTTAAAATTCTATTGCCCCATTCCAAGGTGGGCATGAATACTATTTTAAGTATGTGCTCTTATGTCTCATAAAGGTGTCATAACCTCCTAGCCAACTTGGGCTCCATTATCTCTATTCAAAGATGATCTATGATGAATCATTCTTACACAACATAAGTTGGTCAAAAATCATAGTCAATTATGTAAGGTCCCTCTTACATGCTCTTATGCATGTCATAAGATTGTCATAGAATCTTTCACATCTTATAATATCATGGATGCTCTTACATATCTTATGTGACATTTGATATTCTTACATAGATCATGGTCTACTTATATTCTTCATGGTGTAAAAAAAGGGAGCAACACATGTGGTAAGGGTCTTTATCTAGTTATCGTGTACTAAGAAGCTAGATTGAACACATCCTTTGGAATGGTTATCCCCTCCACCTAGTGCATCTTGTCAACTCCCACCAACTCAATACTCAAAACATAAGGCAAAATTATAGGTGTTTGATTGGTTTGCACCCTTTCAAGGTACAGTGTTCAAGTGTGCCTGGAGGCATGGAAAAGGGCCTATGAGAACTTGGAGACTACTTTTGGTGAGATTCTATAAACACCTGTAGACCTTTCATGCAAAATCTGGGATGGCCTATCTATTATTTCAAAATGCTTAGGTGCGTTCTCCCTATTTTTCAAGTAAAATTTCTAAAATCTCTTCATCAACAAAACTGTTGGATTATCTACAATGTTGTCTCACACTCCACAATAATTTAAAACATGTACAATGAGAAAAAAATGGTGATACATAATAATTCTGAGAAAATTAACATTCTCGAAATTGAAGAAATACCTATTAACTCCCATTGGTAAACCTACTTTCTGAGCCACTCAAACACTAAGCTTAGGTTTCTTTTTCTTGATGGGCTAAATTGGAACTGGCATGAAATTTTCTCAAAAACTTTGAAGCATCATACAAACACATCGTAGCATGGTGGTTTGAATTAAGATAGATAAGTGACAAGATGGTAGGTTATAAATTTTCTTGTAAATAAAAAGAAAAAAATATATATGGCATGACTTTGTGTACTTGCCATAGGCAGAAGATGCTGCCCAAATACTAGTCTCTAGGATAGGGAATGGGTGGTGGCAATGGAATCACACTTCATTGGGTGGTACAGATGGAATGGCACTTCATCATAAGGTGCACAACTTATGAGGATATACGTTCGTTCATTCACGGAGTATTCCAAAAACATGTGTATAATTTCCTCCACTATTACAACTTGCATACTTGACTCAAGGGAACTCTCCATGACCCCACTAGTTAGATTCTCACAATCCAATTATGAGACTAGCATGCCATAAGGAGACTAGAAAATTTCATTAGATTTGTTGTGTTGATCTCAAATTAAATCACACCAAGGAATACAGATGATGATAATAGTGGAAACTTCTTCCAAACATGGTAGCTATGTAGCGAAGGAGCCCATGTTGATTCTTTGTTTTGAAGGAAATTTAGGTTTGTCGCTAGTGATGGTTTGAAAAAAAATGTAGCAGAAAACCTTTGTTAAGCTAATTTTCCTTTCAGCGACTCTGTAATGGCTATTTCTACCCTAATAGTAGTTGCTATTTCTCTGATATTGCATTTTTTCACATTAGAAGTTTTAGCTCTCGAAGCGGAAAATGTCTATTACCCTAAGAATCTATTTGGAGACTGAGCGTGGAAAGGATAACTCACTCTATCACTTCATTTTTTTAATGGCTCTCTGATTATATGCTTAGTACTTAAAAAGCATGGAAATTCATACCAAATTATGTTTGTAACAATATCATACCTTAATGATCTTGTAAAAATAAACATGGGAAGATCATTCTTTTTGAGACATTAATTTAATCTTTTCAAAAAGCATTATAGAAATATCATATATAAATGAACTACTTATCAAAGATAATATATCTATCTGTCTTCATCATTTAAGATTGGCATTAGTCAAACTCTAAAATGATCATAAGAAAATAGACTAATAATATCTAGATCAAATAATACTTATACAATAGGTTTTATATATAAATTGTGTAGGATGATTATATGGATAATTGAAAAATAGTAAACAGAATATTAAAGTATATTAAAGGTTCAATAAATTATGGTCTTTATCATTCTTGCACCGAGAATAAAAATATATTGATTATTGTGTTACTAACTATTTTAGTGATCCTATTGGTAGGAATTCTATCTCTAGCTATATCCTCAAAATATGATGCAAGTGTTATCACATGGATGGAGTATTTAGTAAATAAAATAACCTATTGCGGATCTTTCATCTAAAAAGATTGAATATAGAAGTGCAATAGAATTACAAAAGGAATGCTTATGAAGTTATTATTGAGCTTCATATGGGTACTAATAAAAGTATCACTTTAGTACATGAGATAATTAAAATCCGTACTTCTCTTGCCAAAGACTCATGTTCAAAAAACAAAGCACATTAAATTTCTGGGGCACTTCATTCAAGAAAAAGTTCTCAATAAAGATCTTACTCTAGATATTCTATTAGATTGATTATCGTGTTACAAATATCTTGTAATTTGTGTGGCCTAAGCTTAATTCCCAAGAACCACTTTATAAATCCTTTATGTAATTCCTGTAATCGAATACTCAGCCTCAAGGAGTTTCCGTTGAGGGGAAGTCTTCATGATAATGACATCTTCTAGTGGCTAATGAAGAGTCACACTTGGACTCAAGAGGTGCCCAAGATCACTTGCAATCAAAACAACCTTTTACAAAAAGAGAGAAGTAATAACAATGCTATATTGCTAAAGAATGAAAATAATGCAATAAGGTACAAGATATACAATATATGAAAGGGGGCCTAGGGGCCTTACTAGTGGTCCTCGAGTGGCTTGGTAGTAGTGGTTAAACCTACCACTCGGGGTTGCAACCTGGTGGAATGCACAACTTGGGGTGTTGGCCAAATGCACTGCGAGGTGCGGTGGCTTTGTGGTTAACACCAATGGAAGAGTAAATATGCTACGGTGATTGGGCACCGCACACTAGGTATTGGCCCCGTTTAGGATGAGTGTGCCCGAGGACTGGAACCACGGGCTTCAGCCTTGAAAACTTCAATCTCCCACCAAACTCTTAACCTGTAGTTAATATCTACTCCAAAAACACTTCAACCACTAGTAAAACACAAATTTTGCTAGTTATTAACCTTCAGATAAAATTCGTAGACAACAAACAAACTATCAGATAAAGTTGACCACCTGTGCAATGATGACACTGACAGAGTACGATGCCGACAATAGCGCGTGTGATTGTAATTGCATGACCTATGCAACGATTAGTTCCATATGATACAGAAGTGTACAAATGTATGGATTCCGTACAAATGACATGTAATTTTTTGCGACATTATTCCTTCGAACCCCAAAAATTGATCATTTTTTTCTAATTGTAAAATATGAATTGTTATATGTCAAAATTAATCTTTCAAGCCTTCTAAATGTAATGGCAAGGTCTATTTTGTACATGTAAAAATTCTTGGAAAAGACTCTCCAAAGTGAGGGAAGGGAATTGCAAATCTAAAGCTTTGATACTATATAAGAGTCACACCATGGACCCAAGAGATGTCTAGGATCACCTACAATCAAAACAACAATTCACAACAAAGGAGAAGCAATAACAATGTTATATTTCCAAAGAATGAAAACATGCATATAAGGCACAAGATATACAAATGACCCACACATTATGTACAATGAGAGCCCTTGCTTATATAGGCAAGGTTGAGACCTAGGAAAACATGTGAACATGATAAATATTTTAATCCTATGACACAAGATACAAATACTAAATTCTCTAAGTAAACTTAACTATACAAGTGTGAATAGGAACTAATATGGAACTAGTTAGATAATATATCCTGTTCACACCAACAACTAACTCTATATGTAAGTTCTACATGCATTATCTACCTCTTCCATATATTACTTCTTCAAAATTAAGCAATGTATTACATGTGAGACTTCACTTGGCACTGGTAGGACCTATGGATATTGGTAAGACCTAAGCACATTATATTATATGTAAGACCTACGGGCATTATTGTAGGCTGTGCCATTTGTAGGGGGCTTGGTCTCCAATAAATATTAAATATAAGACCCTTTTATATATCATTATGAGGAAACTGGGATCTAAATCAAGACAAGAGGTTTATCATGTAGTCTAAAATATAAGATCTTCACCTTGATATATATTTTATCCTTGTGGCATGCTTGTGAAAAAAGTCCTGCATCGTTAAGGAGCTTTTTCTTTTATTGTTAAAAGGAATTGACATCACAAACCTCCTATAAACATTAAGGGAAAGTGTTAGAACATAACATTTATTGGAGGATTGCATTTAACATAAGTACTCGTAGTAACATTTATAAGATTCTAATTTTTAAGGTTTGTTCTTATAATATTAAATGAGAAGTAATTTATAAACTACAACTTTATAAATAATTAATTAATTTATTAATTACATTTGTAACCAAAAGGTTATAAAGTTGAATATTAGAATCTATTCATCAATCCCTTAGACTACCTTAAATTTAGGTAATCATATTGAAAGTATTGATCACATTGTGAATATATTTTACATATACATTGTTGTATATATGGAGGCACTTACAGAGCATAAGAAATATATTAATAAATGAATTTTATATGCATTTGGGTACATTAGGGAAGAAGGAGAGGAAGAAGATATCTAATATATGAGTCCTTATTATGTCTATATAAATATATAGACTTATTGTAATCTTCCTCAATCAAAAAGATATTTTTATGAAGTTTCTTATCAAAAAGTTTTATCCATGTAAATATTTTGTTCTCCTCTTATTATGTCTATTTTTGTGTTTATTTATTTTATCTTTAATGATCAGTCCCTAAGATCTTTTTTTTAACACTAATCAAGCTTCTCAGTTTTCTATCCAACATTGCCTAGTCATCCACTAACACAACCACATGCTTGTTTCTAGAGATTACAACCAACACATCTTAATCTATGATCAAGACCTCCAGTTTAAGCTTCCACAGATCAAAATTTGTACCATGAAACTTTTCCATCTCCAATCATTATGCGCTCACCATCTTTTACCTGAAATATGATATCCCCTATGTAAGGCTCCCACCCAAATAATGATTAGTTGCAAAAAGTCCCTTTTCCTAACACCAAGGAAAACCAAGAGCTAGATAGGTTTTAATACTTGATGAAAGGAAGCTAGATAAAATGGAATACTTCCTACCCTAATCTTCAAAGGAGAGATGAAATAGAAACTAATATTTGACAATTTTAAAAAGTTTAAACACATGAAATAACATGCAACCATATAGAATAGATAAACCATAATGATTTACTCTACAAAACCCTTTTAAGAGCTTCAACACTAAGAATATAATATTTATAATACTTATAGTACATGTTGACTCAAGCGAATACTCCATGACCCCACTCGTTAGATTCTCACAATCCAATTTTGAAACAAGCATGGCATAAGAAAACAAGAATTTTTCATTAGATTTGTTGCATTCAACTCAAATTAAATCACATCAAGAAATACAGATGATGATATTGGTGGAAACTTCTTGCAAATGTACTATGTACGCTACTAATAATTTTGCAGCGAAGGAACCCATGTTGATTCTTTGTTTTGAAGGAAATTTAGGTTTGCCATTTGTGATGGTCTGAAAATAAGTTGTTGCAGAAAACCTTTGTTGAGCTAATTTTCCTTTCAGCAACTCTTTAATGGCTATTTCTACCCTAAGAACAGTTGCCGTTTCTATGATATTGCATTTTTTCGTATTGGAAATATGCGTACTAGGTAAACTATCAACAAGATAAACTCGTTCGACAAATATGCGTACTAGGTAAACTATCCCCACATTAAAACTGAAACATGAAACACTCCCAGAAGGTGTGTTTGCAAACTAGTTTCTTAGGAATTCCGTTACTGTATCACTCAAGTGGGTGGGCAGTGAGTGAAGAACTATGTAACCACTCACAGTTACATAAAACATAGTGCAAGATAGAACTACATGTTTGCATCCCCGTGACGTTCACATCCGAAGTGGGCTTTGATCCCATGGATACAGGGTATGTAGGCAGTCTAGATGGCGAAGAATGCCCCCAGTACTCAGGTCCCTCGGATATAAGATAATCTTTTATAATCAACTTCGTAATCTCGATCCCTAGTTTAAAGGTTATCTAGGTAACTTAAGAACTCTCTTAGTACTCAGAAGAATTACCAGGGTGGATTACTTGTACTCGGGTTTGCCGTAAATTGAGGTGAGTACAAGTTAATGTTATATGTTCCCTGGTTGACATCCTCAGTACAATGCTTGGGTAGACTGTGGTCACCAGGAAGTGACTCATGAACCCGTATCAGTCCTGAGGGAGTTAGAAGTCTCTGGCCAGAGCATAATGATTCCTGTCCTATTTAGCCTGGTTGGCTGTTGTGTTTACTTATCTCATATTGGATAGAGTCTTGGTCCGTTTGACCACTAGGCTATTTTGCCACCATTTGTTCTACCCTGTTTCGGGTAGCGATAATGTCCATTAGACCTGGTACCGTATGAACCTATTTGTTCAAAGGATAGAAGAGCTCGGGTTGGCTTAAGAATGTTCTGTTTGAACATATGGCCTGTATTGGCCAAAGTTTTCCTGAGTACTCAATCCAAGTCTTGATAAATCACATATGAACTTGTTAATAAGGTAAATTTTTTGAAAATTTGAGTTTGGACCAAGTAGGTCCTTACATTAACATCCTTTGTTATTAGGTCACACCTTGGTTTTCTTAACATCCTTTACTATTAGGTCACACTTACACTGTCACTGAATACTAATTATTCTTCTTGTCAAACAAAACACCCAAAATTCTAATGAGGACAAGGTCAAACTAAATATATAATCTAAATTAATATTTAGTTCAATGACCTTGTCCTCATGAGAATTTTCTTTGCTCATGTAGACCTATTCATCAAGGCATCAAACTTTGATAGATAATCGAAATAAACATAAATTTGAACAAATATATATCTAAGTAGTCATTAATATATATTTTTTCACATTAATGACTATTTAGATATATTTATTCAAATTTATGTTTTTTTAGATTATCTGGTAAAGTTTGATGCCTTGATGAATAGGTTTACATGAGCAAAGAAAATTCTAATGAGGACAAGGTCAAACTAAATATATAATCTAAATAAATATTTAGTTTGACCTTGTCCTCATTAGAATTTTCTTTTCTCATGTAGACCTATTCATCAAGACATAAAACTTCATCAAACTTTACTAGATAATCTAAATAAACATAAATTAACACACACACACACACACATAGTAGTATTAACATTCAAATATTCAACATTAAAAGAATAATATAATCAAATCCAAGCTATCTTTTATTTTCTAACATTAAAATAGAGATAAATAAAAATCATATAAATAAATTATCAAAATTCCATATAGTTTATTATATATATCCTTTAATAATATAAAATTATTAAGATCATTTAATCCTAGTGCCAATTTATTTAACAAAATGACATTAACAATAAGAAAATGATATTAACAATATAAGACAAGTTACATTTTATAAATGATAAAAGGCAAAGTGATAAATTCAAAGAATCATAAGTTATTATATCAAAACAAGATTAAAATAAACCATATAATCTAGCTTATTAAAATTCCTTTATTAATAATCAATGATATAAAGTTCTGAAGGTCCTTTAACTATAGTGTTCACTGAGTGTGATCCCTGAAATAAATAAATACACACACTTAAATCCAAAAAGACTTTCTAACAACTTTATAATAACTCTATAAATTTCATACCTACCAAAAGTTGATAAATACAACTAATCATAAAACAACTAACCATTCAACTAGCCATTCATCTCTTTGGAAGGACAATGAAGCTAACTAGCTAACAGGACTGAACGTCAAAACAACTGGTACATTGTAAAAGATCGGCTGTACGGCTGGGTTGATAAGTCTGCCAAAAACTTTCGACTAACAACCAAAACCAATCACCGGAGCTGGACCTATTTAACTGTACCATCTGTCTTTCAACTGTCTGTCAGGTGCCATACCATTTTCGACCAAACAATCATTTACAATACACCAACTGATTAAGCCCTTCTGGACCGAACCATATCTAGCTGGTTGTTTGATTCCGAAGCAATGCTTCAGCGTAACACATATCCAACCATTAACAAATACAATGCACTTAGACAGATGTAGAGAGGCTAGTATTATATCTAAGTGTATGATGAACTCGATCTATAGAATGCAAAATAGAACAATTATCGACAATCATAAGTACTCACTAAATTTTGGAAATGTTGGTCGTCTTTCTATTTTATAATTAGAAATTCATGTTTCGTATTTGCTTAAGTTTAGGGCCAAATGGCTGCTGTAAATTGTCCTCCACTGTGATATACGTTGGATTCAAATGCTTTGTTTTGTTAATCTTGAATAAGTTCCATTTTTTCTATGGACAATGAGAATTGATAATATAAAGAAGCATACAAGGATTAGCCAATCCTCTCTTTTGGAAGCAACATGGAAGATAAATAACTAATAACTAAGGCTTATTCAACTGGTTATGAAGCTACACGCTTATTTTATTTGGAAGCAATGCTTAGACAGACTCAGAGAGCCGGCTAGCTGTTAGCTACAATATTATATTGCATGAGATATCTTAGTATTATATTATTTTGGGTATGGTGAGCTCTATAAATAGAATGCAAAGCAGAACAATTGTCCGCAAGTATCACTATTTGCTAATCCGATCAATCTACTATTGCAAGCACATATTTTCAATGGCTGCTGCAGGGTGGATGCAGTTCCTTTTTATTTGTCTTTCCCTTTCGTTGTCTTGTTCAACGTCCTATAACCCTATCGATAAGTGCTGGAGAAGAGATCCAAATTGGGCGCAAAACAGAATGAAGCTTGCGGATTGTGGTGTGGGCTTCGAAAGTGCAGCCATGGGAGGCAGAGGAGGAGAGGTGTATACGGTCACCAGTCCTGATGACAATGCTGCAAATCCCTCACCCGGTACTCTAGCTTTTCAACGCCCACGGGATGAGGCGAGCAGGCCGTGGAAAGAGGAAGCATCGAATTCTTTTGAAGGAGTCCTAAATTTTTTTGCTTTGCTTAGATTAAGCACTTCCCTCTATTTACATTTTTTAAGTTAAAAACATTTAAAAGATTTTAAGTTTTTATATTCCCACGTGGAAGATCTACTTTTAGTGCTTTTTTTATTCCCTTTTGAAGTCAAGCATAGGTTTAGTTTAGTGGACCATCTTATATTGAGTTGATTTTCTCCAATATTAAGGAGATTTGTATTGTTTGAGGCATTTTTTAGTCCCTGTCATAGGCAGCGTAATTGTTGTTTTCCCTTGCATGCATTAGTCTTGTCATGGAACATGTGCAGAAGGAAACATTAATGTTTAGCCTAAGGTTTTTTATTTTTCTTGAATTTTGCACAGGGGATATTCAATAAAGTTTGTTTTCTGATTGGTAATTGTTTTTCAATTTGTAAAAATCAATAAAGAGGATCCTCCAATGAACAATCAGTGGCATAAAAATTGAACTGTTTTCTGATGTTTTATTAGCATCAACCGTAAAGCAGGCACATAGTGGTGCAGGTGGCTGCGTATGGACGTGGCATTCTGTAAAATAGTTCACGTTCCTTGTTTATGCTTCCACATTTTGCATACATGCGTACCAAGGTAGTTGAATTTGAAAGCATGCTATGGCGAAAGGGGGCACATTTATTCTATGCGGCCACACTCTTGCAGATTATGTACTAAATTGGATCTCCCATTGTCCCAAGCGCTTACCATTCTGCCGTAAAACAAAAAATTATCTCATATCAAATGATTATTAGGCACAAGAACTTTAACAAAAACCACAAAAAAAAAATAGCAACACCGCTGAAAGCATATTTTATTTATTTTTTAATATTTACAGGAGGGTCCATTTGATGTGAGAATGATGGAATAGTGAAGCGTAGAATGTAAACATAGCAAGCCGATCTAGATGGAAGCAACGATGTCTCTATTTGTTATTGCACATCCTCACGAATTGCCTTCTCTGCTTCATGCCTTCATGTCCTTTTTCTTTCTAATTCTCTTCAACTTTTCCTATACATTTCCAATTCTTTCTCTCTTTTTCTTCTTAATTTTTGCTTCTTTGTTGGGTAGTGAGATTTCATATATAAATATATATATATATATATATGATTTGTCAAAGGCCAAGTTTATTGTTGGGTTTTGTAATGTAAAAACTCAAGGTTATAAGTTTTGAACAATATATAAGGTTAATAAAAATAAATGTGCTTTTGGGGAGAGATTGAACAGTCTTTCTTGTTTTCAGAGAATTCAAAATTCAAATCTTGCAGTTGGGCAAAGTTTCACACTGAGTTTTTTTTTTTTCAAACAATCCTCTCTTAATTGGATAAAAGAGGGCTCTCAATGATGGCACTGGTGGTCTGCTGGTTGGTATAGGATGAGAGCTCTGTGGAGCACCAACTTTTTGTGTCACAATATTTTTATAGTATTTCTTCACTTGTTGTCTTTGCTGGTGTTGGGTTTGGGCAAAATTAATGTTACTGTGTGAAATAGTATTTGGGTAAGGAGATGATGATGTTTGGGGGGAGAATGTATGGTCGGTCCAATGTGATTGTTATGGGGAATGACCAGAGGATCCCTTGCTCTTCAGATGCATTGTAAGCTCTGCTTGATTCTCTCGTTTTCAATGGTAAGTCTTAATATAACCAACTTCACTATATATACTTTTAGTACATCAAGCTTTTCTGTGCAGTTCGACATCAAATAGCTTTTTCATTTTCTCTTCTTTTTGCAATTGTGTATTAGTTACTGGTAAAGAATGTTTGAGGAAGCTATACACCGCTTTAAAACCATAAAGAAAACTAGTTAAGTGATATGTGCAGGAGAAAAATAAGACACTATGACTGTGTATAGACAGAATCTCTTTGAAATAAGATGGGAGCAATTCAATGTAAGGGAAGGTTGTGTCTAGCATTTCCAAAAATCCCATGCCCTAACTTTTCTAGAAGAACATGGAAACACCTTATTTAAAAAGGAGTTGAATTTAGGCTTTGTTTTTTACACATGGAGGTCTTTAAAACAAACAGAGCAAAAGTTTTTTTTTAAGGCGTAGGGAAATAAAAGAAAAGCCCACCTGAGCATTCTTCTTTTCTTGTTTTTATTAAAAGCTTAAATTTTTTGAAGATGTTTTGTATTAAAACATCTTTTAAAGTTATCTTTTTAGGTGGGTCTCCTCTTTGTACGTCATCAATGAGTTTGACCAACTTTCAACGCTCTCTCATAATGGCCCTGGCCCCTTTGTTCTAGAATTTTGACATCTAATGTCATTGCTACCTATGTTGGCTTATAGCCATTTTGCCAGTTTTTTATTGTCATGGGTCTGCTATTTGTGTGTGGACAAGAGGTTTACATTTATGAACAACATTTATTTTTGAAGAGTATTGTTGTGGTGGTACAACTGTTCCTCTACATACTTCTCCGTCATTCACACTGTAAATATGTGATTCTATTGGCTAGCAGTTCCTTTTGTTAACAATAGTGATGTGATTTTTATATTGTTATTTACGTTATGCTCTCCCAACGAAAGTGGAAATTGTAGGAAACATGCATTTTAAAACACAGTAAGGAAACAAATGTGTGGGTTGAATAATATTTTCAAACATTCAAAAATTAGATAAAGCTCATGTTTTAGGTGTTTCAATGCCAACTTAACTTCAGTGGATAATCTATTTCATAATCTCTTTTTTCTTTTTTTTTTTGGGCAGTGTAAGGTAGGGACTATAGCTGCATTGCAGCCCTTGTTTTAAGCTTGAATTTACAGAGATAAATAGTAAAGTCTATGATTTTAAATTATATGAGAGTTTTTCATGATTAAGGTAATATAATATAAAAATATTTTTGTGTGTATGGATTCCATTTGAAGGGACAAGGGCACTATCCAATTGTAGAAATCTCTCACGATTTCGTGTTGAGTCTTTAGATCATTGTGCACATTTCTCTTATTGCAAATATGGCAGGAAATGTTATGTTTGACATGTTAATTCGTGTCTTTGAAGGAGGCAATTTTATGCATTGATAGACTAGAATACAAACCCTACTCAAATTCAAAGATTTGTGGGAAATTGTACAAGTAGGGTTTGTAAAACTTCTAGATATAAATGTATTTAATGCTTTAAGTGATAAAAGAAAAAGAGCAAATGTAAAGAAAGATAATGAAACCATATTTCTGATTCAAGATGCAATTAATCAAGCATTTTTTCCTAACATAAGTGGTGCTCTTCATTCTAAGAAAGCATGACAAATGATCAATAATACCTATCAAGGTGCACAAACCACAAAATTGCAGATAATAAGAAAAAAATAAAAAATGTAAAGATGACCACTAGTGAATTTGCGAATGATTTTATAGAAAATGTAGAAGGTATAGTCAGTCAAATGAAAGTTTTAGGTGACGCAGGGCATAATACTCACCTCTGCCAAACCATAACAATTCACAAATTCCAGACAAACATACACAGGTAGATAGTCTCTACCTACAACCTGAAACTCAAATTCAAAAACAAGATTGCAAAAAGACTTTCTTATTTATTGATATTCAACTCTTAGTTAACTCACATTCAACAAACTATAGCTAACATGTTTGCAATGACATAATTTCAAACATAATGGTCTTGATTGGCCATACTTAGCACTCAGGCAATCAAATCGACCTCCTCTGTGAAATGCACCTCACTCTTCATCTACAACTTCATTCAGGCAATGTCCCTCTATTCTGTACACTTTTCTTTTCTGATATTTGGATCTTTCGGTAGTGATTCTATCTTTTTGTTGCTAGGTGATTGACCCTCTACAACTCCTCTTTACTTGGTAGCGACCTCCTGTTCCTTGAGCAGCCTCTCTTCCATATCCAAGATCTTGGCTCTATATCTCTTTCCTTCAACAGAGTACCTCCTCTCCCTCCTTTTGGATCTGCAACAAAGAACTTCTTGGATCCTCCCCAAAATGACTCGAACTTCCTCCCTTAAATCTGCATTTTAGTAGCGCTAATATGAAGCGCTTTGTCTTCTTACTTTTGGCGCCTTATTCCTTTGATGATGGCAGTTCGCTTCCCTTTGCTAAATCTATTTTCTTTTCACAACAAAACTCTTATTCATTTAGTCATAGGCAACGAATCATATTTCACTCCAATGACTTTTGGTATTCATGGACAGTGAACCTTTTTTACAGCATCAAATTCCTCTGTCACGTCCCCATTTCCTTATTTCTCCAGCAATTGTGTTCCAAGAATTACAATTTCTTTCCTCGCAATGCGGACATCCCAAAGTTCTGCAACTCATCAGGCATTGGGCGTATGCACATGTTATGCATGAACAAAGAAGGATATGCTCTAACTGAAATGATTCACACTTTGAATCTATTTTCCGAATCCGAGTCCAAAAACTGATCATTGACAAAAAAAACACGTATCAAGTGTAGTCAAGTAGTCCACAACCCTTTCTCTGTTGATCAAGAATATATGTTTATCAATTTTAATGTAATTTGTTGTTTATCTCCACCAATAATAATGTCGGCAGTTGCTCTTTTGATGGCCTCTATGTTTGGACAACATTTGCATACATTGTAATAGTTTATTGGCCTCGCTAAGTTTGTAACCTAGAATCCAATACATATATGATAGCACAACTACAGGAGATCTACCAAGTCTAGCTATATGATGCACATACGTTATTCCACAACCATTTCTAATAGATGTTTCTATTTTGCAATTACTGAGGGAAGCTTCATGCGCAAATCAAATGGCCCAAAATCTCTTATTTCAGCACGTATATGTTGCAGCCCGTCACATTCTTTGGCATGTTCTTGAATAGCAGTGATGTCAAATCCAAAGTAGTCAAGATCAGAATCTTTTTATAGACAAAATATCATTCCCACTCCTATATACCGTAGCTTGTCGACATCTTCAGGGCTTTGGAGGCATGAGCCCACAATCAAGTCAGGAAGAACAAAGTTGTGATTTATTCCCAGTTCATGTCTGTATGTCAACATAACTCCCGTTGCATTTGACATATCAGAGTTGTAGGCTTCAAGTTTGTCATTAGTTTCATCCAATTTAATTGTTTCAGCATTTACACTAGAAGAGGCTTTGGATCATCCCCAATTCCATCTAAATAACAGTAGTTGATGCCAATTAAGACCATACAACAAAACTAAAAAAAAAAAACCAGAAATTATTTTTGGGTAATGCTGGATAGCTTGTTCTCCCAGGATGCTCCTGCATTATTAGGGGAAGATGTGGATAATAAGCATGTCATTTAATTTTTTTAAGGAGCTTGATTCTAATATTTGATGGTGTGGTTTCTACAATTGAAATATCTAAAGATCTCACAACTGGATGCAAATAGATGAATTGAATGGAATATTGATAACTATTGAAGAAATGATGAAAAGTAATGAACAAAGCTTAGAACATGCATTTTCCTCTAAAGAAAAGATAGGAGGGAAACGAAACACATCCTTTAGGAATCAAAATAAAATGGCTCTGGTCATAAAAATAAATACAAAGGTGAATCCTACGATTTTAGTAGAAGATGTAAAATTTTTAGAGGAAGAAGTAGCAACTTTAGAGGAATAGGAAGACAAAGAGGTAGAAATAATGGGGGAGACAATAATAAAAGGAATGTCGAATGCTTGAACATTCCAATAAGTTTGGACACTATGTATCATAATGTTGGAGTAAACAAGGTGATCATCCTTTTTTGGGCATCAATTTAATTTTTTGGACAAACAATATAGCAATGTCATATATAATTGAATTGCTTATCAAAGATAAATATCTAGCCCTCTTCATCATTTAAGATAGGCATTAGTCAAACCCTAAAATCATCATAAGAGAATAGACCAATTCTATTTGTTTGATAAACCTAACAATATCTAGATCGAATAATACTTATACAATAGGTTTTACATCTAAATTTATGTGGGATCATTATATGGATAATTGAAAAATAGTAAAAACAATATTAAAAGTATATTAAAGGTTTAATAAATTATGGTCTTTATCATTCCTACACCAATAATAAAAATATATTGATTATTGTGTTACTAACTATGTTGGTGATCCTATTGATAGGAAATATATCTCTAGCTATATCCTCAAAATATGGTGTAGGTGTTCTCACATGGATGGAGTATTTAGTTAATAAAACAACCTATTGAGGCTCTTTAGTTCTAAAAATATTGAATATAGAAGTGCAATAGAATTGGCAAAGGAATCGATGTGACTTATGAAGTTGTTATTGAGCTTCATATGTGTACTAATAAAAAGTATAATTTTATTATGAGATAATTAAAATATGTACTTCTCTTGCCAAAGGCTCATGTTCAAAAAATAAAGCACATTAAATTTCAGGTGCACTTTATTCAAGGAAAAGTTCTCAATAAAGAGCTGACTCTAGATAGCCTATTAGATTGATTATCAAGTTACAATTATATTATAATTTGTGTGGCCAAGGCTTAGTTCCCAAGAACCACTTTATAAATCCTCTATGCAATGCCTCTATTACAATACTTAGCCTCAAGGAGTTACCATTAAGGGGGTGTATTCATGATAATGACATCTCCTAGTGGCTAACTCTATATGTAATTTCTATAGGTACTATTTATCTCTTCCTTATATCACTTCTTCCAAATAAAGCAATGTATTACATGTGAGACTTGACTTGGTGCTTGTAAGACCTATGGATATTTGTCTTGACCTAAGTCCATTAAATTACATTTAAGACCTGTGGGCATTATTGTAACAAGAACCTAGTGCACTATTTTGAGGGGGCTTCATCTCCAATGAATATTTTATAAGACCCTTTTATACATCATTATAAGGAAACTGGGATCTAAATTATGACAAGAGGTTTATCATGTACTCCTAAATACAAGATCTTCATCTTGACATATACATTATCCTTGTGGTATTCTTGTTAAAGAACTCTTGCATCATTAAGGAGCTCTATCTTTTCTTTCCACAAGAAATTGATAGTAAAAACCCCTATAAACATTAAGGGAAAGTGTTAAAGCATAATGTTTATTGAAGGATTTCATTTAATGTAAATCTTCCTAATAACATTTGCATAATGTTGTTAGGGTTGTTTGAAGATTTGCCTTAGGTCAAATCCCTACATTGGTATTTCTACATGCACACTAACCAATAGATAGATAAATAGAAAATAGTGTATGAACATTCCTATCCCAAGTGTACTTGGGAATGGTAAGAGCTATGATTGTGCAAATAGTGAAAACTAGAATGGAGGAAATAGAAGGGATGTGAGGATCCCAAGGTGCACAGGGGCACAACAAATAGAAATGCTATAATAAAAATAAGAAACATGACCAATATCACTTTGAAATGGGCTTGACAAAGCCAAAAAGAGAAAGAGAGCTGAAGGAAGATGTTGTTGATAGTTGTAGAGAGATGTAGAGTGAAGAAAGCTCCAAGAAAGCTAAGAGAGAGCCAAGAAGAATGTAAGTTTGAAATGATAGATTCAAAAATAGGGAAAGAGGGAAAGGGAATGGGTTAACAAGCCATTTGGAGTCGTCCTGATCCATTACCATTGACCTAAGAAGGTGGCAAGTGGTTGAACACTCAAAAAGGAACAACAAACAATGAAACTATCATGGGATGCTAGCACATCCCATGGATGTCCACACAAAGCACTAATGTCCAAACAATTTGGGCTCAATAAACCACCATGGGAAGGAAAAAGGCTAATGCAAGGGCTAAAATGAGCCTAAAAGAAAACTAAGGGAATGGACACCAAATCAAGACCAAAATATAGCATGAAATTGCAAGTGTATGCAATTTTTGACGTTACAATTGTATATATGGAGGCACTAACAAAGAATAAGAAGCATATTGATAAGTGCATTTTATATGCATTTGGGGCCATTAGTGAAGGAGAGGAAGAAGATATGTAATATCCAAGTTCTTATTATGTCTATATAAATATATAGAGTTATTGTAAGCTTCCCCAATCAAAATGATGTTTTTATGGGGTTTCTTATCAAAATGTTTTACCCATATAAATATTTTGTTCTCCTTGTATTTTGTCTATTTTTGTAATTCTTATATATGTTTTACCCATATAAATAAGGTAAGAGCTTATTTTCTAACACTAATCAAGCTTCTCACTTTTCTATCCAACAATACCTAGTCATCCGCTAACACAACCGTGGGTTTGTTTCTAGAGATTGCAACCCACACATCTTGATCTATGATCAAAACCTCCATTTTAAGCTTCCACATATCAAAATTTGTACCTCAAAACTTTTCCATCTCCAATCATTATGTTCTCACCATCTTTGACCTACAATATGATATCTCCTATGTAAGGTTCCCAACCAAATAGTAATTAGTTGCCAAAAAGCCCTTTTCCTAACATCAAGTAAACCAAGAGATAGAAAGGTTCTAATACTAGATGAAAGAGAACACTTCTTACACTAATCTTCAGAGGAGAGATGAAATGGAAAGTAATATTTGACAATTTCAAAAAGATTAAACACACATGAAATAACATGCAAACACATAGAATAGATAAAACATAATGATTTACTCTAGGAAAACAATTTTGGGAAAAAGATCTCACAACAAAAGGAGGCTCAATGTATTATTTGGTCACCAAGAATATAATACTTACAATACACTCCCTTGTCACACTAACAACATAAAATCAACAACATAACCCCTTATAAAATCATGTATATTACATCTCCATCCAGTAACTCAACTATATAGAATCTAAATGAACTAGGAAACCATCAAATGGTAAATGAGAAACTAAGGAAAAAACCACCAAGAGGAATGGCATCCCAAACTCCAATTTAAAATTGCATTGCTCCATTCCAAGGTGGGCATGAATACTATTTTTAGAATGTGCTCTTATGCGTAATAAAGGTGTCCTAACCTCCTAACCAAATTGAGCTCCATTATCTCTATTCAAGGATGCTTTATGATACATCATTCTTACACATCATAAGTTAGTCAGAAATCATAGTCCATTATGTAACATCCCTCTTACATGCTCTTATTCATGTCATAAGATCGTCATAGAATCTTTGACATCTTATAATGTCATGGATACTTTTACATATCTTACATGACATTTGATATTCTTACACAAATAAATCACGGTCTACATATCTTTGTGATGGAGTAAAAATTGGAAGCAACACATGCGATAAGGGTCTTTACCTAGTTTCCTTGCACTAAGAAGTTAGATTGAACACATCCTCTAGAATGGTTCTCCCCTACACCTGGTGGATCTTGTCAACTTCCACCAATTCAATACTCAAAACATAAGGCAAAATTGTGGGTGTTTAATTAGTATGCACCCCTTCAAAGTATAATGTACAAGTGTGCCTAGAGGCATGGAAAAGGGCCCTTGAGAACTTAAAGACTACTTTAGTTGAGATTCTATAAAGACTTGCAAACCTTTTGTGCAAAATCTAGGACCACCTATCCATTATTTTGTGATACAGGAGCATCTCGAGCTCTCAAGCTATCTGCATCAATATGTACATAAGCAAATTTTTTTCTCAATTTTGTTGTGTTTTGCAGATACATTGAAGTTCACTTTGGTGAACCCTAGTATGTTGGAGGGTATCATTCTTCATTGGTATGAATTTATTATGTTTGATAGGACTCTTGGTACCATCCCCTCGACAGCCTGATGCAAGGTTGTCTATTGTCAGTGGGACCATGTGACGTCAAAGGGACTCTAAATCTAGTCCCCTCGATATCCAATGTTAGGTATGTGTGTAGTTCATAGGTGAGAAAGTCTATATCAATGGAGTTGCTTATTTCGGTAGGACTCGCTCAGCTGTCCCTTCAATAGCCTGATTCAAATCCTTGAATCTCATCAATGTGAGAGTGGAAATCAGCAAGACTTAGAGGTTGGTCTCTTCGACAAGCTGATATGGCAGTTATCAATGTTGGTGTGGATGCCATGCCACATACTTATCAATGAGACTTTCTTTCAACGAAGGGAGTTCCTAGGCCATCTCCTCGATAGACCGATGAAATGAAGTTGAATACATTGTGGTTCGATGGTTCATTTTGGTTTTTGATAGTTAATCATTTGAAGTCATTCATCAATGGGAGTTGAAACGAATGGTTTTCCTTGGAGAATAGGGGAATGTGAGAACAGAGGAATGTGACGACAGGGAAAAGGGGGAGTCCTTAACGAGGAAGGATCAAATTGGACTATTCTGAAGGAAGAATTGGAGAAAGGCTATTGATGGAAAAGTCAAATTGGGTCTCTATGAAATGCTCTGTAAATGAACTTTGAATGTAATCTATACTTTGTTGATTGCAATAAAAGGAGGGTTGTTTTCTGTTGAGAGTTGTTGTATTGTAGTGTGATTTTGCTACTTGATTGACAACCTAATAAGGCTCTTCAATCTCAATTGTGTCAAGCGGTATTAGAGTAGGTTTGCTTCTAGAGAAAGTGTTCAAGAAATTATGAAGTCCTAAAGGGAATTTGTTGTGGGTAAGTGAGCAAAAGAAAGAAGACCTGCAACTACAGAGGACTTGTGTAAAATGGCACAGAGAGGATGTGGCAGAGGAAGAGGGGTGCGAAGAGATGTAGACTCTGTCTTGATGGAGATGTTGAGGGGTATTATGACCAGATTGGAGGCCGTTGAAATTGCACAATGAAGAGGTCATCATGTTGAGGACGTGAGTGATACTAAAGAGGAACAAGTTGAAGTTGAAGGAGAAGAAAATCAGCCTAAACTTGATCAAGGAGAAGAGAGGTTCATTTGAGCCCTAGCCAAAATAATTACCATACCCCATTTTAACCCTCCAGACTATAGTGGTAACCTAAATTCAGATGCATTGTTGGATTTGATCACCGAGATGGAAAAGTTCTTTGACTTTGAAGGTATAGAAGAATACAAGAAGGTGAAATATGCCTATACAAAGTTGAAAGGGGATGCATCCCTATGGCGGGATAATTTGTAGATTGATAGACAAAAATGAGGCAAGGAGAAGATAAAGTCATGGGAATGAATGATAAACAAATTGAAGACAAAATTCATTCATGTAGATTATTAGATAAATTGCAAAACTTGAAGCAAAGAGAATCCAATGTCAAAGAATACATAGAAAAATTTTACCAATTGAGCATTCAAGTAGACCACACAGAGAATGAGGTTGAGAAAGTTGCAAGGTATCTAAATGGATTGCAGGTGTCCATACAAGATGAGATTAGATTGTTCAGATTGCGGAGTGTAGAAGAGGACTACCAATGTGTGTTGGTGCCTGAAGAGAAGCTGAATAGAAAACAAAAAAATAATAATAGGGGTAGAGGCAAAAATGCTCGTGGCAAAGTTCAGAGCAATGGTGGAAGAGGATATTCTACCAAACAAGATGAAGATGGCACCTCTTATCAGGAAATGGGAGGCAGAGGAAGCTTCTGAGGAAGAGGAGACTCTTTTGAAGGAAGAGGGAATTTTGGAAGAGGAAGAGACAGAGGTTTCACTGGTACATGCTACCAATATGGTGAGATTGAGCATAGGTCTTTTGAATGTCTACAAGTTCAAGGTGGAGGTAAAGGAAAAGAAGACAAAGTTCATGTGGCCCAAGAAGAAGATGAAATCATAGAAACTTTGAAGCATGGAGAAGACCCAGAGGATGGAGAGTCTTTGATGATAAGAAAGATTTTGTTAAGTCCTGAGAAGGTAGAAACATAACCAATATAGAGAAGAAATTTGTTCAGAACCAAATGCAAGTCAGGAGGCAAGTGTTGTAAAGTAATTGTAGACAGTGGCAACATAGACAATATTGTGTCTAAGGAAATGGCGAGGAAGTTCAAGCAGAAAGGAATGAAGCATCCTAGCCCATATAAGGTCTCGTGGTTGCAGAAGGAGCACCAATTAGTGGTAAGAGAACAATACTTGGTTAACTTCCAGATTGGTAATTACAAGGATGAAATACTCTATGATGTAATGCCAATGGATGCCTATCATATCTTGCTAGGAAAACTGTGGCAATTTGATAGACAAGTTGTTCATGATGGTAAGAATAATACATATACCATTAAGAAGGATGGTTAGGAATTTATTCTGAATCCTATGAAGGATAAAGAAGAAGATACAGAAGGTACTTCCAGGGTGTGTCTTGTCTCAAGAAAGAAGTTCCTAAAGGATCTGAAGAAGGATGGTGTTTGTTATGCATTTGTTGCCCAACCATTTCAAAACATGACAGTAGAAAAAGAGGAGAGGTTGCCAGTAGAAATTTAGGAATTAGTTGATGAGTATTCTGATATAATGATGGAGTTGCCGGATGGATTGCCACTAGTAAGAGAAATCAGTCATTGTATGGATTTGATTCCAAGTGCAAGTTTACCAAACAAGGCACCATCTAGGATGACACCTCAAGAGAATGAGGAAATAAATAGACAAGTCCAGGATCTATTGGACAAAGAACTGATTAGGGAAAGTGTCAATCCATGCATTGTACCTGCAATTTTAGCGCATAAGAAGGGAAGTAAATGGAGGATGTGTACAAACTCCCATGCAATCAATAAGATCACCATCAAATATAGATTCCCACTGCCCAGAATGGATGATTTAATGGAATGTTTGAGTGGAGCAAGGTACTTCACGAAGATTGATCTAAAAAGTGGGTACCATCAAATTAGAATCCGTGAAGGGGATGAGTGGAAGACAATGTTCAAGATGAAGGATGGATTGTAGATTGACAAATGCACCCAGTACATTCACGAGGTTGATGAATCAAGTGTTGAAGCCCTATCTTGGTAAGTTTGTCATAATTTACCTTGATGATATTTTAATTTTTAGAAAAACAAAAGAACATTTAGAACATATTAGGGCTGTCATGCAAAGATTGAAGGAAGAAAAACTAATGGTGAATCTGAAAAAGTGTACTTTCATGAAGGAGTTAGTGTACTTGGGATTTGTAGTTTCAGAAGGATTGAAAATAGATCCTAAAAAGGTAAAGGCTATTGTTGAATGGTCATCACCAAGGAGTACTTTTGAAGCCTGTAGTTTTCATGGGTTGGCGAGCTTCTATAGGAAGTTCATAAGAAATTTCAGTGGGATATGTGCTCCCATTATAGAGACGATGAAGGGAACAAGAAGAGAGTTCAAGTAGATGGTTGCAGCAGAGAAATTTTTTTAGTTGCTTAAGAATAAGGTGATAGAGCAGCTGATGTTGGCACTGCCAGACTTTGGAAAAGTATTCTAGGTGGATTGTGATGTAAGTGAAACAACAATAGGAGGAGTTCTCAACCAAGAAGGAAGACCAATAGCGTATTTTAGTGAGAAATTGAATGAAGATAAGAGGAAGTATTCTGTGTATGACCAAGAGTTCTATGTGATTGTGCAAGCACTCAAAAAATGGAGACATTATTTGCTGCCAAAAGAATTTATGATGTATACATACAATCATGCCCTGCATTTCATAAATAACCAACGTGAGATGAATCAAAGGCATATGAAATGGATTGATTTTTTACAAAGTTATTCTTTTGTGCTAAAACAAAAGAGTGGTAAATCCAATTGAGTTGTTGATGCACTAAGTAGGAGAGCTTTGTTGTTGAATGAGATGAAAGTGAATGTTGTTGGTTTTGATACTTTGGGTGAGTTGCATGAATAAGATCTAGATTTCAAAGAGGCATGGAAAGCATGCAAGAATCTGGTGGAATTGGATGAAACTCCATGGCTAGAGTATTTCATTCAAGAGAACCTATTGTTCAAGGGAAATAAATTATGTATTCCTAGAGGCTCCATGAGAGAAAATCTAATTAGAGAAAAACATAGTGGCGGGTTGGCATGGACACCTTGGAGTAGATAAAATAATAGCTCTGCTGAATGAGAGTTATTATCGGTGAGGAATGAGCATTGATGTCAAGAAAATGGTACAAGGATGCATATTTTGTCAGCATGCAAAGGGTATGAAGCAAAATACTAGACTATATCAGCCATTACCGATTCCAGAGAGACCATGGGAACACATTAGCATGGATTTTGTTCTGGGACTTCCTTGAACTTAAAGAGGTAATGATTCATTTTTTGTGGTTATTGATAGATTTTTAGAAATTATTCATTTTATTCCATGTCAGAAAACTAGTGATGCTTCCCATATAGAAAACTTGTTTTTCAAAGAAATAGTTCAGTTACATGGCTTGCTAAAGAGTATCATATTTGATTAGGGTACAAAGTTCGTTGGCCATTTCTGGTGCACATTGTGGAATAAATTAGGCACACATTTGGGTTTCAGTTCAGCCTACCATCCACAAATAGATGGTCAGACTGAAGTTGTGAACAAGAGTTTGGGTAATCTCCTTCGATGTTTGATTGGAGACAAACCAAAATAGTGGGACTTGCTATTTCCACAGGTAGAGTTTGCCTATAACAATTTAGTTAATAGGAGTATTGGAAAAAGTCCATTCAATGTGGTGTATGGTTTTAGCCCTAGGGGCATAGATGAACTTAGAAATAGTGCAAACTTGGTGAGAACAATTGTTGTGGCAGAGGATTTTGTAGAGTATATTAGGGATTTACAACAAGAGGTGAAAGAAAAGTTGGAGAAGAGTATGACAAAGTACAAAGAATCTGTTGATCGTTACAGGAGAGAGTAAAAATTTTAGATTGGGGAACTGCTCTAGGTTCATTTGAGGAAGGAAAGGTTTCCACAGGTAACCTATAACAAGTTAAAATGGAAGAAAATAGGTCCTTGCTAGATCCTACGTAAGTTTTCAGCCAATGCTTATGAAGTTGAACTTCCAGACCATGTAGATATATCTCATATCTTCAATGTCAGTGATTTGTACAAACATTTTGAAGGTGAGACAAGTACTCAACCATATTTGCCTGCAAATATCATGGATAATACAGATTGGGTGAATCAGCTACCTAAGAAGCAAACTGAAGAAGTAGATGAGATCATTGATTCTAGGTTGCAAAGAAAACAAGTGGTAAAGAGTACATGGAGTACCTGGTACGCTGGAAGGGAAAATCAATGGATGAAGCATCTTGATTGAAGGCACATGAATTGGCTTAGTTTGGAATGTCAATTCTAGATTGGCCTCAACATTCCCGAGTCTCCACTCATGGAACATTTCTCCTTCCTGGGGTGTTTGATGCAGGAGCATCTCGGGCCCTCAAGCTATCCGCATTAATATGTACATAAGCAAATTTTGTTCTCAATTTTGTTGTGTTTTGTAGATACATTGAAGTTCATTTTGGTGAACCCTATCCCATTGGAGGGTGTCACTCTTCATCGGTATGACTTTATTGTGTTTGACGGGACACTTGGTGGCATCCCCTCAACAACCTAATGCAAGGTTGTGTATTATTTGTGGAACCATGTGACGTCAGAGGGACTCTAAATCTAGTTCCCTCGATATTTGATGTTACGTATGTGTGAAGTGTATCAGTGGGAAAGTATATTTCAGTAGAGTTGCTTATTTCGTAGGACTCACTCAGCTATCCCTTCGACAACCTGATTCAAAGCCTTGACTCTCATCGGTGGGAGAGTGGAAATTGGAAAGACTTGGAGTTTGGTCCCTTCGATGAGCCAATATGCTAGTAATTATTGTTGGTGTGGATGCTATGCCACATACTTATCGATGAGACTTTCTTTCAATGAACGGAGTTCCTAGGTCGTCTCCTCAATAGCTTGATGAAATGAAGTTGGATACATTGTGGTTTGATGATTCATTTTGGTTTTCAATAGTTAATCGTTTGGAAGTCATTCATCGGTGGAAGTTGAAATGAACAGTTTTCCTTGGAGAACAGGGGAATGTGACAACAAAGGAATGCGATGATAGGGAAAAGGGGGAGTCCTTAACAAGGAACGATCAGATTGGACTGTTCTGAAGGAAGAATTGGGGAAAGGCTATTGATGGAAAAGTCAAATTGGGTCTCTGTGAAATGCTCTGTAATTGAACTTTGAATGTAATCTGTACTTTATTGATTGCAATAAAAGGAGGGTTATTTTCTGTTGAGAGTTGTTGTATTGTAGTGTGATTTTACTACTTGATTGATGGCTTGATAAGGCTCTTTGAACCTCGAATGTGTCATTTTGGAATACCTAGGTGCATCCTCCCTACTCTTCAAATAAAATTTCTTAAATCTCTTCATCAAAAAAAATTGTGAAGTTATCCACAATACTTCAATGTAACACTCCACAATAATTTAAAACATGTACAATGAGAAAAAAATACCTTTCTAAAAAATATATATAATTAAGCCGAGAGGTGTTTCTACATTCATAGCACAGATAGGAGGTGAAAGATTCTGGAATTTCTATGTAAACTTATAAGATTCCAATCTAAAATCTTTATTAAACACAAAAATAAAAACAAAAAAAGAAATTAGAAAATAGAAAAAATAGAAATTGGAAAAAACAAAAAATAAAATGCAAAAAAGAAATTAGAAACCATTGAAGGAGAAAAAGCTAAGATAACCACAAAAACTATGGAACAAAAAAAAATTGGAAAAAATGAAAAAAAAAATTGTACAAAAAAAAAAAAAACCAAAAAATTAAATTTGGTTTTTATTTTTGAATTTGTCCAATTTCTTTTTTGGTTCCACTCATTTTCATATTTTCAATTTCTTTTTCTTTTTATTTTTTATCTTTTTATTTTTTATTTTTTCCAATTTCTTTTTTTATTTATTTTTTTTCCAAATTTCTTTTTTGGTTCCATAGCTTTATGTGATTTTCTTATTTTCAATTTCTTTTTTGATTTTTTTTTTAAATTTCCAATTTATTTTGTAATTTTTATTTTTTTAATTTTTCCAATTTCTTTTTTTGTTTTTATTTTTTATTTTTTCCAATTTCATTTTCAAATAAACTATGGAAAAGAGATATCCCTAGCACACTTTAGATATATTTTTTAAATATAAATATAGTAGTAATTATGTCGAGAGGCATTCTATAGTCACATCGAGGTGGAGATGAGAGCACTCATTTTTTCGTGTAAATATACAGAAAAAAATAAAAATAAAAACAAAAAAGAAATCAGAGAAAATAAAAAATAAAAATCATGAAGGATAGAAAGGTGGAGCAAAACATATGGAACTAAAAAAAGAAAAAATCAAAATCAAAATAAAAAAAGATTACAAAAAAATTGGAGAAAATAAAAAAATATGGAAAATGCAAAAAACAAAGCAAACCTCTAGAAGATATCTCACATACTATAGATATATATATTTTTATTAAAAACTATAGGGTGGAGATGAGAGCACTCATTTTTTCGTGTAAATATATAAGAAAAAAATAAAAATAAAAACCATAAAGCAAATTGGAAAAAATAAAAAATAAAAACCAAAAAAAATTGGAGAAAATTAAAAAAATAGTGAAACCAATGGAAAAAATCTGAAAAAAACCACGGTTTAAAAGGAAAAAAAGTGTAGAAAATCAAAAAACCATAGGAAAAAAAAAGAAAATTACTGAAAATAAAAATAAAAACTAAAAAAATTGGAAAACAATTGAAATCATGGACAAAACCTAAAAAATATCTCTTAGCATACTTTAGATATATTTTTAAAATATAAATATACTAGTTCTATAAAAATTAACATTCTCAAAATTGAAAAAACATCTAATAATTCTTAAAAATGGAAGAGTAGTACTCATTCTTTGTCTTACTTCCAAATTCCCTTGGGGAGTGGCAAACCTACTTTCCAACCCCGCTCAAACGCCGCCTCACGTAAACAGCCAAAGGAGCTTCAGTCGACAAACCATAATACTCCAAACAACTGCAAATTTTGACCTGCACACGTTTCGACCTGTCCATACTGCATTTTTCGACTGTTTGTGGGGGCCGTACGAACGTCGACCAGCCAGTCGCTTACAACGCACCGGCTGGTTAAAACGTTCCCTCAAACGCTAAGCTTAGGTTTCTTGATTGGCCAAATTGGAATTCGCGTGAAATTTTCTCGAAAGCTTTAGAGCATCCGAAAAAGGAGTCGTAGCATGGTGGTTTGAATTGTTTAGTCAAAATTAATTTCTTAAGATAGATAAGCGACAACACGGTAGGGTTTCAAATTTCTCGTAAATAAAAAATATACGGCGTGACTTTGTGTAGCGACAAATAAGTCAAAGCCGCCCACGCTTGCCCAAGCTGCCTAGCCGCAACATAAAAAATCCCCAGGGAGTATTCCAAAACGTGTGTATCATTTCCTTAACTGATACAGCTTCTCACGCTCACTGTGCAGTTTAATTAGTCGCTACGTTGTAAAAAAGTTTGGCTAGTGGAACAGGTCGAAGGAGTTGCATTGAACAAATGGATTGTAAAAGTAGGCATGAGCCAACCTTAGGGGTACTCAAGTGAACTCTCCCCGACCACACTGGTCAGATTCTCAGAATCCAATTATGGAAGCAGCATGGCATAAGAAGACTAGTATTTTTCATTAGATTTGTTGCGTTGAACTCAAATTAAATCACATCGAGGAACAGGGATGATGGAAATGGTGGAAACTTCTTCCAAACGCGGTAGCTACGTTGCTACTGCTTTTGCAGCGAAGGAGCCCATGTTGATTCTTTGTTTTGAAGGTAATTTAAGTCTGCTGCTGAAAACCTTTGTTTTGAAGGTAATTGAAGGTGATGGTTTAAAAAAAAGTTGTAGCTGAAAACCTTTGTTAAGCTAATTTTCCTTTCAACGACTCTCTAATGGCTATTGCTACCCTAAGAGAAGTTGCCGTTTATGTGATGGTGCATTTTTTCATATTAGAAATTTCAGCTCTCGAAGCGAAAAATGTCCAAGTTAGCTTTGAATTGAATCCTTCCACTACAGATCGTGTTGTGCCCAATGCATATGCTCATTTTGTATCTGACAGTATATTACAATTAACAAATAGCAGCCAGGGTCTTCAAGGCGAAGGAAGTGCAGGGAGAGGTTTATGCTGAAACGATTCCTCTATGGGACGCTTCTACTGGATCGGTTACCAACTTCACCACACATTTTGAATTCGAAATCAAGTCGGCTGACAAAAGCATTATTGATACTGACGCTTGCTTTTTTCATGGTCTCCAAAGAATCTGCTTACAAGGTATCATTCAGAGAAACGGGCGGATATCTTGGCCTTTTAAACCCCGAAAATGACGGCAACAAATCCAACAAACTTCTAGCTGTTGAATTCGACACATATGAGAGTCCATGGGATAAAGACGGTAACCACATTGGAATTGATGTCAACACAATGAACTCGACAGTCACTCGTCCTCTAGATCAGAGCTTGACTGGCGGTGTGATATGGAAGGCTCGGATAGATTACCACGGCCGACAAAATCTGTTGGAAGTTTTTGTTTCATGCAGATGCAACAACAAAGGACCATGGAACTTGTCACATGAAATAAATTTGACACAATATCTTCGAGAATATAGTGTGGTGGGATTTTCCGCTGCAGCATACAAGTCAAGCGAGATTCACAGAGTGATTTCTTGGACCTTCACCAGCACCATTTCTAAATCTTTCAAGGGTGATTTCTCGTGGAAAGTAGCTATAGCAATCGGTTTTGCTGGTTTCGTTACAGTACTTTGATCTCCTTCATCATCTATTATAAAGTACGAAGCAGACCAACAGCTGACAGCATGGAAGACCAATAACAGTTAGATATGGAGGGGGATATAGATCTGGTGTTGGATCATGTTCCCCGTAAGTTTACTTATGGGGAGCTCAGCGAGGGCACTAATAATTTCAGCGAAACCTACAAGCTGGGACAAGGAGGGTTCGGCGATGTCTACAAAGGCATCTTAGTGAAATCAGATGAGATTGTAGCAGTAAAACGCATATCAGCGGGAGCAAAGCAAGGGAAATAAGCACAATCACCCGTCTGAGGCATCGGAATTTGGTTCAGTTGTTGGGTTGGTGCCATGAAAAGGCCCGGCTTATATTGGTCTACGAGTATTTGCCTAATGGAAGTCTGGACAATTTCCTTTTCGGAGAAAGAAGAGGAGAGCTGGATTGGAGGCGCAGGTATAGAATTGTCTCCGACATAGCTTCTCCGCTACTTTACCTTCACGAGTTATGGGATGAATGTGTGGTGCACAGAGACGTTAAATCCAGCAATGTTATGCTGGATTCCGAATTCACTGCGTAGGTGGGGGACTTCGGATTGGCACGCCTGCTGAAGCATGATCAATGCTCTGAAAACTCCACTATAGCAGGAACTTTCGGATACCTTGCCCCTGAATGTGCAGCTACAGGAGACTTCAACGCAAAATGAGACGTCTTAAGTTTTGGGGCCGTTGCTTTGGAAATTGCCTGCGGAAAGCGTGCCCTTGATTCCAGCCTGGGAACATCAATGAGACGCCTTGTGGAGTGGGTGTGGGATTTATATGGGCAAGGAAGTTTGTTTGAGGCAGCCGACAGCAGTTTAAATGGAGAGTTTGACAGGGCAGAAATGGAGACATTGATTGTGATAGGACTATGGTGCTCGCAGCCAGATCCTTTTACCAGACCCACAATAAGGCAAGTCCTCCAGTTCTTGAACTTTGAAGGGCAGCTGCCTCGTCTTCCACCCACATTGCCTATGGCAGCATACTCTCCTCTTGGAGGAGGCTTTTGCTTTGACACGGCTTCTACATCAGATTTTTCTCCACCAGCTGGCGTTAATTCGCAGGAGATGAGAGTGTTTTCAAGCTCTGTAGCGTCTTCGTCCACTCTGGCGTCTGCATCAACCAATTCAAGCATGGCCAAATAATAACAGTAAGGTTTTCTTCAATCATTTCCATTTTATTTAAATATCATTGTCAAACAATCCATGGTAATTTTACATCTCATTCATAATAAAAAGTGTTAAATATTTGTCCTATTTTTGCTGGCCAAAATTGACCTTTGACTGTTGAAGTGGATGATATTTAAGAACAGCCGTTAATTTCTCAAGAATTAGATAGCTGTGCTCTTCTTTTAAGAATTAGATATTAAGTTACTCTAATTATAGTCATAGTTAGTGGTGGAATTAATGAATAAATGTATAAACATGTTGTTGACAGTCTTTGAACATGTGTTAGTAATAGTGCTGGCAATAGGAGTTGTAGATGTATCTTAATTAGTTAGTTTGTTGGCAAATTAGTTTCAGTTAGTTGTCATGTTTAGTTTTTTTATTATAGAACTTTGTTGTGCTTCTATAGAATTATATAATGTAATAATCTGCAGTGAATAATACACATTTCAGTTTTATATGTATTTAATCTTTGTATTATTGTTATTTTTTATAATTTTATCATAGTACTTGAGCCAAGTTGGATATGACTCTATCATGGAAGTGCCCAAGTAGATGAGAGTATCTTGAGAGCTGATTCTCTTATAATTGGAGTAGAGTATGATAGATTGAATTTGCCATAGAAGGAATAGCATAAGTTTGGTTTGCAAAAGTGTTGCCATTATTTGTGTAGAAGCAACAATGTATGAAGAAGAAGATGAAATCATCGTATTTGAATGACCATTAAATGTGTTGGGATCATCAAAGAAAATTTTAAAAAGGTTGTCAAAGGAAATATGGGCTCCTTGGCATGCCTCCGTTTAGATGTTGGAGGAGGAGAGATGCTTAATGTCTTGAAAGTTATAATCATTTGATAGTTAGTGGATGTTTGGCTATATGGAAGATGTTGGAGATGTTTTAGGATGAAAGACAAAGTTTGTAATATATAAGAATGTGTTAGATATCATAGAGACTGCATTCATTCATTATAGAGTCTTTGAAGAATTGAACATGTATTACTAATAGTGGTGACAATAAGAATTGCAGATGTGTCTTAGTTAGTTAGCTTGCTCTAAATTAATTTCAGTTAATTGTCATGTTTAATTCATTATAAGAATTTATTGTACTTCTATATAATTATATAGGAGTTTATTATACTTCTATATAATTATATAATATAAACATCTTCATTAAATAATACACATTTCAATTTTGTGTTTATTTCTTCTTTTTAATATGTTAATTTTCATAGTTCTATCAGTCAAATTGTTGTATGGATCACAGTTAAGAATTTCTTCTTTCCTAGCAAATGTTAAACTACCAGCAGACTGATATAGCGGCTCGCTTAATATGTTGGGTAATATGATGAAATATGGTTGCTTTCAATTGGTTGTATGTGGTAGCGACTGGTTGGATTATATGAATGGCTTCTGCCAGGAAAACTGTGTCCCTCTCTCAAGCAATTTGGCAAAATTAAGTTATCCATGACAAAGTAATCGTTGATTATGTTTGGGGAAAATTAAGGATTGATCGTTAATTCTCGTTGAAATATAAAATTGGATTCATTTGTATGTTAAGAGAATGCGAAATGTAATTTTGAAGCTTCGTTGAGTCGTTAATCTGTGTCTATGTTGGGTCGCACCAGTCTCAGAAAAAAGACATTTCCTCTCTAACTTACCAATACTAATCTAACGGAAGACTTTTCCATGTATAAATATTTCGTATTGTAATGAGAGGCATATGACACTACTGATCTTTGATGGAGCATGTCCCAGACAACTGTAGGAACTCTTGAAACTCCATTCTTCTTTCTACTCGAATTTATCAGGCAGTTCCTTTCGATGGAGCATGTCATTTATCTCGTCCAGAATCTATTGAAAATCTGAATCCTTTTACGCAATTACAAGGCTGGCCAGCAATAATGCTTGACAGCAGTAATGTATATTGGGCTTATTAATGCGTCTTTCTTGACTTTGTTGGTATGTAATAAGCAATGCTGTCGGAATATTTGCGAATATCTTGTGTGTTATATTGATCACTTGTAATTTGAACCTTTATAATTTGTTTTGTGATCAGTAAATCACCATTGTTTAGCTTCATCTGATATGAGCCAGTCATCTGAATGAGAGATCTTGAGTTCTTATGATTTGTCTGGGAGCTGCGAGGCCTAGGTCTGCGTTAGTTGTGAGTGAGCTGTACGTGACTGGATTGAGTAGACAGAGCAACACGAGAGGTGAATGATTGTATGCACTGGGAAGATGGCCTTCGTACGTTTAAAAAGAAAAATACCAGGCGCACAACGTTTGTTTCAACTTTTAATGTTTTTTATCACCTTTTGAACTTAAGCATAAGTTTAGTTTAGCGGACAATCTTATGTTGAGTCGAGTTTGATTTGTATTATTTGAGGCATTTCTTTAAAGCTAGAGTTTATAGAGATAAATTGTAAAGTCTGTGATTTTAAATTGTATGAGAATTTTTTATGATCAAAATAATATAATATAAAAAAAATTGTGTAGGGGGTTCTATTTGAAGGGAAAGGGGGAGTATCCATTTGTAGAGATCTCTAAAGATTATGTGTTGAGTCTTTAGATTATTGTGCACATTTCTTTTATGCCAAATATGGTAGGAAATGTTATGTTTGACATGTTAATTCGTGTATTTAAAGGAGACAATTTTATGCATTGGTGCACTAGGATACAAACCTTACTCAAATTCAAAGATTTTTAGGAAATTGTACAAGTAGGGTATGTAGAACTTATAGGTATAAATGTATTTAATGCTTTAAGTGATCAACAAATAAAAGAGTATTATGCAAATGTAAAGAAAGATAATGAAGTCTTGTTTATGATTTAAGATGCAATCAGTCAAGCAATTTTTCCTAACATAAGTGGTGCTCTTCATTCTAAGAAAGCATGACAAATGACAAATAATACCTATCAAGGTGCACAAACCACAAAAATGCAAATAATAAGAAAAAAATTAAAAATATAAATGTATTTAATGCTTTAAGTGATCAACAAATAAAAGAGTATTATGCAAATGTAAAGAAAGATAATGAAGTCTTGTTTATGATTTAAGATGCAATCAGTCAAGCAATTTTTCCTAACATAAGTGGTGCTCTTCATTTTAAGAAAGCATGACAAATGACCAATAATACCTATCAAGGTGCACAAACCACAAAAATGCAGGTAATAAGAAAAACATTAAAACTATAAAGATGACTACTAGTGAATTTGTGAATGTTTTTCTAACAAAGGTAGAAGGTCTAGTTAGTCAAATGAAAGTTTTGGTGGAAGATGTGGATGATAAGCCTGTCATTTAATTTTTTTAAGGAACTTGATTCTTATATTTGATGGTGTGGTTTCTACAGTTAAAATGTCTAAAGATCACACAACTAGATGCAAATAGATGAATTGAATGGAATATTGATAACTATTGAAGAAATGATGAAAAATAATGAAGAAAGCTCAGAACATTCATTTTCCTCCAAAGAAACACATCCTTTAGGAATATAAAAAATTAATCTAGTCATAAAAATGAATATAAAGGTGAATCCAACAATTTTAGAAGAAGAAATAACAACTTTAGAGGAATAGGAAGAGAAAGAGAGAAATAATGGGGGAAACAATAATAAAAAGAATGTCCAATGCTTGAACATTCCAATAAGTTTGGACACTATGCATCAAAATGTTAGAGCAAACAAGGTGAAACAAAAAAGACAAATGCTCATAATATTATTGAAGATAAACAAAATTTGTGTATTTCTTGTTTCAATACAATGTCAGTGAGAATAATGTATGCTTCATTGATTCTAGATATTCTTCACATACGACATCTAATGAGAATTTGTTTATCAATTTAGATGAAAAGAATTATAGTGTATAGTAGTATTAGAAGATAATCAATCTCATGGAACCAAAGGCAAGGGTACTATTGCAGTTGCAATAGAATATGGTGAGATAAAATATATCACTAAAACATTATTGGTTCCAACACTCAATTTCAAAAAGAATTTGATATCTGTTGGATAAATATTAAAGCAAAATTATCAAGTGACTTCTAATGAAGATGAGTGCATATTAAGAGATAAATTAAAAAAGAATGCAGTTGTTGCAAGAGCAAAGATGATAGATGATAGGATGTTTCTTATCTATTTCACTCATAGAAACTAAGCATTAAGGTCTAGTGAAATGAATGAAAATAAAATCTAGCACAAAAGATATGATCACCTTAGTTTTAATGGGTTAGTTTTACTCAAGATATTAAAATGGTTAAAGGGCTACCTTTTATTGAGGATATAAAAGAGGTGTGAAGAAAGTATTGTGGGAGAACAACTTAGAGTTAGCTTTCCAATTAGTAAAGCTAATCGAAATAGGAAACATCTTGAGATAATCCATATGGGTTTGTGTGGTCCTATGAAAAAACCTTTTTTGAATAAATCAAAGTATTTTCTAACCTTCATTAATGATTACTCAAAAAAAAAACTTGGGTATATTGCTTAGCTACAAAATAAAAAATGTTTGGAAAATTTGTAGAATTTGGTAAGTTGGTTGAAAAATAAAGTGGTAAGTATATTAAAGTGATAAGGTCAAATAATAGAGGTGAGTGAAAATCAAATTAGTTTATATATTTTTATACAAATCATGGAATCAAGAGATAGTTTACTACTTCCTACACTCCATAACAAAATGTAGTTGTTGAAAGGATGAATAAGACCATTGTTGAAATGGCAAGGAGTATTGTTATGTGGAAAAGAGAGACCTAGCTCAACAAGTTAAACCAAGTCAAACTCCCTTCTACCTATCATTGAGACACAAATCAAGAGTGGCTTCTACCCTTGAAGGAGAACCAAGCTATAAGGGTTCTACCTCATTATTGTATAGATGAGTGTCAAACTAAATTCAACCAATCTAGCTACGGCAAATGATCAAACCTAATTGAGACAGATTGAGTTATAGGCAACTATCAAAAATAGAAATAGAGAATCTAAATGGATAGAAGAGATGAGTAAATAGTTAAGAATAGGAACTTGGAGTTAGAATGCCAAAGCTACCAAGGTGCTTGGGCACCCTAGGCCTTTTTTAGGGTTTGCATAAACTGAAACTTTCACTAGATCTGTACTTGTAATACATTTCATCTCCTAGACTGATATCTCCTAAAAACTATTACTTTGATCTACACATAAGAAAGAAGGGAAAATTGTTGTGTCTATATAGGAACTTGCCTTAGGTAAGCCCCTATTTTGGTATTTCTACCTCATGGATAGCCAATATTAGAATCAGATGATGTGTGTGCTCATAAACCCTAAGTGTGAGTAGTAACATGCAAGATCTAATCAAATAATATCAAATCCTAATCCTATATGACTCAAGCAAATAGGAAGAAATGATGCAAAAGGATACTTCACTCAAGGAAGATCACAACTTCACCTCAAGGATGAAGATTCTTTGAAGGTTTGTTGAATAAGAAGGTGATGCAAACATACCCTTGGAGGATACTCAAGACAATGTCAAGCTGGTGGTTCCAATCCCTCTCCCAATCATGCAAAGTGCTTCAACCTAGGAACAAATGAGATAGGCTCAAGATCTCATCTCCTAGCCTTCATACAAATATTTGCAAGAGTAAAGATGAACTCCACTTGATCAAATAGAAACCTGTAATAATTCAATAGCATAGAGACCCTAATAATAGAGAGCTTTTTCACATCTAGAGCACATCTAGTTTCAAATGAAATAAGTCACTTTTTTTATACAAAGCTATAGAAAAGAGTGATTTGAATTAAAGAGTCAACTTCATGCACCAAAAAGAAAATTTGAGTTTAGGGATGGCCTAACCAAGACTAAATCTGACTTGTAGACTTAAATTGCCTCCCTAAAACATAGGAGGGACTAGGGTGCTTGGTCGCCCTAGGCCCTTTGTCTTATTTAAGGATCAAGCCCACACTTAATGCGGGCTATCTCCAAATCTCAAATTATTTTCTCAGTTCTAATGAAACTTTAACCAAAATCATGACATTTTCTATAGACAGGGCCAAAATAAGACTTTAAGGTGGACCTAAAAATGAAATTGTACCTACACAACTAGTGTACACAATTTATGACATAACATTTAGCCCTCACTTTATCGGTCATATCACACTACGTGCATATGCAAAGTAAAGGACAAGAAAGTAAAATTGTATTGTAAAAGGATATCAAAAAAGATATTGTAGAGGCCTAGAGGGCGTAGATCATCACTGAGCAAGAGGGTGAAGCCCCCAGTCTGTGATCTTGCAAACCACAACATTAGTGTGATAAATAAATCCTCCAACCAAGAGATGTATGTGTTAGCCTAAAACTCTAAAGGGGAAGGGTGATGGGACATGATTAAAGTGAAATTCACAGGTAGATATATGCCCCCTATTTCTACTTGCTACTTCACGATGTATAAATAGGGTGGTGATCTTTCAACTTAAACTTTTTAGAGAGAAAGTTGATGAATATGCTTTTGTAGGGTCATTCTAGTGAAAACACCAAGACGTAAAATATGTGATTGTAGAGATGGTAGAACTAGGATTTCAATGCAACAAATGACACTCAAATCTGAGTTTGCTAGCCTAAGTTATCGATGTTTAGATGAAGAGAGGCTTAGAAATATGTGGTCTTCAACCTATTGATAATGATGTTACTCACTATAAGATACAGATAGAAATTCCACTTCAAACACATGTCTCTCTAGAAAGATATGAAAAATTCAGGATGAATTACAATCCCAAGGCTCAGTTAGTTAGGTCTTCACTGTGCTTGTAGTTACTCAGGGTTTATTGTAGGATGTTTTACATAGGGGACTTACATACTTTGAGCTTGATTATTCCTTATCTAAACACTTTCCTACAAATATTACTATTAGCTTGCATAATTTGCACACGTCTTTAGCGGTTTATGTCAACTTTACTAAATAATGACTAGATTTTGAGCTAATTATTTTTGATTTGGACACAACTTTGATTAGTTCTTATGAATAACTCTAACTAGCTGATCTTCACACAATTCCTCTAAATTCACTTAAATATCTTCTATAAAGTGTTGATCATTGAAACTATTGGTTATTTGTTTTAGATTTACCATTATTTTGACTTACTTATGATGATTTGTGGAAATGAAAGGCAAAAGATGAGGTTGAGAAAGGAAAGGTCCTATGGATTTAAGTTTTTCAATGAACTTACACATATATCCTTAGAATTCATGAATTAAAGTAAAATATAATTTGGGTTTTCTCTTGCCTCATTAACTGTAAATGCAAATAAAAAACTAATCAAACATTGTAAAAGTAAAAAATTCTTCTCAAACTAACAAAAATTAAACAAACCCTACCTTCTTCGGCTATTAGGCCCTCCAAATTTTCTTCATGACATCTTTGGAGGCAAGGTGGCATCGTGAAAGTGTCGATTTCTCCCTTGCACTTGCTTGCATAGGCTTCCTTGAATGCACTTTTTCTTTGATCCATGTTTTCTTCTGCAAACTCACTCTTTAGCCACAGGTAAATGGTAGAAAATGGAGTTTTTAAAACTTTTATAGAAAGTCAAAACATGAGCATGTTATAACACACTTGTGTTTTGGCCTATTTTGGACCAAAAAGTCCCATGGTGGTGACATTTTGGTCCCCCATCTTTGTGCATACACCCATCATACATCACATCATGATCACTACCATCACACTAGTTGTTACATCGGATGGGTGAGGTACTAACCTTCAAAGGGCCCTAGTCCATACCATTATAATGATGGAGGAGTAGAGGACAATATACTCCTAGCCCGATGGAGTATTCTTGCTCATTTATATTATGATCTAGGTTGTTATGTACACTATAAGGCACATAACTTGATGATATGCACACTCCTATAGGTGTAGGCATTCGAACGTATTTCATACACAAGGTTGGTGGGTTATCTGATAGAGACTATCAGGACAAATCCATGAGCACATGCCTATGAGCTAAGGAGACTGTGCTGATGTGGTGATTTACTATTTTAGAGGATTGTGTTCAATAGGTTGCAGCCAAAGGTCATCACGTGGAAACCATATAGGGGATACAAACCATGGATGGGATATATGAGGTAGCTAGCGAGGATGTAGAGGGATTAGTTTTTAACCAATCGTAAAGATCACATTGTAGTTGCATTCTATTATGATAGAGTGATGAGGTAGTTTAGATGAGTGTAGCGAGTTCCCACCACATGACTGTTCTATGTGAGATCTTTACGTTGTAGGTTGTGGCCTCATGATAAGGCATGGATTACCATCACATACATGGTGTTGAGTGATCATATGATGCTATAGATGACAATGACCATGTATCCAAGGTTGACGATGTGGGTGTGAGCCCAACATAGACAACGTGGTGGGAGACAACACACCCTTCTCCTATCTTTCCTACCGATCATCTTACTGATGATCCTAGATCTTGGGCTAAGTGAGGAGATGAGTTAGAGGAGTGGGAGGGAGATAGCAACAAATATTACGCTAGAGATGATGACGACGACGACGACGACGATGATGACGATGACGATGATGATGATGATGATGATGATGACGATGACGATGATGATGGGGAGGATCCACTAGTACTGATGATGAGAGGTAGACAATGCTAGCTAGCAAAGGGTGTAGGTGTCCACTTGGAGGGACCTGGGGTCTGAGGTCATATCCCATGACCACGACGCAGAGCTAGAGGAGTACAATATCATTTTGAGCATGGGGAGTCAAGTGGTGGTGCCACTACAATGCCCCTAATATTTGGTATGACTGTAGACATCAACACAGTCACCATTCCACATGATCCATCATGACATGAGGATGATCTAGGTGAGGATTATAGTTTGTTATTATACTTATTTTAGTGTAAGATGCATAATTTGTTAATTTGATTAAGATGTTGACATGATGACTATTATGTTCTATAGTTTGTAGTAGCATATGACATGACTTTGTGAGTCAAGTCATAGCTGAGGTGGTACCCACTGAGTCGATGTAGTAGACAATGTGGTCTTGTTATAGGCCACCACACATGGTGGGTCATCATGTAGAGATATTTGATCCTATTGCACCATTGAGAGAAACATTTGAGGAGGAAAAAATAGAGTGATATCAGCTAGTAGTTGAGAGAGATTAGCTAGTAGTTGAGTGAGATTGGGTAATTAAAAGAGGAGTGAATGCCAAGGAGACACAAGATGTTCTCCAAACACAACTAGATTAGCATAGAGCGATAGTAACATTAGGTATTGAACATGGCCTATAGAGCTATCTATAGCCTGAGGTCAACTGATTGAGAGTTGAGAGAGATCAATTCCATTGGATGCACACTCATGCAACATGGGAGGTGGGAGAGCTTAGAGGCAACCTTAGGGGCTTATGATTGTAGAGTATCTCTAGGAATTACTCATGATCCTTAGGCTTACACAGACAACCATCTATTACTTAGACACCACCAGGTCCTGATGGATTTGGATGTCACAGTCCAACATTTTGATGATATCTATTGTATTGTGTTACGTGATTCACCATATTTTGATGTAGTGGTAAACTTATGTATGTAAACTCTTATGATATATATATATATGGTTCTGATTCATAATTTGTTGTGTTTATGCTAGATGTTATTTTTTATCTACTTGTGAAGTAAATGCAACAAAGATCTAGATTTATTTTATGCATGTATGTCAAATCAAATGCAAAAAGTGATTTGTGTAAACAACTATGTAATTTTTCAAAAAATGCAACAATGATTTAAATGATATATGTTCTAATGAACACACATATGCTTAAATAGATATTAAACAAGATGTATGCACACGATTGAATAATTCAGTTGTGATCCAATGAAACAACATTGTAACATTGTTAAATTATATTCGATAATGATTATTGAACATGGTGCACATCTATCAATTTATATTCTAACAACTAAGTAATTGTCTAAACTAAGAAAACTACTCTAAAGAATCAAGACAAACTACATATTTTGTTAGGATTGAAGCAAATAATGAAATAGGAATTTTAAATTTACTTTCAACTAGCTATTTTCTTTATAAATAAAGTGATAGAATACAAATGAAAAAGAGAGATTAAGCATAATATCTATGAAAATGAATAGTGTTAATAGGTTCTTTAAGAGAGGTAGTGTTAATAGGAATGATGACTTCACATCCATTTGTTATATCTCTAAATCAAAATCTACTACTATAGATAGTAAGAACTTGATTAATGTTATCTTATTAAATAGAAAACAAATCTCACCAAAGTCTATCTAATCAACTTTGGAATACCCTTTTGCAACCAATCTTGTAAACCAATTCTTGAAGATCCATTATGTTGCAAGAGTAGATTTGTGTTGTCTATGTGTTTGTATTTGCATATTTGAGCAATCATCTCCTCATGGAATGAAGAACTTCTTCCTCCCAAGAGATCTTCACTACAAGGTGATATCATTTGTGTTTGTAAGCATTTATCATTTGGTTTTTGCCTCTACCTCCCAAGGGCATGCACTCTCTATTTGACAATAGTGTTTGGAAGACTTGAATGTCTCTCCGGGGCTTGATTAAAGCAAGCCTCTAAACACCACAACCCCCTCGCAAAGATTTCATGATTGTAGGTTATAGGTTGGAGCTATAGACAAAGTGAAATTGTAGGAGGGTACAACAGAGTGTTGAAATTGTAGATCAAAGAAGAAAATAGCTTCTTGGACTAGGGCACCTACTCATTAGTCCTCAAAGTTCTGTGACGGAAAAACCTTTGGTACAATAGGAATAAGTTACAGATCTTGTTTGCAGATCCTGACAAAAAGTAGGGCCTTGGACTTGGGTACCCGCTCATTAGTCCCTAAATTTTCTACCTCCAAACTTTGAAAATAGGTACACTTTCATTTTTCATTTTACATCTCTCTGTAGCAACATTATGAATAATTCATCTGTTTACTATCATAGTTGCATAATTAGGGTTTTGAGGTAGAATTGAGAATAAGAGAACATAATTAGCAATAAAATCATAAAAATACAATCTTCCCTATATCTCACAGTGACCTAGGGTATGATAGTGCATCTCCACTCGACCCTAGGTCCTTGAATGAAAGGGTGAAAGGAGGATAAACACACAAAAACTACCAAAAACTAATCATCCAATTTTTACATTTTACATTTTGGTGAACCCGTGTTATTAGACTTGTTTGCACCTTGCTGAGTGTTTTGCTTCATATTTTCATTGATTTCATTCATTCATATAGTCATTCATCTCATTGTATTGGAAAAATTACAAAAATAAAATTGAAAATATGGAAAAATTGGAAAAAAATTGCATGCTAAGGTTTCTATTTTGCATCAATTCATTTGAATTTCATCAAATTTATGATTTATGCATTATATATGAGCTAAATTATATAAAATTACAAAAATTCAATAGCTTGCATTGCATTTTCATCATAAAATTGCTCGGGTTTTGTTGAAAATTATGAATTTTGCATATAACCTAGTAATTCCAAAATCTAGGGTTTGTAGGTAAAATCTTGTTTCAGATTTTTCTACTGATTTTAGAGACTCATTCAAATTTACATTTGGCTATAGTGTTGCATTTTAGTACAAATTTGCATTTAGATTTCAAAAATTTGCATTTTTGGCATAGAAAATTTCAACAAAAACTAACATTTTTATTGATTTTTCATTAGATTTGCACTTGAATTTTGCATGTTAGGGCTTCAAAATCATTTTCAGCTCTAAGAGAATTTAATTTTCCTTCAAAATCATTTTCAGCTCTAAGAGAATTTAATTTTCATTATACATCAGCTTGAAAAACATTCATATAACATTTTACATCATGATCTCAAACCTAGGGGTTGAAAAACATTGATTTTCACTAGATTTGGCCTTATCGACTCTCTAAATTTGCACTATAGGTGTGTTGTCAAGAATATTTTTGTATGAATTGACTGATATCAGGGGTATTATCTTGTTCCCCTCCTAAAATTATTTACAACACCTTGTTATTGGCCTCTTGTATTGAAATTTTGGTGAAAAACTACACATTTTTGCTATTTTTGCCCTAGGGTTTGGCCTCATTTGCATTCTAAGCATGTTGTAAAATATTTTATGCTTCTAGATGACTAATATTATTGCTTTTATTTTCTAAACCTCATAAAATTCCTTACAAAACCTCTTTCATTAGGTCTTGGGATTGAAAAATGGTGAAAAATTACATATTTTAGGGCATTTTCACTTGGTTTTAACTTGTCGTCATCCTAAGATTTGCATGAGTCTAATAAATCACAGCCCTAAGAGAAAAATTCCTTTAAGAAGAATAATAAGACACATGGGATCTAGTTCTTTTGAAGAAGTTGGCACATTGAACACCTTCTTTACAAAAGGAGAGACACAAATGTTATAAGATATTACGCCTAACAGAAGTACAATGGAAGAGAAAACTTTTCATGATGTTGATGATACCATTGAGGTGATAGGACATGCGTCTAATGAGAAAATAGATAAACTTGATAAAGACCTAGCTAAATTCCAAGACTATGTGCAAACTGAGAGGATAGTTGAAGAAGTTGTACATGTGATTCACCATGTAAGAGAATTGATAAAAGAGGGACAAGATGGTGTTAATGCAATCTGTGGTTTAGCACATATTTTACAAACTAATATCATGCCAGTGACTGAATATGTAAAAGTGATAAATAATACCTTATCACCCTCTCATACACAAGTATCGACACCTATACTAACTACAGGAATATCCACCTTTACATCAATGATCTTAACAACTGATGCAAATGATTGTAGTAATGCTACCACTGGTATTAGAGTATCTAATGGCACTAATTACAAAGCTATGGGATTTGATTATCATAATTTGGTTTCTAAGGGGACCTCTTCTATGAATAATTATTCGCAACCATCTTCCACCTACCATTATGTCCAACCACCATTGACCTATTCACAGCCTCCACCTATCACATCTCAAGCTCAATCACCTCCTCACTTTGGTTCCAATTCCTAAAAGCAAACCACATCTCCCAATGATGCCATCCTAAACCAACTTTTATAGGGCATGACTACTTTACAACAAAAGCTAACAAATTTGACAAATTCTTCACAGCCTAATATACCAACATATCATGCCTATAATCCCCTTTCCTATGTAATCTTGAGAACCCCTATGCCCGAGAGGTTTAAGACTCCTCACTTTGAAAAATATGGTGAAAAGGTGATACTAATACTCATGTGGTAGCATTCATAGCTATGTGTAGTGATTTCTATTTTGAAGAGGACTTGTTGGCAAAATGTTTCCCGTGATCTCTCAAAGATATTACTTTAGAATGGTTTTTCTTTTTGCCTCCGAATTCAATACACTCCTTTTCACAATTGATTGATCAATTTTTACAACATTTTCAAGCAAACTTTAGACCCCAAGTCTCCCTAATTGATTTGGTTCATTGCAAGCAAGGTCTGAAAGAGAAGTTAACTGAGTTATTAGTCAGTATCAAGATCTATATGCACAAATTCAATATCAAATGAAAGATGATGATGTTCAGAAGATATTTATAACAAATCTAGAACCTAACATCCATGATAAGATCCTCTTGATGAAGTATAACTCCTTTCACCATTTATGCACTACCCTTCGTGATTATCAACATTCGTCTAGTCAGTATGAAAACCAAACCTCATCGTCTCAAGTTGGTCATCCATGGGTGGATCATAACAAAACAACTTTAAGAGGAATAATAATAGGAATTTCATCAAGATTAATGGACCGAATATGAACAACTTTTATAATGTATTTTCTATTAGTAATCCAAAGAAGGCAACATATCAACCAAGAAAGTTCACTCCAATAGCTGAATCTTATCAGTCTATTATGAATTGAACTATGAGTAATAACATTCTAAAGCTTCCCCTGATTAAGCCTGTCGATCCTAGTAGAGAACAAGGACCTTACTTTGATGCTAATGTCTTTTACCATTTTCATCAGACACAAGGATATGATACTGAATGATGTATGCATCTTAAACATGAGATACAAGACCTTATTGATTCGAATGTCATCCAGGTATGAGGTGTGAATGATAATGGAAATAAATTAGTTGCTCCACTGAATTAGAATTTACAAATCTTTACTAATCGATTCCCTAAACATACTGATACCAATATGTTGGAATAGGGTTTAGTAAAAGTATATGATGATGATTACATGGAATATAATAACATCATAGGTATGATTGAAGTGGATAAGGAAAAGTTGGATAACCCACCTCGTCCATGAAGAAATGGAATTTATGATGAGGTTCCTCCTTCGTTATCCTTATATGGATCAAGAGATAACCAAAATGCATCAGAAAAACAAGTAGAACAACTGATATAGACGAGTGAGCTAGTGCAAGATGATTCTTGTTATTGTGTTAGAAGGATTCAACAATGAAAACTCTCTAAAAATTGGAAAAGAATAAGATGATTGTCAACTGTTGGAAATAATAGTGGTTCTCCCCCTCATAAGCAACAAAAAGTCTCATTTACACAAGGATTTAAGAAACAAGCATCATATGATAATAAACAAGACTTTCTTAAGAATCACTCAAGCTTTGCACTCAACATGATCAAGTACCTCTCCAAGAGGTTCGCAAATTCAAAAATCTGATATGAAGATCCTACAAGTAAGTATGTCTAACCCTTTAACTCTCTCATGATGTGCTTCCCTCATGATGTGTTATGTGTTGTTTAGGCCTCCTCGGATGACCCCTAATTCTCTCATAAGGTTTGGGATACTAGGAGACTACCTCTATTGTGACCTATTTGTATCATCATTCTTCTATATTGCCTCTCTCTCTCTGATTTCATTGTTGTGTGTTTTGTCTTACGGAGATAGCGTTGCATTTGGTGAATTGGAGGCACCCTCCTACGTGACTCTCCCTAAGACACTTGTTTCTCCTCTCTTATTTATTGTTTCCCTTCCTCTAGTTTTTCTATCTAGCAAGCGGATGATGAGAAACATTTATACTGATGCAGACCTAGCATCCCTTTAGTGATAAATAAAAAATTGGATTTAGTTCCTAATATGATGATGGGGTTGTAATATATTATCCGATGCTTGGCTAGTAGAAGCACTCGTGCTTTCTATGTAGTGATTTTGATGGTGTTCTATCTCATTTACAAATCATATCAATACTGCTGCTCCATGCACTTTGTCTATCTTGAATCTTGCATGCCTTAGATTTCATATGCATTAATGTTGTTTTTTATCATGATTATGTAGACACTAACATGTTTCTTGCAGGGATGTGTTTGTGGGAACATTTAGCAATCGTAAAGTACATGTCACCTCCGGGGGACATGGGCTTTGCGAAAGTCTATGTCCCCTTATGTGTTTTCTTCCTACCTTAATGTGCTTGATATAGATGCATGATATCAACCACCTTAAGGTGGTGGCATATATAAGGTAAGCTATATGTTGTACATGTTAGCAATGTGCTTGTCCTCAGGTGCAGTTTAAAGACTAGTGCGTTGAGTGTTTCCTGCACTTTGAGTTTGTTTGGAACCAATCAATCAATCATTTAAGCCCTCTGCAGAGGCAGGATATCACGTATATATTTTTTATCTTAAGCCCTCTACGGAGGTGAGGATGGTGTATTTCTCGGAGCAAATTACACATCCTGTCCTTTTCAAAAAGTCCTCATCAAGAGGCAGGGAGCAGTTTGTAAGCATGTCTTCGGTGATTGTTGTGGCAAAGTGCAATCATTGGTGTGTGCCTGTAATGTGCTTGAGATGGTGTTGAGCCTAGAAATAGGAACATTCCATCACTTGTCTGTCATGTTTTCTCCGCGTCTTCAAAGTGTGTGTTTGGTGTGCTTGCTTTTTTTGGCATGTCTGTTGCCCGATATGTAGTCTAAAGACTAGTGCGATGAGTACTTCCTGCATTTTGGGAGGTTTGGCGTGTCTTGCATGTGTGTTGCCCCATATATGCAGTTTAAAGACTAGTGCAATGAGTACTTCCTGCATTATGGGAGGTGTGTTTACTTTCCTATACTTGCATTTGCATTTCATATATATGAGAAAAAGAAAAGAAAAGAAACCATTCACTATCTTACATGCATTAATGTGTCTTATATGCGTTTAGTGTATTCACCATGTTTTGTGTGACTATAACTGTCGTTTCTGTGTTTTGCGTGCCTGTTATTGTCTTTAATGTGTCTGGTGTGTCTTCTCCATGATTGGTGTGTTTGTTCTGCTTGTTGACCATACTTTAGTGTATGTATTGGCCTCATGTTTATACGTACATTAAAGTGGGGGCTAAATGTAATGTCAGAAAATGTCCCCTTGGGGGCTTTTCCCTCATAAGGTTTAGCTCCCAGGTTTTTAGTGTGCATTTAGGACATCTTGCATCATATTTCAACATCTCGATGGAATGAACCCTAAGTTTCATGTCAAATGGGACCTAGGGGGACCCCTTGAACCTAACCCTACCAAAAATAGGGGGGAGGACTTGGGCACCCATGCCCTAGTCTTGCCCTATTTTAGGTCAGTCCCAAATTTTGAGTGTCAGCTCATGACCATTATTTAGGTCCTATGCGGACATGATAAGTTTGAATTGCAAAATTTGTGGTGGGAGTATTTGTAGTTGCATATATAAGCATGTATAGGCATTCATTTGTAAACTAGATGATTACTAGCAAGTTATTATGTTCCAAAAGGTGATTCAAGGCTTTCATTATGTTGCAAGAGTAGATTTGTGTTCTCTATGTGTTTGTATTTAAAGATTTGAGCAATCATCTCCTCATAGCATGAAGAGCTTCTTCCTCCCATGAGATCTTCACTATAAGGTGATATCATTTGTGTTTGTAAGAATTTATCATTTGGTTTTTTCTTATACCTCCCAAGAGCACACACTCTCTATTTGACAACGGTGTTCGGAAGACTTGAATGTCTCTCCAAGGCTTGACTGAGGTAAGCCTCTAAACACCACAACCCCCTCCCAAAGTTTTCATGATTGCAGGTTACAGATTGGAGCTACAAACAAAGTAAAGTTGTAGGAGGGTGTAAAAAAGTGTCAGAATTGTAGATTAGAGAAGAAAATAGCTCCCTGGACTAGGGCACCTACTCATTAGTCCTTGAAGTTCCGTGATGGAAAAACCTTTGGTGCAGCAGGAACAAGTTACAGATCTTGTTTGTAGATCCCAACAAAAAGCAGTGCCTTGGACTTGGGCGCCTGCTCATTAGTCCTCAACTTTTCTACCTCTGAACTCCAAAAATAGATATACTTTCATTTGTCATTTTACATCTCTTTGTAGCAGCATTTTGAACAATTCATTTGTTTACTGTTGTATTTGCATAATTAGGGGTTTGAGGTATAATTGAGCATAAGAGAACACAATTGGCAACCAAATCATAAAAATCTAATCTTCCCTACATCTCACAGTGACCTAGGGTATGTTAGTGCATCACGACTTGACCCTAGGTCCTTGAATGAAAGGGTGAAAGGAGTATATACACACAAAAACTACCAAAAACCAATCATCCAAATTTTACCCTTTACAATACATTCATCTAGTTTGCTTTGCATGTTGCATATGTCTTTGATAGCATTGATTGTGTAACAATTCATCTTTTGTGACTCCTGTCAGTGTTTGCAATATTCCAGTCAATCTTGGTCAATTCTTTAAAGAAAATAGACCAATTCTATTTGTTTGATAAACCTAACAATAGATAGATCAAATAATACTTGTACAACATGTTTTACATCTAAATTTGTGTAGGATAATTATATGGATTATCAAAAAATGATAAAAAGAATATTATAAGTATATTAAAGGTTTAATAAATTATGGTCTTTATCATTCTTGCACCAAGAATAAAAATATATTGATTATTGTGTTACTAACTATTTTGGTGATCCTATTGATAGGAAATCTATCTCTAGCTATATCCTCAAAATATCCAATGTAGGTGTTATCACATGGATGGAGTATTTAGTCAATAAAACAACCTAGTGAGGCTCTTTCATCTACAAAGATTGAATATAGAAGTGCAATAGAATTGGAAAAGTTTTCAATGAGCCTTATGAAGTTATTATTGAGCTTCATATGGGTGATAATAAAAGTATCAATTTATTATGAGATAATTAAAATCTGTACTTCTCTTGCCAAAGGCTTATGTTAAAAAAATAAAGCACATTAAATTTCATGTGCACTTCATCCAAGTAAAAGTTCTCAATAAAGATCTAAATCTAGATAGCCTATTAGATTAATTATCAGGTTACAAATATATTGTGATTTATATGGCCTAGCCTTAATTCCCAAGAACCACTTTATAAATCCTTTATGAAATTCCTCTATTACAATACTCATCCTCAAAGAGTTTCCATTGAGGGGGAGTATTCATGACAATGACAGATCTCCTAGTGGCTAACTCTATATGTAAGTTCAACAGGCACTATTTATCTCTTCCTTATATTACTTCTTCCAAATAAAGCAATGTATTACATGTGAGACTTGTCTTGGCGCTTGTAAGACTTAAAGATATTGGTAAGGCCTAAGTGCATTATATTATATGTAAGACCCATAGGCATTATTGTAACAAGAACCTAGTGCGCTATTTTGTGGGGCCTTGGCCTCCAATAAATATTTTATAAGACCCTTTTATACATCATTATGAGGAAATTGAGATCTAAATTATGACAAGAGGTTTATCATGTAGTCTAAATACAAGATCTTCATCTTGATATTTATTTTATCCTTATGGAATGCTTGTCAAAGAAGTCTTGCATCATTAAGGAGCTTTGTTTTTTCTTTCTAGAAGAAATTAATAGCATAAACCCCCTATAAACATTAAGGGAAAGTGTTAGAGCAAAATGTTTATTGGAGGATTGCATTTAATGTAAGTACTCCTAAAAACATTTATAAGACTCTAATTTATAAGGTTTGTCCTTATAATATAAAATGAAATAATTTATTTATTAATTACATTTATAACCAAAAGGTTATAAAGTGAAAGATTAGAACCTATTCACAAACCCCTTGGATTGCCTTAAAAATAGGTAATCATATTGAAAGTATTGATCACATTGTGAATATATTTTACATATACATTGTTGTATATGTGGAGGCACTTACAAAGAATAAGATGTACATTGATAAATGCATTTTATATGCATTTTGGGCCATTAGGGAAGAAGGAGAGGAAGAAGATACATAATATCCAAGTTCTTATTATGTCTATATAAATATATAGACTTATTGTTAGCTTCCTCAATCAAAATGATGTTTTTATGGGGTTTCTTATTGAAAAGTTTTACCCATGTAAATATTTGTTCTCCAAGTGTATTCTGTCTATTTTTATAATTCTCATTTTTATTTATTTTATCTTTAATGATTAGTCCCTAAGACCTTATTTTTAACACTAATCAAGCTTCTCAATTTTCTATCCAACACTACCTAGTTATCCACTAACACAATTGTAGATTTGTTTCTAGAAATTATGACCCACACATCTCAATCTATGATCAAGACCTCCATTTTAATCTTCCATGTATCAAAACTTTTACCACAAAACTTTTCCATCTCCAATCATTATGTGCTTACCATCTTTTACTTAGTTGCCTTAAATTGGAAGCAACACATGTGGTAAGGGTCTTTACCTAGTTTCCTTATGCTAAGAAGCTAGTTTGAGCACATGTCCTCTAGGATGGTTGTCCCCTCCACTTGGTTGATCTTGTCAACTTCCACCAATTCAATACTTAAAACATAAGGTAAAATTGTGGGTGTTTGATTAGTTTGCAACCGTTTGAAATACAATGTACAAGTAGCACAAAGGCTAGTATATTCCCTATGTAAGGCTCCCACCCAAATAATGATCAGTTCCAAAAAGTCTCTTTTCCTAACACCAAGGAAACCAAGAGATAGCTAGGTTCTAATACTAGATGAAAGGAATCTAGAAAAAATAGAACACTTCCTACACTAATCTTCAAAGGAGAGATGAAATGTAAACTGATATTTGACAATTTTAGAAAGATTAAACACAAATGAAATAATGTGCAACCACATGGAATAGATAAAACACAATGATTTACTCTAGGAAAACCCTTTTGGGGAAAAAATGTCATAACAAAAGGAGCCTCAATGTATTATTCAGTCACAAAGACTAAATGCTTACAATACACACCCTTGGACATCACACTAACTCTATCTAGCAAAAATTCAACAACATAACCCCTTATAAAATTATGTATACTACATCTCCATCCACTAACTCAACTATATAGAATCTAAATGAACTAGGAAACCATCAAATGGTAAATGAGAAACCAAGGAAAAAGCCACCAAGGGAAATGACATCCAAAATTCCAAGTCAAAATTCCATTGCCCCATTCCAAGATGGGCATGAATACTATTTTTAGAATGTGCTCATATGTGTCATAACCTCCTAACCAAATTGAGATCCATTATCTCTATTCAAAGATGCTTTATGATGCATCATTCTTACACATCATAAGTTGGTCAAAAATCATAGTCCATTATGTAACATCCCTCTTACATGCTCTTATGCATATCATAAGATTGCCATAGAATCTTTTACATCTTATAATGCCATTGATGCTCTTACATATCTTACATGAAATTTGATATTCTTACGCAAATTATGGTCTACTTATCTTCAACATGGTGTAAAAATTTGAAGCAACACATGCAATAAGGGTCTTTACCTAGTTGCCTTGTGCTAAGAAGCTAGATTGAGCACATCCTCTGGAATGGTTGTCCCCTCCACCTGGTGGATCTTGTCAACTTCCACCAATTCAATACTCAAAACATAAGGAAAAATTATGGGCATTTGATTAGTCTACACCCCTTTGAAATGCAATGTACAATTGTGGCTGGAGGCATGGAAAAAAAAACTTCTGAGAACTTGGAGACTGTTAGCGTGAAAAGTTACATTATCTATCTAGTTAGCTTTTAGCATGTCTAGGAGATTAATATTCACACTTGATTAAGTCCAACTTTGGACTTCTTACCTTTTTGTCTCACCTGATTTGGTGAAGACATGTGTTCTCACCTTTATGAGATAGCTAATTCATGCAAACTTGCCACTTGCTCAAACATGTGTCATTTGAGTAGACAAGTGTTGCACCTTTGGAGGGTTGCTCAATCATTGTGTATGAGCTTCTCACTCACTGTTGCTTGCCTATTTAAGCAAGGCTCTATGTACATAATTTTCATCTTTTGGCAATGTAATTTGGCATATTGTGTAGAAAAAAGCTTTGTGGTTGTTTTGTTGCTTGTTGATCCTCGCCTTGCCCAACATAGTATCAGATCATTTCTTGCAAAATCCTACCTGTTATAGTAGATCTTGAACTTAGCCAAGTCTAAAAATCCTTGTAGAGCTAGGAATGTTTTGTCGAAAAAGCAATTTTTTTAAAAAAAATCTCACTTTGGGCAAGATTTCTTGGTAAAATTTTTGTTTTTTGACCAAATTTGGTCATTTTGCGGCAAAACTTCCAAGAAAAATTTGAGTTTTTTTGGCCTCGCAGCCTCTTTGAGCTCCATCTAGGGTTTAACATCAGTCTTTTGGTCATGGGAAATCTAGGTTGTCTCAACTCATTGGAATGGTGTTTTTGTGTTCATGGTAGTCACCATTGTTGCTCTGACTATTGAGTTTTTCATGAGGGTTTTATTTATTTGGATAGGGCCATCATAGTGATTTGTTTTTTTGTAAATAGAAAAAGGTGTAGAGGCACCCATAGATTAAAGATAATAAAAACATTACAGATAAAGAGGCCAAAGCCAAGTTCTAGTAACCAAATGTAAGTACAAAAGAAGCCCTTGAACAGAGTTGATAAATCAAAATTAAACAATAAAAGTCCCCCTTATACAAGGGGATGCTTTTACCATTAAACGCCACCACCGATCATGAGAGAAAAAGGACAAAAACTACCCTGCACAGCCAAAAACAAGGAAATAAACAGGCAGCATTGCTGAGAGACCACCAGGGAATGGACAGAAAAGTAGAACTATCAAAACAACAAACCCCACCAAAAATTGAAACGTCTACCACCTCCAACACCAGAACCAAAAATAAACACAGCCCAACACCCCCCCTCACGCCGCTGCCGAGGTTGTAGGAAGGTTCTGATCATCTAGCTAAACAACCACAGCTGGTAGAAAACCTTCTTCAGGGTCCTCCAATGCATACTGGGGCATTCGCGGAGCTAAATCGGGGGAGTGAATCCTAAGGAAACAGATGGCCGAAAACACATCCTTAATTCTGGTATCTTTTTTCTTAGTAATGAGGAAATAATGCGACTGCAGTACACCATCAATTTCATCGCTACACAAAGATTTATTACTATTTTGCAAAGCCCGGTAGATGGCTTGCTAAGAGGAGAACGTGCGCAGAGAGGTGAGATTAAAGAGTCCTCCAATTAGGGCATCACCCTGATCCATGCTGTAAGCAGCCACCGCCATTTCCCACCTCTCAACCGTGTAAATGTTTTTGTAGAACAACCCTGCAGCTAAAGAATGCACAAACACACCATCCACTACTAGATCCATAATATTGGACAGGAGCTAGGAGACCACATCTGAGTAGTTTAAAACTTGGCCTTCATAACCTCTTATCCAAGCATGCCCAACGATGTTCTTGACTGCAAACTGTATTAGAGTGCAGTCCCAGTAAAGCAGCGTCATCAAATTTGCCGATTTGACCCTACCCCTAATCTCTGGTTCCTAGTCTAGAGCTGGGAAAAAAACCTTTGATTGAGATGTGTGTCGGCCATGGGAGCCTATCACTGAGGAGAGAGGGAAACTGAAATAGAAAACCTGCAAAGAAACAGTCCCTACAGAAAGAAACAAAGAAACAAGGAGAAGGTAGCTTAAAATAGAAATCATCTTCCTTTATCACATCAAACAGCCCATAAGTAGATGAAAACAAGCAAGTAGGCAAAGGACAACGGTGACATCATGAAGTCAGAAGACACCAACAAAAGGATTGGGAGGCCATCTCGGGAAAAAGTCCATCAGAAGGAACTTACCACGCGTCCTCAACAGGGTGTTCCCGTTCTACGAGCTAAAGCCGTCATGGAATAATAGAGCCCTTATTTAAAAAAACTATTAAGACATGTCACCTCACTTTAAAAAATTTAAAATGAAGGATTCGCAATCCCAAACTATCCACCCAACTTGAGGAAAAACACATAAAAGTCTCGGATCACTGAATGTTGAAAACAACTACTTACTCCTCTTCCACAGACTTGTCAGAGGCTGATGGTAAAGAGTTATACAACAAATAAATAAGGGGATGGATCATGTCAGAGGATCATTGCCAGACCAAACCAATTTCAAAATGGGCAAAAAATGTCACATCTTCCGTCTCACCCAACAAGGGATTTGACAAGGTGAATAATTGGAATCCCAACTTGTGTCCTCCATCTTTCTGTCATAGCGGATGTTTGAAATCCATCCATTTTTCTTGTGGGCAAGAACTAAGACAACTGAGACATGAAAGCCAATCTGTCTATCATTTAAGGCAAAGTGGAAGTTGATAGAAATTTAAATTAGCTAGAAAACGGTAGCGGGCTGCGTCAAAATCAAACCAAATGAATGTCTGACACTTCTTCCATCTCCTTTGCGATGAGGTTTGATAGATTTGTTTGGTCTTTTTCTATAGATATAGAACAGATGCATTCTCTTGACCAACGGCTAGGTTAGCTAGCAAGTCCGCCACCTTATTGCCTTCCCTTAGCATGTGGGAAATGAGATAATTATCCAATTTATTCAGGAGGGTGACGGCCTGTTGGAGAATATAATTAAGCTTCCAGTTGTCCATTCCTTTTCCTTTGATGGCATTAATGACTATCATAGTGATTTGTTGTTCCACATTTGGTTGACATTATCACAAGAGGTCACTGTCACCAAAGATTTGACCCTTGTTCCATTCACTCTCAGTGTTTTTCAAGTGGATTAACCTTTTTCTAGCTGCAGGTTTGCTGTGTTCTTTTACAAGACGGTAGATGGTTTCTTTGGCTGACTCGGCCTATTCTCCCACAGTCCATTACCAGTCTTGGGTTGTAGATTTCCTCCAGTCGCCATCTTCAATTCACGGGTCGAGGCATTGCTAAAGATTTGGGGTCATCATTTTTTCTTTAGATCTACTCGCGGTCTCCCACCTGTAACGGTCGTCATTCAAGCTTGGTGATTGTAGTTTCAAATCCATAAACGGCCCATGATAGAGTTACCCTACTATGACCTGGTCGCCTCTCTCACACGCAGGTTGCGGTTGGCACAAATTCGAGGATTTGTTTGTTTATTTTTTTGCAGGTCATTTATTGTGTGAAGCTTGTTTGAATAGTCTTGTTTGGACTTCTACACCCCATGAATAGGTCAACTCGACTAGCATCAATGATTTGAGGTCACAGAGCATTCAAAGGATCAGCCACTTAATCTTTGTCGTTAGTTTCAACTTTTATGGTTTAAATGTTATGATTGGTTACACTCAAATAGTTTGTTATAACAACGAATGCTTCTTGTAAGTTTTTTAGCATTCTATGTAACATTAATATTTAATATTACACTCTTTGTAAGAATTAAAAATTTTTAACCTCTAATGGCTTGTGTAAGACATGAATGTAACAGTTTTTGTACCTACTAGTGGTTAACAACAACCTATAGATAACATTCTATGCTAAGCAATCATCTAGAGAAAGTTGAAATTTCTAAAAGAAACTGCCTCAAAAAACCCCAATCTTGCATAGGTTTATGCAAAGAGGGGCTTTTTTTTTCATTTTGTCATAACTTTCACCCACGGAGGCAAAATTGGGCATATTTATAGTTGACGTAAATTTGGTGCAGGGGCTGCCGACAAAGCTGCGTCGAGACGATTTGGGAATTGTCCCATTTTTTTCAAAAAAAATTCCTTCTTTGTACAACTAGTTAAACAACTTGAAAAACAATTGTATGTTTTGATTGGCAACTCAAAATTGAGTGCCATTTTTTAGAAAGTGAATATTTTTTCGAGAGTAATCTATTGGAAATGATTTCACACTATTGTTATAAAGTGTGTTTTTTCATTCCAATTAGACTTGTTTAATGCACTATCATTATAAAGTGTCAAAATTCAGGGGGGGGATAAAAATATTGAGTCATAGGGGGGTATCGAGTGTTGTGTCTTGTGTGCACTTCCATTTCTCCCTCAACATTTCTTTCCACATCTTAAAACAAATTTGTAAACAATCTAAGTAAAACATGGAGCCAAATCATCCTATCAAACCTCTAACACCTTTTAAGTATCATGATTGGAAACTCAATTTATTCAACTTATGCTAAAGGATAAAGGGTTATATAGAGTGACTATGGGCACAGAAAAAAGAGCCAAATACTATCAAAGATAAAGAAAAATGGTTCAATAAATGTGATGAAGCCTTCGGGTTCGTATGTCTAAATCTAGCTCCTAAACTTTTGTTCCATGTTGAAACCTTGGAAACACCCCAATGAGGTATGGCTAGCCTTAGAAAAACTCTTTGGGAAGGTTGATGAATTAAAAATTCATGAGTTAGAAAATGAACTCGTCAGTTTGAGCCCCAGAGATTTTGATACCTTAGAAGATTATTTCACAAAGTTCAAATCATTGAAGTCAGATAGATAAAAAAAAAGATCAACTCATACTTTTTATGCTTTCTAAACTAGGTCCTGAATATTCTATCTTTGTATCTTCTTTTTATACCACCAGAAAGGCTTTTGGTGCTTCATGGAAAATGCCTACTTTAGATGAATTCATTGTTGACTTAATAAGGGAACAGGATAAATTGATACAACTGGGTACCATGAAGAATTACAAAACACATGTCCTTGTTGCTAGAAATTGGAAAAATAACAAAAGAGAAAAAGAAAAGGACAAAGAAATCAATAAAGATAAGAAAGCTGAGTCTTCAAATCAAACACTCAAAGGTTTTCAAATCAAGGCAAAGAAAAAGCTAAGTGTACATATTGCAGTAAAATTGGGCACACTGAGCAGAAATGTTTGAAGAAGAAGATCAATCATCTTACTAATCTTCTTGACAAGCATATTATAAAGGATCTTGAATCTAATCAAGAGTCATCACCAATACTGGAGAAACATTTAGGGGCCATACTCTTTTTGCATCTTCAGTCTCTAAGTTTAGATCATGGATTCCTAATTCTAGAACCTGATATCATTGCCATCATCACCTGTTGCTACATCAAAATTTAGAGTTACTTCACAAAAGTCTTCCATAGATTCTTCACAATAGGATTATCACCTTCGGGTATTTTGTATAGTGTCTAGTACACTTTCTTGTTTTCTCTCTTTTTGGAGGAATTTTTTTTAGGTTTAGCATGTCTAGGAGATTAATATTCACACTTGATTAAGTCCAACTTTGGGCTTCTTACCTTTTTGTCTCACCTCATGTGGTGAAGACATGTATTATCACCTTTGTGAAACACCTAATTCATGCAAACTTGCCACTTGCTCATACATGTGTCATTTGAGTAGACGCATTTCAAGGGTTACTCAATCATTATGTATGAGCTTCTCACTCCCACTTGTTTGCCTATTTAAGCAAGGCTCTATGTACATAATTTTCATCTTTTTGGCAATGTAATTTCGCATATTGTGTAAAAAATAACTTTGTGGTTGTTTTCTTACTTTTTGATCCTCGCCTTTCCCAACAAGACTACTTTTGGTGAGATACTTGCAAACCTTTCAGGGAAAATCTGCAACCACCTATCCATTATTTTGGAATACTTAGGTCCATCCTCCCTATTCTTCAAATAAAATTTCTTAAATCTCTTAATAAAAAATTGTGAGATTATCCATAATGCTTCAGCCTAACATTCCACAATAATTTAAAACATGTACAATAAGAAAAAAAAAAACATTCTCAAAAAATACATAATAATTCTTAAAAAAAAAAACATTCTCAAAATTGAAAAAAATCTAATAATTCTTAAGAGGGAAGAGTTAACTCACCCATTCTCTTATTTCCAAATTCCCTTGGGGACTGGTAAACCTACTTTCTTGATTGGCCAAATTGGAATTGGCGTGAAATTTCCTCAAAAACTTTGAAGCATCCGAACAAGGCGTCGTAGCATGGTGGTTTGAATTGTTTAGTCAAAATTAATTTCTTAAGATAGATAAGCGACAACACGGTAAGTTTTAGCAATTTCTCGTAAATAAAAGGTTAAAAAAATATACGGCGTGACTTTGTGTAGCGAGAAAGGCGCCCAAGAGTGCTTGGCACATGGTAGAAGATGCAGTCAAAGAAACAGTATTAAAAAATCAACATAAACAGTATTAAATAATCAACATAAACAGTATTAAAAAATCAATAAACAACACGACAATGTGCAGACTGTTCAGCGTGGGAGTTGGGGTGAACCAACGTTTGAGTACTTAGCACTGGACTTGATTGAACTCTACCGACCACACTGTTCAGATTCTCACAATCCAATTAATTCACATCGAAGAAGTTTCCGCCATTATCATCATCTCTATTCCTCGATGTGACTTAATTTGAGTTCAACGCAACAAGTTGGATGAAGAAGACTAGTATTCTTCAGATTCACATCGAAGAAGTTTCCACCATTATCATCATCTCTATTCCTCGATGTGACTTTTTCCAAACGCGGTAGCTCCGCGGCTATTGCTTTTGCAGCGAAGGAGCCCATGTTGATTCTTTGTTTTGAGGAAATTCAAGTCTGCCGCTGGTGATGGTTAAAAAAAACGTTGTAGCAGAAAACCTTTGTTAAGCTAATTTTCTTTTCAACGATACTCTAATGGCTATTGCTACCCTAAGAACAGTTGCCGTTTATGTGATATTGCATTTTTTCGTATTGGAAATTTCAGCTCTCGAAGCGAAAAATGTCCAAGTTAGCTTTGAATTGAATGCTTCCACTACAGATCGTGTTGTGTTTGATGCAGATGCTCATTTTGTGTTTGATGAAGATGCTCAATTTGTATTACAATTAACAAATAGCAGCAGGGGTTTTGATGTTCAAGGAAGTGCAGGGAGAGCGGCTTATAATGAAACGATTCCTTTATGGGACGCTTCTACTAAAGAGGTTGCCAACTTCACCACACATTTTCAATTCCAAATCAACTGGCCTAACATAAGCACTAGAGATTTGGGTGGGGATGGGCTTGCATTTTTCATGGCGCCTATAGAATCTGGTTACAAGGTAGCATTCAGAGGAAAGGGCGGATATCTTGGCCTTTTAAACGCCGAGAATAACGGCAAGTCATCCAACAAACTTCTAGCTGTTGAATTCGACACATTTAATACTCCAGAGTGGGATGCAGACGGTAATCACGTCGGAATTGATGTCAACAACATGAAGTCTATAGCCACTTGTCCTCTAGGTGAGAGATTGAGTGGCGGTGAAATATGGGACGCTCGGATAGATTACCGCGGCCGAGAAAATGTGTTGAAAGTTTTTGTTTCATGCAGATGCAACGGCGAAGGACCATGGAACTTGTCACATGGAATAGATTTGACACAATATCTTCCGGAAGATATTGTGGTGGGATTTTCCGCTGCAACAAGCACGTCAAGTGAGATTCACCGAGTGATTTCTTGGAACTTCACCAGCACAATTTCTAGATCTTTCAAGGGTGGAGGGAAAAGGGAATTCTCGTGGAAAGTAGCTATAGCAATCGGTTTTGCCGGTTTGGTTACAGCTAATTTGATCTCCTTTATCATCTATTATAAAATACGAAGCAGACCAAAATCAGACAGCATGGAGGCGGATATAGATCTGGTGTTAGATCATGTTCCCCGTAAGTTTAAGTATGGTGAGCTCAGCGAGGGCACTAATAATTTCAGCGAAGCCTACAAGCTGGGGCAAGGAGGGTCTGGCGATGTGTACAAAGGCATTTTAGTGAAAACAGATGAGATTGTAGCAGTAAAACGCATATCAGCGGAATCAAAGCAAGGGAAAAAGGAATATCTTTCGGAAATAGGCACAATCACCCGTCTGAGGCATCGGAATTTGGTTCAGTTGTTGGGGTGGTGCCATGAAAAGACCCGACTTTTATTGGTCTACGAGTATATGCCCAATGGAAGTCTGAACAAATTCCTTTTCGAAGAAAGAAGAGGAGAGCTGGATTGGAGGCGCAGGTATAAAATTGCCTCCGACATAGCCTCTGCGCTACTTTACCTTCACGAGTTATGGGATGAATGTGTGGTACACAGAGACGTTAAATCCAGCAATGTTATGCTGGATTCTGAATTCAATGCGAAGCTGGGGGACTTCGGATTGGCACGCCTGGTGAAGCATAATCAATACTCTCAAACCTCCACTGTAGCAGGAACTTTCGGGTACCTGGCCCCTGAATGTGCATCAGGAGTTTCCAGCGCAGAATCAGACGTCTTCAGTTTTGGGGCCGTTGCTTTGGAAATTGCCTGCGGAAGGCGTGCCATTGATCCCAGCCTGGGAACATCAACGATACGCCTTGTGGAGTGGGTGTGGGATTTATATGGGCAAGGAAGATTGTTTGATGCAGTCGACAGCAGTTTAAATGGAGAGTTCGATACGGAAGAAATGGAGATGTTGATTGTGATAGGATTATGGTGTTCGTATCCAGATCCTTTAACCAGACCCACAATGAGGCAAGTAATCCAGCTCTTAAACTTTGAAGGGCAGCTGCCTCGTCTTCCACCCACGCTGCCTGTGGCAGGAGGAGGCTTTTGCTCTGACACGGCTTCTACATCAGATTTTCGTCCACCAGCTGGCGCTAATTCGCAGGAGATGAGAGAGTTTACAAGCTCTGCAGCGTCTTCTTCCACCCTGGTGTCTGCCAGATGATCAATATGGCACCAACCAATTCAAGCATGTAACAGAAAGGTTTTCCTCAACACTAGTGTTAAATTCTCAAGTTAGATAGTTGGCCTTTTCTTTTAAGAATTAGTTATGTATTTGATTTGGGATAGTTGGGCTACTGTAATTTCTTCTTTCCTAACAAATGCTAAATGGTTTCTAGTGTCGGATGGTTTCTAAATAAGTAGATTTTTAAATTGTGAGTCTTGGCTTTCCATAAGTGGTTTCTAATAAGGTTGTTCTAAAGGAGCTTGTATTAGTCTCATGATTATGCTTGTAAGAGTTTGTATTGGTTTCATGTTGATCTTAGTCTCATGATTATGCTTGTAAGAGCTTGTAGAGCTTGCATTAGTCTCATGATTATAGTTGTATTTTAATAAAGGGCATATGACACTGCTGATCTTTGATGGATAATGTCATTTATCTTGTTCCAGAATCTATTGAAACTCTGAATCTTTTTACACAATTGCAGAGGCTTGTCAGTAATAATGCTTGACAGCAGCAATGCCTATTGGGTTTATTAATGTCGTAATGGTCTTTTTTTTATTTTGTTGTATGTAATAAGTAATGCAGCTGGGATATTTGTGAATATTGTTGTGTGCCATATTGATCATCTCTAATTTGAACCTCTATATAATAGATGTCTTACATCTTCTTCTATCAAAACAATTTAAGATTTTTATATAATTATTTGTTTTGTGATCAGCGATCACCATTGTTGTCTTGTTTACCTTTGCTTACCTTTGCTTACCTTCATCTATATCAGAGCCAGTCATCTGAATGAGAGATCTTGAGTTCTTATGATTTGTGTTGAGCTGTCTTAAAAAATTTGTTTTACTTAGATTAAGCTTCCCCTCATTTATTTATTTTTTAAGTTAAAAGACATTAAAAGATTTTATGTTTTATCTTCCCACGTGGAGGATCTACTTTTACTGCCATTTAAATTCCCTTTTGAACTCAAGCAATGATACAAGTGGGACTCCTACCTGCTACTGCAACACATAAACTCACAATACAAAATACAAACACAAATGATGTATGCACTGTGAAGATGCCCTTCCTATGTTTAAAAAAAAAACCAAGCGCACAATGCTTTTTTCAAGCTTTTTTATGACCAATTAGTAAATCCAATCAAGTTAGGCAACCTCTTGAGATAATCCATTTGGGTTTGTGTGGTCCTATGGAAACACCTTCTTTAAATAAATCAAAGTATTTTCTAACCTTCATTAATGATTACTCAAAAAAACTTGGATATATTTCTTAGCTACAAAACCAAAAGTGTAAATAGCAAATTTGTAGAATTTGGTAAATAAGGTTGAAAAACAAAGTGGTAAGTATATTAAAGTGATAAGGTCAAATAATGGAGGTGAGTGCAAATCAAATCAGTTTCTAGATTTTTATAGAAATCATTGAATCAAGAGAGAGTTCACTACTTCCTACACTCCACACCAAAATGGGGTTGTTGAAAGGACGAATAAGACCATTGTTGAAATGATAAGGAGTATGATGAAAGAGAATAAATTTGGATAAAAGTTTTTGGGTAGAAGCAATATGCATAACACTATATTTTTCAATAGGAGTCCTACAAAGTAGTTAAGGGAATGAATCTTGAATGAGCAAGGTGTGATATTATACCAAGTGTTGATCATTTGAGAGTATTTGAGTGTGCTTCTTATGCACACATACCAAAGGAGAAAAGGTCTAAGCTAGATGATAATGGCCTAAAATATATTTTTATTGGGTATGGATTAGAAAATAAAGCATACAAGTCATATGAACTAGTAGGAAAGAAGCTTCTTATAAGTAGAGATGTGGTATTTAATGAATCAATAGAATATAGAAAAGAAAATGAAATAAATGGAAAAGAGATAGTGATTGATGAAGTTAAATAAGATGATGATGAAGAAGAAAATCAACTTGAATCATCTAGTAAAGGAACAAGAAAGTATAAAATATCAAAGGAGGATAGAAAAGTATTATGTACATGTAGAAGTGAATGCATATAAACAAACTAAACTAAGTCTAACCTATTCTATTCTATTCACAACTACAAGAAACCTCAAGCTTAATCATAATGAAACTAGCTACTAAGGATGAAAATAAACATAAATTCTCACCCACAAGTTTCGTTGTTGCACTAAGCCATGGTGGTTGTGCTACAAGATTGGTTGTGATGAAATATTATTACATTGTTACTGCTCAACTCAATAGCATAACATTACATTCAAACTTGTTATGAAAATGGCTTGTGAAGGGTGCTACTTATAGATTTTTAGATGGGTGGATGGAGGGCTAGGATTTTCTTGCGAGATTAGGGGCTAAAATATTTTGAGAAGATGGGAGGCATGACAAGCCTCCAAGTGGCCCCATGTAAATAGTGGTCAAAGGGAGTTCCAAGATTCAAGGGGAATCAAGGGTGGAGACTTTCCTTGGATAAAGTGGATGGTGGGAGATTGAAAAGTAAACTTTTGGAGGGATGTGAAGATCTTGCCCATGCCCAAAGTACCAATTGTGTACAAATCAAGGCCATACCTTTGACCCAATGTACACTTTAGGAACTTGTGCAAGATTTATCTTGATTAATCATTTTTTGGAATGTGCAAATGATTATGGAAGCTTAATGATTTGATTTTGAGAAATAATGAAATTGGATAAAATAGGGAATTCATATCTTTGACCCCATGTACACTTTATGAACTTTGGCAAGATTTAGCTTGACTAATCATGTGTTGGAATGTGCAAATGATTATGGAAGCTTAGTGATTTGATTTAGACAACTAATGATTTTTTTATTTTTTTGAGATGGGATGAGATGAACTTAGATAAATAAATATTTGAATTTATTTATCTAAGGTTGGACTATAGATGAAGGCGTGATCAATTAAATAAAGTCTTGATTTATTTAATTAAAGCTCAAGTGAATAGTGAATGAATAGTGAATTCATTAATTAAATAATAAAAAATATTTAATTAATTTTAGAAGGAAAATTTGGATAATCAATTTTTTTTTTAAACAAAAGGGGTAAAAACTTTATTGAATACTAGAAAAGAGCATTACAAAGAAGGCAGGGAGCCAAAGGCTCCCAAGAAAATAAACAAAAGAACCAACATCAACCAGCATCATCACCCTCCATATCATCAATCAAGATCCTTTCCAAAACTTGATGGAACTCAAGGGATAATTGCCTCCAACCCTCAACCTTCCAACCAGCATCCTGTCCGAGGACCACTTAGCCAAACAATCAGCAACCTTATTCTATTCATGTAGAATGTGAACAAAGGAAACCCTCTCCAGCATCAAGCATACCTATAGAATCTAACTAACAATCAAAGCTAATTACCAGTTCACCGTAGTCACCTTCGTCTTAGTTAGAAAATTAACGACTTGTGAATCTAATTCACATATAATCTTATGCCAACCCAGAGCATAAGCACACTCAATAGCATGAAGAATCGCCAGCCCCTCCATAAAGTTGTTAGATTGCATTCCTTTATGAATAGAAAAAAAGAAAATGGCAGTCCCCATACAGTCTCTGCCCACACCACCAATGCTTGCAAGCCCCAGATTACCCCTAGAGGAGCCATCCATATTGATCTTCAAGTAATCCTATGGAGGAGACCTCCATCTCCCAACTCTTTGAACCTTCTTCTTCACTCACCTACGTCTTCTGACACAAGCAGAGGCTAAAGACAATCCATGTATACCCAGTCTATCTACAATCTATGCATTCTCCTTATCTAAGGGATACACCACATGACATTTAGCTTCCACCGTCTTCTTTATCATACCCATAATTTAATGCCAAACTTACTGAACCAATAACCTTGCTCCATGAAAAATCCTACAATTTCGCTCCAACCAAATCTGCCACAAAATAAAAGTAGGCCCGATACCCCAAACAATCTGAAGAAAATAAGTCAAAGTAGGAGGCCTACCCAAGCTAGTCCATAAATCAACTAGGGAGGAAGCATGAACACAAGGGTGTTTCCATACTCCCCACCAATAATGCCATAACTACAAGGATAAGGAGTAGTGGAAGAACAAGTGTGAAGAATCCTCCTCACTAGCGCTACACAACACACAAATAGAAGGGCCCTAGAAACCTCTCTTTTGCAGATTATCCCACGTGAAACATCTATTCTGATGTAGGAGCATCCCTGGTTCAAGAGCAATCTTGCATCAACCAAAAACATTTGCATTTCAGTTTGTTTGTAGTTCATTTTGTTTTCTTTTTCATTTTCTAGTACAGTTCAAGCAGTTAAGTTAGAAGTAGTTTCTGCATTTTGATCTAACATTCTACGTCAGTTACATTTTAGACCTTGCAGAGCTGGACTTAGCATCTACATGCTATTTCCTCCTACCCACCCCTAATGCCATTTGGTGGGGCCCTCCCATCCCCCAAGAACCATATAAGTTGGCCAAGCCCCCCCTTCATGGAGGTAGATGCCTAACTCCCCTCCCACCCCGGGTGGGTGGGTGCCCTTCTTTCATATTATTGTGGGTGGAAGGCGGGGGGGGGGGGGGGGAATTACATCATCTACATCATACCCATAATTCAGAGATACACACATCATTACTGGAAAGATATCGCTATCAGAAGATTAACTATTTTTTAGAATAGAGCATTCTGACAATCTCTGATAACCAGTTGAAGGAGAAACCTGTGGAAGTATTTCACGATCAGAGAAGCCTAATGACACATCATTCAATGATCTTTGGTTTGTGGTTGACCTTCTCCGAAGATCCACACATCATTCCATTCATTTTCTAGAGGTGTTCTATGCATTTAGGTCTGACCTATCCGTGTTTGCACGTTACAGCTCTTCATTAGAGTTTGTGATCTTCTTTGGCTGACGTGAAGGAATCTTATGATCTAGATATGATATATATTGATGTAATAGAGCTTTAGGAAGGGATTCATCAAGATGTGATTCACATAGAAGTACCTGACAGTTTAGATTTCTGCGAGGAGCTTCAAAGCTTTATCTTGCACATGTATGTAATTAGGCCTGTGAGCCCTAATTATAAGCTCGCATGTTGCTGGCTGATCTCTATTTGAGTTCTATCATAAACTGAATGATTGAATATGCATTTGTTCTATTTCTCTAAGTTGTTTCTGTTGTGTTTACTCTTGTTGCATGGTCTAGATTGTTCATTTTGTGAACCCTCCTACCATGACTACACCAAGCAGTATTAGAGCAGAAGTTTAAATCTTTCAGAGAGAATTGAGTGAAGTTGGTGAGGGAATTCCATAAGATGTTGTTATGGACAGATCACTGAATTGAGGCAGGTTACTATTGTTGCAACCAATTTTTGATTGAGAGGCAGTTACCACCTTGTATCCCGATCACTGAACTTGAGGTAGTTTGCACTTGATGCTAGGAAGAATGTTGCTGAGGAGAGTTGTTACTGCTGGAACAATGGCTAGTAGAATGGATGAGATGATGGAGATGATGAAAACAATGCCAATTTGTTTGGATGTTGTTAAAGAAGATAGGTGAAGAGGATTGACACCGAAACCTTATGTTGAAAGTGATGATGAAGAAGAATTTCAATGTGTTGAACAAACTGGCAAAACCCTAGGAGGTGATGAAGAAGAAGAATCAGATCAAGTAAAGATGTTGTGAGCTATTTCAAAGATTGGAAAGAGACCTAGAGTTGATGTGCCAAACTATACTGGTAATTTGAACTCGGAAGAATTGATTGACTGGATAAATGACATGGAAGAATACTTTGAATATGAGGAAATCAAAGATCTAGAGATGGTGAAATTTGCAAAGACAAAGTTGAAAGGACATGCTGCTATATGGTGGAAAGAAGTTCAGTTGGAAAGAAATAGAAGAGGAAAATAAGAGATTACAAAATGGGATAGGATGGTGACAAAATTGAAGAATCAGTTTATACCTGCTAACTATGAGTTAGAACTCTTGAAGAGATTGTAAAACCTGAGGCAAAAGGAGAAATCTGTGAAGGAGTACACTGAAGAATTCCATAAAATGATCATAAGGATAGGACATAGTGAAGCAAACAAGGAGAAAGTGGCTAGATACATCAATGAACTAAGATTGAACATTCAAGAAGAGCTAAGCTTGGTAAAGATGATATCTTTGGAAGAAGCATATCAGTTTTCCCTGAAAGTTGAAGAGAAGATGAATAAAAGACATGATCAAAGATAGAGAGGTAGAGGAGGTAAATTTCAGAGAAGTAGAACATTTTCTGGAGGAGATAGATCACATCCACAATAGAACAAGTTTGACAACCCATTTAAGAAGGATGACAGAGATAACAATGCTTACCGGAGAGATGACAAAAATTTTTACTAGAGAGGAAACCCTAGTGCATACCGGAATGAAGGAGACAGAAGAGAAGGAAGAGGATTTGATAAGAGAACATTCAAAGGTACTTGTTTCAATTGTGGAGGTGAAGGACATAGATCATTTGAATGTAATCAAGGTACTACAAGAAAGAGGACAAAAAATAGTGGAAGAGCAGCCTATCTAGAAGAAGAACCTATTGGATCATTGAGTTTTGTTCGCAAACCTAAGAAAGGAGAATCATTAGTGATGAGGAGAGCACTATTTCAAGTTAAAACAAATGAGGAACCACCGCAAAGGAAGAGTCTATTCAGAACAAGATGCAAATCAGGAGGTAAGTGTTGCAAAGTTGTGATTGATAGTTGGAGTTCAGATAACCTAGTTTCAGAGGAAATGGTGACTAAGCTGAAGTTGGAAAGATTGAAACACCCTAAGCTCTATCAGATAGCATGGATTCAGGATGATCATAAGGTATTGGTGAGTGAACATTGTTTGGTGAAATTTCATATTGGGTGTTAATTATGATGAAGTCTTGTGTGATATTATGCCTATGGTTGTTTGTCATATCTTGTTGGGTAGACTTTGGCAGTATGATAGAAAAGATATACATGATGCGAGAAAGAATACATACACTATAACAACAAATGGAAAGAGAATTACTTTGATTCCTTTGGAGGATGATCCTAAGAGTGAAGTATGTGGGAATGCTAGAATCTTCTTGGTAGATGGAAGGAAATTTCTTGATGGTTTGAGACATGAGAATATGTGTTATGCCTTGATTCCTAAGAAGCCTAAAATGTTGAAGGAGACTGAAGAGACACAACCGGAGGAGATAAGAGAGTTTCTGATAGAGTATGAAGACATTATCTCAGATAATGTACCTGAAGGATTTCCACCTATAAGGAGTATCAATCATCACATGGACCTTATACCGGGAGCAAGTTTACCTAGCAAAGTAGCACATAGAATGACATCGGCAGAGAATGAAGAATTGAATAGACTAATATAGGAGCTATTGAGGAAAGGTTTAATTAGAGAAAGTTTGAGTCCTTGTGCAGTACCTGCAGTGCTAACACTGAAGAAGGATAGAGAATGGAGAATGTGTACTGACTCTAGAGCAATAAACAAGATCACAGTTAAGTATAGATTTCCTTTACCTAGGATGGATGATATCATGGATTGTTTGAGTGGAGCAAGATATTTCACAAAGATAGACTTGAAGAGTGGATACCATTAGATCATAATCAGAGAAGGTGATGAATGGAAGATTGCTTTCAAGACAAATGAAGGATTGTATGAATGGTTGGTGATGCCTTTTGGATTGACAAATGCCCTGAGTACTTTCATGAGATTGATGAATGAAGTTTTGAAGAAATTCTTGGGTAAGCTTGTGATTGTATATTTAGATGATATTCTAATTTTTAGTAGGACAAAAGAGAAACATTTGTGGCATATTAGACAAGTTTTGTAGAGACTGAGAGAAGAGAAATTGCTGATAAACATCAAGAAGTGTAGCTTCATGAAAGAAGAGTTTGTATATTTGGGATTTGTGATTTCTATGGAAGGATTGAAGATGGACCCTGAAAAAGTAAGAGCAATTATTGAATGGCCTACACTGAAGAGCATTAGAGAAGTTAGATCATTTCATGGATTGGCTAGTTTCTACTGGAAGTTCATCAAAAAATTTAGTTCAGTTTGTAACCCTATGACAGAGACAATGAGAGGTGACCGAAAAGATTTCAAGTGGACATCTGGAGTAGATAAAAGTTGAGTTGTTGAAGCAAAAGGTGAAAGAACAACCTGTTTTGACATTACTGGATTTCAATAAGGTATTTCAAGTTGCTTGTGATGCTAGTGGAAATGTAATTGGAGCAGTGTTAAGTCAAGAGGGTAGACCAGTAGCATATTTCAGTGAGAAGTTGAATGATGCAAGGAGAAGATATTTAGATTATGATCAAAAGTTCTATACCATAATTCAAGCTTTGAAGAAGTGGAGACATTACTTGTTACCTAAGGAGTTTGTGTTGTATACAAATCACCAAGCTTTGCAATATTTGAACAGTCAAAGTAAGTTGAATCAGAGACATATGAGATCGGTAGAGTTCATGTAGAGTTATACCTTTGTGTTGAAACATAGAAGTGGATAATCAAATAAAGTTGCTGATGCATTGAGTAGGAGAAGAAACTTGTTGACAGAGATGAAAATTGAAGTATTGGGTTTTGACGAATTGAAGAACATGTATGAGGGAGACACCGATTTTGTAGAACCTTGGAAAGCATGTAAGGAACCTGTTGTGATAGATAGGAGTAAGTGGTTGGACTATTTCATTCAAGAAGATATGTTGTTCAAAGGAATTCAGTTGTGCATACCTACAATCTCAATGAGAGCTAACTTGATCAAGGAGAAGCATAGTGGTGGATTTACCCAGAATTGCTAAAGATCAAGAAGAGATTTGTTTGATTTCAAAGATTGAACCAAAATAATAAGTGAAGCATGCAACGATGAAAACTAGGTAAAAGAAATGGAAGAAGAATTAATGCAGATTGAAAAGAATCACACTTGGGATCTTGTTTCTAGACCCGAGAACAAAAATGTGATTGGGCCTAAATGGGTCTTCCGGAACAAACTAAATGAAGATGGTGAAGTTGTAAGAAACAAATCAAGGTTAGTGTGCAAAGGATATTCTCAAGTGGAAGGCATTAATTTTGAAGAAACTTTTTCTTTGGTGGCAAGAATAGAGGCAGTCAGATTATTTCTTGCATTTGCTGCTTATATAGATTTCAAGGTCTATTAGATGGATGTCAAGTCAACATTCCTAAATGGAGAACTAGAAGAAGTCTATATTGAGAAACTAGAAGGTTTTCAATTGTCTGATCAAAAAGATATGGTTTGCAAGTTGAAGAAAGTATTATATGGACTCAAACAAGCCCCAAGAGCCTGGTATGCAAGATTAGATAAGTATCTGTTAAATCTAGGATATAACAAAGGAACTGCTGACAATAATCTTTACTTCAAGATTGATCATGAGAACATTCTGATTGTTGAAGTATTTGTTGATGATATCATTTTTGGTGGAAATGAGAGCATGTGCAAAACATTTGTTGATCAGATGTAAAGTGAATTTGAGATGTCCATGTTTGGTGAGATGAATTTCTTCTTAGGTCTACAAATCACCTAGTCAAATAAAGGTATCTTCATATCTCAGTCCAAGTATGTGAGATAATTGTTGAAGAAGTTTGGAATGGAAGACTCAAAGCTAGTAGGTACACCTATGGTAACTGGATGCAAGTTGAGTAAAGATGACGACTCCCCTAAGGCAAATCAAAAAAGGTATAGATCAATGATTGGAGGACTGCTCTATCTGACTTAGACTAGACCTGATATCATGAATGTAGTTGGACTTGTTGCTAGATTCCAAGATGATCCTAAAGAATCCCATGTTGTAGCAGTCAAGAGAATTTTTAGATATCTCAAAGGGACAATTGATTATGGATTATGGTATCCAAAGGATAATGACTTCACTCTATGTGCATATACAAATGTTGATTGGGCAGGAGATGTGGATGACAAGAAAAACACTAGTGGTGGTGCATTCTTCTTGGGAAGTAGATTGGTTTCTTGGTTGAGCAAAAAGCAGGAGGCAATTTCCCTATCTACAATAGAGGCATAGTATATAGTAGTAGCAAACAATTGTACTCAAGTTCTGTGGATGAAGCAAATGTTGAAGGACATTAGAATTATGTTTGAGAAGCCTATCACAATCTTCTATGATAATTCAAGTGCAATAAATATCTCAAAGAATTCAGTGTTGCATTCAAAGACAAAGAATATATCCATCAAGTTTCATTTCTTGAGAGAGAAGGTAAATGAGAATGAATTCAAGTTGGAGTTTGTGTCTTCAAAGGATCAGATTGTGGATATTTTCACTAAGCCTCTTCCCAAGGATACTTTTGAGTATCTCAGAGAGAAGTTAGGGGTTATTACCCCTCTTGATCATAACTAAGATGCACTAAGGTGTATCAGTCTGGTGGAATTCACAGTTATATCTTGTGATCCAGATTGATGTTAAAGAGATACTACTTAGGTGGAGTAGTCAGTATAAAAATTTTGGGATCAGTCTGAAACAAAAAGGGAGAAAAGATTGCAAACATGAGCCCTTTTCCATTGATGTCAAAGGGGGAGAGAAGTTCATGTGAAAAATTAGTTGTTGATGAAAGGAGGAGCAGTGAAGAAAGTGATTACAGAAGTGATAAGAGAAAGGGGGAGAAGGTCTTGCTGGTCAAATTAGTTTTTCACATCATATGTTGCCATCAATGACAAAGGAGGAGATTGTTGCAAATATGTGCCTAACCCATGTTGTCATTGATGTCAACATATCCGTGTTGCCATTGGTGTCAATTGTATCATATTTTGTTGCATATATAGAAGACTGGATTGTTGAGGATATTAAGAAAATTAATGAGGATCAATGTATGCAGACCATATGGCTGAGTAAATGATTGTCTGAAGAAGCTCCAGTTATGTTTTGAAGGGTTTGCATGAAGATTTGAAGAAGCTATGGCCATCTGAGTTGAACTAGTTATACAGTGTTCAGAAGAGATAAAGTGACAGGAAGAGGTCTGGATTGTTCCAGATATGTCAAATGATGATCTACAGATCTAGAGGCATGTTTGGGAAGTCAGTGTGTATCATCCATTCAAGTGGTTTGGGGTTTGGAGGTCCGCAAGCAATCTTTCTAATGTGACAGTCATGGCAGATAGTGTTCTTGAGGTTTTAGAGGAAGATGCAAGTGATTCTGATGATTCAGAGGAGTGCAGATGTTTTTTTTTTAATTCAATGTGCTTGTGGAGGTATCTGGATTGTGTGACTGCTATGTTGGAGGTCCGCATTGAAGTTTGAGCTCTTGGTATTGTTCTTCCCAGTCTTGCCCGACTGGATGATTCAAGTATGTTGCAGATGATCTAAGAGCAATTCTCTAGAGTGCGGCGTGTTGTTGGCGGTAGATTCAAGTCTCAGCTATGTTTGGCCAATAGTATAGTGATTCGTATTAAGTCAATTTGACCTTGATGTTTATTCTAAGGTTGATGAAACATATAAAGGTGTGTAGTTGAAGTGTGGAAAATTATCCTTGTGCGAAAATAATAAAATCTGAATAAAGGATCAAAGGCAAAGCAGAGTAGAGGATAAGAAGAATAACAAGAGATGTTAAGGATGAAGAATTAGAGAAGAAGTATGTGGGGCAGAGTAGAACTTTTATAAGCATTCAATGTAACTGAACCACGCATGAAGTAGATGCTATTTATCAATTAATTCTTTCTATACTAAACATAAATTCTATAGGCAGTGAGCCTCTCTTGAGTAGTGAGCTCTAGGTAGTGAGCCTGAAGGCATGTGCCTTCTCTTTTCTTCTAAGTACTTTTAACAAGGTAAGAATCCTTTAGGTTAACCCCCACTGTGGTTTTCACTTAAACAGGTTTCCACATAAAAATTTGAGTGTCATGTGTGCTTAATTTATTTCTGCTCTTGTGTTGTTGATTCATTCTTTAATGTTTATCTAATTGAAAGTTGTTAAAGAAGATTAAAAGTAGAAAAGATTAAATATCTGGGACAATTGATTCACCCCCCCTCTCAGTTGTTCAGACTAATTCCAACAATGACAACACCGATTATGCACATACTTGCAATAATCTCCCCCTTTGTCATTGATGGAAACATGTGATGTGAAAAACTGCAACAACCATCAAGACAAGATTCTCCCCCTATCTCTTTTCACATCTGCACTCTTTCCTTCTGAGTTTTTCACATGATTTCTCTCCCCCTTTGACATCAATGGCAAAGGGCACATACTTGCACTCTTCTGCTCTAATCCAATCTCTCTTCTGAACTCTCTAACTACCCCCCTAAGAAGTAGCCCTAAAAGCATCAATCTGGATCTGAAGAAGGAACTCTAAGCACCACTGGAGTGATGCACTCTTATGCATCTTACTTTAGAGCAAGAGGGGTAATAACCCCTAACTTTTCTCTGAGATACTCAAAAGTATCCTTAGGTAGAGGTTTGGTGAAATTGTTTGTAATCTGGTCTTCTGTTGATACATATTCTAACTTGACTTCATTCTTTGTCACTTTTTCCCTCAGAAAAGTGATATCTTATGGATATGTGCTTTGTCCTTAAATGCATTATTGGATTCTTTGATATGTTTATGGCACTTGTATTGTCACAGAAGATTGCAATTAGATCTTCATACACAACTCTAACGTCCTTCAATGTATGCTTCATCCACAACACTTGAGTACAACTACATGTTGCTGCAATATATTATGTTTTTGTAGTGGACAGAGATATTGAATCTTATTTCTTGCTTATCCAAGATACCATCCTTTTTTCCAAAAGGAATGCACCTCCACTTGTACTTTTTCTGTCATCTACATCTTTGGTCCAATCTGCATCAGTGTATGCACTAAGAGTGAAATCGTTGTCCTTTGGATACCACAAGCCATAATCCTTTGTGCCTTTCAAATATCTCAGAATTCTCTTGACTACCATCACATGTGTCTCCTTAGGCTCTGCTTGAAATCTTGCCATAAGACAAACTGCGTGCATTATGTCAGGTTTGGTTTGAGTCAGATAAAGTAATCCTTTAATCATAGATCTATACCTTTTTTAATCTACCATAGGTGAATCATCATTTTTTCTCAAATTACAACAATTATCATGGGAGTATTTACCAGTTGAGAGTCTTCCATCCCAAACTTCTTTAACAATTCTTTCACATACTTAGACTGAGAAAAGAAGATACCTTTATCTAATTGATTTATTTGTAGACCTAAAAAGAAATTCATCTCACCAAACATGGACATTTCAAATTCACTTTGCATTTCTCCAGCAAAAATTATGCACATACCTTCATTGCCTCCAAAGATAATGTCATCAACAAAGACTGCAACAATTAGGATTTGTTCATTATTGATATTGAAATAGAGATTGTTGTCGGTGGTACCCTTGGTGAATCCTAACTGTATCAGATACTTATCCAACCTAGCATACCAGGCCCTGTGAGCTTGTTTTAATCCATACAATGCCTTCTTCAATCAACATACCATGTCACCCTAATGTGATGACTAGAATCCTTCCAGTTGTTCAATATAGACTTCTTCTTCCAACTCTCCATTCAAGAATGCAGACTTTACATCCATCTAATATACCTTAAAATCTTTGTAAGCTGTAAATGCCAAAAACATTCTTATAGCTTCAATCCTTGCCACTAGTGCAAATTTTCCTCAAAATCTATGCCTTCAACTTGAGAGTATCCTTTGCATACCAACCTTGCTTTGTTTCTTACCACTTCACCATTCTCATTCATCTTGTTTATGAAAACCCACTTGGTGCCAATTACATTTTTATCTGCTAGTCTAGGAATAATATCCCAAGTCTGATTCTTCTCTATCTGCATCAATTCTTCTTTCATAGCCTTTACCCAATTCTCATCATTGGAAGATTCATTCACAGTCTTAGGTTCAATCTTAGAAATCAGACAAAAATTTACTTGTTCTTCTGCAACTCTTCTTCTAGTCAGGACTCCTTTGCTCTTATCTCCTATGATTTGATCTTTAGAAATATTAAGTTATACATACCTTGGTGTCTTGGTAGCACTTTTTGGAGCTTGTTCCTCTTCATCTGAGTTGTTTTCATGCTACACCACTTTTGAAGCATTTGGTTTATCTGATTCATATCCACTTGATTCTGAATACCTTTCCTTGCTTTCATCAACTTTGACATTTGCACTCTTAATGATTTTATTTAGCCTCTTATTATAACATTGGTAGGCCTTGTTGTTGGTGGAGTAACGAAGGAAGATTCCTTCATCACACCTAACATCAAACTTGCCTAGATATTCTTCTCTTTTGATATAACATTTATTACCAAAAACTTTGAGATATTTCACAATAGGAACTTTACCATACCACAATTCATAAGGAGTCTTAGAACTGTTACCTTTGACTTGGACTCTATTTAGGATATATACAGCAGTATGAATTGTGTCTCTTTAATATACTTCCTGAAGATCAGCTTCCTTCATCATGGTTCTAGTAGCTTCTTGAACTGTTTTGTTTTTCCTTTCAATGACTCCATTTTGTTGTGGAGTTCTAAGTGCAGATAATTGTCTCTTTATCCCACATTCTTCGCAAAAGAAATTAAATTCATTTCATGTAAACTTTCCTCCTCTATCAGACCTTAAACATTTGATCTTCAAATCCATCTTATTTTCAACCATTTCCTTGAATGCCTTGAACTTATCTAGAGCTTATGGTTTTTCTTTCAAAAAGGTAACCCAAGTCATTCTATAATAATCATCAATAAGCAACATGAAATATCTATTTCCTTGCAAACTTCTTACTCTGGTAGGTCCACACAAATCTGCATACACTAGTTCTAGTAGTCGATCAATTGATTGGTCCTTGCTTTTGAAACTTGTTCTTGTTTGTTTTCCAAATTGACACTCCTTGCAAATAGGATTAGTAGGCTTCACAAGCTTAGGTAAATCTCTAATAGCATGTGCAATACTTATCTTCATAATGTTATTAAAATTGATTTGACAAAACCTTCTATTCCATAGCCAACTTTCATCAGTCTAAGCCAACAAACAATAATTATCAGTTCCTTTCAAGTGATAGATATTACCTTTGGTCTTCTTACCAGTTGCAATGATAGTTCTGGAGCTTTCCCAGATCTTGCATCCATTGTCTTTGAAGCTTAAATCATAACCTTTGTCACACATCTGACCCACACTTAAAATATTGTGCTTTAATCCGTTTACATACAATCTACATCTTCAGTATTATGCTTGCCATCAAAAGAAATGGATCCTTTTCCACAAATCTTACTAGATGTATCATCTCCCAACCTAACCAGTCCAATATCATATCTTTCCAAACTCACAAACTTACTTTTGTCACCAATCATGTGCTAAGAGCAGCCACTATCAATAACCCATTCATCTTTGTCTTCAACAACCTGAGCATCCAAAGCAATTTCCACTGGTTTTTCTTCCTTCACACAGCTAGCAAGATTAGTAGAAATAGGTTCTTCCTTAATAGAAATAAAAAAGCATTCATTACTAGAAGTACTAGCATTATCTGGTTCACCATTATCTGATACTCCATCATCATCAAAATCTTCAACATAGTAGCATTTATTTTGGATGCTAAACCTGTTCTCATATCGTTTTCTATTTCTTCAATTCTTTCAGGACATCTAGAAGGAAAGTGGCCTACTTTACCATAGGAAAAACATTTAAAAGGTAATTTACCTTTAAACTTACTAGATCCTCTTTGTAGTCTATCCACAAAGTTGGCTTTAATTTCATCGAACTCATTATCAGATTCTACCTTGTATTTTTCTGATCTGGAGGTTTTCCCAGAAGTACTGGCTTTGAAGGCAGTCTCTACTTTTGGTAGGGCATCACCAAACTCTCTCATTTCAAAGACAGTAAGCTTACCAAGTATTTGATCTCTGTCAATAGATTTTACTTGCATCAATTCTTCAACTGCAGCTGCCTTGTGACTACAGGACTTTGGTAGTGATCTGAGAATTTTTATCACAACTTCCTTATCACTGAGATTTCCCCCCATACCCTTTATTCCGGTCACAAGTTCATCAAATCTTTGCATAAAGGCTATTATGTTTTCATCTACATTTATCTTCAAACTTTGTAGCTTGGCCTCCTTCATAGAATCATCTCCCTTATACATATTTTTTAGCTTTTCCCATACCTCATTTGCAGTTTCAAGATCCACAACTTTTGTTAGTACCGAGTCATCCAATGAACTTAACAGAGCATCTTTTGCTTTAACATCCACATCATATTCTTTGATTTCATCTTCAGCCATCAAACCATTTTGAGGCAAGGTGTATTTTGTTTCTGCAGCTTTCCATAATTTGTAACCAAGACAAAGAAGATGACTTTTCATTTGTGCCTTCCAAAAAGCATAATTTGTCCCATCAAAATGTGGTGCTTCCTTCTTATAAGACATTTTGGATCTTCCTCAAGCTATTAGAATTTCTTTAGAGGAACCTCACTCTGATACTAATTTTTGAAATGCATAAGACAATTGAGAGGGGGGTGAATCAGTTGTCGCAAAAACTCAAACAATTCTACACATAAACATTAATCACTTGTCTGCATTTATTATGATTAAACAATGACTGCATGAAATCAGAAACTTAAACATAGATGCAACATTAAACACAAGAGACACTAGATTTTTACGTGGAAAACCCCAAGGTGGTGAAAAACCATGGAGAGGATCAGCTCTCAAAATATATTGCAATCTTTGAAAAATGGTGTTCAGGCTTGGTCACTCCACGAGCCTAAAAGATACTGGCTCACTGCCATGAAGTATAGCTAGGTCTAGCAGGCTCACTGCCTCAACCCTAAACCTAGAAAGATTACAATGAGGGTGTAACATTAGAAAATGTCCCCGTGGGGGCTTTTCCCTCTTTAGATTTAGCTCCTAGGTCTTTTGTGTGTATTTAGGATATTTTACATCATATTTCAACATCCTGATGAGAAAACCCCTAAGTGTCTTGGCAAATAGCCTGACCTAGGGGGACTACTTGAGATAAACCCTACCCAAAATAAGGGGAGAGGACTTGGGTGCCCGCACCCTAGTCTTGCCCTATTTTGGGGTAATCTCAATTTTTGGGTGTTGTCTTGTGACCGTTATTTGGGTCATATGCCGACACGGTAAGTTTGAATTACAAAATTCTTGGCGGGAGTGTTTGTAGTTGCATATAAAATCATGCTTAGGCATTCATTTAGAAACTAGATTACAATTAGCTATCAACTTGTATGTGCATTGGTGATCCAAGGCTTTCATTGTGTTGCAAGAGCATATTGGTGTTGTCTATGTGTTTGTGTTTGCAAATTTGAGCATCCATTGCCTCATCAAATGAAGAGCTTCTTCCTCTCATGAGATCTTCACTACAAGGTGACATTTATTATGTTTGTGATCATTATTCATTTGGTTTTTGTCTCTGCCTCACAAGGGCATGCACTTTCTATCTAACAAAGGTGTTTAGAAGACTTAAGTGTCATTCTAGGGCTTGATTGAAGCAAGCTCCTAAACACCACAACCCCCTCCCAAAGTTTTATGATTGCAAGTTACAGGTTGATGATGCAGACAAAGTGATGTTGCAGGAGGGCATGTTGGAGTGCCAGAATTGTAGATTAGTGAAAGAAATAGTTACTTGGACTTGGGCACCCGCTCATTAGTCCCCAAAGTTTTGTGATGGAAAAAATTTTAGTGTAGTAGGAACAAGTTGCAGATCTTATTCGTAGATCCTAACAAAAAGTAGGGCACTGGACTTGGACACCCGCTCTTTTGTCCCCAACTTTTCTACCTTGGACTCTCTCTCTCTCTCTCTCTCTCTCTCTCCCTTCTAGTTTTTGTTTTCCTAGTTTTTATTTTCCTTTCCAATTTCCCTTTAGATCCCACCAATTTTTCCCTATTTTACAATTTCCCACCTCTCCTATCATCATTATTCCCATCTAATGAACTTTAATTTTATCTTGTTTCCATTTCATCCTCCCAATTTATATCCTCATCCCTCTTTGCATGTCCTAGTTTTCTTGTTTCCATTTTCTTTTTCGATAAGGGATAGGGAGAGGGAGAAAGAGGGAGAGAGGGTGGAGAGAGAGAGAGAGAGAGAGAGAGAGAGAGAGAGAGAGAGAGAGAGAGAGAGAGAGAGAGAGATTCCTAGTTTTCTTGTTTCCATTTCCTTCATTGATAAGGGAGAGGGAGAGATGGAGGGGAGAGAGAGGGAGATAGAGGAATGATAGGGAAGAGAGAGGCAAGAGATAGGGAGATAGGGAGAGATCGATATGTAGAGAGAGAGATAGATGAGATAGATAGGGAGATATAGAGGAGACTGAGGGGAGAGATAAGGAGATAGAAAGTGAGTGGTGCAGGGGCACCTAACACAAGTCATTTAAGTTCATGTTTTGTTTTATGTTGTAATAAGGTCCATTGACCAATGCATTTTCATTTTAGTTTATGTCTAGATTCATTTTGTAAGTCCTAAGTGACTTTTGACTATTGTAATTGCCTAATGCTAAAAATAGCAATAATGCCAAAAATAGGGAGTAGTGTCTCACAGCCTCTTAGAATGGATTTGTTACTACTCTGGGTGAATTTATAAAAACCTAGAGAAATGAATCAAATTTAGATATACAGATTAGGGATTGAGATTGTGATCAGTCATATGATATTGTCATTGTGCAAATGTAATCAAATATTGTGAAGGAGAAATCGATCTTTTCTGTGTTGTCAATTTTGTTTTCCATTCTCTGTAAATATGAATTGCATAGTCGTAGCTTTCCTTTCCTTTCTATTTTCCCATTGTTGCAAAATGTTGACATGAAGCATTCCACTGATAAGATTTCTGTCAAAATCAGTGGAATGGATTCATTGTATATATATTTGTTTTCATTTCCTGTTTGTTTCTTTGTTTCGGCGGCGCAGATGTTCCAGTTCATGGGTCACGCATAGTAGTTCGCCTAGCATTTTTATGTGCTAGGGTTTGGTGAAGGTAGACTGTGCAAAGGTGTATAGGAGTAGCGACGTAGAAAACCCTAGTGTTCGCTGATGGTTGAAATCTGGTAGACAAATGTGTTTGAATGTGATATCAGTATGATCAGGTAGACAACGACTCCATGGTAAATCTGACTGATAATCCAAGTCGTGCCAACAGTAGAAATCCATTGGCGTAAGTTTTGAATGTACATGGCGAATGTACATCTCAAAGGTGCACAGGAGAATGTATGCTGCGAATGCATATGAGGTATGCATGTTGGGAATGTATCTTTCGGCAGATACAAGCAGTGACTGGTTGTAATGGTGAATCGGGATATAGTAGCCAGCTATAGCAAGTTATGTTATGCATGTACCACAGTTGGTAGTTTATTGTTAAGTTTTGCCCGCTTCCATTGTGTGTTCTGCATCATTTTGGTATCAGATCCAGTGAAAGGTCTGCATCAAGTGTTGGCATTGTCTGTGAATGTTTATGTCAGACAAAGAAAGTGAAGGAGGGGCTAGCGAGATGCCTCCAAAGGGAATGACCACCGAAGTGGTCAAGAAATTCAAGGAGATGGAGGAGTTGATCAAGATTGGAGTCAAGGAAGCACTCCAAGCTGAGTTGAAGACCTTGGGAAAAGACAAGAAATCAGACGAGGAGTCTGATGAAGAAGGAGAAGATGGGGAAGAGAAAACAACCCCAAGATAGACAGATATATCTGTAGATCAGAAACAATTTCTGGAAGCCATAAAATCACTTGGTAAGGAATCATCTGAATCAAGAATGGAGATTCTGATGTTCAGCAGAAAGATGGACGTAGAAGAAGTCATCGAATGGGTTGAGGCTTTGAACAATTACTTCGAGTACAAGGAGGTACCAGAGAATAGAAGAGTCAAGTTTGCAAAAATGAAATTGAAAGGTGCTGCACTCACGTGGTGGAAGTACACCCAGGGAGAAAGGGTGAAGAGTGGTAAGAACATGATCTCATCCTGGAGTTGGATGGTAGAGAGGATCAAGGCTCAGTTCCTACTAGTAGATTATGAAGTGCAGATATACAAGAAAATGCAGAACCTTAGGCAGAAGGATATGGATGTATCCACCTATATAGAGGAATTTCATAAATTGTCCCTAAGGTACAGACATGATGAAGATGAGAAAGGAAGAGTTGCCAGGTATATTAATGGATTGAAGCATAGTATAAAAGATGAGATTACCATCTTGACACTAGAAACCGTGGACAAATGTTTCTAGGTGGCACTGAGAGTAGAAGAGAAGTAGAAAAGAAAAGGAGAATAACAAAATAGAGGCAGAGCTGGAAAGAATTTTAGGGGCAGAAACAACTTTGGTGGTAGAAATCAGTTCCAAAAGAATCAAGGGGAGTCCGGTCAACAAGGACACAATGGTGAATCTAGTTCTAGAGAGGGTTTTAGAGGAAGGAGACACAATGGAAGAGGCAAATTTGGTGGACCAGGCAGAGGTCCTAACGTCTTCACATGAAGATGTTATAATTGTAATCAAATTGGGCACACAACAGGTAGGTGTTCGGAGAAAGCCTCAAGCTCTCATTGAGGAGAGAGAAGGAACCAATTGATTCGAGAAGAAGATTGTTAGAGTGTGAGCTCACCTATGTGAAGCGCAGCTCCAGCACAAGATGGAGAGAGTCTCATGATGAGAAGAACAATGCTGAAGGTGCCACAGAACAAGAAACCACCCCAGAGGAAGACATTATTCAGAACTCTGTGTAAAGTTTCCAGAAAAAAGTGTAAGGTAATTATTGATTCTGGTTCAATTGAAAATTTAGTTTTAGTAGAAATGGTAGAGAAATTGAACTTGAAAAGGTTGTCACAAATTAGTCCATACAAAGTGTCATGGCTGAACAAAGGGCAGCAAGTGTTGGTTGATGAACAAGCTTGGGTAGGATTTCAGATAGGGGAATATGGGGATAAACTTTTGTGTGATATAATTTCCATGGATGCATGCCATTTACTATTAGAAAGACCTTGGTAGTATGATGTACAAGCCCAGCATGATGGTAAATCTAATGTCTTTGTGATCACTAAGAATGGTGAACAATATAAGATGGATCCTTTAACAGAAGAAGGTGTAGACAAGAATGTAGGCTCAAGTATCATGTTAATGAGTGGGAAAGAGTTTCTCCATACTTTGAAAGAAGAGGGAACCCAGGGGTATGCTCTGATTTTGAAACCTAAAGACAGTTCTGATTTGTCTAAAAATAGGAAGGAAAAGGTCACTAAGGAAGTGCAGGAATTGTTAGACAAGTATAAGGGTATCATGGTGGAGGATATGCCCAATGTACTACTCCCTATGACAGACATAAGTCATCATATTGACTTCATCCTAGGATCCACATTGCCAAATAAACTAGCTTATAAAATGACACCTAATCAGAATGAGGAGATTGCTAAACAAGTACAAGAATTGTTGGATAAAGGCTTGGTGAGGAAAAGTCTTAGTCCATGTGTTGTACCCACAGTTTTAGCTCCCAAGAAGGATGGCAAATGGAGGTTATGTACTGATTCCAGAGACATAAATAAGATCACCATCAGATATAGGTTTCCTACGCCCAGAATAGAGGACCTTATGGATTGTTTGGGTTGAGCTTAGTATTTTTCTAAAGTTGATCTCAAGAGTGGATACCATCAGATCAGGATTAGAGAAGGGGATGAATGGAAGACAACCTTTAAGAATAATGAAGGTCTTTATGACTCGCTGGTGATGCCATTTGGTCTGTCCAATGCTCCAAGTACTTTCATGTGCCTAATGAATGAGATATTGAAGTATTTTATTGACAAATTTGTTGTTGTCTATCTTGATGATATTCTAGTTTTCAGCAGGACAAAAGAATATTTGTAGCATTTGGAACAGGTGTTGAAGAAGCTGCATGAGGAGAAACTGATGATTAATATGGAAAAGAGTATCTTCATGAAGGAAGAACTCACATAATTTGGATTTGTGATATCCCAGGGCAGTTTGAAAATGGATCCAGATAAGGTAAATGCTTTGTCTTGGTCAGTGCCTACAATAGTGAGTGATGTAAAGAGTTTTCATGGGTTAGCAACATTTTATAGGAAATTCATAAGAAGATTCAGTCATGTTTGTGCACCCATTCTGGATACCATAAAAGGAGGACAGAAATGTAAGTTTTTTGGAATAGAGCAGCAGATGACTCTTTTGAGATTCTCAAACAGAAAATAGCAGAGAAACCCATTTTGGTTGTGCCTTATTTTAATAAGTTGTTTATTGTGGAATGTGATGCCAGTAACCTTGCCATTAGTGCTGTCTTGAGTCAGGAAGGCAAACCTGTTGCTTTCTTTAGTGAAAAGTTGAATGATGCTAAACAAAAGTATTCCACATATGATCTAGAATTGTATGAAATGGTTCAAGCATTGAAAAAATGGAGACATTATCTCTTGCCCAAGGAATTCATTGTTTATACTGACAACCATGCTTTGAGTTTTCTAAATTCACAGGAGAAGCTAAATCACAGGCACATGAAGTGGCTTGAACAACTTCAGGTGTATACTTTTTCCATCAAACATAAGAAGGGACAAGCCAACAAAGTGGCAGATGCTTTGAGCAGACGAGTGTGCACTATATAAGAAATCCAGTTGTAAAGTGTGGGAGTTGATTCTCTCAAGAATATGTACTAGGATAATGAGGACTTCAAAGAGATATATGCAGTTTGTTCACAATTTTTAGATTCCTGTCATTCTAATTTTTCTGAATATTAGTTATAGCAAGGGCTATTGTTCAAAGGTAGCCAACTATGTGTGCCTAGGTGTTCCATGAGGGAGAACATCATAAAAGAGAAACATTGTGGTAGTCTTGGAGGTTATTTTGGACTAGACAAGATGTTAGAACAAGTAAGAAGGCTTTACTTCTGGCTTAATGATGCAAGAGCATCCAGAGGTGTAAGGGCAATCTTGCATCACCCAAAAAAAAAATTAACTCAAAACCATTGTAGTTGTTCTCATTTCTTCCCATAATTAGTGTTTTTGGTTCCATAATATCCAGAATAATAATGTAGGACTTTCAGTTTTTCCAAAACTACTCAAAATAGCGACTTGCCTATTTAGGAAAGTGTACCTGCTATTTTTAAAAAGTTTGCATTTGGGCATGTAATGAAGCAAAAACTTCTAGAAAGTTACATAACAGAAATATAAGACCTTTGGTGAAGGAATCAGGAAAAGATCATTTGTGAGCTGAAAGATACTAAAGTTTTTGTTTTCCAAAAAGCCCCTGAAAATTTACAGAATGAGATATGAGGCACTAAAACTTCTCATAACATCTCAAAAATTTGACAGAAATCTATTTATGAATTTTTGTCATGATAGTTCACATTGTGAGCTTTCTGGCGCTTGAAACGGTTTGTTAATCTGACACCCAGATCAAAAGTTATGCTTCCCAGAAGTTGACCTACTTTTGGAGGGAGTTGCAAATTTCAAAATTTAGCTAGAGGCCACCAAAAAGTGCTATTTATGACTATTTTGGGAAGAACCTTGGGTGGGAGTAGAGTTAAGGGGGCCATTGTAGAGTCCAGAATAGGGGGGAAAACAAAAACCCTAGCTAATTTGGGGTTACAGAAGGCTGAAGGTTCTAGAATCTTGAGGTTGGGAAAGCTGTAATGTGTTGCAGCCAATAGAGGATTCATCCTCTGATTGTAATTGAGCTTCTGTAATGTAATGAGTTGCCTAGTTCAATAAAAGAAAGTTCTATTTGCGGTGTTCAATATCTGTTATTGTGTGTTTCGTGATTTACCCCCTTCATCAAGTGGTATTAGAGTGAGGGTTCTTGAGTGTGTAGACAGATTGCCGACCGTGAGGCAGTTTGCACTAGGACCTGAGGTTGTGGGTTTACTGTAAAGATCAAGATGCCTCCATGAAGAAATCATGTTGGAAGGAATGCTTTGATGGAAGAGGGTTTTAGAACCCTACAAAGGCAAATCGATGCATTGCAAGAGGAGCTGCGAAGAGGGTTTGATCCAAGAATAAGAGAAGAAAGCGAAGATGAAACTAAAGAAGAGCTATCTAAGGAAGAGCAAGGAGCTGCCAGAGATCCAACAGAAGTTAGGTTGTTGAGGGCCATTTTGAAGATCAGGAAGAGGCCCAGAATTGAAGTTTCCACATATTCTGGAGACTTGAATCCATAACAACTTATTGATTGGATCAATGAGATGGAGGAGTATTTCAAGTATGAAGATGTGGAGGACCCAGATCAGGTCAAGTTTGCAAAAATAAAGTTGAAGGGCCACGCCAATATTTGGTGGAAGGAGGTCCAATTAGAGAGGAATAGAAGAGGAAAAGGAAAGATCACCAGATGGGATCAGATGGTGGAGAAACTGAAGAAGCAGTTCATTCTTGTGGACTATGAGATGGAGTTGTTGAAGAAGCTGCAAGGACTAAAGCAAGGTAACAAGTCTGTCAAGGAGTATACAGAAGAGTTTTATAAGATTACTATCAAGACAGGCCATACAGAGCCCAACAAGGAGAAGGTAGCCCATTACATTAATGGGTTGAGGCCGAGTATTCAAGAGGAGCTGAGCTTGGTCATAATGACCACCATAGAGGATGCATACCAGTTTTCCTTGAAGGTGGAAGAGAAGCTGAATAAAAGATTTGACAGCAAGCAAAGGCGAAGAGGTCAAGGCGGAATGACTGGTGGAAAGCCCTATGGAGGCTGTAATGAGTATCAAAAGAAAAGTGAAGAAGCTGACACCATTCGAAATCAGAGAGGAGATAACACCTATCACCCTCGTGACCAGAACAATGGTAAGAAAAGAGGAAGAGGAAGAGGCAGACCTAGGCAAGGAGCTGGAAGAGGAGGTTTTAGAGGAAGCTATTTCTAATGTGGAGAAGAAGGGCATCGAGCATATGAGTGTCCGCAACATCAATGAAGGAGAAATAGAAGACCTGAAGGTAATGCACGAGTTGCGCATGTAGATGAAGATGCACATTCTGAGTATTCTGAAGATGCTGAAAGGGGAGAAACCCTGGTTGTTAGAAGAACCTTGCTGAATGAGGAGAAAGAACCCAATCAGAGGAAGAGCTTATTTCGCACAAGGTGCAAATGTGAAGGTAAGTGTTGTGATATTATTATTGACAGTGGAAGCACTAATAATCTTGTTTTAGAGGAGATGGTTGACAAGTTGAAGTTAACAAGAAGAAAGCATCCGCATCCATATCAGATTGCATGGTTGCAGAAGGACCATAGAGCTTTGGTCAATGAGCAGTGTTTAGTGAAGTTCAAGATTGGTGATTACCATGATGAGGTGCTGTGTGATATCATACTGATGGATGCATGTCATATGTTGTGGGGGAGGCCGTGGCAGTATGATAGGAGCATTGTCCATGATGGTCATGCAAACACATATTCCCTGACAAAGGATGGAGTTTGTCATAAGTTGAAGCCCTTAAAGGAGGTGGAAGAAAAGGTATGTAGTACTGCCAGAATTTGCCTGGTAGATGGTAGGAAATTTTTGGAGGGTATGAAGCATGAGCGTCATTGCTTTGCATTGATTCCTAAGATTAGTCAAGAGAACTGTGAAGATGTACCAGCAGAAGTTTCAAATATGTTGGAAGAGTTTCAAGACATTATCTTTGATAATGTACCAGAAGGTTTACCACCAGTAAGGAAGATAAGTCATCAAATGGATTTGATACCAGGAGCTAGTTTGCCAAATAAGGCAGCCCATAGAATGACCCATGCAGAGAATGAAGAGCTAAACAGACAAGTTTAGGAGTTGTTGAGGAAGGGACTGATAAGGGAGAGCCTAAGTCCATGTTCAGTACCTACAGTACTAGCACCAAAGAAGGATGGAGAATGGAGGATGTGTATAGACTCTCGATCCATCAATAAGATAACGATCAAGTATAGATTTCTATTGCCAAGAATGGATGACATCATGGATTGTTTGAGTGGAGCCAAGTACTTCACGAAAATTGACCTAAAGAGTGGATATCACCAGATCCATATCATAGAAGGAGATGAATGGAAGATAGCCTTCAAGACAAAGGAAGGTTTGTATGAGTGGTTAGTCATGCCATTTGGGCTAACCAATGCACTAAGCACATTCATGCAGCTCATGAACGAGGTACTAAAAGAATTTTTCAGAAGTTTTGTTATTGTTTATTTGGATGATATTTTGATTTTAAGTAAGACTTGGGATGAGTATCTGATGCATATTAGAAGAGTTCTAGAGAAGCTGAGGGAGGAGAAGTTGTTGATTAATCTGAAGAAATGTAGTTTTGCAAAGGAGTTGGTGTATCTAGGATTTGTTTTCTCAGAAGAAGGTCTTAAGATGGACCCAGAAAAAGTAAGGGCTATCATTGAATGGCCTACGCCAAGGAGTGTCACAGAGGTAAGATCTTGTCATGGTTTGGCAAGTTTTTACAGAAAGTTTATCAGGAGTTTCAGTAGCATTTGTGCACCCCTAACTGAGACAATGAGAGGGGATAGAAAAGAGTTTAGATGGACTAAAGGAGCAGACAAGAGCTTTGATACATTGAAACAAAAAGTCGTAGAACAACCTATTTTGGCACTTCCAAATTTTAATAAGGTATTTCAGATAGATTGTGATGCTAGTGGTAGTGGTATAGGAGTTGTTTTGAGCCAAGAAGGTAAGCCCATTGCCTATTTTAGTGAGAATCTTAATGATGCCAAGAAAAAGTATTTTGTTTATGATCAAGAGTTTTATGCAATAGTTCAAGGTTTGAAGAAATGGAGACATTATTTGTTGCCAAAGGAGTTTGTTTTATATACTGATCATTAGGCTTTACAATATCATAATAGTCAAGGAAAGCTAAATCAAAGGCACTTAAAATGGGTTGAGTTGTTGCAAGGCTATACTTTTGTTTTGAAGCACAGGAGTGGGAAGTCCAATAGAGTTGCAGATGCCTTGAGCAGAAGGCAAAATTTGTTGACAGAAATGAAGATAGAGGTTGTTGGGTTCGATGAGCTCAAAAGTTTGTATCCTGAAGATCTAGATTTTGCAGAGGCTTGGATAGCTTGTTTGGAACCTATTACTTTGGACAGGACAAAATAGTTGGATTTCATTATCCAAGATGGTATGTTGTTTAGAGGAAGCTAGTTGTGCATTCCAAGGAGTTCCATGAGAGAGAACTTGATTAAGGAGAAGCATAGTGGGGGATTGGCTGGACACTTTGGTCAAGATAAGACCATTGCTATTATTGGTGAGAATTATTATTGGCCACAGTTGCAATAGGATGTGAGGAAATTTGTGCAGAGTTCCAGAGTGTGTCAGATGGTGAAAGGAACAAGTCAGAATATAGGGTTGTATCAACCATTATCTATACCGGAGAAGCCATGGGATGATATTAGCATAGATTTTGTTCTTGGTTGACCAAGGACACAGAGAGGACATGATTCTATTTTTGTGGTGGTGGACAGATTCTCAAAAATAGCACATTTTATTCCTTGTAAGAAAACTAATGATGCTATTCATATTGCAGAGTTATTTTTCAGGGAAGTGGTGAGACTACATGGTCTACCAAAAAGCATAGTTTCAGACTGATATACCAAGTTTGTTGGTTATTTTTGGAGGACATTGTGGAAGAAGTTGAAGATAGACTTGAAGTTTAGTTCTACACACCATCCACAGATTGATGGACAAAATGAAGTGGTGAATAAGAGTTTGGGTAACCTACTATGATGCTTGGTAGGAGATAAGCCCAAGGGATGGGATTTGATTTTACCACAGGAAGAATTTGCTTACAACAATTTTGTCAATAGGAGTACTGGTAAATCGCCATTCTAGATTATATATGGGAATAGTCCAAGAAATGCTTTAGAGTTAAGGAAGCTAGATAATGGAGAAAAGACAAGTGCCAAAGCTGAAGGCTTTGCAGAACATCTGAAGAATTTGCATGAAGAGGTGAGAAAGCACATTAATAAAATGAATATTCAGTACAAGGCTAAGGCAGATCAGAAGAGGAGATATAAGGAATTCCAGGTAGGAGATGAAGTCATGGTTCACCTAAGAAAAGAAAGGTTCCCAATTGGAACATACAATAAGTTGAAAATGAAGAAATTTGGACCATGCAGAATCATGAAGAAGCATGATTCAAGAAATGCATATGAGGTAAAGCTACCGAGTGGGATCAATATTTTCCCTATTTTCAACATTTCTGATTTATCAGAATATCATGAAGGTGGAATAGAGGATGGACCAATAGAAGTGCAATTGAGTATTCCGGCATCTACTTCAACAGAGGAGATAGAAGAGATCTTGGATAGCCGTGTGGGAAGGAGCATTCGGAACAGGCAATACAAAGAATATCTAGTGAAATAGAAAGGAAGGCCTATAAAAGATTCTTCTTGGGTGTCTAAGGCAGAGGTTGACTATTTAGGTTTTCCTCACACAAACACCTGAGACGTGACAGGGTTACTTCTCAAATTACCCTGGGTGTTTAATGCAGGAGCATCCAGAGGTGTAAGGGCAATCTTGCATCACCCAAAAAAAGAAGTTAACTCAAAACTATTGTAGTTGTTCTCATTTCTTTCCATAATTAGTGTTTTTGGTTCCATAATATCCAAAATAATAATGTAGGACTTTCAGTTTTTCTAAAACTGCTAAAAATAGCGATTGCCTATTTAGGAAAGTGTACCTGCTATTTTTAGAAAGTTTGCATTTGGGCACGTAATAAAATAAAAAATTTCAGAAAGTTACATAACATAAATATAAGACCTTTAGTGAAGGAATCATGCAAAGATCATTTGTGAGCTGAAAGATATTAAAGTTTTTGTTTTCCGAAAAGCCCCTAAAAATTTACGGAACAAGATATGAGGCACTAAAACTTCTCATAACATCTTGGAAAGTTGAAGGAAATCCATTTACAAATTTCTAATGTGATAGATCGCATCGCGAGCTTTCCGGTGCTTAAAACGGTTTGTCAATCGGACACCCGGATCAAAAGTTATGCTTCCCGAAAGTTGACCTACTTTGGGAGGGAGTTGCAAATTTTGAAATTTAGCTAGAGGCCGCCAAAAAGTGCTATTTATGACTATTTTGGGAAGAACCCTGGGCGGGAGTAGAGTTAAGGGGGCAGGTGTAGAGTCCAAAATAGGGGGGAAAACAAAAACCCTAGCTGATTTGGGGTTATAGAAGGCTGAAGATTCTAGAGTCTTGAGGTTGGGAAAGCTGTAATGTGTTGCAGCCAGTAGAGGATTCATCCTCTGATTGTAATTGAGCTTCTGTAATGTAATGTGTTGCCTAGTTCAATAAAAGAAAGTTCTATTTGCTGTGTTCAATATCTATTATTGTGTGTTTCGTGATTTACCCCCCTTCATCAAGTGGTATCAGAGCGATGGTTCCTGAGTGTGTAGACAAATCGCCAACCGTGAGGCAATTTGCACCAGGACCTAAGGTTGTGGGTTTGCTGCAGACATCAAGATGCCTCCACGAAGAAATCATGTTGGAAGGAATGCTTTGACAGAAGAGGGTTTTAGAGCCGTACAAAGGTAAATCGATGTGTTGCAAGAGGAGCTGCGAAGAGGGTTTGATCCAAGAATAAGAGAAGAAAGCAAAGATGAAGCTGAAGAAAAGATATCTAAGGAAGAGCAAGGAGCTACAGGAGATCCTGCAGAAGTTAGGTTGTTGAGGGCCATTTCGAAGATTGGGAAGCAGCTCAGAATTGAAGTTTCCACATATCTGGAGATTTGAATCCAAAACAACTTATTGATTGGATCAATGACATGGAGGAGTATTTCGAGTATGAAGGTGTGGAGGACCCAGATCGGGTCAAGTTTGCAAAAATAAAGTTGAAGGGCCACGCCAGTATTTGGTGGAAGGAGGTCCAATTAGAGAGGAATAGAAGAGGAAAAGGAAAGATCACCAGATGGGATCGGATGGTGGAGAAATTAAAGAAGCAGTTCACTCCTATGGACTATGAGATGGAGTTGTTGAAGAAGTTGCAAGGACTAAAGCAAGGTAACAAGTCTATCAAGGAGTATACAGAAGAGTTTTATAAGATTACTATTAGGATAGGCCATGCAGAGCCCAACAAGGAGAAGGTAGCCCGTTACATTAATGGGTTGAGGCCGAGTATTCAGGAGGAGTTGAGACTGGTCAGATGACCACCATAGAAGATGCATACCAGTTTTCCTTGAAGGTGGAAGAGAAGCTGAATAAAAGATTTAACAACAAGAAAAGGGGAAGAGATCAAGGCGGAAGGACTGGTGGAAAGCCCTATGGAGGCAGTAATGAAGATCAAAAGAAAAGTGAAGAAGCTGGCACCATTCAAAATCAGAGAGGAGATAATGCCTATCGCCCTCGTGACCAGAACAATGGTGAGCAAAGAGGAAGAGGAAGAGGCAGACCTGGGAAAGGACCTGGAAGAGGAGGTTTCAAAGGAACCTTTTTCCAATGTGGAGAAGAAGGGCATTGAGCATATGAGTGTCTGCAACATCAAGGAAGGACAAATAGAAGACCTAAAGGTAATGCACGAGTTGCGCATGTAGATGAAGATTCACATTCTGAGAATTCTGAAGATGCTGAAAGGGGAGAAACCCTAGTTGTTAGAAGAACCTTGTTGAATGAGGAGAAAGAACCCAATTAAAGGAAGAGTTTATTCCGCACAAGGTGCAAATGTCAAGGTAAGTGTTGTGATATTATTATTGATAGTAGAAGCACTGATAATCTTGTTTCAGAGGAGATGGTTGACAAGCTGAAGTTGACAAGAAGAAAGCATCCGCATCCATATCAGATTTTATGGTTGCAGAAGGACCATAGATCTTTGGTCAATGAGCAGTGTTTAGTGAAGTTCAAGATTGGTGATTACCATGATGAGGTGCTGTGTGATATCATACCAATGGATGCATGTCATATGTTGTTAGGGAGGTTGTGGCAGTATGATAGGAGCGTTGTCCATGATAGTCGTACAAACATATATTCCCTGACAAAGGATGGAGTTTGTCATAAGTTGAAGCCCTTAAAGGAGGTGGAAGAAAAGGTATGTAGTACTGCCAGAATTTGCCTGGTAGATGGTAGGAAATTTTTGGAGGGTATGAAGAATGAGCATCATTGCTTTGCATTAATTCCTAAGATTAGTCAAGAGAACTGTGAAGATGTACCAGCAGAAGTTTCAGATATGTTGGAAGAGCTCCAGGACATTATCTCTGATAATGTACCAGAAAGTTTACCACCAGTAAGGAAGATAAGTCATCAAATGGATTTGATACCAGGAGCTAGTTTTCTAAACAAGGCAGCCCATAGAATGACCCCTGTAGAGAATGAAGAGCTGAATAGACAAGTTCAGGAGTTGTTGAGGAAGGGACTGATAAGGGAGAGCCTAAGTCCATGTGCAATACCTGCAGTTCTAGCACTAAAGAAGGATGGAGAATGGAGGATGTGTACAGACTCTCGAGCCACCAATAAGATAACGATCAAGTATAGATTTCCATTGCCAAGAATGGATGACATCATAGATTGTTTGAGTGGAGCCAAGTACTTCACAAAAATTAACCTACAGAGTGGATATCACCAGATCCGTATCATAGAAGGAGATGAATAGAAGACAGCCTTCAAGACAAAGGAAAGTTTGTATGAGTGGTTAGTCATGCCATTTGGGACCAATGCACCAAGCACATTCATGCGGCTCATGAACGAGCTACTGAAAGAATTTTTGGAAAGTTTTGTTATTGTTTATTTGGATGATATTTTAATTTTCAGTAAGACTTGGGATGAGCATCTAATGCATATCAGAAGAGTTCTAGAGAAGCTAAGAGAGGAGAAGTTGTTGATTAATTTGAAGAAATGTAGTTTTGCAAAGGATTTGGTGCACCTGGGACTTGTTGTCTCAAAAGAAGGTCTTAAGATGGACCCAGAAAAAGTAAGGGCTATCATTGAATGGCCTACGTGTGAGGCCTACACTTTTTCATTTCCGTGCATGTGACTATTTAACTTACTATTGTTGGTATTTTTATATTTATGGGACTGTTGTTCCCGGATTTTCAAACTATTAAAATCTTATTATGTTAAAGGAAAACTAATTAGGTGATGTTAGATAGAAAATTGTCATGTGATTTCATTATGTTTATAAGAACTGTGGTATGCTTTAGAAATGCATGTATTAAATTTGCTTCGGTTATGATATTTATGTGTGGAATTAACTTTGAAATTGAGTGTGCAGGTATTTCTAACAAAACCACAAATACAGGAGATCATCCCACACCTATGTTGTATCCCTTGTGAGCCGATCTAGTTCCATTAGGAACTAAGATCAACCTCATGTTTTGGAAAAATATTGTAATATTTTAATATGTTAATGTTGCATGAGGTTAAGGGAATAAGGGCATTTATCTGAATTACTTTTATTATGATAAGTGTTATAAGTTAATGTTTTGAATCTTGTTTTAACTTTAATTATTTTTGACCTTTTTCATGTGTTTTATTTGACTTTGGGAGTCTTAACTAGGTTTGAAAACAACCCTAGGTTGTACCCCTTGGGTTTAGGGACCTTTTTGACTAGGTTAACCTTGGGTTAACTGCCATAGGGTCACCTCAACTTGGGGGTGAGGTAAAGTGAAGAAAATTTGGAAGCTTGGGGGACATGGGATGAGTGGAATCCCCACTCATGCCCACTTCAAAGTCATGGAGTACTCCATGATTCCCCTCACTATGGAGGGCTTGTCTCCATGTGCCTCCTTTTGGTGGGGTTCCCTTTTATGTGGGTGTTGTGTAACCCACTCTATGTTAGTTTAAGTGTTCTCATTTGTATTTTATTCTTCAAGTGGGTTTTAATGGGGGACCTCTTGAGTGGGGATATTTTATTAATTCCACTTGGGATAGTGGGGTTATTTAAATATTACATATTTTAAAAAATAAATTTTTAATTCATCTATTATGAATTTAAAATTCAAAAATAATGTCAGCCCTTGATCTCAACTCTTGATCCTCACCTTCCATTCCCTTCTCTGAAAATCTATAAATGAGACCCTTCTCTAAGCAATTAGGAAGACAAGAATTTTGCAGGGGACTTCAGTTTTTTTGCAGGTAAACTTCATTCTTACAAAAGAGGACTTCATTCTTACAGGGGGACTTCATTCTTACATCCTCATCATGCCTAATTTCCTCTAGGAATTCTTCTTCTAGCATCCTCATAATGTCCAATTCTTTCTCTATTCTTCTCTTCATAGCCTCATAATGCCGAAATTATTCTAGCCATCCTATATCCTCCATACATTATCCCTTGCTTGTGATCATAGAGAGATTGTTTTTGGGGTTGGATCTTGGAGGAAAAAGAAGGAGATTTTGGAGAAGAAAGTATAGAGGAGCTCTTCATCAGATTCTTCCATAATTGGGCTTTGGAAGGTTGGTGAACAAATTTTATCCTCTTGTGTGATCTAATGTTTGATATGCATGTTTATATCTTGGTTGTTGAAAGAGTCTTGCAATGTCTTCTTTGAGCTTTTCTGTTTATTTTTGGGTCTTGTTTTGGGGTGTAGAGAGAGCTCCTTCCAGTTGGAAGGCAATGCTCATCATGTTTAGGGAGGGGAGGTGTGACCCTCCTCGGGTGTCATCCTGGTTTTGGTTACATGATATGCCTTGAGGGCAAATTGGTACTGTTTTTAGTCTTGAGGGCTTATTGGCTTTGAGAGCCTGTTTAGATATCCTTGGTTACTTGATTCATAGGAAGGCTTGAGGCCTTGTGGAAGATTATACTGCTGGCTTGAGGACTTGTGATAATTTGTGAAAGGATTGCACCTAGAGGTAGAGATTGTCTACTCCCCTACCCTCCTGAACTCACCTAAACTAGTTCATTGTATTGTGAGTCAAACCTTGAGGGTGTGTGTTTTATTTGATTTGTTGTTGTTGATTAATGTTGTGATGTGTATAGTCTATTTTACCGTGGGTATGTGGATGGTCTCCCTAGCTCGGGGGTGACACACTTGCGGGTCTACGGTAGGGAGGAGAGCAGCTTGTGTGGTGTTTCTTTCTTTGTGTGTTATACAGGTATTCTTGGAGCTTATTGTGAAGCTTGGAGAAGATTATTGGATCTTAGAAAATATTTTATTTTCCTTAAGTCTTAAGGAGAGCATGATCTTTTAATAGCTCCTTACTTGTCGATTTTTCCAAAAGGAGAAAATTATCTCCCTATTGTTGTATAAATTGTTATTTTTGGAGTTGTGAGAAAATTCTCTCTTTTCTTACGCTGATAGTTGTAATTTTCTTGTTCATTAAGTTTTACCATTTAGAATTAAGAAAAAAGGAAAAGAAAATTTGTTTTTAAAAGGATATTAAAATTATCTAGTTCCTTCTTCTTCTACTTGCAACGTTATGAGTTAGTTGATGTTTTAATTAAGTTTGTAAAAGTGTTAAAAAAAATTCCCCACTATGAAATAAATGAAATTTGTGTTGCAGTATTGCTTTTGAAATGACTGCCACCTTGAGGGTCTCTTCTAGGATGGGGGACTTTTCACTTTTACTATTCTATTCACTATTCATTGTCATTATTCACTTTTACTATACACTTTTCACTATTTACTATTCACTTTTCACTATTCACTATTCACTTTTACTATTCACTATTCACTTTTTACCATTATTATTCACTTTTCACTGTTCATTTGGAGGCAACTATATGTAGTTTAAAACATTTGACTTGAAATAGAAATCTTAAATCAAGGAAAGTGGGATTTATTTATGCATATTGTATAATACAAATTGAATAGATGCTTAAACTCAGAGTTGCAATTCGGAAATACAATGTTTATATTTGTAAAAAATAAAATTAACTCATTGCTCTGTTTTTAATGAATTATTCTATACTTTCTTTATAGTTAAGGAACTTATTAATAGAAATCTTAAATTAAGGAAAGTGGGTTTTATTTATGCATATTGTATAATACAAATTGAATAGATGCTTAAACTCAGAGTTGTAAATTAGGAAATACAATGTTTATATTTGCAAAAACAAAATTAACTCATTGCTCTTTTCTTTTTCATGAATTATTCTATACTTTCTTTATAGTTAAGGAACTTATTAATGAAATTGAGAGTTAAAGTGAACTGAGTTATGTGAAGTTAACCAATCCTGTGTAAGTGATCTGGTTTACCAAGAAATTAGGAGTAATGTAAAGGATGTAGTGTTATTGTTGTTCAATAAAGAACATGAAGAAAAACAATAGGATACAAAAAAAGAAGATCTTGCACAACGGGAAGGGAAATGAGATAGAAATACAATCAAAATTAAATTTTAGCGAAACGATAAAATGAACATGATAGAAATACAATCAAAACTAAATTTCAAGAAAAGGAAGAGAGGGCAAATGAACAGATGATCGTGCTTTGTTGAAAAATGATCTATCACCTAAAACAACTTTGTTCAAATATAATTCATGAGATTTACCCAAGTCAGGGAACCACGCGTTTCCTTGTCTAAGGTGTGCGCACATGTATTTGGTACACCGCCGTCAACTATATTGCTTTCACCTTAAGCATACACCGTTGAGCACACTTATGCGTGCGAGGGGGTTTTCAGAGTAGTAAGGGAAAATTTTTGATAGTTCGTATCATGACCACATGGCGCATGTGGACATGACACGTGTGTAATGCGTGTTATAACCACATGGAAAAAGTGGGCATGACATTTGGTATCAGAGCACATGTTTCAACATTGGGAGCTCTGGGGTTTGCATGTTGTTTAGACCGACATGGAATGGGTTGAGCATGGTTTGACCCTTGTCCTACTACATGTAGCTGCGAGAGAGTGAGGTTGTGGTTTGTCGACTAACCTTCACCTTAGAGGAATACTCATCCTCTTGTTTTGTCATCATGATGGCCTTGTCACATGAGTATCGAAGTCTTCTGCTTGTGTTTTGTGGTGGTTACGATCCTCTTGGTCGATTGTCCTCTTGAGTCAATTGGTCTAGGTGGTGAGGGTTGCGTTGGACTCTTCATCGCCCTTGTGTATCTTGTGGAATGTAGTGATGTAATGTGCACTTTCTTGGATTGCGATTATTTCTTTTGGTTGTTTGGTGACTTTTTTGTATCATACTTTAAAATCTTATGAGTTCCTTTTATCCTCACCTCTTTGATGACTTCTAGGAGGAAGTACAGTCTTAGGGGGGGAGTATGTGAGGCCTACACTTTTTTATTTCCATACATGTGACTATTTAGCTTACTGTTGTTGGTATTTTTATATTTATGGGACTGTTGTTCTTAGATTTTCAAACTATTAAAATCTTGTTATGTTAAAGGAAAACTAATTGGGTGATGTTACATAGAAAATTATCATGTGATTTCATTATGTTTATAAGAACTGTGGTATGCTTTAGAAATGCATGTATTAAATTTGCTTTGGCTATGATATTTATGTGTGGAATTAACTTTGAAATTGAGTGTGTAGGTATTTCTAACAAAACCACAAATACAGAAAATCATCCCATACCTATGTTGTATCCCTTGTGAGCCGATCTAGTTCCATGAGGAACTAAGATTAACCTCGTGTTTTAGAAAAATGTTGTAATGTTTTAGTATGTTAATGTTGCATGAGGTTAAGGGAATAAGGGCTTTTATCTGAATTACTTTTATTATGATAAGTGTTATAAGTTGATGTTTTGAATCTTGTTTTAACTTTAATTATTTTTGACTCTGGGAGTCTTAACTAGGTTTAAAAACAACCCTAGGTTGTACCCCTTGGGTTTAGGGACCTTTTTGACTGGGTTAACCTTAGGTTAACTGCCATAGGGTCACCTCAACTTGGGGGTGAGGTAAAGTGACGAAAATTTGGAAGCTTGGGGGACATGGGATGAGTGCAATCCCCACTCATGCCCACTTCAAAGTCATGGAGCTCTCCATGATTCCCCTCACTATGGAGGGCTTGTCTCCATGTGCCTCCTTTTGGTGGGGTTCCCTTTTATGTGGGTGTTGTGTCACCCACTCTATGCTATTTTAAATGTTCTCATTTGTATTTTATTCTTCAAGTGGGTTTTAATGGGGGACCTCTTGAGTGGGGATATTTTTTAATTCCACTTGGGATAGTGGGGATATTTTTCAATTCCACTTGGGATAGTGGGGTTATTTAAATATTACATCTTTTAAAAAATAAATTTTTAATTCATCCATTATGAATTTAAAATTCACAAATAATGTGAGCCCTTGATCTCAGCTCTTGATCCTCACCTTCCATTCCCTTATCCGAAAATCTATAAATGAGACTCTTCTCTAAGCAATTAGGAAGACAGGAATTTTGCAGGGGACTTCAATTTTTTTGCAGGTGAAATCATTCTTGCAGGAGAGGAGTTCATCCTTACAGGAGGACTTCATTCTTGCATCCTCATCATGCCCGATTTCCTCTAGGAATTCTTCTTCTAGCATCCTCATAATGTCTAATTTTTTCTCTATTCTTCTCTTCATAGCCTCATAATGACGAAATTATTCTAGCCATCCTATATCCTCCATACATTATCCCTTGCTTGTGATCATAGAGAGATTGTTTTTGGGGTTGGATCTTGAAGGAAAAAGAAGGAGATTTTGGAGAAGAAAGTATAGAGGAGCTCTTCATCAGATTCTTCCATAATTGGGCTTTGGAAGGTTGGTGAACAAATTCTATCCTCTTGTGTGATCTAATGTTTGATATGCATGTTTATATCTTGGTTGTTGAAAGAGTCTTGCAATGTCTTCTTTGAGCTTTTCTGTTTATTTTTGGGTCTTGTTTTGGGGTGTAGAGAGAGCTCCTTCCAGTTGGAAGGCAATGCTCATCATGTTTAGGGAGGGGAGGTGTGACCCTCCTCGGGTGTCATCCTGGTTCTGGTCACATGATATGCCTTTAGGACAAATTGGTATTATTTTTAGCCTTGAGGGCTTACTGGCTTTGAGAGCCTGTTTAGATATCCTTGGTTACTTGATTCATTGGAAGGCTTGAGGCCTTGTGGAAGATTATACTGTTGGCTTGAGGCCTTGTGATAATTTTTTAAAGGATGGCACCTAGAGGTAGAGATTGTCTACTCCCCTACCCTCCTGAACTCACCTAAACTAGTTCATTGTATTGTGAGTCAAACCTTGAGGGTGTATGTTTTATTTGATTTGTTGTTGTTGATCAATGTTGTGATGTGTATAGTCTATTTTACCATGGGTATGTGGATGGCCTCCCTAGCTCGGGGGTGACCCACTTGCGGGTCTACGGTAGAGAGGAGAGTAGCTTGTGTGGTCTTTCTTTCTTTGTGTGTTATACATGTATTCTTGGAGCTTATTGTGAAGTTTGGAGAAGATTATTGGATCTTAGAAAATATTTTATTTTCCTTAAGTCTTAAGGAGAGCATGATCTTTTAATAGCTCCTTACTTGTCGATTTTTCCAAAAGGAGAAAATTATCTCCCTATTGTTGTATAAATTGTTATTTTTGGAGTTGTGAGGAAATTCTCTCTTTTCTTACGCTGATAGTTGTATTTTTTTTGTTCATTAAGTTTTACCATTTAGAATTAAGAAAAAGGAAAAGAAAATTTGTTTTTAAAAGGATATTAAAATTATCTAGTTCCTTCTTCTTCTACTTGCAATGTTATGAGGTAGTTGATGTTTTAATTAAGTTTGTAAAAGTGTTAAAAAAATTTCCCTACTATGAAATAAATGAAATTTGGGTTGCAGTATTACTTTTGAAATTACTGCCACCTTGAGGGTCTCTTCCTAGGATGGGAACCTTTTCACTTTTACTATGCTATTCACTATTCATTGTCACTATTCACTTTTACTATACACTTTTCACTATTTACTATTCACTTTTCACTATTCACTATTCACTTTTCACTTTTACTATTCACTATTCACTTTTTACCATTATTATTCACTTTTCACTATTCATTTGAAGGCAACTATATGTAGTTTAAAACATTTGACTTGAAATAGAAATCTTAAATCAAGGAAAGTGGGATTTATTTATGCATATTGTATAATACAAATTAAATAGATGCTTAAACTCAGAGTTGCAATTCGGAAATACAATGTTTATATTTCCAAAAAATAAAATTAACTCATTGCTCTATTTTTAATAAATTATTCTATACTTTCTTTATAGTTAAGGAACTTATTAATAGAAATCTTAAATCAAGGAAAGTGGGTTTTATTTATGCATTTTGTATAATACAAATTGAATAGATGCTTAAACTCAGAGTTGCAAATTCAGAAATACAATGTTTATATTTGTAAAAACAAAATTAACTCATTGCTCTGTTCTTTTTCATGAATTATTCTATACTTTCTTTATAGTTAAGGAACTTATTAATGAAATTGAGAGTTAAAGTGAACTGAGTCAAGTGAAGTTAACCAATCCTGTGTAAGTGATCTGGTTTACCAAGAAATTAGGAATAATGTAAAGGATGTAGTGTTATTGTTGTTTGATAAAGAACATGGAGAAAAGTAATAGGATACAAAAAGAAGAAGATCTTGCAAAACGGGAAGGGAAATGAGATAGAAATACAATCAAAATTAAATTTCAGAGAAACGGTAAAATGAACATGATAGAAATACAATCAAAACTAAATTTCAAGAAAAGGAAGAGAGGGCAAATGAACAGATGATCGTGCTTTGTTGAAAAATAATCTATCACCTAGAACAACTTTGTTCAAATATAATTCGTGAGATTTACCTAAGTCAGGGAACCACGCGTTTCCTTATCTAAGGTGTGCGCACATGTATTTGGTACGCCGCCGTCAACTGTAGTGCTTTCGCCTTAAGCGTACACCGTCGAGCACACTTATGCGTGCGAGGGGGTTTTCAGAGTAGTAAGGAATAATTTTTGATAGTTCGTATCATGACCACATGGCGCATGTGGACATGACACATGTGTAATGCGTGTTATAACCACATGGAAAAAGTGGGCATGACATTTGGTATGAGAGCACATGTTTCAATATTGGGAGCTCTGGGGTTTGCATGTTGTTTAGACCGACATGGAGTGGGTTGAGCATGGTTTGACCCTTGTCCTACTACATGTAGCTACGAGAGAGTGAGGTTGTGGTTTGTTGACTAACCTTCACCTTGGAGGAATACTCATCCTCTTGTTTTGTCATCATGATGGCCTTGTCACATGAGTATCGAAGTCTTCCGCTTGTGTTTTGTGGTGGTTGTGATCCTCTTGGTCGATTGTCCTCTTGAGTCAGTTGTTCTAGGTGGTGAGGGTTGCATTGGACTCTTCATCACCCTTGTGTATCTTGTGGAGTGTAGTGATGTAATGTGCACTTTCTTGGATTGCGATTATTTCTTTTGGTTATTTGGTGACCTTTTTTGTATCATACTTTAAAATCTTATGAGTTCCTTTTATTCCCACCTCTTTAATGACTTCTAGGACGAAGTACAATCTTAGGGGGAGAGTATGTGAGGCCTACACTTTTTCATTTCCATATATGTGACTATTTAGCTTACTTTTGTTGGTATTTTTATATTTATGGGACTGTTGTTCCCGAATTTTCAAACTATTAAAATCTTATTATGTTAAAGGAAAACTAATTGGGTGATGTTAGATAGAAAATTGTCATGTGATTTCATTATGTTTATAAGAACTGTGGTATGCTTTAGAAATGCATGTATTAAATTTACTTTGGCTATGATATTTATGTGTGGATCTAACTTTGAAATTGAGTGTGCAGGTATTTCTAACAAAACCACAAATACAGGAGATCATCCCATACCTATGTTGTATCCCTTGTGAGCCGATCTAGTTCTATGAGGAACTAAGATCAACCTCGTGTTTTAGAAAAATGTTGTAATGTTTTAATATGTTAATGTTGCATGAGGTTAAGTGAATAAGGGCTTTTATCTGAATTACTTTTATTATGATAAGTGTTATAAGTTGATGTTTTGAATCTTGTTTTAACTTTAATAATTTTTGACCCTTTTCATGTGTTTTATTTGACTCTGGGAGTCTTAACTATGTTTAAAAACAACCCTAGATTGTACCCCTTGGGTTTAGGGACCTTTTTGACTAGGTTAACCTTGGGTTAACTGTCATAGGGTCACCTCAACTTGGGGGTGAGGTAAAATGACGAAAATTTGGAAGCTTGGGGGACATAGGATGAGTGGAATCCCCACTCATGCCCACTTCAAAGTCATGGAGCACTCCATGATTCCCCTCACTATGGAGGGCTTGTCTCCATGTGCCTCCTTTTGGTGGGGTTCCCTTTTATGTGGGTGTTGTGTCACCCAATCTATGTTATTTTAAGTGTTCTCATTTGTATTTTATTCTTCAAGTGGGTTTTAATGGGGGACCTCTTGAGTGGGGATATTTTTTAATTCCACTTGGGATTGTGGGGATATTTTATTAATTCCACTTGGGATAGTGGGGATATTTTTTAATTCCACTTGGGATAGTGGGGTTATTTAAATATTACATCTTTTAAAAAATAAATTTTTAATTCATCCATTATGAATTTAAAATTCACAAATAATGTGAGCCCTTGATCTCAACTCTTGATCCTCACCTTCCATTCCCTTCTCTGAAAATCTATAAATGAGACCCTTCTCTAAGCAATTAGGAAGATAGGAATTTTGCAGGGGACTTCAGTTTTTTTGCAGGTGAACTTCATTCTTGCAGGAGAGGACTTCATTCTTACAGGGGGACTTCATTCTTGCATCCTCATCATGCCCAATTTCCTCTAGGAATTCTTCTTCTAGCATCGTCATAATGTCCAATTCTTTCTCTATTCTTCTCTTCATAGCCTCATAATGCTGAAATTATTTTAGCCATCCTATATCCTCCATACATTATCCCTTGCTTGTGATCATAGAGAGATTATTTTTGGGGTTGGATCTTGGAGGAAAAAGGAGATTTTGAAGAAGAAAGTATAGAGGAGCTCTTCATCAGATTCTTCCATAATTGGGCTTTAGAATGTTGGTGAACAAATTCTATCCTCTTGTGTGATCTAATGTTTGATATGCATGTTTATATCTTGGTTGTTGAAAGAGTCTTGCAATGTCTTCTTTGAGCTTTTCTGTTTATTTTTGGGTCTTGTTTTGAGGTGTAGAGAGAGCTCCTTCCAGTTGGAAGGCAATGCTCATCATGTTTAGGGAGGGGAGGTGTGACCCTCCTCGGGTGTCATCCTGGTTCTAGTTACATGATATGTCTTGAGGGCAAATTGGTACTATTTTTAGCCTTGAGGACTTATTGGCTTTGAGAGTCTCTTTAGATATCCTTGGTTACTTGATTCATTGGAAGGCTTGAGGCCTTATGGAAGATTATACTGTTGGCTTGAGGCCTTGTGATTATATTGGCTTGAGGCCTTGTGATAATTTGTGAAAGGATGGCATCTAGAGGTAGAGATTTTCTACTCCCCTACCCTCCTGAACTCACCTAAACTGGTTCATTGTATTGTGAGTCAAATCTTGAGGGTGTGTGTTTTATTTGATTTGTTATTGTTGATCAATGTTGTGATGTGTATAGTCTATTTTACTGTGGGTATGTGGATGGTCTCCCTAGCTCGGGGGTGACCCACTTGCGGGTCTACGGTAGGGAGGAGAGCAGCTTGTGTGGTGTTTTTTTCTTTGTGTGTTATTCAGGTATTCTTGGAGCTTATTGTGAAGCTTGGAGAAGATTATTGGATCTTAGAAAATATTTTATTTTCCTTAAGTCTTAAGGAGAGCATGATCTTTTAATAGCTCCTTACTTGTCGATTTTTTCAAAAGGAGAAAATTATCTCCCTATTGTTGTATAAATTGTTATTTTTGGAGTTGTGAGGAAATTCTCTCTTTTCTTACGTTGATAGTTGTAATTTTCTTGTTCATTAAGTTTTACCATTTAGAATTAAGAAAAAGGAAAAGAAAATTTGTTTTTAAAAGGATACTAAAATTATCTAGTTCCTTCTTCTTCTACTTGCAACGTTATGAGTTAGTTGATGTTTTAATTAAGTTTGTAAAAGTGTTAGAAAAATTTTCCCACTATGAGATAAATGAAATTTGTGTTACAGTATTGCTTTTGAAATTACTGCCACCTTGAGGGTCTCTTCCTAGGATGGGAGCCTTTTCACTTTTACTATGATATTCACTATTCATTGTCACTATTCACTTTTACTATACACTTTTCACTATTCACTATTCACTTTTCACTATTCACTATTCACTTTTAATATTCACTATTCACTTTTCACTATTCATTTGAAGGCAACTATATGTAGTTTAAAACATTTGACTTGAAATAGAAATCTTAAATCAAGGAAAGTGGGATTTATTTATGCATATTGTATAATACAAATTGAATAGATGCTTAAACTCAGAGTTGCAATTTAGAAATACAATGTTTATATTTGCAAAAAACAAAATTAACTCATTGCTTTGTTTTTAATGAATTATTCTATACTTTCTTTATAGTTAAGGAACTTATTAATAAAAATCTTAAATCAAGGAAAGTGGGTTTTATTTATGCATATTGTATAATACAAATTGAATAGATGCTTAAACTCAGAGTTGCAAATTCAGAAATACAATATTTATATTTGCAAAAACAAAATTAACTCATTGCTCTGTTCTTTTTTATGAATTATTCTATACTTTCTTTATAGTTAAAGAACTTATTAATGAAATTGAGAGTTAAAGTGAACTGAGTCAAGTGAAGTTAACCAATCCTGTGTAAGTGATTTGGTTTACCAAGAAATTAGGAATAATGTAAAGGATGTAGTGTTATTGTTGTTTGATAAAGAACATGAAGAAAAATAATAGGATACAAAAAAAGAAGATCTTGCACAACGGGAAGGGAAATGAGATAGAAATACAATCAAAATTAAATTTCAGAGAAACTGTAAAATGAACATTATAGAAATACAATAAAAACTAAATTTTAAGAAAAGGAAGAGAGGGTAAATGAACAGATGATCGTGCTTTGTTGAAAAATGATCTATCACTTAAAACAACTTTGTTCAAATATAATTCGTGAGATTTACCTAAGTCAGGGAACCACGCGTTTCCTTGTCTAAGGTGTGCGCACATGTATTTGGTACGCTGCCGTCAACTGTATTGCTTTCGCCTTAATCGTACACTGTCGAGCACGCTTATGCGTGTGAGGGGATTTTCAAAGTAGTAAGGAAATTTTTTTGATAGTTCATATCATAACCACATGGCGCATGTGGACATGACACGTGTGTAATGCATGTTATAATCACATAGAAAAAGTGGGCATGGCATTTGGTATCAGAGCACATGTTTCAACATTGGGCGCTCTAGGGTTTGCATGTTGTTTAGACTGACATGGAGTGGGTTGAGCATGGTTTGACCCTTGTCCTACTACATGTAGCTGCGAGAGAGTGAGGTTGTGATTTGTTGACTAACCTTCACCTTGGAGGAATACTCATCCTCTTGTTTTGCCATCATGATGGCCTTGTCACATGAGTATCGAAGTCTTCCGCTTGTGTTTTGTGGTGGTTGTGATCCTCTTGGTCGATTGTCCTCTTGAGTCAGTTGGTCTAGGTGGTGAGGGTTGCGTTGGACTCTTCATCGCCCTTGTGTATCTTGTGGAGTGTAGTGATGTAATGTGCACTTTCTTGGATTGCGATTATTTCTTTTGGTTGTTTGGTGACCTTTTTTGTATCATACTTTAAAATCTTATGAGTTCCTTTTATCCTCACCTCTTTGATGACTTCTAGGAGGAAGTACAGTCTTAGGGGGGGAGAATATGAGGTCTACACTTTTTCATTTCCATACATGTGACTATTTAGCTTACTGTTGTTGGTATTTTTATATTTATGGGACTGTTGTTCCCAAATTTTCAAACTATTAAAATCTTGTTATGTCAAAGGAAAACTAATTATGTGATGTTAGATAGAAAATTGTCATGTGATTTCATTATGTTTATAAGAATTGTGGTATGCTTTAGAAATGCATGTATTAAATTTGCTTCGGCTATGATATTTATGTGTGGAATTAACTTTGAAATTGAGTGTGCAGGTATTTCTACCAAAACCACAAATACATGAGATCATCCCATACCTATGTTGTATCCCTTGTGAGCCAATCTAGTTCCATGAGGAACTAAGATCAACCTCGTGCTTTGGAAAAATGTTGTAATGTTTTAATATGTTAATGTTGCATGAGGTTAAGGGAATAAGGGCTTTTATCTGAATTACTTTTATTATGATAAGTGTTATAAGTTGATGTTTTGAATCTTGTTTTAACTTTAATTATTTTTGACCCTTTTCATGTGTTTTATTTGACTCTAAGAGTCTTAACTAGGTTTAAAAACAACCCTAGGTTGTACCCCTTGGGTTTAGGGACCTTTTTTACTAGGTTAACCTTGGGTTAACTGCCATAGGGTCACCTCAACTTGGGGGTGAGGTAAAGTGACAAAAATTTGGAATCTTGGGGGACATGGGATGAGTGGAATCCCCACTCATGCCCACTTCAAAGTCATGGAGCACTCCATGATTCCCCTCACTATGGAGGGCTTGTCTCCATGTGCCTCCTTTTGGTGGGGTTCTCTTTTATGTGGGTGTTGTGTCACCCACTCTATGTTATTTTAAGTGTTCTCATTTGTATTTTATTCTTCAAGTAAGTTTTAATGGGGGACCTCTTGAGTGGAGATATTTTATAATTCCACTTGGGATAGTGGGGTTATTTAAATATTACATCTTTTAAAAAATAAATTTTTAATTCATCCATTATGAATTTAAAATTCACAAATAATGTGAGCCCTTGATCTCAACTCTTGATCCTCACCTTCCATTCCCTTCTCTGAAAATCTATAAATGAGACCCTTCTCTAAGCAATTAAGAACACAGAAATTTTGCAGGGGACTTCAGTTTTTTTGTAGGTGAACTTCATTCTTGCAGGAGAGGACTTCATTCTTACAGGGGGACTTCATTCTTGCATCCTCATCATGCCTAATTTCCTCTAGGAATTCTTCTTCTAGCATCCTCATAATGTCCAATTCTTTCTCTATTCTTCTCTTCATAGCCTTATAATGCTGAAATTATTCTAGCCATCCTATATACTCCATACATTATCCCTTGCTTGTGATCATAGAGAGATTATTTTTGGTGTTGGATCTTGGTGGAAAAAGAAGGAGATTTTGGAGAAGAAAGTATAGAGGAGCTCTTCATCAGATTCTTCCATAATTAGGCTTTGGAAGGTTGGTGAACAAATTCCATCCTCTTGTGTGATCTAATGTTTGATATGTATGTTTATATCTTGGTTGTTGAAAAGAGTCTTGCAATGTCTTCTTTGAGCTTTTCTGTTTATTTTTGGGACTTGTTTTGGGGTGTAGAGAGAGCTCCTTCCAGTTGGAAGGCAATGCTCATCATGTTTAGGGAGGGGAGGTGTGACCCTCCTCGGGTGTCATCCTGGTTCTGGTTACATGATATGCCTTTAGGGCAAATTGGTACTGTTTTTAGCCTTAAGGGCTTATTGTCTTTGAGAGCCTGTTTAGATATCCTTGGTTATTTGATTCATTGGAAAGCTTGAGGCCTTGTGGAAGATTATACTGTTGGCTTGAGGCCTTGTGATAATTTGTGAAAGGATGGCACATAGAGGTAGAGATTGTCTACTCCCCTACCCTCCTGAACTCACCTAAACTGGTTCATTGTATTGTGAGTCAAACCTTGAGGGTGTGTGTTTTATTTGATTTGTTGGTGTTGATCAATGTTGTGATGTATATAGTCTATTTTACCGTAGGTATGTGGATGGTCTCCGTAGCTCGGGGGTGACCCACTTGCGGGTCTACGGTAGGGAGGAGAGCAGCTTGTGTGGTGTTTCTTTCTTTGTGTGTTATATAGGTATTCTTGGAACTTATTGTGAAGCTTGGAGAAGAGTATTGGATCTTAGAAAATATTTTATTTTCCTTAAGTCTTAAGGAGAGCATGATCTTTTAATAGCTCCTTACTTGTCAATTTTTCCAAAAGGAGAAAATTATCTCCCTATTGTTGTATAAATTGTTATTTTTAGAGTTGTGAGGAAATTCTCTCTTTTCTTACGCTGATAGTTGTAATTTTTTTGTTCATTAAGTATTACCATTTAAAATTAAGAAAAAGGAAAAGAAAATTTGTTTTTAAAAGGATATTAAAATTATCTAGTTCCTTCTTCTTCTACTTGCAACGTTATGAGTTAGTTGATATTTTAATTAACTTTGTAAAAGTGTTAAAAAATTTTCCCACTATGAAATAAATAAAATTTGGGTTGCAGTATTGCTTTTGAAATTACTGCCACCTTGAGGGTCTCTTCCTATGACGGGAACCTTTTCACTTTTACTATGTTATTCACTATTCATTGTCACTATTCACTTTTACTATACACTTTTCACTATTTACTATTCACTATTCACTTTTACTATTCACTATTCACTTTTTACCATTATTATTCACTTTTCAGTATTTATTTGAAGGCAACTATATGTAGTTTAAAACATTTGGCTTGAAATAGAAATCTTAAATCAAGGAAAGTGGGATTTATTTATGCATATTGTATAATACAAATTGAATAGATGCTTAAACTCAGAGTTGCAATTTAGAAATACAATGTTTATATTTGCAAAAAACAAAATTAACTCATTGCTTTGTTTTTAATGAATTATTCTATATTTTCTTTATAGTTAAGGAACTTATTAATAGAAATCTTAAATCAAGGAAAGTGGGTTTTATTTATGCATATTGTATAATACAAATTGAATAGATGCTTAAACTCAGAGTTGCAAATTCAGAAATACAATGTTTATATTTGTAAAAACAAAATTAACTCATTGCTCTATTCTTTTTCATGAATTATTCTATACTTTCTTTATAGTTAAGGAACTTATTAATGAAATTGAGAGTTAAAGTGAACTGAGTCAAGTGAAGTTAACCAATCTTGTGTAAGTGATCTGGTTTACCAAGAAATTAGGAATAATGTAAAGGATGTAGGTTTATTGTTGTTCGATAGAGAACATGGAGAAAAATAATAGGATACAAAAAAAGAAGATCTTGCACAACGGGAAGGGAAATGAGATAGAAATACAATCAAAATTAAATTTCAGAGAAACGGTAAAATAAACATGATAGAAATACAATCAAAACTAAATTTCAAGAAAAGGAAGAGAGGGCAAATGAACAGATGATCGTGCTTTGTTGAAAAATGATCTATCACCTAAAACAACTTTTTTCAAATATAATTCATGAGATTTACCTAAGTCAGGGAACCACGCGTTTCCTTGTCTAAGGTGTCTGCACATGTATTTGGTACGCCGCCGTCAACTGTATTACTTTCGCCTTAAGCGTACACCGTCGAGCACGCTTATGCGTGCGATGGAGTTTTCAGAGTAGTAAGGAAATTTTTTTAATAGTTCGTATCATGACCACATGGCTCATGTGGACATGACACGTGTGTAATGCGTGTTATAACCACATGAAAAAAGTGGGCATGACATTTGGTATCAGAGCACATGTTTCAACATTGGGAGCTCTGGGGTTTGCATGTTGTTTAGACCGACATGGAGTGGGTTGAGCATGGTTTGACCCTTATCCTACTACATGTAGCTGCGAGAGAGTGAGGTTGTGGTTTTTTGACTAAGCTTCACCTTGGAGGAATACTCATCCTCTTATTTTGTCATCATGATGGCCTTGTCACATGAGTATCAAAGTCTTCCACTTGTGTTTTGTGGTGGTTGTGATCCTCTTGGTCGATAGTCCTCTTGAGTCAGTTGGTCTAGGTGGTGAGGGTTGCGTTGGACTCTTCATCGCCCTTGTGTATCTTGTGGAGTGTAGTGATGTAATGTGCACTTTCTTGGATTGCGATTATTTCTTTTGGTTATTTGGTGACCTTTTTTGTATCATACTTTAAAATCTTATGAGTTCCTTTTATCCTCACCTCTTTAATGACTTCCAGGAGGAAGTACAGTCTTAGGGGGAGAGTATGTGAGGCCTACACTTTTTCATTTCCATACATGTGACTATTTAGCTTACTGTTGTTGGTATTTTTATATTTATGGGACTATTGTTCCCAGATTTTCAAACTATTAAAATCTTATTATGTTAAAGGAAAACTAATTGGGTGATGTTAGATAGAAAATTGTCATGTGATTTCATTATGTTTATAAGAACTGTGGTATGCTTTAGAAATGCATGTATTAAATTTGCTTCGGCTATGATATTTATGTGTGGAATTAACTTTGAAATTGAGTGTGTAGGTATTTCTAACAAAACCACAAATACAGGAGATCATCCCATACCTATGTTGTATCCCTTGTGAGCCGATCTAGTTCCATGAGGAACTAAGATCAACCTCGTGTTTTAGAAAAATATTGTAATATTTTAATATGTTAATGTTGCATGAGGTTAAGGGAATAAGGGCTTTTATCTGAATTACTTTTATTATGATAAGTGTTATAAGTTGATGTTTTGAATCTTGTTTTAACTTTAATTATTTTTTACCCTTTTCATATGTTTTATTTGACTTTGGGAGTCTTAACTAGGTTTAAAAACAACCCTAGGTTGTACCCCTTGGGTTTAGGGACCTTTTTGACTAGGTTAACCTTGGGTTAACTGCCATAGGGTCACCTCAACTTGGGGGTGAGGTAAAGTGACGAAAATTTAGAAGCTTGGGGGACATGGGATGAGTGGAATCCTCACTCATGCCCACTTCAAAGTCATGGAGCACTCCATGATTCCCCTCACTATGGAGGGCTTGTCTCCATGTGCCTCCTTTTGGTGGGGTTCCCTTTTATGTGGGTGTTGTGTCACCCACTCTATGTTATTTTAAGTGTTCTCATTTGTATTTTATTCTTCAAGTGGGTTTTAATGGGGGACCTCTTGAGTGGGGATATTTTTTAATTCCACTTGGGATAGTGGAGATATTTTATTAATTCCACTTGGGATAGTGGGGTTATTTAAATATTACATCTTTTAAAAAATAAATTTTTAATTCATCCATTATGAATTTAAAATTCACAAATAATGTGAGCCCTTGATCTCAACTCTTGATCTTCACCTTCCATTCCCTTCTCTGAAAATCTATAAATGAGACCCTTCTCTAAGCAATTAGGAAGACAGAAATTTTGCAAGGGACTTCAGTTTTTTTGCATGTGAACTTCATTATTGCAGGAGAGGACTTCATTCTTATAGGGGGACTTCATTCTTGCATCCTCATCATGCCTAATTTCCTCTAGGAATTCTTCTTCTAGAATCCTCATAATGTCCAATTCTTTCTCTATTCTTCTCTTCATAGCCTCATAATGCCGAAATTATTCTAGCCATCCTATATCCTCCATACATTATCCCTTGCTTGTGATCATAGAGAGATTATTTTTGGGGTTGGATCTTGGAGGAAAAAGAAGGAGATTTTGGAGAAGAAAGTATAGAGGAGCTCTTCATCAGATTCTTCTATAATTGGGCTTTGGAAGGTTGGTGAACAAATTCTATCCTCTTGTGTGATCTAATGTTTGATATGCATGTTTATATCTTGGTTGTTGAAAGAGTCTTGCAATGTCTTCTTTGAGCTTTTCTGTTTATTTTTGGGTCTTGTTTTGGGGTGTAGAGAGAGCTCCTTCCAGTTGGAAGGCAATGCTCATCATGTTTAGGGAGGGGAGGTGTGACCCTCCTAGGGTGTCATCCTGGTTCTGGTTACATGATATGCCTTTAGGGTAAATTGGTACTGTTTGTAGCCTTGAGGGCTTATTAGCTTTGAGAGCCTATTTAGATATCCTTGGTTACTTGATTTATTGGAAGGCTTGAGGCCTTGTGGAAGATTATACTGTTGGCTTGAAGGCTTGTGATAATTTGTGAAAGAATGGCACCCAGAGGTAGAGATTGTCTACTCCCCTACCCTCCTGAACTCACCTAAACTGGTTCATTGTATTATGAGTCAAACCTTTAGGGTGTGTGTTGTATTTGATTTGTTGTTGTTGATCAATGTTGTGATGTGTATAGTCTATTTTACCGTGGGTATGTGGATGGTCTCCCTAGCTCGGGGGTGACCCACTTGCGGGTCTACGGTAGGGAGGAGAGCAGCTTGTGTGGTGTTTCTTTCTTTGTGTGTTATACAGGTATTCTTGGAGCTTATTGTGAAGCTTGGAGAAGATTATTAGATCTTAGAAAATATTTTATTTTCCTTAAGTCTTAAGGAGAGCATGATCTTTTAATAGCTCCTTACTTGTCAATTTTTCTAAAAGAAGAAAATTATCTCCCTATTGTTGTATAAATTGTTATTTTTGGAGTTGTGAGGAAATTCTCTCTTTTCTTATGCTAATAGTTGTAATTTTCTTGTTCATTAAGTTTAACCATTTAGAATTAAGAAAAAAGAAAAAAAAAATTATTTTTAAAAGGATATTAAAATTATCTAGTTCCTTCTTCTTCTACTTGCAATGTTATGAGTTAGTTGATGTTTTAATTAAGTTTGTAAAAGTGTTGAAAAAATTTCCCCACTATGAAATAAATGAAATTTGGGTTGCAGTATTGCTTTTGAAATTATTGCCACCTTGAGGGTCTCTTCCTAGGATGGGAACTTTTTCACTTTTACTATGCTATTCACTATTCATTGTCACTATTCACTTTTCACTATTCACTTTTCACTATTCACTATTCACTATTCACTTTTTACCATTATTATTCACTTTTCACTATTCATTTGAAGGCAACTATATGTAGTTTAAAACATTTGACTTGAAATAGAAATCTTAAATCAAGGAAAGTGAGATTTATTTATGCATATTGTATAATACAAATTGAATAGATGCTTAAACTCAGAGTTGCAATTCGGAAATACAATGTTTATATTTTCAAAAAACAAAATTAACTCATTGCTCTATTTTTAATAAATTATTCTATACTTTCTTTATAGTTAAGGAACTTATTAATAGAAATCTTAAATCAAGGAAAGTGGGTTTTATTTATGCATATTGTATAATATAAATTGAATAGATGCTTAAACTCAGAGTTGCAAATTCAGAAATACAATGTTTATATTTGCAAAAATAAAATTAACTCATTGCTCTTTTTTTTTTCATGAATTATTCTATACTTTCTTTATAGTTAAGGAACTTATTAATGACATTGAGAGTTAAAGTGAACTGAGTCAAGTGAAGTTAACCAATCCTGTGTAAGTGATCTGGTTTACCAAAAGAATAGGAATAATGTAAAGGATGTAGTGTTATTGTTGTTCGATAAAGAACATGAAGAAAAACAATAGGATACAGAAAAAGAAAATCTTGCACAATGGGAAGGGAAATGAGATAGAAATACAATCAAAATTAAATTTCAGAGAAACGGTAAAATGAACATGATAGAAATACAGTCAAAACTAAATTTCAAGAAAAGGAAGAGAGGGCAAATGAACAGATGATCGTGCTTTGTTGAAAAATGATCTATCACCTAAAACAACTTTGTTCAAATATAATTTGTGAGATTTACCTCAGTCAGGGAACCATGTGTTTCCTTGTCTATGTTGTGCGCACATGTATTTGGTACACCACCGTCAACTGTATTGCATTCGCCTTAAGCGTACACCATCGAGCACGCTTATGCATGCGAGGGGGTTCTCAGAGTAGTAAGGGAAAATTTTTGATAGTTCATGACCACATGGCGCATGTGGACATGACACGTGTGTAATGCGTGTTATAACCACATGGAAAAAGTGGGCATGACACTATGCCAAGGAGTGTCACAGAGGTAAGATCTTTTCATGGTTTGGCAAGTTTTTACAGAAAGTTTATCAGGAGTTTCAGTAGCATTTGTGCACCCCTAATTGAGACAATGAGAGGGGATAGAAAAGAGTTTAGATGGACTAAAGGAACAGATAAGAGCTTTGATACATTGAAACAGAAAGTCGTAGAACAACCTGTTTTGGCACTTCCAGATTTTAATAAGGTATTTCAGGTAGATTGTGATGCTAGTGGTAGTGGTATAGGAGTTGTTTTGAGCCAAGAAGGTAAGCCCATTGCCTATTTTAGTGAGAAACTTAATGATGCCAAGAAAAAGTATTCTGTTTATGATCAGGAGTTTTATGCAATAGTTCAGGGTTTGAAGAAATGGAGACATTATTTATTGCCAAAGGAGTTTGTTTTATATACTGATCACCAGGCTTTACAATATCTTAATAGTCAATGAAAGTTAAATCAAAGGCACTTAAAATGGGTTGAGTTTTTGTAGAGCTATACTTTTGTTTTGAAGCACAGGAGTGGGAAGTCCAATAGAGTTACAGATGCCTTGAGCAGAAGGAAAAATTTGTTAACAGAAATGATGATAGAGGTTGTTGGGTTCGATGAGCTCAAAAGTTTGTATCATGAAAATCTAGATTTTGTAGAGGCTTGGAAAGCTTGTTTGGAACCTGTTACTTTGGACAACATAAAATGGTTGGATTCATTATCCAAGATGGCATGTTGTTTAGAGGAAGCCAGTTGTGCATTCCAAGGAGTTCCATGAGAGAGAACTTGATTAAGGAGAAGCATAGTGGGGGATTGGCTAGACACTTTGGTCGAGATAAGGCCATTGCTATTATTAGTGAAAATTATTATTGGCCACAGTTGCAACAGGATGTGAGGAAATTTGTGTAGAGTTGTAGAATGTGTCAAATGGCAAAAGGAACAAGTCAGAATATAGGGTTGTATCAACCATTACCTATACCTGAGAAGCCATGGGATGATATTAGCATGGATTTTGTTCTTGGTTTACCAAGGACAAAGAGAGGACATGATTCTATTTTTGTGGTGGTGGACAAATTCTCAAAAATGACACATTTTATTCCTTGTAAGAAGACTAATGATACTGTTCATATTGCAGAGTTATTTTTCAGGGAAGTGGTGAGACTACATGGTCTACCAAAAAGCATAGTTTCAAACCGAGATACCAAGTTTGTTGGTTATTTCTAGAGGACATTGTGGAAGAAGTTGAAGACAGACTTGAAGTTCAGTTCTGCACACCATCCACAGACTGATGGACAAACTGAAGTGGTGAATAGGAGTTTGGGTAACCTACTATGATGCTTGGTAGGAGATAAGCCCAAGGGATGGGATTTGATTTTACCACAGGCAAAATTTGCTTACAACAATTCTGTCAATAGGAGTACTGGTAAATCACCATTCCAGATTATATATGGGAATAGTCCAAGAAATGCTTCAGAGTTAAGGAAGCTGGACAACGGAGAAAAGATAAGTGCCGAAGCTGAAGACTTTGTAGAACGTCAGAAGAATTTGCATGAAGAGGTGAGAAAGCACATTAATAAAATAAATATTCAGTACAAGGCTAAGGCAGATTAGAAGAGGAGATATAAGGAATTCCAGGTAGGAGATGAAGTCATGGTTCACCTGAGAAAAGAAAGGTTCCCAATTGGAACATACAATAAGTTGAAAATGAAGAAATTTGGACCATGCAGAATCATGAAGAAGCATGATTCAGGAAATGCATACGAGGTAGAGCTACCGAGTGGGATCAATATTTCCCTTGTTTTCAACATTGCCGATTTATCAGAATATCATGAAGGTGGAACAGAGGATGGACCAACAGAATTACAATGATGTATTCTGGCATCTACTTCAACAGAGGATATAGAAGAGATCTTGGATAGCCATGTGGGAAGGAGCACTCAAAACAAGCAATACGAAGAATATCTAGTGAAATGGAAAGGAAGGCCTATTGAAGATTCTTCTTGGTTGTCTAAGGTAGAGGTTGATCGTTTGGGTTTCCCTCACACAAACGCCTGAGATGTGACAGGGTCAGTTCTCAAATTACCCTGGGTGTCTGATGCAGGAGCATCCAAAGGTGTAAGTGCAATCTTGCATCACCTAAAAAAAATAATTTAACTCAAAACCATTGTATTTGTTCTCATTTCTTCCCATAATTAGTGTTTTTGGTTCCATAATATCCAGAATAATAATGTAGGACTTTCAGTTTTTCCAAAATTGCTAAAAATAGCCCAACACATGCTTATCATGGTCCTAAATATTCTTCACAACATCATCCTTCAAATAATATAATCCACATGTTTCACAAATTTTAAATAGGTTGCCCTTAAGCATGAACACATGAATCTTGTAGCACATCAGTCATTACAATCTTGGCGGTACTCATGAAAGATTGAATATTGCTTATACTTCTCCCAGATGATTTAGTAGGACCTACACACCCTCTCCAAAGGCTTCTTGAACTTCACACAACAAGAACATTGTGGCACACATCACCAACATACCTCAATCAGCTTTAACAACAACTCTTCACAAACTAACTTGAAAACTTTGTGTGGTACTAGAAACAAGCGAGATCTTCATGAAATTCTCCTAGATGAGTTGTCCTGAACCATACAACATCTTCAAATAATCCTTGAAATCTACACATCAAATACTTTATGCTGCACACCTTCAATCATGTGACCTGGGAACAATCAGGCATCTGAAGTCATCTGTGGTACACTATCATTTGAAAACTAAACTTGCGGACCACCAAATCACTTGATATTGCAATGTAGCATGCATTGAACATCTTTGATCATGTTCACAAAACTATATGAGAAAACTTCCACTTGTTGAGGAATGTGGAGCATTCCAAGCAACCTTCATCATCACCTTATACTACCAGAGCACAAACTGGAACCTTGTCACTTATAACTTTCACTGCAGAGGAGCAAATGATCTAAAACTTTGGATTTAACACCTTTACAACATACGAAACTTCACTTCTGAACCACATGACCATATATTCAAATGTGGAGGAATGAGGAGCATTTTACTAGCTAGTCTTCCAGGCAACTCCCTATAGCAGAAGCCTTCACCAACTTTCAGAGACTAGAACCTTCTTACATTAACACATAATTCCTTAGGAACAACAAGAGGATCATACAACATGCTTCAGGTCATCAGTAACAATTTCTCAACTTTAGCATAGCTTCTAATTCCTATCTTAATATATCATTATGAAATCATCTTTGCTGACCATAAGCATGCTCAATACAACTTAACATTTATCAAGGCATGGCATCCAACCATGAACATCAGCAACCATTGCTAGAACACCATCAACATAGTATATCATTATCATAAGCATCCAAGCATAGTGTTGACATCAAAGACAACCACACAACCACATCAGTGAAAAACTTAGGTAACATATGTGCAATGCTCATTAGTTTTGACATCAATGATAACCACACAACCATATTATTGACAACCTTATATGTGCAACAACAATAGATGACGCAACATGTTTATTTATCATTGGCTTCTAGTAGGTGTTGATGGTTACATTTGCACCTAAGATTTATCTTAGATATTGACCAATCACCAACAAAGGGAGATCCTACAAAATGTGGGACTTGACTTGTAGGATGACCTCTAGGATTTTAGAAGTTGACTCTTCTTATGGTTCTTGTTAAGTCTTCTATCTATGTTTAGAGAAAAGAGGAGATAATCTTTAATTTATAAAACTATCCTAAGGCAATACATTGAATGATAAAACTTGTACCAATACAAAATAGGAATAATGCTTTCTATTTTAAATCACAATACTGATTCATGGCTTCAAAGAGCACATAATGCATGATTTTATACCATTTACTACTATCATTCATTGAAACAAAAACATAGGCATAACATCAATATATAAGATCTGAAAGAAAACCTAACAAACAAAAGGACTAGCACATAATGCAACTTCTCCTCATTAATGAACCAGGAACAAGATACAAAAGGAAAGATGCACAGTTCTCAAATATTTGATTAGTGTTGAGAAGCATCTAGAAAAGCTAAAATATTTATTGATTCTCCTCTAGGATCCCAAATTGGCTAAGTGACTAGCCACCAACTACCAAAACCCCAAATACATCTCATCAGGAATATATAGAAATCCATTTTCAACTACTACACTAGCTAGAAAACACCTACCCCATCTACCTCTGAACCTTGGCATTGAATCACTACTCCGTTGCTTATTTGTGCTTCACCTTCAAGTTGCATTAATGGCACATCAGGTGAAGGCATGTGTTATTCAAAATCACCAAGATCTCATATATGAGACCCAACAACCTTGTAGTGTACCACCATACTATCAAGCTACCATGTATCCCCTTAGAGATGCATTTGTGTTTTCTTCTCAAGGTTGGAGACTTGTTGACTCACCTGCCTTAACTAATGGCACAATGTCTAGTGATTTTTGCCTCGAACACTATCCTAGTGATGCATGAACCATTGGATCTCCTTACCTATTGTTGATGATTCAAAGCCTTTAATGCCTCAAAAAGAAAAATGGGACCCACTACCCTTGACTCAACATCAAACAACCAATGGTGAAACCATAATCATGTGTTAGTTTTACCCTCTTTGAAAAAGAGCATGGTTGTACCAAGTGGAACTATCACACACTTCCTTTAGCTTCATTCTTTAAAAGAGACTAGGCCCACCAGCTAAGCTAACTCATTAGCTTTGGCCAATGGTACAACACAAAAGGTATGCCAAATCTTCCATCCCTCACGATGTGCACACCTTTGAAACATTGCACAGAGAATTCACAAGGAGAGTTTGTTTCCCATTTGATAGAGGGACCCACTTCTAGACCTGATTCATCTACCCCAACCAATAGAACAATACTAAGATAATGTTAGAGATAAAGCCTTAAGAGTGCATGCAGAGTTGCCACCTATCCTGAGGAAAACTCTTAGTGCACCACCTCTCTTTTGATTCATCAAGGCCCACCTATCGATGACTCACACCTCCCAACTCATGGTGCAATAGGAATAATGTGCCAGGCCTGGAACCCTCAACTATAGCACCATTGAGACATGTGGAGGCTTATGAAATTGCCTTGGGACCTGACAGTTTCTCTTTCCTTTACAAATTTTTAAAATAAATGGTCCCCACCACAAGTTGACTCAAATGAACCAATGAATGGTGCAACACCTGAGCTTGTTAGTTCTGAGACACTTGAAAAGGCACACGGTGGTGCCACATGGGCAAAATAACTTCAATCAGATCAATGGAATCACAACCTCCCCTTCCTTCACTGAGTCTCTTTAGCAACACGGCCCTACTGAGTGATGACTCAGATGAACCGACCAATGGCGTAGAGCTAAGAGCTGTCAGAATTGATAACCTATAAGCAATGTGAAGTGCTTCTATGTGTCAACCCTCGATACATAAAAATTGATAGCCCGCCACATATTCAAAACATCCCACCGCCTTAAGACAAATTCAAAACAAGATGTTGCCCAACTTCCGACCTAAAACAAAATGTAGAAGCACTTGGACCTATAGTTTTTGGAAACTTTTGGGGAAGTGTGCTTGTACATTTCAAATCCATAAGGAAAGCATTGATTCCATTATGCATTAGAGTTGATGCATTCTAGAACAAAGAACCTTAGAGAGAAAATCCTAAAATCTGAAACTAAGATAGTACACAACCATGACACACCTTGCAAGATGGCTTCAAAATAATAAAAAATTTACCATTGTGTTGAACCTTTGACAACCACTACCTCAGCAACTATGCTTTATTGAAGGAAAAAAACTCAAATTTGAAAACTAATGTTGCACTTTGCAACTTATTTCCTATTTACTAAAATATCTCATTTAGGCAAAATCATGGGAACATGCCCATTTATTAGGATTATAAAGTAAATTCCCCTCCGAACAATCTTGCTCCATGTAAACAATGCTAAAATGATGAGAAACCATGTAAACTTTATAAAGAAATACAATGAAAATTTAAACCTCTTTACCCCTCTACATTCTGGAATCTCATCTTTCACTTTGTAATACCATTCATGTTGATCTGTACACTAGTCTTCATCTACTAGAGTGTGGGAAGGGAATACCGAGTATCAAATTCCATGCTCTTACTCATTTTCAAAGGTATCTATTAACTTCATATCATTGGTGACTTCTTTTGCATGTTGTTCTACATGATTGTGATCAAAGACAATACCAAAATTTGATTTGAAGGTGATGAAGCTACCCATGACTATTTTGAATTTAATTGAAATCTCTTCCTGGATGAAGAAAATGGTGTAATTGTTTCTTAAATGCAACCCTTTACTACTACAAATGTCCTTTGATGTGTCAAGCTAATGGGGCTTCAAGTACATCTGAGGATCCTCCTCAAGAAGGAGAAAATACTAATCCTTAAGAATAGCAAATAGATCAACCTCCTCTTCAAAACTTGCACATACTTCACTTATGATTTCTTCATGATCATCTGAAATAGGTTTTGAAAATAAGCCATGCACTTGCTCAATGGAGAGATCTACTTCATCAAGAAGCTGATATCCTTGTTGGATAATCAAGAACAAATCTTCAATATGTTCTCCGTCATGCCCAATCTCCACTATGTCATTTACAAAATGTGGAATCTCATCAAATAGATCATCAATGTTGCCACTTCTTGTGGCCTCTATGATAATTTCCTTTACAACTTCTTTTAGATGAGATAAGGAGTCTTTAATATTCTTTTGCAAGGAGTCTTGATTGATAACATCCCTCCTAATACACTTCTCTAATTCTACATACCCCTTATTTACCATGTATGTAAACCAATCATTTTTTCTTTAATATTTTTTATACCCTTTTTTATTTCATCTTTTTCATTGAACATGATTATATAAAATTTTCAACCATGTATCTAAAACATTTATTTTCAATTTAATTTTAAAATATTAATTATTAAAGATTATTGAGATCTATGAAATACTAAACAAATTTCTAGGTAACTAGTCCTCCATGTGCATTCATGTAAGATAAAAATGTTAATGCTCGACTATTATATCAATGCAATCTACACTTTATTAGTCTTAAATTGTGTAGTGACCTTTTTTGTCCCTTTTATTGCTCAAATGCCCTATGATAATAATTGATCTAAGAAACGTAAGATTGGGGCTTGTGGGTTTTTCTTACATATGCATTGTTTTGGTTGGTCTTATCTATATTGTGTGTTGTGGATTTATATCTGTCATCAAGATCCTAGTCCTTATGTTCTCTTAACTATTGTGTGTCGGGGCTTAGTTTTTATGTTCATGGTAACTTGCATATGTTAAAAGCATAATTCTTTGTTCGACCCTTTCAAACTAATTCTAATGGCACTCAAGCCTTTGTATTCGCCTTCATGTCTTTTTTCGTATTTCAAAATTGACTTGTTTATCTAGACATGTTTTAACTTAAGCAATTTGTTCCTAATGCTACATGACAAACACTTCATTGTGTAGGCATGTTTATGTTTTACATAGACACCTAAGTTAGTTAACTCTCTACTCCTCACAACCTACAATTTTTTACATGTCATTGACATTTCTAGGTAGATCTAGGTAGTGGTAGTTTGAATGCCATGGTGTGATGATGTGGTGGTTTTCTATTAGTCATCAAAATGTGTATTGACATGTAGGTGGGCCCATGTGAGTGTGTTGATGCTTTATTCTTTTAGTTCTGCATAGAAGGAAATATGGCATCTTTTGATTCGTTAGAAATAAGAGCCCCCTCTTCGATGACGTCTAATGGATAGCATGTTTCATATTGTCATAATCAAATGGGCCATAGGATATTTCTATCTATAACTACCAACTACATACACTTTAGCAAGATGTGCAGTGTCATAAATTATTGACACCAGTGATTTACACTAGGTTTAGCACCCTTGTAGACTGATATGCATACTTATGTTGAAAGAAAGACTAGATTCTAAAGAATATGCTAGTTCCAGGTGTTATCCTCTGAGTTTAGGCCCTAAAAGGACCTCAAACACCTGGACATTAGTGTCCAAGTACTAGTGTCCTTGATATTTGCAAAAATAAAAGTTTGAGTGGCCTTGGATGTCGGCCTTGTTACTCCAAGTGTTAAACTTTGTCGACTTTGCTTGAAAGGTTTTTCTGAAAGTGAACTGAAATGCATATATAAGCAAGTATACCTCTTACATGAAAAAGGTTAAGCAATATTAGGACTTGAAATGATCAAAGCTCTATTGCGGATGTTATGTAGATTTATGTGATACTCTCTATTGTAGATTTATGACATTATTATAGGTTCTAAGGGAAGCTTCTTCCTTCATCTTCATCCTTGTGATGATCTTGAGTCATCCCACTAGGGTTTCTATTGTGGTAAAGGTACTTTATTCAAACATTCATTTATTATTGATTTTGCCTATGTCCTATAAGGACACACACTCTCTCATCATCATCTTGGCTATTGTGGAGGTGGGAACACCATTCATAGGGTTTGACTAAGGTAAGCCTCTAAAATGGCCCAAACTATTTTCCCTCTTGTGTTTGTGCATATTATAGAAGATTGGAAGTAGGTATCTAGTAGATCAGAAAGTAGATTGATGAATGTAGATCTTGAATCTCAAGAAACCACCTTTAGAGGGCCTAAAACCCTAGGAAACTTGCGCCTAGAGGTGAAATAGTCCTCTCAGATCTACCCTAATTTTGGGTAGTGATCTCTGATAGCTCTACACTGCTCATTCCAGAACTTGTTGTTTGGGTTTTCAGTTATGTAAGGCAAGAAATCTCTATTTGGCATATTTCATTGTAGAAATCCTAGATCTAGTAGATTTCATCTCAATCTTTCTGATTACAACAAAGGGACAGAACCCTTATAGCATGGCTCTCCTTCAAGACTGTAGTCAAGCTTAGTTTGTGTTCCAATGTTTGATCTAAAATATTGACTTAGTTAACACATGATTAATTAGGCCTTTCTTTCCCATCAAACATTTTGGTGAACCCGACGAGTTTTGAACTTTTGTAACCTTTTTTATTCATATCTAATATGTTTGTTGTTCTAGATCTGATTAGTTAATTGTTTATTTAGATAGCAAGCAATTATGTGTCTTCATTGTCTTGATTGGTTATTGAATTGATTAGACATTTATTGCATATATTTGTGACAAATGGTTGATCATTTAGAAACATTGATTCACTTAGAAAACTAAAGCAAAACTCTTTCTTCTATCACATCATTTACATATTCTGTCTTATTAATACTTTCCTCTATAAGTACATTTTGTTCTAGTTCCATTGACTCTTTAATATGCTCAATATGGGTGCAATGCGTCATATCCTCTATTATTCCCTCTCAATGAGTTGTCCAATGACAATATGATCCTTTGCCTCCTCCTCTTGGTAGTGTTACATGTTCTTAGTGTTTTCTTTTGTAATCCATCTTGAGGATTGTGATGCTTTGGTTATGTTTAACAATCAACCATATTTTATATTGTAAACCTTCTACATGTACTCAAAGTTATATGATTAATATGATATGTATAAAGAGTTTTCGATAAAAATATATATTTTAAAATTACTTTAAAATAGATAAAAGTTGAAAGTCCTATAAGTTGGTAAAAGCTTTCAATATAACTAAATGGTAGGATAACACATCCTTTGAAAAATCTAGGCTAATTAAATGTAAAAACAAGTAATAATTAAATCTAACATAAATAAAGAGTACAAGTACTAAAATATATATTGAAATTAAAAAGATTATATGAATATTAGTTGTATGAGTAATGAGGAATGCTTTGTTGTAACATGCAAATTGAGCTAATTTAAATTCCATTATGAGATCTACATTAGTAGGGATCTATATATTGAAATATGAATTGTGCTTTATATGGGGTCAAAATTGCCTTTGTGAGCTTGATCCTTAGATTCATGACCCTAAGTTTAGAGTCCTAAACTTGTTCACAACCCTAATCTTGAAGTTCAGAATCCTAAACTTCTACACGACCCTAATCTTAAAATTTGTAACCCTAAACTTTATGTTGACTTACTCTTCAAAAATGTATCCTCTCATATATATTTAGACTTAGAGATAATTAGAAATAAAGGTAGTACGAATAATCTTCGATGAAAAGATAAAAATTAGAGGTATATGTCATCTTTTGACATCTTACAGGGAAGTTTCCTCACTTTCCTTTTCCTTTTATAGTGAGGAATGGACACCTTTTTGTTGTTGATTACTCACAATTCACTATTAACTTTTAATAATGAAATTGAAATGTGACAAATTTAATTTACTATGGATCAGAGTCTTGATTAGGTACTCAAATGAAAATGAAGGTCTATGAACATTCATAATGACTCATAATATCCCCATTTTTTTTTGGTGAACATTCATAATGACTAATACTAGAAATTCATGAAAATTTAGGTTGTAGAAAGTCACACGCATCTTGCTCTAACAATAAACTACAATAAACTATGTGGTAGAATATATTGTAAACTACCACATATTGTAAAAGTCATAAAAGTCCAAAGTGTGCACAGGCAATGTAGAATATATTGTACCATTGTGTCTATGAAAGCATGTGAAAGGCCCACTCAAATAAAGTGAGCGTCGTGTATAGTGGAGAAGGCCATTAATAAAGTAACTTTATTCCCATTTCCCACAACTTTACACTATTGACCAGCGTAGAGATTGTCATGTAAGTGGCCAGCAAAAACAAAACACTGACCATTGCACATGCCTCCGCAGCTTTTTAATAGCTTTCCCTCCTTGATAAGATTGAAAGATTCGCCAGAATTTAAAATTCAAGTAACTTAAATATCTGTCTGACTATTCTTGGAATCGTAGTCCACACGCTTCTGAAGACATTCCTCCCATTTTCCCCTCTTATCTTCCACCTGCAAGAAACACTCATTTCATTTTCCCCACTTTTGGTGCATTCATTTCGCCCAACATGAGGTAATATTTTAAGTAGTGTAATGGTGTAATTTGCATATCTATGTTACCTAATTCTCATTTAATTTTGGGTTCATCTTGATGAAATGTTTTAATACAATTAGCACTTGCATCTATAGGAGGTTCAAGGAATATGCCGATAAGAAAACTGATGAGTTTAGAAAAATTTCCCATGTGAACTTTTTACGGCATGAATTTTTTTTACAACATGAGACAATTCTGAGCACTATAATGCTCACATATAAAAGCCTATCAGCTAATTACATATTGACAAATGGTGCATGTTATATGAATTTGAGCTTATTCCTTAATCCTTCACCTATCTTTACCATTCCCATAGATTTGACCTTATCTCATTTATATTTGCACATATTCCAATACATTCGACATTTATTAGTCCCCCAAGTCTGAGCGGCTATTCTTAAATATCATCCACTTCAATAGTCAAAAGTTAATTTTGGCCAATAAAAATAGGACAAATATTTACCATTTTTTGTTGTGAATCAGGTGTAGAATTGTTATTGACTGTATAATCATTGAAGTGGCTAATGTTTAAGTAGAGTGTGTATGGGCATACATTCCCTACATTCAAATTGGCATTCCCTTGTCTTGGGTCAATCCCACAACACAAGATTGATCTTGTGACCCACATAATTGACCTTTCAAATTCAAAATTTACCAACTCCTACCCATTTTATTCCATCCATGAGTTGACTCTATACACGTTTCACATTATTATTTGCTATGTCTTAGTATTTAAAGGCATTCAATATGCATCGTTTTATCTCATGATTCATTAGAAATCGTATACATTAGAGGGAGCATCATTCTAGGAATATGTTGATTTAGAGCACTAAAAGGAACCTATTTAGTTGCATCATCATTCTAGGGCATTTGCATGATTGAAGGGAGTTGTCCTCGCTAATTTCTATGACTGTAAAGTTGAATCTAATCAAGGGGTTAACCTAGGAGAACATGGTCCATTGTGATCCAACAATCTCCACAAGGTATTTATAAATACTGGCAATCCTTAACAATTAAAAAAAGGTAGATATCACAATTTAAACTTACAACAAGAAGCACACATCTCACCAAATCAGGTCCACTAGTCAAGACAAATTTGTGCTACACAAAAGTGACCCAGAGTTGTGGATTGAACCACAAAATGTGTTAGCAACTATTCTGATCTCAAGGTAACTTCCAAATAGAGAGAATCTATTTCTAGTCTTGAGACACTTATAAATTATATTGTAATATCGAATATGTATTCTCCATCATTGTTCCTAGAGCTAAGTGCCCTAATCTCTCACATTCACTTTCCTTAAATGTCATTGGTTCAAATGCTATATCATTCCCAACTAATTAGTGATTTAATCTAGGTTGATTTATGCATAATTGTTTACATTATTTTAATTAACCTTTATTAACATTAGGAAAAGATTATTTGCCTTTACAAGTGGATACTAGACAAATTAATCAAAAAACTTTAGTGTTGTAAGGGTAAATAAACCACTTACATAAAATATCAAATTTACACCACAATTAAGCACACACAATGTGATTTAGTCCAAGACTAGTTTGCATGACATGACATCATTAAAAAAATGTAGTCTTCACCAAAATTTTGTTGCCACCTTACAATATCTGAGTCTATTTCTAATTCTAAGGTAATTGTTGCAACACATTCACAAGTCAACAACAAAAGATCACATCAACACACTATCATCCAAAAATATAGATAAGCATGTTTTAACCCTCTCCATCTTTTCATTCTTAGTTCATTTTGCTTTGACCCAACGATTAGATTCAATGCCTTCTTATTAGATTATATTATATCATCAATATGTAGGAATTCTCTCATTTTATTAACTTAAACTGGTGAACATTTACCTATCTTAAACACCACCTAAATCCTATCCTTAGGTTGAACTTACATTTTCCATTTCATGATTGGATATAGTGTGCATTTATTAATTAATCTTGGATTCTTTAAGCCATTGTTTTCTCAAATTTTATGCCAAAGAAAACCTCGAGATCTCTAATTACCTTAAGACAAAGCCCTAGATTAAATCCCTCCATTGCCATGGCATCTTTACATATGTCCATAACTGAAGATTTGACCACCTCTATTCACCTCAATGATGAGGAGATTTTTGATCATGACACTCACATTTAATCACTTGAGAATCAAACATTTAAATATGAGAATAGTAAGTATAAGGAGCAATAGTAAGTATAAGGAGCAAGCAGATGAGAAGAAGAGACATAAAGAATTTTCAGTTGGAGATGAAGTAATGGTATATCTGAGAAAGGAGAGATTTCTAGTGGTGACATACAACACGCTGAAGATGAAGAAGTTTGGACTATGTAGGATTCTTAAGAAGTTTGATTCAGGAAATGCATATGAAGTGGAGCTACCAGAGACATTGGGTATATCACCTATATTCAACATTGCAGACCTATATCAGTATCAGGAAGGAGAATCAAGTGACAACATTGAAGATGGTTTGAGGAATCAGTTACCAAAACAACAACTAGAGTAGATAGAATACATCTTAGATAGTAGAGTTGGACACAGTACCAGAGGCAAGCAGTATAAAATTTTTTGGTGAAGTGGAAAGGAAGATCGGAAGAAGATTTATCATGGATTTCTTAGGTTGAAGTAGACTGCCGTGGTTTTCCTCTAGCCCCAACAAAGTGAGGGACTCACTTTTTCAACAACCCCAGGTTTCTGATGCAGGAGCATCCCAAGTTGTAGAGCAATCTTGCATCAACCAAAAATATTTGCATTCTTTCTTTTCTTGCACTTTTAGTTCAGATCAGTCATTTGTAGTTTCAACATTTTGTACCACATCTTGCCACATCTTCATATCATATCTCAAAGAGCAGGACTTAGCATCTTCATAGCGTCATCTACATCATATTCAGATTTCAAGTAATTTAGATTTGTTTCCAGAAAATTATCGTTATCAGAAGATCATCAGTTTTCACATAACAGAGCATCCAGACAGTCAGTTGAAGGAAAAGGTTTGTGGGACACTTCCATGACTTGCAGAGCCTAATGAGGCACCATACATGACACATAAGGATCAAATAGACCTTCCTTGAGTTCTACACCAAGTTTCATCAATTTGCAGAGCAATACCGTGTGTTGTAGGCTGACCTACTTGTTTCTACACATTACATCTTTCATTGGAGTTTGTAACCTCTTGTGGCCGACGTGGAAGATTCTATGAGCTTGAAGATATATATAGATCTCTTATATGCATTAGGAAGTGAGTAGTTCTATGATATGATTTAGATAGTTTTAGAAGTTGGATCCTTTTTGGGCAGGCACTTCAATGCCATATCTTTCATATTTGTTGTAACTTGGAAAGTAGGCCTATGAGCCCTATTATTGTAGCCCACATGTTGCCGGCATATGAACTTTGTAATTCTTTAATATTCTGATATATGAATCTTCCATTGCATTCTATGGTTGTGTTGTTTCTGTTGTGTTTACTCTAGCTGCAAGGTTTGGACAGTTCATTAGATTTGAACCCTCCAGCCATGACTGTAACATTGATTAGGTGTCATACTTTGATTACAATGGTGTCCCTTTTTTAAAAGAAATCTATACTCTGCTACCCTCACTGGATAAAGGCATTGATCCATTGTATGTCCAACCTCCCTTTTCTCTCTGACACACTAAAACATAACAAAATCCCATCCTTTTATGTCATTTGTGTTGTTTGTTTTACTCATATCCATGTCTAGATGTATGTATTTGCATGAGAGGCTATTAAGGTATTATCTTTAGACTCTTTGCATGGTTGTGTATCTTCTTACTAAAGGTGTAACATCCTTGTGTTCTTCAAACCAATATACAAGCACTTAGTGACAAAAATTTAGAGTTTCCTAAGCATTGGGTATGATTTGTAAGAAGGTCTAAGTTCATGACATTATCTATTCTATCATTTTACACCTTAGGGAATACCACCCTTGGTCTATTAGACCCAAAAGTAAAAGAAGGTCTTACCCACCATATCAAATTGGTCCATTGTTGCCTCATCCTGATCATAGGTCAGAAGTCTTTGTCTTGAATTTGACACCAGTGGCACTCAAGAACTAGTTGGATTTAGGGATTTGAGGAGCCTCAATTTTGTGCACCAATAGGAGGAAATGAATTTTAATCTTTCACATCCAAAATGACCTATAAATACTTATTTTTAACTCATTATAAAGGGTTGGAAATCACAGGAAACCATCTTGAAATATAGTATGTACCAAATTTTTCTCTATTTTCAAAATTTTCATTTTTATGGTGTTTTCTAAACTCTAAATTTGTTTTCTTTATTTTTTTCCATGCATTTAATTCAATGAATATTTGATGAATTAAATATGCATTTCATATCACTAATGCCTTGTTGATGGTAAGGTGTTTTGCATGGTCAACTTGAACACATTTGTGTGAGTGGAAATTCAACATCAATCATACACATGGATTTTTTTTAATGTGAAGATCATGTCTTCCTATGTTTTTATTGTGTATAACAAGTCAAGAAAGGAATGCAAGATTTTACATCAACTTTTTCCATTCATAAAATGGTGTATGGAGGGTTTAGAAATAGGTTTAGATTGTTTATCTTTTCTTTTCTCTATCCTTTGATGTTGTTTATATTAATGTTAAATTAGTTTAGTTTTAGGGTGTGATGGTAAATTTATACTCATATAACACAAGAAATTGTAAATGACTCATCAACTTCTGTATGATGAAAATTTGTATTTTTACACATCTTTTAGCTATCCTAAAATTTAGAATTGTATGCTATTGAAATTGGAATTATCATTGTTTTTAGGATTTAAATCATTTTCATTCAATTTAATGTGGGAAATCACTTGTGGAAAGTTTAATAATTTAAAATTAAAATCATGAACACATTTAAAAGTAAATTAGAGGGTTGATGTTGGCTAATAATGATCAATTACACTAAGTTAAAACTCTATTTCATGTGAATGACTTGATATTCCAATGTAGCCCCTTGAATGAATCAATTGAAGTACTCTCCAATTGGGAAATAATGATAAACCTAGTGAATGCAACTAATGAAGACTCTTGAGGCTAGCCATCTTCTAAGCAAGAGAACCTTTTTCATTCCAACCTATTGGTTTATCAAAACCTACATCAACATGACTCACAATGTTACTCTTGAGGTTTCACCTCCTTCATCTTTGGGTAATCATTTTGAGGCTAAGGACTCTCATCCACCATCTATTTCTTCTTCAATGTCTCATTGGGATCACTAGACCCTTAAAGTTGAAGGAACTTTAGGTTGGACTCTCCTCCACCATCACACCATCAAGATCTTACATGTGTTACATTACCTTTGCTCCCAATCCATAATCTTTTATGGAGGTATCACATATTATTGAGTGGAACTTATCAATGGAGGAAGAGAAAAATTCCTCAGTGAGGACTTATATATGGGGTCCCTTGTCCCCCCTTCCTAAGGGAATGAAACCTATTCAATGCAAGTGTATCAATTGAACCAAATATGTCAAGAGATTGGAATTGTTGATAAGTTAAAAGCTCCATCTATGGCCAAATGTTTCTCATCTAGGTAGATCTAGTGTTTTTTATACATAGACCTTTTCTGCACTACTAATATTAATTCCATTTACTTGACACTTTCTATTATTTCCTCTCAAGGTTGGGCAATACATTAGATGGATGTGAAGAGTGCTTTTCTTTGTGGGGGTATTTACGAGGATATATATATGGAGCAATCACAAGGTTTCATTGAGGATTCTTCATTGGTTTATAGGTTATAGATGTCTCTATATTTCCTTAAATAGGCCCCTTGAGCTTGGTATACCAAGATGAACTCCTTTCTTCTCTCAACTAAATTATTGAGATGTCATTCAAATCTAAATGTTTACATTTTATAGCATGATTATATTCTCTACTATTCATAGTTCTCTATGTTGATGATCTCATCATTACAAGTAGCACTATATCCATCAAATTGGTAGAGTCAAAAATACTCTATAAGATAGGTTTTCCATGATAGACTTGGGTTTGTTGCATTACTTTCTTAAGATTGAGATCACACAGTCTTCTTCTAGGATCACTTTTATACAACCTAAGTATGCATTCAACCTCCTTGTGTAGATTCACATGGTTAGAGTATAAGTTTACATTGAATCCCTTTCTATTTCAAGTTAATCTTGAGACTAAGGGTTCCAATCCATCTATTGATGCCACATTCTACTGTCAACTTGTTGGTAGTCTCATCTACTTGACTCACACCTTCTTGGATATCATGTATATGGTTGGAATTATCTCCTCTTTTATGTAAGAGCCTCATGAGATTCATTGGATGGACAATACATCCTTTGTTATGTTTAAGGCACACATTTGTTTGGGATAGCTACATGTTTAGACTTGGTTGGATATATGAATTTAGATTTGGCAAGTGATCTTGTAGATTTCAATTCTATTGGTAGATATAAATTTCATCTTGATTTTGGCCTCACTTGTTAGTAGAGAAAGAAACAACATATTACTAGTCTTTATTTTATTAAGGTTGAATATCAAGGGATAGTTGTAACATGCCTTCTTATATTACTCGGAATTACAGATACAATTTAATAGAAAAGTAAAATAAACATGATTAACATGAGATAGTTTTATTTTATATATGTCATTTGCATAATCACAAATAAATAAAAGCATATATTTTCTGAATATTTTCAACCTTGAAATTACAGCATATTCAAAGATGGAATCTTAATGAAAACTTTTCACTTTAAATTTATAAATAATTTGAACTTGGCATAAATAATAGTTCTACATAAGTTTGAGTATCATAAGTCATAACATGAAGTACACTACATCTAGAATATTGATATCTATCTTCACAAGTCTTGGCGAGTCATTTGCTATAGAGGGAGATTAGCATTTAAGTGCTTTACCTCCAACCACAGACTGGTGGTGGTCCTCCGCACACCTTCCTTCCTAGAAGTGGCCCTACCCTTCACAAAGAGTATAGATATAAGGAACCAATAGGTTTTTTCCATCTAAGTCCTAGTGTTGTGTCCAACACAACTCAATCGACCATACAACTCTAGACAATCTTCTAGCTAAGTATGATCATTCTAACTAGTCACGCCATCTAGACACTATGAACCGACTAATGCATGTAGAGAAAAATTCATTACTTTGGCCAAAGTTTTTATATAAATAGAAATTTTTAATAAACGTAGTCATGTGTTCACACACCTCTGACTCGACTTGGAGACTATCTCATCCTACAACAACTCTAAACATAAGTTGTCTGAACTATATTCAAATTCTAGTCAATCTGACTTAGGACTAATCCTCGGTCTAGGATATACTTAGAATATATAGGTTTAGGTAAAATTCTAACCTTTTAGAGAGTCCCTCCTTGCATACTTGCAATGCACTAGGGTCTATGACCTCCTGTCACTTTACTCATTGATTCTAATATTAAACACTCTTGTGTTGTATAACAAGGTTGACTCCATCATGAAATCAAAAAACAATCAAATTCAGCAAAGTGCTTCTTAGACTCTTTCTACCTTGCACTATGGTTATCTCGACCATTTATTGTTGACCATTATAAAGACAATGTCATATCTAACTTAAGAATTCTATGTTTTCTAAACCCTTCTAGTTTTGATTCTAGGGTTTAACTTCTCTAACCTAATACATTGAAATATCAAACATCCTTGTTTTTGAAAATTGATAGATATAATATAACAAATGCCTCTGGTCTTCCTAGACCACTTGGCATTGTTTGACTTCACATTCACATAACATGAATAAACACAATATATGAGGTATATGCCCATCCATATAATATCTTAATAGATACTTTCACTTCTCATAACTAGTCTCTTGACTAAGTTCAATTTATCAACCCTAATAGGTTTGAATCATAAAAGATAATAAAATAGTTTTGACCTCTTGGTCAACTGAATTCTACTGAATTTCAATATAAGTTAGGTTATGAACCCATTTATAACATCCCTTGCATATTTTCTACAAAAACCTTTATCAATAATTTTAAGAACAACAATCATGTGGGATTGAGTTTTGAATCCACCACATGTCTCAACTTGTAATAATTCATATCAGGAATATCCAACATTGGGTTAACCATGTCTTCTATGCACTTAGCATTACAATAATTTCTATTAAACATATATTATGTGAACCATACTACCCAGATCTCCTAGTATGCATATACCCCCGAGCTTGTTAAATAGTTTCAATCTTGAAACATAGGAGTAAATTATATCTACTAATATACTCATTATCTAGATGGTTTGATATAAACAATAGTTACTAATCCAAAGGATTTCTAGGTTTCCACTTTCTTGGGTCACCCATTCCCTTGGATTTGTATTACAATATGACAAGAAGAATTATATTTCACATAGGGAAATTGTTATTCAAGTTGTAACATAGTTACTTAAATATCGTAATGACATTATCTTACCAAAGTCTCTATTCAGAGAAAAAGTGATTATACACTTCAAAAGGCAAGAATTGATCTATCCATTAATCATAGTCTTGATCATAACCTTATGGATCAATTTCCATTTCATAGGTTCCCTTTTCTTACATAGAATCCAAATAATAATAATATAATAATACATCATGAGTTTAGTACCCTCTAGTCTTCTCTAGACCACTTAGGCACTATAAGAAACCTCGTTATTCATATAGAATACAAGCATACTCCTAATAATTTAAACATATTTGACTAAGGTCAATCTAATAATCCAAATAGTTTTGAACATTGTTTAATACTTATAATCTTATTGATCTTCCTGAGTTCACTATCTTTCGTTATAAAATAAATTATGAAATCATACATGAGATTCATCGAATATCATGAATATACTGTTAAATACAAAAGTGATAACATATCACCGACCTTGGATATTTCTAATGCTATCAATATCTTTCTATTGTTCTTAATAAGAGGATTTCTATCGCAAACCTTATGATCACAATAAGTAATAACTCTGAGATATAAACAATCTCTTTCTAGACTCATAGGTCTTTGACTGCAAAGAATAAGTAGTGTTCTTGGAAGGCTCAATTTTTGAAAAGTTTCTCTAAACAATATCAAAAACTATAAACTGAGATTAATAGCCCTCAATATGCTAAACATTAAGACCCTACGATCTGCATAAGTTTCCTATTCAAATAAACTAGAAGTAAACCGTATAGCTCTCAACCTTCTAGGGATTTAAGGAGCACAGAGTCTATATAATATAGTGATAATTCAATGCTTATTTGTCATAATCTAAAATGCTTAGAGTGCAAAGGTATTTGTCTTTATATTCTCACTTGGATATATAAAACCTTTCGGTCTCATATATACTTGCTCAAAGATAACAAAGCCTATTGATTTCATTTTTACCAAGATATTAGAGCCTTTCGACCTCTTATACCTATACAAAGACCACAAAGCTCTTTGGACTATATACACTCAGTGATATTAAGTCTTTCGGCTATAGTAACAACCTTAGATTCTAAGCCTATCAGCTTGATATTCACAACATTGTATTCTAATACGTTCACCTATTCTATTAAGAGTATTAGCCTTAAAACATTCAGTAATAATCTATTACTAATGGCCAAATAACACTCGTATATTACTTCTACTGGCCATAGAAACTTACAAAAATCTATTTCTTACGGCTAGATAAATACTAATATATTATAAGGTTTTATCAGCCATATAACATAGCTATGCTTTACTTCTTCATTCTCATAAATACTCAGAAACATTATGTTACTGTTGGCCAATAAAAACAAATATATTTTTTCTAATTTATGTTAGCCATAAATAAACTATAATAAAGCTTTCGAGGAAGAAAGAACCTGATAAATTATTTGGAGAAGTAATCTAGCTCCCTGTCTACTACTGATCTCTCAATGCTCTTTATCCCTACATACGTCCTCGCTATATCAACGAGGATAATCCATTTGACTTCACTCGCATTCTTCAATAAAAACATGTCTGAGCTCTACTGAGCTATCAAAACACTGTCCTCCTGATTCTTATGTACTATAACTAGTTATTAACACAATCTTTTTGGTTTTAACTGCTTCGAACTCTTTTTTAGCTTAGGAACAAGAAAATGGGGAATGCTAACTTGTTGAACACAATAAGGTGCTGAGAGGGGTGTTGAATCAACACACACTAAAACATAAATAGATATTTGCATATGAAACTGAATAACTTGAAGAACAGAAATGAAATCATGCAACACACATAACACCAATATTTTTATGTGGAAAACCCTAAAATAGGAAAAAACCATAGTGAGGATTAGCTCACAGTATATTATGCTCACTACAAAAGTATTATACCATTATTTTAGGCCTATAACCCAATGAAGTTACTACTCCATGATTTAGTGCTTACAACAATTGCAACTTTGATTTATGGCTACAACCCAAGGAAGGTACTACTCCCTAAATGTTTTGCTCACTACACTAAGATTTTGTTACATCCCACTTGTGTCTTAGTTAATTGATATGTACCTGGATATGCAATGTGTGCCCTAGATATAATTATGTGTTTTCTTCTAAGCTTTGAACTTGCAAATACATAAATGTTGTCAATCAGTTGATGAATAGACATATACAATGTATATATATGTTTGGGTTCAATTAAGTACATTGATGGATGTATTCATGATTATTTTAATACAGATGCAAAATTGTAATGTGTTATCAGACTGACTATTCATGTTTGACCTAGTGGTTGCAAGATAGATCTCCTCTGAAGGGGGAGGAAAGGTATCATCAGGTACAAGAGGTGAAAGAAGAAGAATCTAGTGCCATCTGAAAACCATCAAAAAGTTGAAAATGTCATTACAATTTTAGGGCGAGGATGTCTCAACTCGAATTGTCAGGTAAACTTTGAGTCGACAATAAGTGTAAGACTTCCCTAACTTAAGTTGATAGTTGAGTATCATCACCTTCTCAACTCCCTCAGAAAATAATAAAATAGTCAATTCATCATAGATGAACTTAACGTTTACCTACCTATGTTCGTCTTTAATTTGGCACATATAATTTTCTTAATCGTCAACCTCAAGCCTCCTCATGACCCTCAAATCTTTGAATAAGATTACTAGTTTAAAATGTGAAATATTAACCTTCCTTCCCATATACTTAATAACATATTTCCCTATAACGTTAAACTTATTATTGTAGTCCACACCATACTTGTTTCATATTAAAGTTTTCTAGGTTTAATGCTAAATTGAAAATACTTTTAGCAATGGTGAGATAATATTGGTTTGAGAGTCTTTATTTAATTAAAAATGAAAAGAGTTTCACCAAAGTTGTTATTATTCTTAATGAAAGAATTTATCTCAAGAATGAGATTTACCTAAGTCTTAAGTAGGAACGAAATATAAACTTCGAGGGAAATATTAATATATGGCACCGAATAAAGTTTGGGAAACGAATGTATGGAGGAGTGGATTTTTATTTGGGAGTTGTGGGAGACCAAGCGGACTCTCTGTAGAGGTGAAAACTCATCGTGGGTAAAATCTTCTTTCAAAAAGGGAAAATCATTTCTTGCTTTTCTTGGGAGAGAGAACTCATTTTCAGAGAAGGACGTCAGGAGTTGGATATTACTATTTTCTTTGAGAAAGAAAGAAGAGAGACTGGAACTACAACTGTGCATTCAGAAGGGTGGACGAAGTGCCAAATAAAGATTTCAGTTGACAGAGGAAGAAATTGGGAAAAGCTATTAAAGACATTTAGAAGGTTTAGAGACAAGCTATTGAAGACATTCAGAAGGTTTAGAGATGATCTATTGAAGACATTCAGAATATTTAAAGTCGAGCTTAGTGGAGAAACTTTGCACAAAGAATCGACGGTAGCTAAATAGGAATGATTCTTTCTTCTTGCCACTATACTCTCAAATTTCACTACATGCTTGGGCACAATATAGAGGTTATTCTATGAATCTTTAAAGAGGGAAATCGTTCTTTCAATCTTTCAAACCAATTTTATATTGTTAAAATCTTAAATTGTAGGTGAATGGAACCTTACGTTCCATTTCTCCAAGGAGCAAATTCCATTTAGATTTCTTTCTATTCTCATAACACTTGACACTAAATTGATAATGTAAAAATCTCTTAAAAGTTTGACAAATGAAGTTAGATATTAAAGAATAAATTTAAATTTCATGAGTTGTTTATTTACCTTTGAATGCGAATATATATATATATATCATTTCTTCTCTCTTTTACATTAGATATATTTCATGTTCAATGAATTTGTGCACAGTTACTTGGAAGCATGTATATTTATGTTGTTTATATATTTTTTAGTGTATAAATTTTAGTCTCTGACATATGATATTAGAGCTACCAGGTTCGACACTGAACCTTGGGCTCATCACTAAGAGAAAAACGAAGAACAACAAGAACTGAAACAAGCATTTTAGTTTTGCCAGGATGCGGGTCTATACTTCTAAATGTAAGAGGACTCAGGAACCAGGTAACTTCCCGCTTTGGAAGGCAGCAAATGTGAAATATGATCATTCATGTTGTACCATACCCTCAGATAACAAAACTTTAGCTGAAGCAGTCAAATGAATTAAAAGAGAAAAATAGATCTGAGCAATTTCAAGAAGAAAAGTAATGGAAATCACTTCCTTAGGGGATAGTAAACCAAAAACTATTAATCCATCTGTAATTTCAATGGAAAACCAAAACATGTCTCATGATTTGAAGGAATCTCGAGTACCCACTCTAGGTTACCAATTAATTCCTTACTTTTAATTTGAAGGGCAAGAAGAGCCCATAACTAGTAGTGATAGTAGTTCTTAGATAAGAGCTTTGTGTTGAAATCCTGTAAAAATTGTAATAAAATTTTTGTACTGTGTAAATAAAAATAAATTTTGTTGTGTGTAACTTTGTTATGCTTTTTTTTTTTGTAAATAAAAATTAAAGTGTTGAGACTAAGAGAATAGATACTTTAATAGGTTTATTTGGTGAAGAAAGGATGGCTCATATACCTAAGGGTAGGGGAGAGACCTCTGCCACCAAGTTAGATAGACTCTTACAGATGATGTAAGATACTTAGACTAGACTTCAACAATTAGAATAGTGAGGAGATAGACACACCAGAAATCGAGATGAAGAACATGAGTCTAGAGCTAGAGAATTTTTTTTTGAAAATATTCACACCCATCAAACTAAAAATGAGGAACATACTTTAGCCCAACCTGATAAAGACAAGTCAAAATGAGATATCATCTTCGATGACATGAAGAAAGTAAAACCTCCTCAATATGATGGATCTAAAGTAGGTGATGCTGCTGAGGCCTGGTTAACCAGCATGGAAACGTATTTTTAAATAAGAGATTATACATAAAATATGAAGGCTGTGTGGGGAGCTTATTAGCTAACTGGAGAAGCTGCTATTTGGTGGGAGAATAAAAAGGTAGAATTAGGTTGGACATTCGCAAGTCACATGAAATAGGATCAATTTGTGGAAGTGTTTAGATAGTGATGGCTACCTTAATTATTTTTTGAATAGAAGTTAACAGATTTCCAAGAGTTGAGGCAAGGCAAACTCTCAGTGCATGCTTATTGGGAGAAGTTCACCCGCTTACTTAAATATGTTCCCCAATTTCAGAAGGATGAGAAGTATAGAATCAGGAAGTTTATCATGGGACTCAATAACCATATTGGTGGGTCAGTGGATGTATTGGTACCCACTACCATGAATAAGGCCTATGAAAAGGCTGTGAGATAGGAGCAAAAGCTTAAGAAAGATGACTCCATAAGAGATAGGAATAGAAAGAGAAGAAATTGGACACAGAGTTCTCAGCCCTTTAAGAAGAAAGGAGGTAATTTTAATTATAGGAACAGAGATTCAAAAGGAAATAAAGGAAGCCACCAAGATCAACCAAGAGATAGAAGGAGTTTTGACAAGTTTAGGAGAAACAATGAAGAGAATAATAGAGGAACGGAGAGGAGAGGACCCCCAAGAGGATGTTTTACTTGTGGAGGTGAACATTATGCCAACCAATGTACCACAAAAGGTCAAGGAGGACAGCAACAGAAGAATCCTCTACCTTCCCAACAGATAGTGTTTCAATAGAGGAATCATGCCATGGTGGACAATAGATAGGCTAAGTATTAGTTTACTCTTGTAGAAGTTCCAAGTATACTTTATGGGAATCCTATAACTGTACTCATAGATACAGGAGCTAAAGAAAATTTCATTTCCCCTAAATTGTTGAGTAGATATCCTAAAAGAGCAGGATTCATGGCAAACTCTTGGATGGTTGAGTATGCTAACCAATCGAGAGCTCGCGTAGAGCAGTGTTTATTTGAAGCCAAGGTTGAACTTCCAGGTCTTGTTTCAGAGGTATATCTATATGTAGCACCCCTAGGTACGTATGATGTCATATTAGGCATGAATTGGTTAGAAAAACACAAGGCCAAAGTTGATTTCTATGATAAAAAAGTCGAGTGTGAAGATGACCTAGGGAATAAAGTACGAGTGCAAGGCACTCGTCATGAAGTCAAGTTAAGATGACTCTCCGCTATGCAATTAAAGTGGAGTGGAAGGAAAGGTTGTCAAATTTTTGCTATAAAAATGGACAAAATTGATGAAAACAAAGAAACCAGCTATAATCAAAATGAAAAGACATATGAGAAACCATAGGAATCCTTTATAGAGAAATATCCCTATCTCTGAAACTATCAAGATGTATTCCCTAAAGAGTTGCCAGGTTTACCATCTAAGAGAATATTTAATTTTTCCATAGAGTTAGTACCTGGAGCTGAACCAGTGTCTAAAGCCCCTTATCGCATGACAATAGTTGAACTTATGGAGTTGAAGACCCAATTACAGGAATTGCTGAACAAAGGATTGATTAGACCTAGTGTGTCACCATGGGGGGCACCAGTGATTTTTGTCAAAAAGAAGGATGGAACCCTTCGACTCTGCATAGACTATAGAATGTTAAACAAATTAACTATCAGAAACAAGTATCCTCTACCCCGTATTGATGATTTGTTTGACCAAATGCGGGGAGCATCAGTCTTTTCCAAAATAGATCTTTGGTCAGGATATCATCAGTTGAGACTCAAAGAGGAAGATATTCATAAAACGACCTTCAAAACTCGCTACGGGCATTATGATTCACAGTGTTACCATTTGGGCTTACTAATGCCCCAGCTACGTTTATGAACTTGATGAATAGTGTGTTTAATGAATGTCTAGATAAGTTTGTTTTGGTTTTCCTTGATGATATTTTAATTTATTCAAAGAATGAAGAGGAGCATTTTCAACATCTACAGTTTGTGTTGCAGCGCCAACATGAAAACAAGCTATATGGAAAGTTATCCAAATGCACCTTCTTTCAGAAAGAAGTTCAATACCTGGGTCATATTATCTTTGAAAAGGGTATTTCCGTAGACCTTACTAAAATAAAGGCGATAACTGAATGGACCATTCCCAAAAATGTGCAGGAAGTATGAAGCTTTATGGGTTTAGCAGGCTATTACCAAAAATTTGTAATGAATTTCTCATGCATAACATATCCAATCACATCACTGCAAAAGAAAAGGGAAACATTTTGTATGGTCAGAAAAGTGTCAGAAGGCATTTGAATTACTTAAGGAGAAACTAGTCTCTACACCGATATTAAAAGTACCAAATCCTGAAGGACAATTTGTGATAGTGACTGATGCACCAGGGGAAGGATTGGGTGGAGTATTTATGCAGAATGGACAAGTAATAGCATATGAATCAAGAAAGCTCAAAATTTATGAATAGAATTATGCTCCCCATGATTTGGAGCTTGTTGCTATTGTACATGCCTTACAAATGTGGTGTCACTACTTATTAGGAAAACCATTTGAGCTCTGATATGACCATCAAGGACTAAAATACATATTTACTCAACTGAATCTAAATGTAAGGCAAAGACAATGGTTAGAGTTGGTTTCTGATTATGACTTTGAGATTAGTTATATCAAAGGAAAGGAAAACCAAGTGGTAGATGCTTTAAGACACAATAGACATGTCAATGCAATAACTTCAGTGTACTCAAATTTCAGAAATAGGGTGCTTCATCAATTAAAAGATGACAAGCACTATCAGCAAGTGAAGATGGCCCTTCAACTCGATCCTCTAGATCCAAGGTATGATGGATTTAGAATTGAAAAAGATGGATTATTAAGATATCAGGGTACAATATACATACCTAAAAATATCAAGCTTGGGAATTTGATATGGAAACAAGTGCACTCTGCACCATATTCTGGACACCCTAGGGTTACCAAGATCATAGTAGATGTTAAACCTCTATATTTCTGGAAAGGGATGAAAAAGGATGCAGTAAGATTTGTGGCAAGTTGTCTAGAATGCCAGAGAGTCAAAGCAAAACATCAACGCCCCGCGGGATTATTACAACCCCATGTAGTGCCCGATTGGAAGTGGAAGATAATCAGCATGGACTTCATCCAGGGATTGCCCATGTCCAGAAATAAACATAATACCATATTGGTAGTGGTAGACAAGCTCACCAAAGTAGCACACTTTATACCAGGAAACTTAATAGATGGTGCAACCACTATTGCTCATGAATTTGTACAAGAAATATTTTAGTTGCATGAAATACCTAGGAGAATAATTTCTGACAGAGATGCTAGAATGACTTCCCAATTTTTGCAAACCTTATTCTTAGCCTTGGGCACACAACTGAATATCAGTTCCACCTACCACCCTGAGACAGATGGTCAAATAGAAAGGGTCAATCAGATATTAGAAGATCTTCTTTGAATGTACTGTATGGATCAACAATATAAATGGGAAGGTTATCTTCCTTTAGTTGAATTTGCATATAATAATTCTTACCAATCATCCATAAAAATGGCACCATTTGAGGCACTATATGGAAGGAGGTGTAGAACTCCTATTAGTTGGGATAAGCTGGAAGATAGGATAACCCTCTGTCCAGAAATACTCTTCAAAATGGAAGAGCAAGTTAGGTTGATCAGAAAAAGGATACTAGAAGCTAACGATTGACAGAAAAGTTATGTAGATGCAAAACAAACCCCTAGACAATTTGAAGTGGGGGAGAAAGTGCTTCTACGTGTTAAACCACATAAAAGTGTTGTAAATTTTGGAAAGTCCACTAAACTTGCACCTCGGTATGTTGGACCGTTTGGGGTCCTAGAAGTTATCAACCCGGTTGCCTATAAAATTGCTCTACCACCAGCTCTCACTCAGTTGCATGATGTCTTTCATGTTTCTTACCTTAAAAAGTACATATCTAATTTTGGACATATGATTGATTGGAACTCTTTACAGGTTCAGGACCTAGGGGTAATCATGATTGAGTTGATCAAGGTACTTGACATACGTAAGCGCCACTTACGTAACATAGAAGTGGCCCTTAAGGTACAGTGGGACCAGTACTCAGAAGATAGTTTTACCTAGGAAGATTACACTGAAATGTAGCAAAAATTTCCTTATTTGTTCAATGTTTATAATACCTGAACCTCTTTTTATGTTTAATTAAACAATGAAGACTTTTGTATTTATTTGATAGACTAAATCACTGAGGATGATGATTCACAAGGGGAAGGATATCTTACATCCCACTTGTGTGTTAGTTAATTGATGTGTCCCTGGATATGCAATGTGTGCCCTAGATATAATGATGTGTTTTCTTCCAAGCTTTGAACTTGCAAATACATATATGTTGTTAATCAGTTGATGAATAGACATATACAATGTATATATATGTTTGGGTTCAATTAAGTACATTGATGGATGTATTCATGGTTATTTTAATAAAGATGCAAAATTGTAATGTGTTATCAGACTGACTATTCATGTTTGACCTAGTGGTTGTAGGATAGATCTCCTCTGAAGGGGGAGAAAAGGTATCATCAGGTACGAGAGGTGAAAGAAGAAGAATCCACTGCCATCTGAAAACCATCAGTAAGTCAAAAACGTCATTACAATTTTAGGGTGAGGATGTCTCGACCTGAATTATCAAGTAAACTTTGAGTCGACAATAAGTGTAAGACTTCCCTAACTTAAGTTGATAGTTGAGTATTGTCACCTTATCAACTCCCTCAGAAAATAATAAAATAGTCAATTCGTCATAGATGAACTTAACGTTTACCTACCTGTGTTCGTCTTTAATTTGGCACATATAATTTTCTTAATCATCAACATCAAGTCTCCTCATGACCCTCAAATCTTTGAATAAGATTATTGGTTTAAAATGTGAAATATTAACCTTCCTTTTAAAATAAATAGCTTCAATTATTTGGAAAACTCTAAATCGGTGTGACCCATATACTTAATAACATATTTCCCTATAACATTAAACTTATTATTGTGGTCCACACCATACTTGTTTCATATTAAAGTTTTCTAGGTTTAATGCTAAATTGAAAATACTTTTAGCGATGGTGAGATAATATCTATTTGAGAGTCTTTATTTAATTAAAAATTAAAAGAGTTTCACTGAAGTTGTTATTATTCTTAATGAAAGACTTTATCTCATGAATGAGATTTACCTAAGTCTTATGTGGGAATGAAATATAAACTTTGAGGGAAATATTAATATCTGGCACCAAATAAAGTTTGGGAAACAAATGTATGGAGGAGTGGCTTTTTGTTCAAGAGTTCTGGGAGATCGAGTGGACTCTCCATAGAGGAGGAAACTCACCGTGGGTAAAATCTTCTTTCAAAAAGGGAAAACCATTTCTTGCTTTTCTTGGGAGAGAGAGCTCATTTTTGGAGGACGCCAAGAGTTGGATATTAATATTTTCTTTGAGAAAGAAAGAAGGGAGAGTGGAATCAGAACCGTGCATTCAAAAGGGTGAATGAAGTGCTAAGTAAATATTTTTGTTGATGGAGGAAGAAATTGGAAAAAGCTATTGAAGACATTCAAAAGGTTTAGAGATGAGCTATTGAAGACATTCAGAAGGTTTAGAGACAAGCTATTGAAGACATTCGGAAGATTTAAAGTTGAGCTTAGTGGAGAAACTTTGCAGAGAGAACCGACAGTAGCTAAACAGGTACGATTCTTTCTTCTTGCAATTATAGTCTCAAATTTTACTGCATGCTTGGGCATAGTGTAGAGGTTATTCTGTGAATCTTTAAAGAGGGAAATCATTCTTTCAATCTTTCAAACCAATTTTATATTGTTAAACTCTTAAACAATAGGTGAATGGAACCTTACGTTCCATTTGTCTAAGGAGCAAATTCCATTTAGATTTCTTTCAATTCTTATAACACTCGACACTGACTTGATAATGTAAAAATCTCTTGAAAGTTTGACAAATGAAGTTAGATATTAAAGTATATCTATGCATGCAAAAACTTTTCTTAATATAATCTTAAACCTTTCAGTAAAATTCTAAAGACC